>CM052810.1:115149303-115288356 GCA_028533885.1 Nasua narica | reverse complement strand
AAAAGCAGCATGGAGTTGAATGTGTCAGTAGCAGTCAAGTTTGTTATCCACTGTCCTTCTTTCCTGACATTTGAAGATGATTTATCTTTGGTCCTGGGCAGCAGGGACAATAGAGTGATGTGAAAAATAGCTGTACGACCTGCAGTGGAGAGTTCTTCTGGAGGGTCCACTGACAGAGAGGAAAAGGAAGGCAGACTTTCTTGTCTGATTATTCACTTTAAGTATCCTATTTTCAATTTCCCTTTAGGGACTACCACACATCTGATACAATATGGAAACAATAGCTGTACCCTGTGCAACGACATATAGACTTAGAGCAGATCTTAATTGATACATATTAATTAATATGAATGCATATTATCTATTCATCTGTTTAATTGAAAACATACTTTAAGATATCGTTCTCCTAGGCTATAACATTGAATGTGTTCAATAATTACATATAGTGGATCATGATTAGGTATCACTTTTGGAAGGATGAGCAGATTCTGCTGGAATCTGTGTTTGTATCAGCATCTTTGTGGCAGCGTCAGAGCTCAAACCATTTTATATACATTTCTCTCCACGATATTGATTTGATGGGGTTTGACATATGTTTCACATTATATACTCCAGAAATTTTAAGAGTAATTTCATAAAGATGAGGTCAATAAACACTTAGAATAAGATCTAAGTCTTGGGGCACCTGGGTGGCTCAGTGGGTTAAAGCTTCTGCCTTCGGCTCAGGTCATGATCTCGGGGTCCTGGGATGGAGCCCCACATCGGGCTCTCAGCTCAGCAGGGAGCCTGCTTCCCCTTCTCTCTCTGCCTGCCTCTCTGCCTACTTGTGATCTCTCTCTCTTGTCAAATAAATAAATAAAATCTTTAAAAAAAAGAAAAGAAAAATATCTAAGACTTGAAGACAGTTATTATCTATTTGTCACTTGACAGAACCAATACTTTCAATGAAAAAGTATAGTGTTCATGTGGTCATTGGATATGGGCAAGTTCATAGATGGTAGAATCATGTGAAAAGTATATTCAGCTTTAATTTATGGCAACACTGCAGAAACTTCAGTCATTGACTCTTAGGAAAGCAGTAAAAGGCATATCCAGATGCACTCTGAAGCAACCTGTTTCAGCATGATTTATAGTAAATAGATAAGAGTTTATTGAGGCCAAATGAATCTGCATTCTAAAACTTTGAAGTCACCTGTCCTGAACTAACAACATTTAAACACCACCACCACCACCACGACCATTTGACAAGCAACTGGAATATATGACATTTTCAGTTTAAACTGACAAATGCTCAGAAAGGTTGTGTTGACATATTTCGTCAATATTTAATTAAAATAAATTTTGGAAGCTTATTATTGGCACACATATGTACATATAGCCTGGCATTCAAGTCCAGATTGTCTTTTCCATCTCTACTGTTAACCTAAGAAACTTATTTTAAAGTAAAACCGGGGATCTATGGAGGAATGAACTTCTGATTTTACCTTTAATGCAAACTTTGGTGTGCATTTCTCTGAGAGAGGAGACGTGGTATCATGGGAGACAGAAATGTTCGAATGTTACCAATTCTGATGATGTCTAGAATAACTAAATGCACTATTAAATCAACTGTGTAAGTATATATCATTCTGTCAGCTTCTCACCTGGGTTTTATCACATGAGGCTCACCACACGTAATTCAATACCTTTCATCTCGTGGGTTCTTGGTATATGTTTGCTATTGATAATGATGACAATAGCCCAAGCCATGATCTCATTTTCCAGACTGTAATCTCCTCTTTATTTTCAAATTCCTCTCTAGGCCAACAAGGTTTTAATTCTCTCTCATCATGACAGTAAACCTGTCACTGAGATCAGGTCAGACATAAAAATTTCCAAGGCTAGCACACCAATTCCTTCTCCTGCATGCAAGCTTCCCTCACTCTTGATCCTATCCTTGATGACAGGAAGGTCATATTGTATATCATCTGTCCATCTGTAGACCAAATGGTTTACAAGGACAGGGCATCTAAATTTTGCCCAGTTTATTTTGTAACTTACTGTCTAGTTCATGATTAAGTCAGAGATGACAAATTTTTCTTCTCAACAGTAGGAGGATTACACTTTTTCTTTCCTTCCAAAACAGGTTATTACAGAATTTTAAAGTGTGAGTCAGAAGAAGAGATATCTAAAGCATTTGGTATAGACCTGGTCCCCAGCATAACACTTTTCTTGAAGCTCCAAACATGTTTCTCTTCTTATGTCTGTGAAAAATATGTCCCTAAATATTTAAGTGTTTTTCTTCTTCCTAAGAACGAGTTAAAATTTAACAATTTTCTTATACCTCTAAAAGTACACTTTATTCATTTAAGTAAGAAGACAAAACATAGCAAAAGCTTAGTAAACATAACCCAAGGATTGTTAACAATTTGAACCATATTATATACCATTATTTTTAGTGTATCAATAGCCAAGCTCTAACACAGGTTTAAATATAAGAAAATGATATTTTATCTGATAATTTTTTACAGAAAGTTTCAGTGTTTTGGATTCTAATAGATATTTATTATGTGTCATATATACTTGTTCTACTAATTTAAATATTGTGGAATATGGGTTGAGAATATAAGAAATCTGTCATAATTCCACCCACCCCATCAAAGATAGCCACCATTACCAGTTTGGTATATAATACTAATGTATTATCGTTTTGTTTTTTTTTTAAGATTTTATTTATTTGAGAGACAGAGAAAGTGAGAGAGAGCATTAGAGGAGAGAAGGTTAGAGGAAGAAGCAGACTCCCCATGGAGCCAGGAGCCCGATGTGGGACTCGATCCCGGAACTCAAGGATCATGACCTGAGCCGAAGGCAGTTGCTCAACCAACTGAGCCACCCAGGCGCCCTGTATTATTGTTTTAATGACATAAAATCATAAAATAAAATTTTATAGATACATAAAATTTTCATGGATACATGAATATATTTTGCCACTTTCTTCTTTTACTTAATATTTACTTAGTATCTTTGTCCATGTATATTAGAAATACTTCATTCTTTTATTAAAAAGCTATATAATATTTGATTATATGGATTTACTAGAACTTATTAAACTAATACCTTATTGACAGGAATTTGGAAGGTTTCTGATTTTTAATATCAGCGTATCAGTGATTAACCTTTATGCACCTATATGAGTGCTTCTGTAGAATAACTTCAGAGAGAAGAGTTGAAGGAATTAATATTTTGGTAAATATTGCCAAATACCTGCAAAGGTGTTGTAAAGAATTTACATGTCTACCAATAATACATAAGAGAAACTGTTCTACATACTTGTCAATGTTTTGGAAAACATGCAATGACTCTTTAAAGCTGGGGTTACAAATTCAGATGACTTCAGGGCTGGACAGATAACAAAATATGTGAAATATCATAGAGTAAGAAAAGGGGAAATAGTGGAAATTGAGCAAATTTGACTGGCAGGGGGTGGGGACTATGATGGCCAAACAAAATACATCTTTAGTTCTCAGGCTTCCAGTTTTTTTAAAACTCATCTTAGTGGAATACACCTCACTTTGATTCTTTAATTTTAAAGTAAGATCTTCCTTTACTAGAGAAAATAGCATAATCTTTGATGGGATCATTAATTTCACTATATACACCTCATTTTGACCTAATTTTCTTTCTTTATAGTTTTTATCAAATTTTACAGTTATGGGAAAAATTCATTCTCTCCTAGATTTAGGATTTATTATATATTGTGCTGATTTTATCAACACAAACCTTTTATGATACATTGAAAACCATAAAAAATATTAGCTTATATTTTGCTCGTGCATAAACAAAATCCTCTAACTTTTGTCAAGTTGGTGTAAAATCTTTAAATGTAAATGTAAGATCATTTTAATACTCATATTATTCACATATCGGTAATAGAGAAAAGAAATGGAAATATACTATTGTCCTGAATATAAGCAATATCCTGCTAAGATTGATATTTAACCTTAGTAAAACATACTTGAGAAGAAAAAAGAAATCTCATTATTTTAGCTTGACAAAAAAACAGAAGAGGAAAATTCTAGTTTCCTTTTGATAACAGTGGTTATCTTGTGGTCTGCGAGGAAGGGTGAAGGCCATGGAGAAAATTGGTTCTGTTCTCATGTTTCTAGTCCCACTGCATCAATAAACCTCTGGAAGTTTCAACACAGAGCACATAATGTGAGCATGAGGCAGCTTGGCCTCTTTTAGCACTTTGTTATGCCCTTTACCCTTGTGAGACTGTCAAGCAGAGAGAGCCTAGTAAAGGATTCTCATTGCTACAGTATGTATCAAAAAATGGATTTCAAAGCAAAATAGGTCCTCAGTCAATCTGAGATGAGGGTAATGATGATTAAGGAGAGTTTGGGAATGAGTCAGTATATAATTCTAATTGTACTTTTGTATTTTAGGCTGTTACTTATGTCATATTTCTTTCTTTAGACCTGAAAAATAAAATACCTAGAGATAAAATAAAGCATAGAATTACAGCCATTTTTCAACACTCCCAATTTATATTTAAGAAAAGGTAAAGCTGCCACCTCTGCTGGGTGTAAAAGAAATAGTTATATGATATTGACAACTGGAAATCAAATCTGTGTTCAAAGCAATTCCTTAACTGATTATGCTCAAACTATAAAATATTATTGTTTTGAAAAATCATTTTGGAAAACAAAAGAACTTTAATAGTAAGGGATTTTTTTTAGGTGTTCTGAAATAGGTTCCATCTGTTACTTTTATTTTTTTCTATTATATGAGGCCATATGAGAATTATCTCATACCATGTATTTATTCCTTTTGATTCTTAAAGGTAATCATGAGTGGGATAAAAATAGCATTGTTTCAGAAAATTTATGCCTTAGTATTGGACAGAATTTTCAAAGAGTAACACAAAATTTTAGATGCTTATTTTGGGCTTGATGTTAAAAGCCTAAAAACAATTAAATTAGAATCAACTCTGCTTAAAATAAAGAATGGGGGCAGGAAAATATAGAGCTACAATATTGTATAGGGAAAAAAAATCCAACAGGGCCTCCAAATTCATCATGTTCATAGAATGTTTCTTAAAAACTAATTAGAAAGAAAAATTCCTTTCCAACATCTGATGTTATATTTAAATATATACTTTCAACTTTGCCCTGAAAACAAGACCAAAACACAGCTTTTAAATATTTTATTCATTCATTTGTATCCATTTGTTCTTATACAAACAAAAAGTTGATTTTTCTTTACATTTTTCCTATGCTGGTTGCCTGGAATTACACATAACTGGAACTATAATTTTATTAAAATTAAAAGAGTAATTCACCATAAGATGATAAAATTTATTTGAAAGGAATTCTCTGTGGTTTAGACTTCTGGCACTTCTATCAGATTAGTATTGGAATTGATTGGCAGATATCCCCATGCATATGTACATACCATATAAATTGGGCAGCTCCTTGAAAAGAATTTTAAAGGACTTGTGAGTTCTGAGCTTATATAGTTGGGGGTCAACAAACATACTCTACTCTCAAAATTTCATTTGCTTCAAAAATATATACTTTTTTTAAATATAAATCCCCATAGATCTTCTGGTCTATAACACTGTTGTATTTTAACTACCTTTGAAATACTCTAAGCATGCATCTATTAAAACTTTATATTCCTCATAATTTAAAAACACTTGCAATCCTGAAAATTACTTTACTATTAACTTTTCCTCTACTGCTTTCTGTTTTTCTCTTTTAAGTTCTAACTTTCATACGCATCAGGTTAGTAAACAAGAATTTTCCACCTTAATCCAAATTTTTAATAACTTCACTACTAACTGCATAAATGTGGGTAGAAGCTTGTTAACATTTTAATTTCAGTGAAGTTTACAGAGTCTGTATGTGCCCAACACTTTGCTGTATGCTTTGTATAAATAAAATGTATCCTTTGCTCTTGAGAAGGTTCAGAGCAATGGTCTTCATGCATTTTATTTATTTATTTAAAGATTTTTAAAATTTATTTATTTGACAGAGAGAGTGAGAGAGAGAGAGAGAGGGCATGAATTGGGTAAGGTGCAGAGGGAGAAGCAGACTCCCTGCTGAGCAGGGAGCCCTATGCGGGGCTCGATCCCAGAACTCTGGGATCATGACCCCGAGCTGAAGGAAGATACTTAAACTGAGCAACCCAGGCATCCTATCTTCATGCATTTTAAATTATATATCCTCACCAGTAAAAATGTTTCTGCATATACTTCACATATATATACAGAAATTATATATACATTTATATATAATATGCATATATGTAGTCAATGTGTATATATGCATTTGTATATATGTATTTACAGGTAATATAATGTATTACTACAAATATATTATCTAAATTATATGAATATTTTGACATAGAAGTTAGAAATGAAAAAGAATCATAAATATAGGTACTAATATTTTTTTATCAATTTGGTTATTTTATTTTTAAATACTTTTATTATAATATTCATGTGAAAAATAAAAATAATAGGAATCACAAAATTAAATATAACTCGTGTTTTTCAAATTTTTATTTAAATTCTAGATAGATGCTAGTATTTTTACTTCACTTCTCAAAAGATCTTGCTCACCCCGTAGGAGGTTATATGCATTAGACTTATCTCACTGGTCTTGAGGGGAAGATAACATGTAAAGAGATAATTTGACTAAAGTGGCCAATTGCCTGATAGACATAAACACAAGGTGCTAGAAAATAGAAAGACTTCCTGGAAGAGTCACTAGATTTAAGTGTCTCTGTATGAAGAAGAGATTGTGATGGGGCCCCTGGCTGGCTCAGTGGTAGAGCTTGAACTCTACCAATGTATGGGAATTCTCCGAAGAAATTTAAGAAGGTAACTGAAGGTCATGGTCAGATATTTGTTTCAGATTGAGCCTCTGGGCAGTTGTATCCAGAATGGATGTGAAGAGACACAAACAGAATCTGTGATACTCATCAAGTAGGCTATCACATTATCCGGGTGAGAGATGAAGAGCAACAGAATTAAAGGTGACAATGCAGCTCTCAGGACGGGATGAAAAGCAGCATGAGGAAGAAACTCCATAAAATTCAGTCATGATTTTCTGGAAGGGGCTGGTGAATAAGAAGTAATCATCTTATTTACTTTTTAGCTTCCTTAGATGACTGGCTCCTTTTTTTTTTTTTTTTTTTTAAAGATTTTACTTGTTTATTTGAGGGAGAGAAAGTGAAAGAGAGAGAGAGAGTGAGAGCATGCAAGCTGGAGAGAGAGGGAGAGAGAATCTGAAGCAGAGTCTGCACTGAGCACAGAGCCCGACATGGAGCTCCATCTCAGGACCCTGAGATCATGACATGAGCCAGAACCAAGAATCAGTCACTTAACCAGCTGAGCCACCCACATGTCACAAGGACTGACTACTTATTTTTTCTTTTTTTTAAGATTTTTATTTATTTATTGGAGAGCGAGAGACTGAGAATGAGAGGGGAGAAGGTCAGAGGGAGAAGCAGACTTCCCGCAGAGCCGGGAGTCCGATATGGGACTCGATCCCGGGACTCCGGGATCATGACCTGAGCCAAAGGCAGTTGCTCAACCAACTGAGCCACCCAGGCGCCCTAGGACTGACTACTTATAACTGAGATGGTGTACATAGTAGCAGGAAAAAATCTGAGCCAGGGAGGAGATAAGCAAGTTCTCTTTTAAATTAAGATTTACATAAAAATTGTGAACATTTAGAAATGAATTAAAAAAAAAAAGAACAGATCACTTGTCATTCTACTTTGAAAAGGAAATTTTTGTATTTCAGACACTATTTATAATATTTACATTATTATATTGGTAAATCATTTGTTTTAATTTCTCCCTGTTCTTTGTTTACTTTAATGGTTCTTTGTGTATATATAATTTATATTATCTCCACTTTTTTGTATCTATTTTTCTCATCTAACATATTTTAATAAATGTCATATTTAGTGACACTTCACATCATTGAAATTTCCTGTAAATGAAATTTTAGTAGCTGTGTAATGTGATATCTTCTGGATGTAACACAATTTTTAAAACAATTTTCCTAATAAAGAACATGTATATTATTTTCAATATTTCAAACATATATATATATATGCTATGATATACTTCCTCTTGTATGGAAATCTACTGCTTGTTTAAGTTAAGAAAGCAGAAGCATATGAAAGTTTCTTGACATATTTTGCCACAAACTTATTTTCAATAAGAGTATAGGACTGTGAAACAGATATGCAATAAAAAACTTACTCATTTGATAAGCATAAAATTATATTTTATCCCCATTTCTTTGAGTACTTCTGAAGATGCACTTTTTATATGTTAATTAGCTATTTCTATTTCTTTTTCTTTTTTAGAATTTTCCATTGCACTTTTTTCCCCAAAAAATGTTTATTTTATTTTTTCAGTGTTACAAGATTGATTGTTCAGGCACCACACCCGTGCTCCATGCAATACATGCCCTTCTCGATACCCACCACCAGGCTCACCCACCCCCCCCACCGTCTCCCCTCTGAAACCCTCAGTTTGTTGCTCAGAGTCCACAGTCTCTCATGGTTCATCGGCCCCTCTGATTTCCCCCCTTTCACCCTTACTTTCCTTCTCACAATGCCCTCCATGTTTTTCCTTATGCTCCACACGTGAGAGACCATAAGATAATTGACTCTCTCTGCTTGACTTATTTCACTCTGCATAATCTCTTCCAGTTCTGTCTATGTTGATACAAAAGTTGGGTATTCATCCTTTCTGATGGAGGCATAATATTCCATTGTATAGATGTACCATATCTTCTTTATCCATTCATCTGTTGAAGGACATCTTGGTTCTTTCCACAGTTTGGCGATTGTGACCATTGCTGCTATGAACATTGGGGTACATGTGGCCCTTCCCTGTACTGCATCTGCTTCTTTGGGGTAAATATCCAGTAGTGCAATTATAGGGTCATAGGGTAGCTCTATATTTCTTTTTTTTATGCAAGTTGTTCTTTCATTTCTTTTACCCCATTTTTTTAATGGAGTCTTATTGATGTTCTTATTAATTTATGGATTTCCTTAAATAATAAGGGTAATCATCCTTCACTATCACCTATGAAATAATGTTTTAAGTAGTTGGCTATTTCTCTTTTTATAGTATATAGTAGTTTATGATGTCCTGTTCTTTCATATTTTGTATTTTTAATTATCTTTTCTTATAATAATAAGATGCATTTTGAGGAAATTTGGACATTACTGAAATACACCAGGAAAACAATAAATTAAATCTACACTTACCCACCCAGTTATAACCAGTTTTACTACATGTGCGTGTGCAGGTGGAAACACATATCCACATATGCATTTATATAATCATCCTTTCTTCCCTGCATTACACATCATTTGAAAGCATAAATGGCATCATACTGTGAGTTCTGTTTTATAAGCCTCCTTAGGTCTCCAATAATAATATACGGTATGGAAAAACTTCTATTTTAACCACCTCAGAATATTACTTTGAGTGGATATTTAATAGTTTATTTAATTCATTCATTATTTCCAGACATGCAGAAGTTTCTCATGTTCATTAACTGAAATATTATCTCAGTAAACATCTTTGTATACATAGCCCTGTGTTCATAATTGACTATATCATCAAGGCTTTTAAAAATTTGGAATCCCTCTGATCAAGAAATGCGCAGAAGATATGAACAGACATTTCTGCAAAGAGGACATCCAAATGGCCAACAGACACATGAAAAAGTGTTCAACATCACTTGGGATCAGAGAAATACAAATCAAAACCACAAACCACCTCACACCAATCAGAATGGGTAAAATTAGCAAGTCAGGAAATGACAGATGTTGGCAAGAATTCGCAGAAAGGGGAACCCTCCTACACTGTTGGTGGGAATGCAAGTTGATGCAGCCACTCTGGAAAACAGTATGGAGGTTCCTCAAAAAGCTGAAAATAGAGCTATGTTATGACCCAGCAATTGCACTACTGGGTATTTACCCTAAAGATACAAATGTAGTGATCTGAAGGGGCACATGCACCCGAATGTTTATAGCAGCAATGTCCACAACAGCCAAACTATGGAAAGAACCTAAATGTCCATCAATAGATGAATGGATAAAGAAGATATGGTATACATACACAATGGAATACTATGCAGCCATCAAGAGAAATGAAATCTTGCCATTTGCAATGACATGGATGGAACTAGAGGGTATTATGATAAGCGAAATAAGTCAGTCAGAGAAAGACAATTATCATATGATCTCTCTGATATGAAGAATTTGAGAGGCAAGGCAGGGGTTGTGGGGGGTGGGGAAGAGAAATGAAACAAGATGGGATCAGGAAGGAGACAAACCATAAGAGACTCCTAAACTCACGAAACAAACTGAGGGTGGATGAAGGGTTGGGGGGGTAGGGATAGGGTGGCTGGGTTAAGGACATTGGGGAGGGTATGTGCTATGGTAAATGTTGTGAAATGTGTATGCCTGATGATTCACAGACCTGTACCCCTGGGGCAAATAATATATTATATGTTAAAAAAAAAAATTAAAAAAAATTGGAATCCCTAGGTCAAAGAGTATACAGAGAGTAAGGACATTTATCCATAATAACAAGCTGTTTTCTAGAAAAGTTGAACCAATTTACCTGTCCATCATGGTTCATTTCTCCACATCTTCACCAATATTAGATATATTTATGATAATAGTACACATTTGTGTGTTTACAATGTGCAAGGTTCTGAATCTATTTTACTGGTAAAATGTCTGAACATCAGAAAGTTTAAAGTTTGCCTAACTCCGGGAGTACCTGGGTGGCTCAGTCAGTTAAGCTTCTGACTCTTGATTTCAGCTCAGGTCATGATTTGAAGGTTGTGGGATCGAGCCCTGCACCAGGCTCCCCACTCAGCATGGAGTGTGCTTTGGATTTTCTCTCTCCTCTTCTTCTGCCCCTCCTCCTGCTCATGCATGCACTCACACACTCTCTCTCTCTTTCTCAAATAAATAAAATCTTAAAAAAAAAGTTCGCCTAAAACCTCACAGATAAGTGGAAAGTGAACTCAAAGTTCAGTCTGACTTTAAAAATGATGCTCTCTGTCAGTATGTTACACTATTTCCTGAAGTTTTGTGTTTATGGGAGCATTATTTGTCAAGTATCTGTGCTTACTAGTTATGTTGAATACTTTCTTTTTCAAGTTTAGAGGTCACCAGAATTTCTTTTATAAAAAGTTCCCTCAAGGCCTTGCCAATTATCCTAATGAAGTTTATATTTTCTCAGTGATATCTGACAACCCTCTCTCTATATTTTAATAATATTGGCCATTTGTACTTACATATGCTGTGAATATTTTTTTCAAGTGTCTTTTCTTATGTAAGTTGTATTTGGAACATTTTCTAACATACATCAATAGTTTTCCAATCAAAATCCCAGCAGGATTTTTTGCAGATATCAACAAGCTAATTCTAAAATTTATAGGTCAAGGCAAAGAAGTTAGAATAACAAAGCAATTTTGAAAAAGAAGAGGATACACACTATCTGATCTGAAGATTTACTATAAAGCCACAGTAATCAAGACAATGTGATAATGGGAAAACATATAAATACATACATCAGTGGGAAAGAATAGAGAGACCAGAAATAGACCTAAACAAATAAAACTGATTTTCTTTAAAGATTTTTTTTATTCATTTGAGAGACAGAGAAAGTGAGAAAGAGATGAGAGGAGAGAAGGTTAGAGGAAGAAGCAGACTCCCCATGGAGCTGAGAGCCTGATGTGGGACTCGATCCCAGAACTCAAGGATCATAACCTGAGCCGAAGACAGTTGCTCAACAACTGAGCCACCCAGGCACCCTAAAACTGATTTTTTGACCAAGGGACAGAGGCAGTTTAATGGGGAAAAGATAGTCTTTTTAAAAAATGGTGATAGAACAGTTGGTTATCTGTATGCAAAATATTGAAACTTAATTTTCTATATTATTCAAAAATTTACTTAAAATTAATCATATACCAAAAATTAAACATGAAAGTATAAAATATTTAGAAGAAGAATAGATGAAAATCCTTGTGACTTTAGGTTTAGGCAAAGAATTTATTGATACAAAACCAAAACCATAACCCATAAAAGAAAAAATTTTATAGATAAGACTTCATAAAAGTCAAAAGCACTTACTCTTTGAAAAATAGTAAAGAATACAAAAAATAAGCCACAGAAAGGGAAAAGTTTACAAATTTCACATTTCCCAAGAGATTTTTATACAAAATATTTATGAAGAGCTCTCAAAACTCAACAGAAAGCAACACAATAAAAAAATAGAGCAAAATAAAATATACAAAGAATTCTTAGTATGTAACAAAAAGAAGCAAAGCATTTTTAAAAAAATGGCCAAAAAGCCGCACAAACACCTCACCAAAAAAGATACACAGATGACAAATGAGCATATGAAAAGATGTTCCATATCATATGTCATCAGGGAAATGCAAATTAAAACCAAGTACTATTAACCTGTCCAAAATCCAAAACACTATGAAATGCTGGAGAGGATGAGGAGAAAGAAGTATTCTCATTCATTGTTGGGAATGCAAAATGGTATAGGCACTTAAGATGACATTTTGGTGGGTTCTTTTTTTTTTTTTTTTGAGAGAAAGAGAGTGGGTTAAGGGGAGGAGCAGAGGGAGAGGGAAAAACAATCTCAAGCTGACTCCCTGCTGAGCACGAAACCCCACTTGGGGCTCAACTCTGAAATCATGACCTGAGCCAAAATGAAGTCGAAGGCTAATTGACTGAGCCCCCCAGGGGTCCTAGTTTGGTGCATTTTTATAAAACTAAACCTACTCTTACCATAAACTTAGGATAATAGGACCATAGACCATAGCATAATCATGCTCTTTGGTTTTTACCCAAAGAGGTGAAAACTTATGTTCAAGCAAAAGTTCTGCACATGAATGTTTCTAGAAGATTCATTCATAATTGCCAAAAGTGAGAGGCAACCGAGATGTCCTTAGGCAGGTGAATGGATAAATAAAATGTGATACAGCCAGACAACGGAATATTATTTAGTGTTACAAGGAAATGGATTATCAAGCTACAGAAAAGACATGGAGGAAACTTAAATACATATTACTAAGTGAAAAAAGTCAAACAGAGAAGTCCACATACTACATAATTCCAACTATGTAACATTCTGAAAAGGGCAAAACTATGGAAAGAGTAAAAACATTAGTTGCCAGGGGATTGTGGAGGTGGGGAGGAAAGATAAATAGATGGAGCACAGAAGATTTTTAGGATAGTGAAAATATTCTATATGACACTACAATGATGGCATTATACATTTGTTCCAACCCACTGAGTATACAACACCAGGAACGAAACCTAATGTAAACTGTGAACTTTGAGTGATTAAAATGTGTCAATGGAGGTTCATCCGTTACGACAAATGTCTCACTCTGGTAGGGGCTGTGAATAAGGGAGACTGTACACATGTCAGGGCAGGGAATATATGTAAAATTTCTATACCTTCTTCTCAATTTTGCTGTGAATCTAAATAAACTGCTCTAAAAGAATAGTCTTTTTGAGAAGTTGGACAAAATATTTCAAAATATTTGAACACACACTTCATAAAGGTATAGATGGTGAATAAGCACAAGGAAAACTCCTCAATATTATTATCCCTTAAGGACCTGAAAATTTAAAACCACCATGACAATTAGAATGGTTGAAATAAAATAAAAACTGATAACACCAAATGCTAGTGAAGGCATGGAGCAAAATGAGTGTTCATACATTGTTGGTGGAAATGCAGGTGGTATAAGCCATTCTGGAAAACAGTTTTATGGTGTCTTAGAAAGTTAAACATACACTTAACATGTGATACACAATCTCATCAGGGTATTTACCCCTGATAAATGAAAACATGGCTTCTCACAAAAATTTTTACGTGGATGCTTATTTCAGCTCTACTCAAAACGTCAAGAACTAAACAACCCTATTGTCCTTCGGTGGGTAAATGGATAAACAAACTGGTACAGACAATGGAATACTAAGCAATAACGGGGAACAAACTATTGATACCTATAACAGCATGAATAAATCTCAAATGCATTATGATAACTGAGAAAGGCCAGATGTGAAAGGTTACATTCTGTATGTTCGTATTGATCTGATACTCTGGAAAAGGCAAAACTATAGTGACACAGAGCAAATCAGTTGCCAGGGACTTCAGAGCGAGGGTGGAGTTGACAAGGAGCAACTCAAGGTTACTTTGGGGGTGACAGAACTGTTGTGTATCTTGATTGTGGTAAAGATTACAGGACTCTGTGCAATTATCAAATCTCATAAAACTAGAAGAAACCAAGAAGTGTGATTTGTACTGTTTATAAATATAAAGCTGAATAAATGATTTCTCATTTTTCTTTGCTTTTTTACAGTATTTAAATGCTTTCCTAAACCAAAGGTGCATAAATACTCTTGAAAGCTATTGAATTTATTTAATGTTTAATAATATTTTAAATGTTGAAAAATATGTAATTTAAAATCTTTTAAAATAATATCTTAAATCTTTATCTACATTTTGCTTTAATATTATATGATATGTAGCTCACACCTTATTTTTCCCCAAGTAGTTAAATTGTTTTAGTTCTATTCAGTAAGCCCTTGTCCTTCTCTGCTTCATTCCCCTTCCCCCGTTTGAAACACTCTCTTTAGTAGACACTAATTAATTATGTCTACTTGGGGTGTTAGTAACCTTTCCTTGAGGGGCCTCTCTGTTGACTTATGATTATTTCTTTGTTGCATTTTATGATTGCATGTATATAGTGTCTAGTTTTGGACTTTCTACTCCATTTCATTGTTCTGATGAATTGTTTATGTGTGTGTCCTTGTTAGGCATTGATATCTTATAGACATGTGTGTGTAATATGTAATTCTGTCACCTAATCAAAGAAAAAGGTTGGAGTCATTGCCATTTATATAATTAATACAATTGAAAGAGTGGTTTGGCTCGATCAGGGACAGCGGGGAGGGTAGATGAACAATAGGGTAGATCTCTGGGCAGCTCTGTGATTTGAAAAAGAGTTGAATTTCAAGAACGTGGGCTTGTTATTTGGCCTCTACATTGTTTATTGTTTTAAATTAGCTGACTTCACTCATTTCTATTACCTATGGGCACCTATCAGTATTTGAGTTTGTGATTCGAGACTTTATAAGAGAACAGAGAACACAGAACCTGTCAAAGGGGCCTTTACAAAAGGGTCTACGAGGTGTGAGGCAAACCAAGAGCGAGGGGTGTCACAACAGTCCAGGATGTGGAAGAAGAAAAATGAAGTTAACAGCATCAAATTCCCCTGAGAGAGCCAGTCAAGATATAGGCTGCAAGGTCATCTGTGCCTTTAGAGAGAGCGTGCTTCTGCTAAATGGGGTTAGAAATCAGATGGCACAGTGCAGGGGAGTGACTGGATCTTAGAAACCAGAGATAATGAATGTAGACTGCTGTAGGGAGAGTATGAATGGGTTGAGGAGGAGAGAAATTAAGATAGTAGTGCCCATGAAATCTAGTGAAGAGAGAGGTCAGTTTGTTTTTGTGCCGACTTACTCTTTTAGACAGAAGTCCAAAGAATGTATACAGGTTGAAGAAAAGAGTGAGCAAGGGAGAAAAAGTTGAAGATAAAGGACAAAAAGGAAATAACGAATGGCCAAAGCCTCAGCATCAGCGAGAGGGAATACAATCAAACACAGTCTTTGCCTTGAATAGGAAGGATTCCTGATCATTTAAGATTGGAGGAAAAAAGCCAGAATGTTGATCGATGCAGCTGTTTGATGCTGGAGGGAATTGCAAGGAGGCATAAGTAGTTTCCACACAATGACCTCAATTTTCTTGTTAAAATACCAGGTGAACTGAGAATGAAGGGGAGAGATTGTATGGCTGGAGTGGGGTGATAAACTTTTGAAATAGTGGCTGACCATGGTCAAAGTGAAAGATTAGTGGATGCTATTGAGGAGCTAACTGTGATTAGAAAACCATAAATCTGCAGAGTGGATCATTTGCTCCTGGAACACTTCTGGTATAAAAGAAGAGAAGGTTCACTCTGCTTTGGATTGAAAGTTGCAGGTATTGCATGAGAAAGGACAGGCTGTAGAAATGAAGACAGACAGTAAGCTGCTGATGTCTAAGCTAAATTTCAAGCAAGACTCAGAGAACATGGAAAGATCCAAGTCTCACTGAATTCAAAGAAAATGAAGTGAAAAGAAAGGGCTTATGTCATTTGTAACCTGGCATCACTCATGACTTTATTTTGTTTTTACCTTATTTTTCCCTTTCCCTAATTTTCCTCACTTATTTTATATACACTCATTATTTGGTAAGACACGTTTTAGGTACAAGGCCAGGCATAAGCAAATAAAAGGAAACTAAAACCACACAGATGATCAGACAGAGGTGAGTTTCACTTTGACAAGAGAAACTGTCAAGTATCTTGGTTGAAGATTAATTGAAAGATGCTGAAGGTGGTTAAGAGGCTTTGTGGTTGATATGCAATGGATGTTTATTGAGGTTGTGGAGATTCGGGTTTGATCAGTGAGTCTCATCTTGGGATAATTTTAGCCCAAGGGGATTCTAGGCAATGTCTAGAGAAATTTTTGGTTTTCCCAATGGGGGTGGGGTGGGGAGAGTGGAGTACCCCTGGTGTCTTGTGCCAGAGATACTACTGAATATCCTACAAGCACAAAATTTCCCACATAACAACGAATTATCTGACCAAAATGTTGATATTGATGAGGTTGAGAAACCCAGATTAGTTAAACTATTTATAAGACTGATGGAAGGATGAGAATGGAAGGAAATCATCTGGAGAACCATTGAAGAAAGGTGGAGAAGGACCCACCCAGGCATGGGCATGCCAGGTACCATGTGATTCAAAGATGTATATTTCTGGTGGTGGTTTGAAAGAGTATGGAAGAGTCAGTCCATGGGGAACTGGACTGTGGTACAAATTTGTAAATGATTCCTGGGTTTAACTTTTGCAAAGCAAATATGGGGAGGATGAAAGAAAGGGAATTTAAATTTTCCACTTGCTTTTGAAAAGTCACATTTCAGTTACCCTTAAACGAAAGAGTTTCTAGCTCTTTCCTTTGAATTTTCCAAATGAGTGCAACAAAGGTTAATATTGGTTTGGAAAGAATTTATTTCTGACACAGTGACATTACGTGAGAAGTCCTTGTTTTTTTGTTTTGTTTTGTTTTAAGATTTTATTTATTTATTTGACAGGGAGAGAGAGATCACAAGTAGGCAGAGGCCGGCAGACAGAGAGAGAGGGGGAAGCAGGTTCCCTGCTGAGCAGAGAGCCTAATGAAGGGCTTGATCCCAAGACCTTGAGACCATGACCTAAGCCGAAGGCAGAAGCTTTAACCCACTGAGCCACCCAGGTGCCCCAAGAAGTCCTTGTTATAAGCAACTAATGAATCACTAAATTCTACCCCTGAAACTAATAATACACTACACGTTAACTGAATTTAAGTAAAAAATTTAAAAACTGAAAAAATTTGGAGAAATATTTTAGAAAAAAAAAAGTTGTCCTTATTTTCTCCATAACCTTCCACCAGTCCTCTGCATCTCTCATGTTTTCCTATCTTTTGGTTTTCTCAAAGCAGATAGTACCAGTTGCCTCTTTTGGTCAAATTCATATAGCTGACTGTTCTGTTCACAGTATATGTTATAAGTGTTCTCTGCTTTGGCTTAATTATAATAGACCTTCTAAACAATTATGACCTTCACTGCATCATTCTTGTAATACTCCAATACTGGTCATTTATTTCCTTTAAATGATATGCTGTTTACAATACCTACTTTTTGGAATAGTGAAGGAGTTGCAATAGTTATTAGGTTTTGCGACCTCCTAATCCAATTTTTATTTGGATAGTTAGATATTTCTTTCACACTGACTTATTAACACTAAAAAAGAAATGATTTAACTTCTTTTTCTGCACAACAAGTTGGCTAAACATTTCAATTCTATCCAGCAAAATCAATACTGAATAGCTTTTAAGATAGTATCAATTTATGTGATGTGTTCATCTACAGTTCAGATGAGTTGCAAAAAAATGCACAGGTCATCTGGACCATAAACAACTCCAGATTCCTGTGCTCTGTATTTTATGTTTTTTAACATTTCACAGAAAAATTCCAACCAGATTACCATCAAAAGAAACTTGATGACTCATTTGCTAATGATCACAAATAGATTAATTTCCAAATCTCCATATATCTTGTATTAAATGTACAAAAGAAGAGATATGTCCTTTAAAAAAATTAGTACTATGGGAATGAGATGGTATTTAAATAACTCCCTACTATCTATAGTCCCAGTACTTAGAGCTCTCATAAATGATAATAAGACTGATGGTGAAACAACAGATAATTATATGAAACTTTTTAACACCATGTGTCATCTATATGTATGGTCATAGATACCTGTAACTACTTTAGGTTCATAATACTTACTCAGTTCAAAAAATTGGATTAATTTTTCTCCCCTACACAGATGAATAGTTATAGTGTTTACTCCTTTAGTAAGTAATTAACTAATCTATGTTCAATTGTACCTTTCTTTATTGCAAACATTTTGACCATTTTTCATGTACATATAGTAAGTGTATTATCATTTAAAAAATACATCTTTTTGGGGCACCTGGGTGGCTCAGTCGCTTAAGCAGCTGCTTTCAGCTCAGGTCATGATCCCAGGGTCCTGGGATCAAGCCCCGCATCGGACTCCCTGCTCAGCGGAGAGCCTGCTTCTCCCTCTCCCTCTGCCTGTTGCTCTGCCTACTTGTGTTCTCTCTCCATCTCCCTAATAAATAAATAAAATCTTTAAAAAAATACATCTTTTCCTTCTGGTGAAATTAAGGAAGACACATACTCATTATTTTGTATATATTAACAACATTTACTTTAACAAATGGTGATTTAGAAAACTTTGGAGGGGAGGGGGTGGGGGGGTGGGATGAGCCTGGTGGTGGGTATTGAGAAGGGCACGTACTGCATGGAGCACTGGGTGTGGTGCATGAACAATCAATCTTGTAACACTGAAAAATTAAAATAAACAAATTTGGAGAGAAAAAAAAGAAAAGAAAAAACTAGAGAGATCTGAAAAAAAAAAAGAAAACTTATTAGTAGGTGTCATATTTCATCATATTCATTTTCACTTGGCACTATTTGGGCAAAGGCAGTATCTATCTCTTTTGTGTAAACTATGCAATACTAAGTCACTGGACTTATTTTAAATTGCATCCCTCTCCATTGTCTATTCCCTTTCCTGTTTTCTTTTTCTGCATAGCACTCTAACCATCTAACATAATATATAATTAATTTTTTTATTGCTTATATATTTTCACCCTCTAGAATGTAATTTCCACAGACGCAAGGATATTGGTGTATTCTTTTTATTTTCTCTGCCAAAGTCTTTTATTTTATTTTATTTTTATTTTTTATTAACATATAATGTATTATGTGTTTCAGGGGTACAGGTCTGTGAATTATCAGTCTTACACAATTCACAGCACTCACCATAGCACATACCCTCCCCAGTGTCCATCACCCACCCACCCTATCCCTCCCTCCCCTCTCCCCTCCGGCAACCTTCAGCTTGTTTCCTGAGATTAAGAGTCTCTTATGGTTTGTCTTCCTCCCCAGTCCCATCCTGTTTCATTTTTCCCTCCCTTCCCCCCAAAACTCCCTGCCCTGCCTCTCAAATTCCTCATTTCAGAGATCATATGATAACTATCTTTCTCTGATTGACTTATTTTGCTTAGCATAATACCCTCTAGTTCCATCCACATCATTGCAAATTGCAAGATTTCATGATTTTTTTTTTAAAGATTTTTTTTTTATTTATTTATTAGAGACAGAGACTGAGAATGAGAGGGGAGAAGGTCAGAGGGAGAAGCAGACTTCCCGCAGAGCCAGGAGTCCGATATGGGACTCAATCCTGGGACTCCAGGATCATGACCTGAGCCAAAGGCAGTCGCTTAACCAACTGAGCCACCCAGGCGCCCCATGATTTCATGATTTTTGATGGCTGCATAGTATTCCATTGTATATATATACCACTTCTTTATCCATTCATCTGTTGATGGACATCTAGGTTCTTTCCATTGTTTGGCTATTGTGGACATTGTTCCTATAAATATTCAGGTGCATGTGCCCCTTCAGATCACTACATTTGTATCTTTAGGATAAATACCCAGTAGTGCAATTTCTGGGTCATAACATAGCTCTGTTTTCAACTTTTTGAGGAACCTCCATACTGTTTCCAGAGTGGCTATACCAGCTTGCATTCCCACCAACAGTGTAGGAGGGTTCCCCTTTCTCTGCCTCCTCGCCAACATCTGTCATTTCCTGACTTGTTAATTTTAGCCATTTAGCCACTAGTATGAGGTGGTATCTCACTGTACTTTTGATTTGTATTTCCCTGATTCCAAGTGATGTGGAGCACTTTTTCATGTGTCTGTTGGCCATTTGGATGTCCTCTTCGCAGAAATGTCTGTTCATGTCTTCTGCCCATTTCTTGATTGGACTATTTGTTCTTTGTGTGCTGAGTTGGATAAGTTCTTTACAGATTTTGGGTACTAGCCCTTTATCTGGTACGTCATTTGCAAATATCTTCTCCCATTCTGTCGGTTGTCTTTTGGTTTTGTTGACTGTTTCCTTTGCTGTGCAAAAGTTTTTGATCTTGATGAATTCCCAATAGTTCATTTTTGCCCTTGCTTCCCTTGTTTTTGGTGATGTTTCTAGGAAGAAGTTGCTGTGGCTGAGGTCGAAGAGGTTGCTATCTCTGTTCTCCTCCAGGATTTTGATGGATTCCTTTCTCACATTGAGATCTTTCATCCATTTTGGGTCTGTTTTTATGTGTCGTGTAAGGAAATAGTCAGTTTCATCCTTTTGCATGTGGCTGTCCAATTTTCCCAACACCATTTGTTAAAGAGACTGTTTTTTTTCCATTGGACATTCAGGTCTCAACCAGTACCAAAAGACTGGGATCATTCCCTGCATATTTTCAGACCACAATGCTTTGAAACTAGAACTCAACCACAAGAGGAGAGTTGGGAAAAATTCAAATACATGGAGGCTGAGGAGCATCCTACTAAAGAATGACTTGGTCAACCAGGAAATCAAAGAAGAATTAAAAAAATTCATGGAAACAAATGAAAATGAAAACACAACTGTTCAAAAGCTTTGGGATACAGCAAAGGCAGTCCTGAGAGGAACATAAATAGCAATACAAGCCTTTCTCAGGAAACAAGAAAGGTCTCAAATACACAACCTAACCCTACACCTAAAGGAGCTGGAGAAAGAATAGTAAATGAAGCCTAAACCCAGCAGAAGAAAAATAATAAAGATGAGAGCAGAAATTAATGAAATAGAAACCAGAAGAACAGTAGAACAGATCAATGAAACTAGGAGCTATTTCTTCGAAAGAAGTAATAAGATTGATAAGACTTATCTTAAAGAAAAGAGAAAGCACTCAAATTAATAAGATCATGAATGAAAGAGGAGAGATTAAAACCAACACCAAAGAAATACAAACAATTATAAGAACATATTATGAGCAATTATACAGTAGCATACACCATATACTGGAGGCAATGGATGCATTCCTAGAGATGTATAAGCTACCAAAACTGAACCAGGAAGAAATAGAAAACCTGAACAGACCCATAATCAGTAAGGAGATTCAAGCAGTCATCAAAAATTTCCCAACAAACAAGAGCCCAGGGCCAGATGGCTTCCCAGGGGAATTCTACCAAACATTTAAAGAAGAATTAATACCTATCGGTGTATTCTATTCACTGTTGCTGCTCCCGTGCACATAGTAGGCACTTGGTAAATAAATATTTGTTGAATAATCATGGTTATTATGTAATTTTTTTTTCTTTTTTTCTTTTTTTTTTTTTTTAAAGATTTTATTTATTTATTTGACAGAGGGAGATCACAAGTAGGCAGAGAGGCAGGCAGAGAGAGATGCGGAAGCAGGCTCTCCACTGAGCTGAGAGCCGGATGCAGGGCCCGATCCCAGGACACTGGGATCATGACCTGAGCTGAAGGCAGAGGCTTTAATCCACTGAGCCATCCAGGTGCCCCGGTTATTATGTAAATTAATCCAACCACTTGTCTAATGGCACAATTAAGCAAGAGATGTCTTCACTGACTTTTCAAAGAACAATTTTACTATTTTTAACGACTTGATCTGTTTTAACTTCTTCCTATATCATCTTCTTAAAAGCTTTCGTGAGGAGCACAGTGCTGAACAATGCTATTTCAAGCAGTCTGGACTCCCACACTGCTGCAAATTCTTTACTCATCCAACTACTATTTACATGTGGGTTTATAACATTCAATCCTTTTCAAACCTACATACACGCCTTTCTAGGTCATTGGGGAAATGATTTAATTCACTGGTGAGCTTAATAAAGAAGTCAAATGTACTGGAATAAAAAAAAAAGAACACCAAGTAGGCAATGCTCACCTTTGTTCTTTTCATGGGTGTTTGAATAACAACTTTCTACAACATTAAATTTGCAGCTGTGGCAAAAAAGAAGCTTCTTTTTTAAAGGCTCATATTACTTGTGTTGTACTTGAAGAGCTATTTTTTAAAATATCAGTCAGGTGTGGATTGGAATAGAGTAACAACACTCCCATTGGTATAAACTTTCACTATGCTAGGTTAGTAAAAGTCATAATGTGAAAATATGAATAATCCCCAGATAATTCTCATTGCATTTTAGAATCCATTACATGCCTTTTTAAATCTGGTTTGTCTTTTTAATTATCTGTTGCTTATGTTAATAGTAAAATTAGTTTCTGAGTAACATATTGGTTGGGCAATTCTCGAGAAAAGGAACTATATCTTATTCATTCTGAAACGACCAAAGCACTCTGCCCATTGCAGTGCATATGGTAAGTCCTAAATAAATTTTGAACAAATATATCCTTGGATGAGTGAGGAAAAGATGTAGAAGATGTAGAAGAAAACACTGACCAAGGCAATCAAAATTAAACATCATTAATACTTTTCCATTTTAAACTATGAATATCTCATATTGGGTCCTACAAAATAAGGAAGGCAGAAATCATCTCTTTCTCAAGATATCCCATGAAAACAAACTATTTCAACCTACATTGTAATTCAAACTTCCAAGTGAACATTTTACATTAGGCTATTATTATAACAAGTTCTTTAACAAGCTGTTTTATTTTCCTTTGCTTTTCCAGACTTAGGACTTCACACAACATAGAAAAGGTCCTCAAATATCCTACTGCTCATTCATATGAATTGTCATTTTATTGAGACCACATTTTCCAAACATAGCATAATCTATTTGATCGTACTTAGGGAAAGTTGGGGAATGGGATTCAAAGGATTGCAGAAAGATTGATGATCAGCTATCCCTCTAAACTATTTCTGTATATACATATATGTTATGGCCAAAGATACAAAATAAACGGAAAATTTGCAAAGTAGGTGTATATTTCTTAACAAATCATAAATAAAATTTTATAAAGATGCCTAATATTTATTTGTTTTTTAACAGTGCTATCCTTTGTAAAAAGCAAAGCAAATTTTAATAACCAATGGTTTTCTACTGAAACAATATTTTCTTTTTACCATCCCCAATTGAACTAAACATTATATTTCTGGCATAAGTGAATTTTTAAAAAATTTTGAGGAAATCTTGTTAAAATTTTAAGTAAATGTGTGTATTTTAAGTAAATGTGTGTCCTTAGTAGCCAATTACACATTAGCAGGAACAACTTGAAACAGTTTATATCTCAGATCTGTAAAAGCATGAAAATAATAATATGTGAACTGCTAACCTTGAGATCTCATGAACTCCAGTATCTTCCTGAAGATCTATGCTTCTGAAAACATCTTTTCAGTCTGTTGATATCTTCTTATTTTTTCCTTAAAAAAGAAAACATGTCTCAATATGTGACATAAAGTTATATTTGCAAAAAGTAAAGCTAACTACATAGTGTATATATAATGTAACACAGGAAAATCAATAGGAATCCTAGAATATAAACAAGGCATTAAATATAGAACTCAATATTCACACTGTATATAATTTGGCAGAAACAATATCCATCCCAGAATGTAGCAAATTTCTAATCAATAAACTAATATTACTATGTGCAAGATGTTAAAGACATTCCATCTTGTTAATCAGCATTACACTAGATTCAATAACTCTCTGGTTTCCAGGAGATTCATATCTTCAAGACACACAAAAATCCAGGAAAATCAACCAAAATGTCATAGTTATATAGTTGGCAGCAATCACAATGAATATTTATTATGTTTTTTGATTTGTTTAAAGGAAACTATTTAATAATAAAATTAACTCAATCATATGTCCTGGTTTTAAGATACTTTAAGTTTTAAGAAAATAATTTAGATAAATTATTCTTTAAAATAAACATGTTTTAAGAAAAATCTTATTTTTAAAATTACAGTGCCATTATTCAAAATGTTTAGTGCCATAATTTTAAAAGGTGATGAAATCCTCACAGTAATTATACACTCGTATTTTTCTCAAACTAAAATGTACATAATCACTTTCTCTAAATGAACTTTCCCTTCTAACATGCTGAAGTAAATCATTATATCATATACAAATGTAAAAGTTTTCCTTAAAGATGGGGTAGAGAAGTTTGTGAAGGGTGGTTCATTCATTATTTCCACAATAGCCAGAAATGAACCATCGTAGACCATGATCAATGACAATAGGTAGTATAGAAATACTATACACAAGTTACTTGAAGAAATAACCTGAACAAACGACGTGGGCTGATAATTTTCAGACAAGCTTAAAACAAAAAAATCTATTTTTTAAAAGATTTTATTTATTTATTTGACAGAGAGAAAGAGATCACAAGTAGGCAGAGAGGCAGGCAGAGAGAGAAGGCAAAGCAGGCTCCCCGCTGAGTAGAAAGACCGATGCCCAGCTTGATCCTAGGACCCTGAGATCATGACCTGAGCCAAAGGCAGAGGCTTAACCCATTGAGCCACCCAGGCACCCCAAAACATAAAAATCTTTAAGTGAAAAAAAAAGATCACAGGAACACTGTGTCTCTGGGAGCCTCTTTTTTACTTTACCTTTATGTACATCTGCATGTAGCCATGGATTTAGAACAGACTAGAATATCCATGGTACTCACTCACAAGTGTTATCAAATTATGGTCAGAATTATAGAGCTCACCAGAGGTTATTGAGTACAGTTTGGTTCTGATAATGTCCAGATTCAGCAGAAGAACTTGAGAAACTTTGGAGACATTCATTCAAAATTCAGTTTTAAGTATAATTTTAAATATCTTAAACTCTGTTGAGAACATTATACCCTCAAATGATGACATACTAAAGACCACTGAAACAATTACTTGTATCACCTGTTGCCCTCATTTTGAGGAATCTTTCAGAATACAAATTTTTCTGTCTTCTCTGTTAATGACATATACATATCCTAAGATTGCAGGTCAAGTAATTAAAAACCAATAAGCAAGTATATTAACAGATCTACCAGCTTGTAATATGTCCATTTAATAAAGACTTTAAAAATTATTTGCAATTAAAATAAAATACCAAAAATAAATTAGATGCTGAGTTGAGTATGTCTATAAATGTTATTCATAATCTCAATTCAAACTTTTTTGTTAATGAAAATGAATTCCATATTATTTAAATGTCATTTTTACCTACTGAGTTACTATTTAAGATTTTATCCTAAAAATAAAAAGTTTTTACTGTTATTAAAAAAATGGGGGCGCCTGGGTGGCGCAGTTGGTTAAGCAACTGCTTTCGGCTGAGGTCATGATCTCGGAGTCCCGGGATTGAGTCCCACATCGGGCTCCCAGCTCCATGGGGAGTCTGCATCTTACTCTGACCTTCTCCCTTCTCATGCTCTCTCTCACTCTCTCTCTTTCCTAATAAATAAATAAATAAAATCTTAAAAAAAAAATGGGAAAACTACTATCTAGTTCAGTCTCCCTATTTTATAGATATGAAAACTAACTGCTATATATTTGACATGTATTAAGAGATGAAGTATTTTTGACCACTGATTGTTAAAACTGGAATTGAAAACATAATTTTATTTTACAACCAAATAAATAAAAGACTTTTTATAGTCAATGAGGGTTGTCTATTGAGAAAAGCAAAAGTATCTAAATTTACATACCTCCAATTACCCTGTGATTTAGAAAGAGGCCAAAAGGACCCTTGGTAATGGAAAAAAGGAATCCAAACTTTGACCTGTTTGAAAGTCAAATATATAAATATATATTTGGTGGACAGGATTGACCTGAATGAGGCCAGACGAGCCCCTGGGAGGAGTCCATCACAAAGGAAAAATAATTCTGGAAGAACAAGTAATTTTCAATGCATATTTCCAAAGTTGGACATCTAAGGATCAGTGCTAGTTCTGGGTGCAATGTGCAGTAGTTATTGCTGGAAACCATTCCAACGCAGAACCTTGGTTCTCTGGATGTGACTTAGGGACATGGGCTGTATGAGACTGTGCGAGGGAAGTGTGTGTACACTTATGTGAGAGAGAATTTGAAGAATTGCGCTAAGATATATGGATCAATAGCACTCACCTTGAGACTCAGGCAAATTTGTAAAGGAATAATCCCTAGGTAACATGTCTCAGAAAGATCTAGAGGCTGTTATTCTTCCTTGGCAAGTCCTCTGGGCACAACAGTGGTGATGTACACAAGTTTGGTGGGGACTGCCATTCTCCTGGAATCCTATGTCTTTGAAGTAATCACGACTTAAGGTGAATACCACTAGCATGGCCTGTTAAAGTCATACTAGGGTTGGATACCAGTTCTACGGATGGCCTTAGCAGTGACAAGTGACATCTGGGACTGATTTGTGGATAAATATAACTATCCGAGGCAATAAGTAAAATATTCAAGGAGAGTGAAATTTATGGAAGACTAGGAACATGAACACTAAAGTAAATGCAACATCATTTCATAAATGTTTGTGGTGTTCATCTAAAGAACCCTGATTTATGATTATACGTTTTTTGAAAAATAATATTGACATAAACTTATGTTATCATGTAGGAATGTGCACCTAACATTCATGGTTCATATCTAGTCTTTTCCAATATCTGGGATTTGATTAAGAAATTCCCTGAGACCCAGTTTTTCGCTTTTAGAAATTTCTGCAATCTTGTGGAGCTAGAGGGAATGGTGAATACCACCTACCTCTCTTTGTGTCAGGTTCCTTGGTTTCCTGGTTGCCCATGGACATTATTTCAAACCATCCTACAAATTCCAGCAACTGTTTGGCAAGGGTAAAAGCACTCTCCTGTGTTTGTCAACATTTTCTCTAAAGGGCGCCTTTAGTAAGTCAGTGAGGCTCATTTTGGTATGTTTTAATCAATAGTCATGGTAGACTTCACTGAAGTTACTGAAGGTCACATCTCAGTGGTACCCCTGACTGAGCTATCAGATCAGCTTGCATTATTTTCAATGGATGATTCATTGATTAACTATGAGGAAATACAACTTGCTTAAGACACTCTTACCTTGATCCTGTCTTTAAAAAAAAAATCTCTTCCAAATGCCAAGTTTTTGGGAATAAACTTGTCCCTCTCAGGATCACAGAATTTGAGATCCCCAAACCAACCATTTCTGCATGCTTGAAACCTGCTTCGTATCAGTTTCAGTATGTCAAAAGGAAATGTCACTTTGTGAACACAAGTGAAGAAATGTGAATTTGCTGTTCACTATTTCTAAGGTGACAATAAGACTTATAAGTTCAGTGCAATAGTTTAATTGCATTTGCAACTGCATCTTAAAATATAGTATTGCAAAATTAATATGCCTGCAACCATCAAAAGCATTATTCTCTCTGAAGGCCTGCTTCCTGACACAAAAGGCCTAGGGCAGAAGAATCTAGCAGGGAAGACCAATCTGCCATGTAAAGTTTGATGCTATCTTTCTAAAAGAACAAAACCCCACTGACAGTCACATTGATTCTATTTAGAATTCTTCCTTAAGTAACAAGATCACTCTAATTTTGTACTTTCACACACGTCAAAGTACAGTTATCAAAATCCATGCAGCATCTATTCATTTTCCAAATAACAAAAAATGAATTAATGTGTCTTCCTAACACATGTTGAACTATAATAAAGTAGTATCACATGTCCAAAAAAGTTTTCTGAAAGGATAACATTTAGTTATTCCATTTCAGTAAAGTAGAGAAGAGTCACTGAAACAAATTAAATCAGTCCTTATTAGGCTATTTATGTATCAGGTAGTCACCATGGGATTCTTCCACTCAGTAGTCATCTGTGGTCAAAAGTTTACACACATTTCTCTAGAATTGTTCAGAAGGATCTCTATTTAACACATGGGAAAAGATATAATGATAGTTATAGGAATTTTGCAAAAATTATAAGAAAATCTAGGTGAAAATTGAGGTAAAAATTTTAAAACCTAAAGAATTATATAATTTTCTAGAAAACTTCCAGTTAGTGATATTGACACAAGAAGAGGTACACACTTGATAAAACAGATTAAAAGAGATCAAAAAGGTGTTTCAGGCTCTACAATCACAAGGGCAGTTAGGATCAGCAGGTTACAGGGAAGCCTTAACGAACCTTTATAACAAAGGGCTGCAAGTTGTTTAGAACACACACTGCACCACCAAAAATGTTTCTCGACCTTTACACATTTTTTACTCCCCCCATTCATGTTCACGCTTGCCACTCACCCAGTTAGGGTCTGTTATTCAACATGGTAGACTATCGTTGCATATAGACTCACCTCCAGGACTTTTCTCTCTCCTCTTCCAATCAGCATGATGAAAAATAAAATTCACTCAGTTAAATTCAGCTCTCTTTCTACTATGAAACTACCAGCAGTCACTGAACAGATGATTATGACTAGAGAAAATGTAAGATACTGCATCCCCGGCATAACTATTGATATATAACCACAGACTTCAACCCAATGACACCACCAACAGAAGCACCTTTGCTTCTTTGCAACTCTCCAACATTTCTTCCCATCTCTCCTCTCTCAGTTTATGATACTGCTTCTAAGAAAATTGGAAGGATAATTCAATTTCCTCTTATCTATATCCTATATAATCTTGATATTTATACCATTATAGTCAGCCTTCAATCCTGTTATAATGGAGAAACTTCTCTCTCCTACCTAAGATCAATCCCTTCTCTTGGATTCTATTTCCTCTTGCCAATTTTAGGTCTTCGCTGCTTAAATTATTCCCTCTTGCTCCTGCATCACCATTCTCCCTTCCCTCCATTTTACTGGATTATTCCCATCTGTCTGCAAACTTAACCAAAGAGGTAAAAGACCTGTAATCTGAAAACTATAAAACACTGGTGAAAGAAATTGCAGATGACATAAAGAAATGGAAAGACATTCTATGCTCATAGTTGGAAGAACAAATACTCTTAAAGTTTCTATACTACCCAAAGCAATCTACACATTTTATGCAATCCCTATCAAAATATCAACAGCATTTTTCACAGAATTGGAACAAACAATCCTAAATATGTATGGAACTGCAAAGACCCCAAATAGGCAAAGCAAACTTGAAATAGAAAAACAGAGCTGGAGCTATCACAATTCTAGACTTCATATTATGTTATAAAGCTGTAATAATCAAAACAGTATAGTACTGGCACAAATACAGACATAGGTCAATGGAATAGAATAGAAAATCCAGAAATAAACCCGCAGTTATATGATCAATTAATTTCAACAAAGGAGGAAAGGCATATACAACAGAAAAAAGACAGTCTCTTCAACAAATGGTGCTGGGAAAACTGGACAGCTACGCACAAAAGAAGGAAACTGTACAACTTTTTTACATTATATACACAAATAAACCCAAAATGCATTAAACACTTAACTGTGAGAACTGAAACCATAAAAATCCTAGAAAAGAGCACAGGCAGTAATTTCTCTGACATTAGCCATAGCACTATTTTTCTAGATACAAAGCAAAGAAAATAAAAAGCAAAAATAAACTATTGAGACTACAGCAAAATAAAAAGCTTATGTACAGCAAAGGAAATAATCAACAAAACTAAAAGTGACTCTACCAAATGAGAGGAGATATTTGCAAATTACATATCCAAAAAAGGGATAGTATCTGAAATATATTTAAAAACTGATAAAATCAACATCCCAAAAACAAACAATCCAATTAAAAAATAGGCAGAAAACATGAACAGATATTTCTCCAAAGAAGACATACGGAGGGTCAATAGACACAAAAAAGATGTTCAACATCATTCATCATCAGGGAAATGCATATGAAAACCACAATGACATATGATGTCATGCCTGTGAGAATGGCTAAAATCAAAAACACAAGAAACAAGTGTTGGTGAGGATGAAGGGAAAAGCTAACACTCGTGCACTGTTGGTAGGAAAGCAAAGTAGTATAGCCACCATGGAAAACAGTATGGATATTCCTCAGAAAGTTAAAAATAGAACTATCCTACAATCCAGTAATTGCACTACCCAAAAAAATACAAAAACACTAACTCACAGGGATACATGCACCCTCATATTTGTTGCAATATTATTTACAATGACCAAATTATAGAAACAGCCCAAGTATCCATCAATAAATGAATGGATAAAGAAAATGTGGTATATATACACAGCAGAATATGATTCAACCATAAGAAGGAATGAAATCTTGCCATTGACAACATGGATGGAGTTAGAAAGTATTATGCTAAGTGAAATAAGTCAGTCAGAGAAAGACAAACACCGTATGTTTCACTCATATGTGGAATTTAAGAAACAAAACAAATGAGCAAAGGAAAAGAGAGAGAGATAAAACAGGAAACAGACTCTTGACCATAGAGAACAGGTGGTTACCAGAGGACAGGTGGGTGGGAGATGAGTGAAATAGGTGGAAGAGATTAGAAGTACACTTATCTTGATGAGCACTGAGTAATGTATAGAATTGTTGAATCACTCTATTGTACATTCGAAACTAATATTACACTGAATGTTACCTATTCTGGAATTAAAATTAAAAACTTAATTTAAAAATCCCTTTATAGGGTGCCTGGGTGGCTCAGTTGGTTAAGCAACTGCCTTCGGCTCAGGTCACGATCCCGGAGTCCCAAGATCGAGTCCCACATCGGGCTCCCAGCTCCATGGGGAGTCCGCTTCTCACTCTGACCTTCTCCCTTTTCATGCTCTCTCTCACTCTCTCTCTTTCCTACTAATTAAATAAATAAAATATTTTAAAAAATCCCTTTACATCAGTTTCCCATCTCATCATTTTATTTCTCAATTCCATTTTATAGCAACTTCCCCAGAGAGGTATTGAACTCCTCCAAATTAGGCTTCATTTTTACAACTCCACTGAAGAAGCACTTCCCAAGGTCAGCAGTGAACTCAGATATTGACAAACCAAATGGTAAATTTTCTCTCAAGAGAGTTTGAATCAGATAATCACTTTTTTTTTTTTAACTTGACTTCTAGGATACCATGCATGAAGAAGGCTTATCTCCTACCTCATTTGCTGCCCTTTCGTAACCTCTTTGCCTAATTTCTTCTAATCTTCCTGACGTCGAAATCCTTTAGTAGATTGAGCTGTGATATTTCTTTTCTATCTGATTCTTTTTTTTACAAAAGCAGATCCGGTCCTATGTCTTTAAATACCACCATTTACTTATGAATCCCCAATATAGCTCTTTAGCTTGAACCTCTTCTCTGGGCTGTAGATTCTTATATCCACAGCCTATTCCACAGCTCTGCTTGAATGGCTGATATGCTTTTGAAAGTTAACATATTAATATAATAATAATAATAATAATAAAATGAAAGAAAGGAAGGCAGAAACAAAGGAAAGGAAGGAAGGAAAGATGGAAGGGAGAGAAAGAAAGAAAATAACACTCCAAGCTTCCTCCTCCTACTCCAGTCTTTCCCAGTGCAGTAAATGACATCAGTGTTTACCCGGTAACTTATAATAAAAACATAGCTCAAGAAATGGCTGATTCTAGGATTCGGGCAGGGAAAACAAGAAATGAACTTGAAGCATCTTATGATATTGGAAAGAAGGGAAGAGAAAGAAAAAATAGGTACAAGGATGTCAAAAACAAGAACGAACCTGAAAGAACTCTCAATGATCAAAGTTAGAATAGTTTAAGCAAATAATAATAGTAGCAGTAGTAGTAGTAGTAGTAGTAATGACAGTATTAGATTATAACCCAAGGAATAAAATGAATATCTATGAGTCTATATTCATGTAAATAAATGACTGAATAAATAAATAGGGGAGAAGGAAAAAATCTTTCTTACAAGTATTCCAAAAAATATATGTAGATCCTTTTCCCCTTCAGGAAGTGGAGCTTGGTCCCCACCCCCACCTTAAGTGTGAGCTGTATCTAGGTAAGTTGCTTCCAAAGAATAGAATATGGAAAAAGGAAAAGAAAAACAACTAATGATAAATTGGAGAAACCTGGCAGATACCATCTTAACCAAATGACTAACAATAACACCCATGACACGGCATGCTAGTATCATCCAGTCCCTCATATATTTGGACAAGAAGAGCACTTCATTTTCTGTGGCTTTCTTATTCCAGATCCACAACCCCTATGTAATCATGAGAAAACACCACAGAAAACTAAAATTGAGGAACATTCTAACTATGCTCTTCAAAAAGTAATGGTCATAAAAAAAATAAGGGAAGACAGAAAACAGAGGAAAATAAAGAGATATGATAACTAAATTTGACATGGTATCCTTGAGTAGATCTTATTAGAAAAAGGATATCCATGAATAAATCTGAAAAGAATCTGTAGTTTAGTTAATATAATAATAAATGATAACAGTATTAATTTCTTAGTCTGGACAATTGTACCCTGGTTATGTAAGATGTTAACACTAGGGGAAGCTGAGTAAAGGGTTTAGTTAATTCTGTGCTATTTTTGCAACTTTGCCGTGAATCTAAAATTACTCTAAAATATAAAGTTTAGTTAAAAGTTAAGTTAAAAAACCTAAGAACTATTCATGTTTATCTTTTTCTTAAACATCACATCTAAATATCAGCATCTCCCGTAAGTCCTACCTTTAAGATTTATCGTGAAGCTGAACACTTCTCACCAAGTCCCACATCTCTCACTTCTACCACTCAACAATGGTCTCCCACCTGGTTTATGCCTTCTCCATTGATTCCCCATTGCCCATGCACACAAGTGTCAAGCTCTTTGCTAAAGGCCTGCATTTGCTCTTCACCCTCTAGAAGTCTCCTCCCACTCCAGATATTACATGGCCTAACCCTAACCCTACTGTTAAAAATCTATCCTCAAAAAAGTAAAGCACTGGGAGCACCTGGGTGGTGCAGTCGGTTGGGCCCCTGACTCTTGGTTTCAGCTCAGGTGGTGTGATTGAGCCCCACCTCGGGCTCTGTGCTTAACATGGAGCCTGCTTGGGATTCTCTCCTTCTCTCTCTCTCTCTCTCTCTCAAATAAGTAAGTGAGTAAATAAGTAAGTAAATAAATAAATAAATCTTAGGGGAAAAAAAGTAAAGCATCAGGGCATCTGGACGGCTCAGTCAGTTAAGAGACCAACTCTTGATTTCAGCTCAGGTCATGATTTCAGGGTTGTGATATCGAGCCCCATGATGGCTCCATGCTGGGTGTGGAGCCTGCTTGGGATTCTCTCTCTTACCCCTCCGTCTTTTTCTCCTCTAAAAAAAGAGAGAGAGAGAAAAGTAAAACAGCAGTATATAAGGACTTTTTCAAAAGAACATGCATTACATTAACAGCCTTGCTCATAGTAGCATGAAAACTAAGCTGAAACAAAAGAACTACTCATAGGGGAGAGACTGAAAAAAATAGGATATACTCAGTATTTTGCAATCATCAAAAAGAATAAAATAGAACTTTGACAAAGACTTTGGGAAATTTTCATAAGGTATTGTTTGATGAAAAAAGTCAGGATGAAAAAAAGTGTATATAAGATGATCCACTTCTGACAAAAAAAAATCTTTTGTGACAATATGTTTATGATTATTTGATATTGAAAAAAATGAAAGGATATAAACTAGGACAATAAGAGCTACCTAGAGGAGAAAGAAATGTAGATGAAGAATGCAGAGGAAGAAAAGGGGAAAACCAAGCAAAATAAAAAGAAAGAAAAGGGGGAGGGAGGGCGCTCAAAATAAGATTATATTTTAATTAAATTATTTGTGGATTATCTTGAAACCAGGAAATATTATGAAAATAATTTAACAGAAAGTGATAGAACAATGTATAAAATTGAACATACACTATGTGCATGAATATTTAGAGCAGCATAGATTTTAATATCAAAAAGTGAGAACAACTTAAAAAAAAACTGGCAGGAGAATGGATGATTATTGGAATAAACTTATGCTGTGGAACTATGAAGAAAGAAAGAGAAAGAGAGGAAGAAGGAAGGGAAGAAGGGAGGAAGAGAAGAAGGGAAGAAGGAAGGAAGGGAGGAAGGGAGGAAGGGAGAAAAGGAAAGGAAAGAAAAGGAAGGAGGGAGGAAATTAAGTAAATTTTGTGAAACAATACGACTTCACGTAAAAATGCATGTGTGTCTGCATGAAAGAGAACTACTCAGGGAATCAATTCTGAAGCGCAGAATGGTTTTTGGACATTGGGCCCCCAATTTTTTTAAGCATAAACCAACTTTTAAATATAAAATTGATTGCAGGGCTCCTTAATCTCAGAGAGAAAATAGAGGATTGCTGCTAGAATTGATCAGATTCCCAGGAAATGCATAAATCCTTACAGATGGTCCTAGGAACACAGCTAAATTGCAGCCTATGTTAGTCGGTGTACTTTCAGTGTACTGCAGAAAATAGAAATCAAACCCCAAAAAAGAAAAAGCAATATCCATGGACAGGAAGAAAGAGGAAGAACTTTACAGAATGTGTTCACTCAACTTTTAGTTGTCGAAGCAGCCTAAAAAAGATATTTAATTTTTATAGTTGGCATTTTCCCTCACAGAAACCACACAGTTACTGTCCCACAGGGAAGGAACGCTCAGATAAAGTCTTGAATGGTTGCTGGGCTGCCCTGACAACTTGCATTCCCTTAAAGAATAATGAGGAACAAATCAGAGACATCGTGTTATAGAATATGTTCTTATCTTCTCTGCCACACTAACATGTAAGGAGCCTCACAAATATGCCCCTGTAAGAAGTGCCCACCCTACTATTTCACAAGTGTTTATGTACTTTCTTCATATTTCAGAAACATTGCATGTTGTAGCAGGCAGAAGGGGGGTGTAAACAATCATGTAATTAACTTGGTCACAAATTGTAACACTGTATCGTTACACATTGTGCAGATGTTGAGTATGAAGTGTGGATAAAGGAAAGAGGGATTCATTCTGGATATTATCTGAGGGAATTTGGTTACAGAAGTCTGTGGTTGACTACTTATAAAGTGATTTTACCAGAAGGTGAATATGAATGAACCCTGAGTGAAGATTTTTTTTTTTTAAATACGAGTAGGGAAATGCTGATTCAATATAGTTCAAGGGAAAAATATTAGTGGCTTAATAATGTAATATACATTGCTTGGGCTCTGGAGGATCAAAAACACAGACATTAACATCTTGCTGATGTTCTCACCTTACCTTGTGACTTTGGGCAATTTACTTAACATCAGTTTCTTCATCTGTTAAACAGGCATATAAACTCTGATTTTGTATTTTTCAGGAAAGATAAATAAGGCATTTAAAACAACATGTGACTCATAGCAGAGCTTTAATCTATTAGTTCTCTTTATTAATCAGAAAAAGGGTAACCTAACATCACTCCTGACTTAATCTTGTTTTTACCGTTTCCCTTTCCCCTAATTTTCTCATTTATTTTATATTTATTCTTATTATTTTATAAGAAGGGCAGAATCTATTCACTATTCACAATTTATTTGTATAGTGCTGTTTTAAAAATATCGATTTAGATCTTTGTGTTTATTAACTATAGTATCAAAATGAATTACTAGTATTATAGCCATTATTATTGGTAGCCCAACATATTTTTCTTTCTTCTATTTTTTTTTTTCTGGTAACATACTCCACATCTCCTTTCTTATTACCACAAGAGTGGGTAAGTGAACAAGATGTAGCCAAACAAAGAACCTCATTCCTTCGCCAAGGTGATTGATTCATTGAAGGGCATGTGACCCAGGTTAGAGTTATCAGGCAAGGTCCAGTTCAGAAAACAGAGACAATGCTAGATGGTCCAATGGAAGGAATTTCATATGGTGAAACTGGTTATAACAATTTTCTAAGAGCTGAGATGCCAAACAAAACAGAAAACAAAGGAACTCAGAGTATAGTAATAGTAAGAAGAAGCTAACACTCTTTCAGCTGGAGGCAAAAAGGAAGAATGGATGTCACCAGAACTCAAAACCTGGTGCTACCTTGAGGGAGCTGGATATGGGGAAAGGCTGCTCCATGGAGTCTGTGACCACAAAAGCAGGGTCATTACAGCAAAGGCTAGAAATAAGGTGGAGATGCAGTGGCCACTGGAAGTATCAGCTAAGGCATGGATGAGTGCAGGGAAGTACACTGGTTTATCCTTTCATCCTGCCCTCTATTGTCCCACAAGTGCCTCTCATCTGTTGAATCCATCTGGAAATCAATGGGCAAGGTACAATTTTCAGAGGAAAGGCAGAGTAGATCTGAGCACAAATGAGCACACAGTTGACACACTAAGATAATTCTCACAAAGACAAGATATTTCATCATCTAAGTTGCTGAAGCCAGAAGAAGAGATTGTTCCTTGCCCTCAAGAACATAGTGCTAGGAAGACATCTATGTCTAAGTGCAGGCAGGTATCTCCCACAGATTAGAGAAACCCATAATCCCATATCAGTCAGAGATAATGAGGCCTTATCGTAATGAGAAGAGAACGAAGTCATAGGGGGCAGGGACAGCACTGTGTTTGCCGCTTGAGTCCTACATCCATTTTGTTTGATGTGACTTTACCCGTCTTTCTTGATTGCATGAACTAAGAGGTCCCTTTCTGGTTTAAACTAGATTGTGTAGGACGTTTTTTCCCTTGCAATAAAAAGTCTTGACTAACAAAACCATGACCATTAATTGAATATCTTAAAGAGGTTCTAGAACAAATGCCAAATATTACCAGTAAAAAAATGGAGTTAAAGAGGATATGTTACCAGTAAAAGAAATTAAATGGACATGGTGGTGTTGACAGGTCTTGGTTGACAGAATAGTGAATGAATTCTCTTTCTCTTTTATCTTAAATAAGGAATTTAAATACAGAAAGAAAAAAAAAGTTATCTAAAAAGGTAATTTCCCCGAGCCTCTTAAAACAGAGGAGCTGGTTGATTTCTTTGATTCATGCCTGGTAATCAGACTACAAAAGGAATGCAGATCAATGCCATATGGAGGCTATCAAAACAAAAATTGGCCACAAAGAAACAAAAATGTATTTAAAGTTAATCTGCGGCTATAATATGTGGGATGCTAAACAGAGGAGTTTCATCCTCTTTTATTCTACTTCAACAATTCGAGAGAGTTTTTTTTTAATAATATATGTGAATGATTTATCCTTTAACCATTTGCAGAAAAGGTAAAGGAGGCCCAGTCAACTACTATATCTGTTTACTTGTGCTGAACACTATTGGTTCTAGCTTTTCCATCTTGCACAGCAATCAATATCTGTACTTTATCTTTTTACTACTCTTCAGTCAAGTGGAAAACAGAAATTAATGGGTTTTGCTCTATAGAATAGAAATTCTTGGAATCCTAAAGGCGGTTAGCAGTTTGTTTGCTTTGACTATCTAGAACTAAGAGTCAGATCTCACTTGCCAATAAGTACTTTCGTTTGAAGAATGAACTTATAACAACCCCCACCTCTCTCCTAAAGCATGTTTCCATTCAATGATGCATCTTCTTCTAGGTCAAAATTTCCTAGAGATCAGAGTTGATTTTTCTCCAGTCTACATATTTTGCCAGATAAAAATGATATTTCTCAGTACGGTTTCATGTCTATTAGTCTGGACTACTCACCTAGTGAGAATATTCTCCAGGGCAGGAGCACGCTTTTACTCTGCCTGTACTCTGTAATATATCGCCAGTAGAGTCTTCTACACACAGTGTTTTCCATTAATTCTCTTAGGAATAGAATCTTAATAGACCCTTGATATATGGGAAGAATTTATACCCCTTCAGTCATGGACGTACCAAGGGCAGTCATGGAGGTACCATGGAGGAACCAGAGGTTCAGCACTTAATGAAACTAATTTTAGGGGCAATCAGCATAGATGGGTTAAACTTGACCAGAATCTCAATCTCTATCACTTTCAGTGGCATTTCATTTTATTCTCACTAGTATCAATGTAAAGAAGGACTGAAGAACCACTTGTATTTAATGTAGAACATTCTTCAAAAGTTAAGGCTTCTGTTACATAGCATGGAAATAGAACAAATGTTTTTATTTTCTTATGGATTTTAGAACATATATCAGAGTATAGTAGTTAACAATGCTGTCTCTGGCATTTGAGTTGTTTTTTTTTTTTTTTTTTTAAAGATTTTATTTATTTACTTTAACAGAGAGAGAACACAAGCAGGCAGAGGCAGGCAGAGACAGAGAGAGGAGCAGGCTCCCTGCCAAGCAAGGAGCCTGATGCGGGATTCGATCCCAGGATGCTGGGATCATGACCCAGGACTGGGCCTGATCATGAGCCAAAGGCAGCTGCTCAACCAACTGAGCCACCCAGGCGTCCCATTTGAGCTGGTTTTAATACCAGCGCTAGCATGTACAAACTGAATTTAGGTGTGTTTATGCTACCTTCTTCTCAGTTTCCTCATCTGTAACATGGGAATAATCCCACCAAGATCACCACCTTCACTCAACTCATAGATTGTGTTGTGGGGATTAAAAGAGATAGTGATTCAAAGGCATTCAAAATTGAAACGAAATTTTTGTGAATGGTCTATGACAGGGATCCAGTTTTGTTCTTTTGTATGTGAATATTCAGTTTTTAAAACACCATTGACTGAAGAGGCTAACTTTTCTCCATTGCATATTTTGGCTCCCTTGTGAATCATTAGTTGGCCATATATGCGTGAGTTTGTTTTCGGGTCTCTATTCTGTTTCATTGATCCATGTATCTGTTTTTATGTCAGTACCGTATTTGCTTTAATTACTATAGTTTTATAATATAGTTTGAAATCAGGAAGAGTGTTTCCTTCAGCTTTGTTCTTTCTTAATGAGACATATTTTAAAGTGGATTTTAAATTAACCTTGAACATTTCTTTAATGCATACACATTGCCAGACTAAATCTGATCCTCATGTGGAATTAAAGATTTTATTTATTTTTATTTTTACGAGAGAGAGAGAGCTAGTGTGTGTGCACAAGAGCAGGTGAGGGAGCAGAGGGAGAAGCAGACTCCCCACTGAGCAGGGAGTCCAATGAAGGACTGGATCCCAGAACCTTGGGATCATGACCTGAGCTGAAGATAGACGCTTAACTGACTGAGCCACCCAGGTGCCCTTCTTCATGTGAGATTAAATTACCTTATGATATAATGGAGTCACAAGTAATAATAGTTTTATATTTGGAAAAATATTTTTCAGCTCATAATATTAACAGGTCATAGAAAAAATGGGATTGTTTTGATAATGTACTAATGAGGAATACGATGTAACTTCATAGTAATTATTAATTAAAAACTCTTAATGGAAGGATACTTCCTCATATAGGATAAAGAATAGCTTATGGCCAAATAAAGATATAACCTGGGAACATTTCCATTAAAAAAAGAAAAAAATGTCTCTTTGGTACTGAGAACAATCTGTTACAACATATATAAAAAAGTCTCACTCATAATAGGGACAAAAATATTTTAAAAACTTGGGGACTCAGCAAGGAAAATGCACGGCAGGAAGAAAAGCACAAAACTCTACTGTGGGCAAAATAACAGTTAAATATGAAAGGATATCTGGCATTCCTAAAATGGAAAGGCAATATGGCAAAGACGCTAACCTTCCTTGTGAACCAAATTAACTTACAAATTTAATGTAATTCCCATGACATAGCAATAGTTTATTTGGTAACTTGGCAGTATTCTTTTAAAATTCAAATAATGATCATGTGAAATAGCTTAAAGAGCCTTTAAAGAGTAGTGGTGTGTTTGGTGTTTCTGTTCCAGTTAAGGAAAATTGGTAACTCTTACATGAGGCAGTAAAACTTACCATACAGTTATAACATAACGCTATTGTTGGTTTTGGAATAACCAATCAGATCATGAAACATAAAGGAGACCACAGACACTAGTCCTGTTGTATGTAAGAATTTAGTTCAAGAAAAGATACAATTTCATATTAATAGAAAATATATTATTCAGAATTGATTTTCGGAAAACTGGAAAATTATATTTCTATTTCACACAATATGCCAACATAATTTTCAACTGGTCGAAAGATATAAACATATAAAAGAAAGTTACGAAAGTTCTAGAAGAAATTATTTGTATACAATTAATCTTGGGAGCAGAGAAGTTGTGCCTAAGTGTTTCCTAAAAGCCAAATCCACAATATATGACTACATAAACACATTTCTATGGCAAACATAAACAGAGTGAAAAGACAAATGGCAAAATAGGAAAGACATTATTGCATATGTTAATCAAACTATCCTTAATATTATAAAACAATGAAAGAGAAATCATCATAATAAAAAATAGACCGTTTATATACACATAAAAAGCAAATAAATAAATATATAAATAATTGGCTTCCTACTATTCAAAGAAATTCAAGTTAAAACACCAGTGGAATCAGTTTTTACCAACAAAATTAACCAAGGTGGGTAAGTGGGGCTACTGGCAAGATGTTGGGGCAATAGGCACTCAATTACTTAAAATGGGCATATAAATTGGTAGAGCTTTCTGGAGGGCAATTAAAATGAGACTTTTTGAACTATGATTTCCATTTTTAAGGATTTATTCTACAATTTATCTAAGAGCATGTCTTAACAGCAATAAATACATTAGTGAAAAATCTAGAAAGCTATTTTAATGAATGAATACAAGTCTCATTAAGCTAAAAATGTATGAAAATAAATTGAGAAAATATATAGATATGAAAATTGAGAAACATATAAATAATAAAACTTACTATCTATAATTTTACTATCCAGAGAAAATGTCTCTTAAGGTTTTCTATATTTCTATGGAAAATGTTTCTCTTTTAACCTCTAGATCTTTTTTTATACATACCTCATACAGTATGATTTTACAAATGGGATAAAAGTGTAATATAATTTTGCAAACTTCTTTATTAATGTGAATATATTTTTATGTCAATAGATAAATTTGTTCAACTGTTTTTATTAGCCAAATAGTAATTGACTGTATGGGTTTTCCATAGAATATGTAACCAATTGTGTAGAGTATAGGTTCTACATAATTTTTCACTATAAGAAAAAATAGTGCAATAATCATTGTTAAAGGTAAAATTTTCATACATTCAGACTTTGAAAGTAATAAGTAAATGTTAAACATATTGATTCAAAATATTTCAATGTTCTAATCTTAGAATATTCTGACTCAATGAATAAGCTTAAAGGTTGGTAAAGCTGTATAGAGAGGTTGGAGAGGGATTTCACTTATACTGGCAAAATTGCGTGCATAAATTGGAAATTTTATGGACATTTGATATAAAAGTATTTTTTCCCATGAGTCTACACCTCATGAAGTTGAAGGTCACCCCAACTGTATCCAAAATTCTTAATTTCTCTACAATTAGTTAACCTATTTCGGTTGACTCATGTCATGCTTAAAATGATGAATCATTTAATCAATTAAGCATTTTCTTTTTCAAAAAAATCAAAAATAAATTTATTTAAGACCTAACATCAGAATGAAATGAAATAATTTGTTTAAAGCATCTAGCACAATGCCTGACAAATTATATACATTCAATTAAGCTTTTTTTTATTATTACTATTAAGTAATGTGGGGCGAATATGGCATGCAGCTCTTATCATCAAGGAGTTTAAGATAATAATAATGATTAATTTCAACCATTTTCCATATTCTGGCTAAAAGTTAGTGAATACTAAAGGAAAAAATGTTATTTGAAATATAACAATATTTAGTTGAGCTGCATTTATCCATTTTGGATTCCATTATTTTTTTTTAATTTTTCATCAAAATTTTTATTTATCTTATATTGAGGGGAATTTCTAAGTATTTATGCTTCTTTATTAGTGTCTATAAATTATAAGTCAAGTTCACTTCTTAGGTTCTCTTTTGCAACCTCTCTAGCTTTATTCATATTTTTTTAAAAATCTAGGACAAATGTAAGATATATATGTCCTAATGTAGCCATGATCTAATTAGTATAACATTTAATTTTAGTATTGATTAATGACCATGAAAACTGCCAGCCTAATGACCAATTATTTTGGAAGTAAAAAATTCTAAAAATGTGTGTGTGTGTGTGTGTATCTGAAAACGTATCTATTTAAAATAGGTACTACTCTCTCTAAACTAAAATGACGGTTGTCATAGAAACAGCAAACAGCAGAAAGTCAGATCCGACATAACAAGAAAATAGTGGACAACATCTTTGGTGAAATTGTGAAATAGGATGGCTATATTTGAAAAATTAACCATATTTAAAATTAATAGTCATCGTTTCTTCCAAATCAAGTTTCTCAGGGATGGAATTAAGTACTGCAAATCCTGGCATTGTTAAGATTTAAAGTAAACATGTTTTTTCAAATGTTGTAAACATTAGAGGAATATTAAGATGAAATATATTAAATATTCTTTGACTGTGAATATTTAAAAGTAATTTTATTAAGATGATTTAATACTAAATATGTACATTTTTCATCTTATAATATATATCCATTACCATGATCATCCAATCATTGCATAAAAATATGTAGCCTTACATGCATTTCAGGTCTTTACAATCACAACTAATGGAACTCACTATTGCATTTTAGCCAGAAATATCTACTGCTTTTAGCACTCTGTTTAGCAATCTTCCCTAGCTTTCATGTTGCTTTGTAAATTGTTTTAATAGAGTTTGCTTTTTTAGTCACGCTAATTAAGACCACTGCAGCTATCCATTAGGGATCTTAAAGTGATTTAATAGTTCATTATGTAAATCAAGTTTCATAACATTTCATTCAAAGTCCTAGAATTCTAAATTACATAAATCAATCTTTATTACTATTACATATTCTATTATTATAATTGTGAGATAAGATAAAACTAAATGCAACAAACTGAACCTCCATTTCAATTTTAATTCGCTATACTTTCCCACTTGAACAATAAATATTTATTATTTTAAAAAAATGCCTTTCTGGTTCTTATGTGTTGACCTTTGATTGAAAATCAAATATTTGTCTTTTGTTATACTTATTATGATTGCTCATTCTTCATTATATGTAAAAACTATACTTTTAACCTTAATCCCACTGTCAAATGAATTCAGTAAACTTGAGATATTTAACAATTTTACTTCATGCCAGATCACTGGAGCTGAACATATAAGACATATGCTACAACAATCCTGTGGCCCTAAAACATTCCCAGTTTACTCCCAAATTCCTCAGACAAAAAAAAAAAAGGAACATTTTCAGAGTACAAACATGTACTTTCCAGAGTGAAATGGTTAAATATCGCAGCCAATTCAGAAATAGCACCAACTGGCTCTTTTTTTTTTTTAAGCAAGATCAGATTTAATTCTTTTCTGCATTCACATGCACACAAATATACTTCCCTCGAGCTGTCAGAAAGCATCAGATTGCCTAATCTGCATGATGAATTTTAAAATCTTTTGAGAAACACACGGACATTTGCTTCAGGCACTATGATTTCATCGTCACCATCATAAACAAGTATAAAGCCAGTCAACCTCTGCTATTCAATCCAAAGCCAAAAGATTATGGGGCTTTGAAAATGGTTAGTAGAATTTTAATCACCTCAATTTCATTTGGATCCCTTTTTGAAGTCTCGATATTTTGCAGTTGGGCAATCACCTATTTATTGCCTATGACTATTCCTAGGTCACCCCAAAATAAGGATGTGATTCTTATCAAGAGGTTTATAAAACATGCAAATACTCTATGAAATATTTGTAAAGAAATTACATTGTCAGCTGAAAATATCCTGATCACTAATGTGAAGATGGTATCCTTAATATTTAATAGCAACTCTAATTCTTATACTCTTATGAAATACAGCTACCCTATCAATTCTACCTATAGACATCCTGAGTAAATAATGGATGTGGGAAAATGGAAGATTTGCTATGATATATTTTGGATCCCATCCTACTAGGGCTTTATCACTTATATACTGTGAGAAATAGTACCATTAACCCCACGAGGAATTACTTTTACATTCCATTTTTTATGGTTGCTAACTGAGAGTTAAAACCACAAGCAGTAAGCATTTGATTTTCTAGATTCACTATGACAGTGATATATAAAAATGTATTTGAAATTCAGACCAATTGTGCTTTTAAGTTTAAAGCCAAATTTAAGTTTTTCAGGGCTTAAAACAAACAAGCAAATATAAAAGCCAATTCTGTACCTAGGCAGCAAAATGGAATATAATTACTGTGTTCAGCCAGAAGCTGTGACTAAGTGAGTCTAATCGAAATGCAAGGTAAGTGGGTTTCTGAAGTCTTGAATTATTGAACAAGTAATGTAGGGTCCTGGAGTTCAAGGGATGGAAAGATATCATTATCTTTTTTTTTTTTCCTAGGGAGTCCAGGCTGCCCATTCACCCCTCTGGCAAAAGTGGAATGTACAAAGGTTTTACTTTTAAAGTAAATGAAATAACCCTCGATTTGTTAGCTGCTGTTAAAGATGCACACTGCATACTTCATCTCATCTTCCTTTCACTGTAGCATTTTCACATTATCACAAGCAGCATTATGTCACCAAGACAAACCAATTTCCTTCACGGAAATGTAAAACAACATGTTTGCTGTAAGATATTTCCATCAATATCAATGACATACAAGGGAAGTCTCAACAGTCCGCCCTGTCACTTACTTACAGAAAGGGGAAGGGAAAGTGCTCATTCCCACTCAAATTGAATTCTCTGTCCACTATTTCTTTAGCTCATTGAATTTATTCATAAACTCATCATTGACACTATATTCCATCCAAGAGATACTAGCACTTTCACTAGAAACCAACTGGAAAAAAAAAAAAAAAAAGGCAAGAGTTGAAATGCCAGTTGTCCAAAAGATTCATTCCATTTCTAAGAGCAGCTGGCACAAAAGCTAAAACCAAAATCTCTCTCTGTGATTTGGGTCTAATGTAGTAGATAGTGATATAACAAACCCACCAGAGAGCAGCAGCTTTAGTCTAGAAGAAAGGTAGATCCTAAGGTTCTACAATAAAGTCCTCTGCCAATAGCTGCTATTTGGATTCTTCTCTAGTTACTCTCACTGGGCCTCAGCCTCCACATCTATAAAAATAAGAAACGGTCTAGGTGTTCTCAAAGGCCCTACTAGTCCTAACATTCTTTGAATTCAAAATGAGGTTGATTCTTTACTATTGGTTTTGTCTTATTCCATTACATGGTGTTGGATTCTCTCAAAAGAAATTAAAACGGGTTTTCTTCCTCCGTTTCCCTAACTTTATGAATAATCGGTAAGCTTTATATTGATGATTAAGCTACGAATATCTCACAGTAGCAGGAAACCATCCATAGGTCACATTTTCCCCCATTTTTTCTTACCCTTCTCCCCACTGTTTATCTCAAGTCATGGTTCTGATCCCACATTCACTTACAAGTTGTTCAACGATGCATACCATTTCCTTACAGAGTCTCATCACCAAACATTTCCCTCAAAACCCCCAAAGATTCACTAAGAAGAGGACATTAGCAAATGCTGGAAGACAGTTAATAAGATTTTGAAGCTACTTTCTTTCTTTCTTTCTTTTTTTTTTTAAAGATTTTATTTATTTATTTGACACACAGAGAGATATAGATCACAAGGAGGCAGAGAGGCAGGCAGAGAGAGAGGAGGGAGCCCGATGCGGGGCTCGATCCCAGGACCCTGAGACCATGACCCGAGCCGAAGTCAGAGGCTTTAACCCACTGAGCCACCCAGGCGCCCCTGAAGCTACTTTCTCTATCAGCCTGACTTCTCTCTGTACCCTGGAGTCTCCTCCTCCCCGACTCTCACGATGGGGATGAAACAGAAAACTTGTGAACAGATGTCCAAATAGTTACCAAATAGTTTATTTTATCCAAATAAAACCACTCTCCACTCCAACTTTTACCTTCCCAGGGTGCTCAGGTGCTCATAACAAGTGCCTGACCTATAATTTTTCAAACTCCTCAAAGCCACCAGAACGTCTCTTTCATCTGGAAAGCATCTTGAGCCACAATCGTAAGACCTGATGGCATTTAAATGAACATTATAGGTACTTTGTGAACTCACAAGCTATAGAAATCAATAGATCTCTTGCATAGAGTGTCCTACAATTGATTTTTCCAGGAGAGAGTCAATTTGTAACTTTAGGAGAGACATAGACACCAGGGAGGTTGAAAACACGCTAAAGGTTTAAAAAAAAAAGAACATAGGTATGTGGAAATTGTTGCCCTGGTGAGGTGGTATCACAAAGAAATAGAGTCTAGATTGATGATGTTTTTCAGGAAGTGGCTAAAGGGAAAAAGTCAAAAAATTCCAGGCAGCTCCTGCAGTGTTCTGGGACTTGGAGAAGGAGAATTCTCCAAGGTACACAGGCAAGGTATTCAATAGCATCCTTGAAGGTCTTATATTAAATATATACTAAGGATAAAGATAGCCAGTAAATTTGTTCTCTCTTTTAAAAACTGCCTGAAATTATAAAAAATAATGTATCGCCTACTTGAAATTTGCTAAGACAGTAGATCTCAAGTGTTCTCACCACCAACAACAAAAACTAACTACATGAGGTGACGGAAATATTAATACCTTGATTGCGCTGATCATTTCACAATGCACACATGTATCACAACATCATATTGTACACATTAAATATGTAAAATGTTTATTGTCAAAGAAGATAACCATTTTAAAAAAGAAAACAAGAATTATCTAAATTTAGTCCAATCCCTCAATAAAGAAATCCAAGCATGATTCAATGGTCAGTACTTTTCAGCACTGTGGGTGACAGCAAGGTATGTGCCCTCCACAATGCAACAGTCGCTTAGAGGAAGGAGCTGGAAGGCTACAGATAAATCTCAAACAAACCTACCCCCCAAACCCACTGACTGACAATAACCTTTCTAGGTAACTGGAGAATCCCATTCTCAAAACAGCTGTTGCTTTCTCCCTTCTCCTAAGTGTTCCTTTATCTCCTCACTTTTTATACTTCCCACAAGTTCATGGAAGTAAGATCTACTTTAGTCAAGAGATAAATGATGCAAAGGCTAAACAGTCTTATAAAATCATACCCATTTTTATTCTAAAAGCTTCTAACAGACATGAGGGAGAAATCATGAATATCAAACAAACTTTGAAATTCTTGGGAGTGGAGGAAAGAGTATTAAAAATGGAATTTCAGGGGTCATAGAGCCCTGATGTATGAATATCAGTGTGAATTTGAAAAGGTTGTTTTGGTAAGTTTGGTAAAAATCCCCAAACATAAATGCCTCAGAAGAATAATATAGAAAAAACTATTATGGGAAAAAAAACCCCACAAAACCTCTCTTTTGTTGAATAATTTGTATCTTTACTTCTGGAATGAGCTTTAAAAGGAAGTTGATATCCATCATCCTCTGGGACTTTATATGACCTTGTTTAGTTTTGCTTTGGATGATTAACTTCTAAAACTAATTAAGAGATCCTTCTTTCCCTAATGACTGGGATCGAATGGACACAGGGATGTTGGAAAAGATTCACCTATTCCAAAATCAGTTACATGTGTATCAGTTACAAGGAAGGCAGTTTAGAATGGCTAGAATTTTAAGCCAGAACCTACCATATTAAGACAAATACTGTTGTTCGTATTATCTGCTTAGGAAAGGTATATACGTGCAGAAAGTGGCACTTACTATAGGGCATGAACCTGACCTCGAGTCTGAGGCTTACCAGTGTTCAAACAACAATAGAAGCTAAGGGCTTTCAAGGCTCTGATTTCAGAGCAGCATTCTTCTAAAAACAAACATCATTTTCTCACCTAGGAAATAAATGTGTTGCACTGAGTGCTGTTAATTCCAAACTCATTGACCAGTATTATCAGATGTTCAAAAAAGCTCAACTGATCAGATTTCAAAAAAGAGGGATTTCAGAACACTGAAGGCGCAGAGGAAATAATTTTCAATTGCTTACCTTCAACTGGACTCACTTCTGCCTCTCAGACTCACTCCATAGAGATGAACAGAAGAATGCTACTGAGATTTAATAACCAAAATGATATCACGTTTTACAAATAAATCTGATAGGACAAAAACTTGGAGCAGATGGAAGGCAGTGGATAAAGAGAGAAACTCCAGGAACCAACCGTCCAACACAATTTAGAGTTACAGCCTGAAATAGAGCTTCAGATACTCACCAGTGAAAAGATTACAAGTGGACGGATTGACACTATCAACACTGTCAGCACCGTCACAGCTGAAAACTTCATCATCTGATTCCCGCACAGAGGAGCGGGGTGAGAAGCCGTCAATTTCTTCAAACTTCCCCTTTAAAATTCCTCTCATAGCTGCAACACTGTCACATGTACCTGTAACAGGAACGGGAAAAACAGAGCCTTGAGACGTTTGACCATGGCAGAGTCCAAGTCTCCAAATCGTTTTCTGGGGCTGTAATCTTTTGAACCACGTCTACCCCATTATCATATCCGCGCAGAAATTATTCCTCCCATGATGTTTGAGAGCGCTGAAAACAATTCTACCCTGATTCATTGTTATCTGCGTTCTCCTTTCTGACAACGGCATTTTATAAGAAGAAGCCCAAATTAAGAAGGTAGAATCAGAGCACTGCACAAGGAAATAGGGTTCACTGTTTTGAAACGTCAAAACAGGAGTCCATTACACTTATTTGATTTGTTCTAGTAAATCGTGTACTGTCATTGACAGAGCTAGAGTTCAGAACAAAATAGATCACTCGCTCACATGCTGTCATACCCAGAGCATACTGATTAGGGCATGTCTATCTTGCTTGGGATTTCTTTTTTCTCGGGTACAAAGGCATCTACTTTCCTGGGGCTCTTTGTCCGTCAAAAATCAAATTGGCTGCTAGGAATAGCTGGCTATACCTGCAGAATTTAGATGCCTTATCATGTTTCTAGTCAATTCAGCAGAGCTGCAGGGAATACTTGAGTCCTATGCCAAGGAGGTTTGGCTCAATAGATTTTAGGCAGGGTGAACCACAGTCCCTAAGTCTTTTACTGGATAAAATATTAATTTGAGACTCCTCACTCTCTGTATCAATAGGGTCAGTGAAAGCCAGTCAGAGGTAGCCTGATGTATTTAAAAAATTTGTTAAAGTCAACTTAGATGAGTAATTAAACCTCCGAGAGTAATAATTTCTTCATAGCTACAGAGTAACTGTTAAGACAATCAGTGGTTCCTCCAGTGACAGATAACCTCAATGAGTAAAAAGGGTCAGATGTAATAAAATCATGAAGTCATCTCAGTCTTCTTTGTTGTCTACTGTTATTTGTAACAAAGGTATCAAGAAATATTCCTCTACCCTACTGAAAGAGGAAAATTAAAGGGAAACCATGAAAAACTGTTATTTTTTACTCCTTTCCCCACTTCTATTCTTATTAGGACCTACACACCTGCATTACACGTGCCTTACAAAACAGATAATGTACATACTCCTTGTAAAGGTCAAAGAGTTAATGACTTCTTTGGAATCTTCCAGCACAGTAGATAGCATCTAGGAGTGGCTGGGCAGGGTTCTCCAAGACCCCTGGCTCCTGGGCATAAGTGACTCATGGAGGACGCCTAAACCCTTGTCTTTGTTCCTGGATGCCTGAGAAGACATGTGCACAGATCACCATCCCCAATAAAAACCCCAGGCCCCAAGCGAAGATGAGACTCACTGTTCTTTCCTTTCCAAGTCTCCCGGATGCTCTGTCTGTATGCGCCCTCTCTCTCCCATAAACCCTGCTCTCTCTTCCTCTCGGCGCACATTTGATCTCTATCCCATAAGCCAAGGACCATCCTGGTTGATCCTGCAGGACCCCTCTGGTCCTCAAACCGGCCAGGCCACATCACTCTGATAGCATAGGCCCAACAAAAAATGGTCTCCCAACCAAGGAGAGAGCTGGTAGTAAGTAGCACGAACTGTCGTGAAGTCAGGATGCACAGCCAGGCCAAAGGCAGAAGCTGCTACTCAGGTCCAGGTCATTTCAGCCCCATGCTTTCCCCACTGAAGCTGCTCTAACACCTGGCCAGTGTCCCATTCACATTCAGAAGCAGTCCTTCGCACCATTACATTTTACATTCTCCACCGCCCTTTCCCTTATTAATCTTGTTTATAAAATTAGAGGAGCAATTTTTAGATTACATTATAATTTAAAGCGCAACTTGGACTGGCTCTAAAAGAATGACAAAGAATGGTTCAGGTAGGTGACGCTGAAGGGCTCACAGACTAAGAAATCAAAACATTCTCTTCTCTAGTCACCCAGCACAATACCCGAAATGCCTTTGCTAGAAAATATCAGCTGGAGGAACAAACTGATTTTACAAAAGACATTGCACGATATATGCTGCCAAGGAAAGGTAACATCCGAAGCCATTATATCTCAGCGTGGCAGGCCTATCTATGCCTTTTGGTAACACAGAACAAGTCTAACTAGACTGAGTTTTGTAAAAATGTAGAGACCCTGGGACTGGCTACCTTCCTTGGGTCTCTCTGAGACCTCACAGTCTCCTGTTGAGGTAGCTACATCTCAATAGATGCTGCTATCAGGAACTAGCGACTATCTTATCATTAAATGATAAAATAAGAGGACAGAAAAAAATTCCTTTCTCCAATGATGCTTATTTACTAGCTACAGGTAATTAAAATAAATAAATAATAAAAAAGTCAAATACATACTAATAAACAGATAGATAATATATGGAGATCACGATTATGGAGAAAAATAAGCAGTTAAGAGGTATAGTGTCTACAAGTTTGGCTGATACAGAACATTCCATTTTTTTTTTTAAAGATTTTATGTATTTATCTGACAAAGAGAGAGAGAGACAGCGAGAGCGGTAACACAAGCAGGGGAATGGGAGAGGGAAAAGCAGGCTTCCTGCTGAGCAGGGAGTCTGACGCAGGGCTCCATCCCAGGACCCTGGGATCATGATCTGAGCTGAAGGCAGATGCTTAATGACTGAGCCACTCAGGTGCACCAGAACATTCCATTTTTAGTTGATTGGAGAGCTTATGTCACAGTGAAGAAGGATATCATGTAGATATGGAGGATAAGGGGGCCAGCAATTTTGACATCTGGGGGAAAGAATTTCAGGCCAAGAAAATGGTATGTGCCAAGGTCTTGGGCTGGGCGTAGTGGGCAATTAGGGTAGACAGGAATGGGGGTTGTAGCGCCTGGGAGGACTTCGGCCATTACTCTTCATGAGATGGAAGCCACCACAAGTCTTGAGTCATAGAGTGACAAGATCTGACTTATATTTGTAAAGGTGTACCCATTAGCCTGTTATTTCACAAGAAAACACAGGGCCAGTGGTAAAGGGACAACAGATTTCATGGGGAAAGGGAAAGGTCTAGAATTAAGGAATACCTAGAGAGGACTTAGTGACTGAGATGAGCAGTTAGAGTCAGAAAACCTGACTAGTCAGAGGACTGGAGAGGTCATAATTTCTTTTGGGGTGGAAGAATTTAGAAAGAGTTTAGAAGGGGAAGGAAACCAAAGTGCTTCCCAAAGCAATATGATCACTTAATTTTACGTAGAACCACCTCCGGCTCTAGATTACCAATTACTTTACGACAGTGAAAGTCCATCTTATCTGCTAGGTTTCAAATAGGACCAATTCAGATACATTGGTACCACTTTGTAATGTTGCTTTGGCGAATAAATTTAACAATAAAAAAGTAAGCTCCCCTTTATCACTCTACAGGAGTATTTCTTTTAGTTTGGCAGAAAAGAGACAATAAATGGACAGTGACCATTACCCATGGGAAAATAGAGGCAAAGAGTTAATAACTATTTTATTCACCATCCTTTCTAAAGTTACTTTTTCAAGATTTTTTAAAAGTCAGATATATAACCACCACTTGCTACTGCAGGGACTATAAGACTCTGGATCTGTTTAAAAGTCAGACAGTCGCCAGCTTAAAAAGTCACACAGTAACCTAAAATAACTGCTCATTATTTGGTTGAAGTGACTCTCTTATCTTCAGGTGACTTACAGAAGTTTTAGAAGAATTACAGAAAAATTCCTAAAAACTCAAAGCTGCTGATAGATTTTTTAAAAATGTTGATAAAACTTAAGTTTGTTAGTTCTAGGAAACTATTTGGAAATTTTTCCTTAGCTGATATGAAAGCAATATAAATAATTTATGTGGATTTGCTCATATTTATGCTTTTAGGTCCTGGTGGCCCTAAAGAATCTTGGACAAAGTCATTGAAGAGAGTTGGGACTGTAGAACTTGACAGCAGAGGAAACACAAAGAAACGAAGGGTAGAGGGAAAAAATGTTCTAAAGCATAACAGACACTTGTTGAAAGAGATAGATTTCATCCCACAGATTGTGTCTGCCAATCTGATCCCACTGGAGTGTGCTCTGGTTGTAGGATTAAAATTGCAATACTACAATTATTTCCATGGCAACAGACATGAGATCATGCAGGAGAAGCTAAATTGTGACTTTAAGATGCTCCCCCATTCAGATTTCTGCAGTAAGAAGTGGGAAGGAAGACCAAAGAAAAGTTATGAATGTCCCTGGATGAGTTTTCCCTATCCACATAGTCAAGTGGAAGCAGTCCTAAACAATACTAAGTCACCCGTAGGATACAGAATACTGTTTTGAGAGTATGTGGCTGGAAGAAAATGTTACCAAAGAGGAAAGTACAGATGGCTTAATTTAAATTTGCAAGCATCAAAAAGATTGTGCTATTTTTTGTGTACTTGTTAGTAGTCAAAAGTTTTTTTGTGTTTTTTGTTGTTGTTGTTTTGTTTTTTTATTTGACAGAGAGAGAGATCACAAGTAGGCAGAGAGGCCGGCAGAGAGAGGGGGAAGCAGGCTCCCTGCTGAGCAGAGAGCCCGATGCAAAACAGGCTCTGCTGAGCAGAGAGCCGGATGCGGGTGCGGGCCCGATCCCAGGACCCTGAGATTCCTACCCAAGTCGAAGGCAGAGGCTTTAACCCACTGAGCCACCCAGGCGCCCCAGTAGTCAAAAGTTTTATAATTCTACTTCAGGGTCCCCAAAAAGGTCTTGCATTTCCGAGGTCCAAAAAAGTAGTTTCCTTAAGCTGGCTGGCTTTTTTCTTCCTTTCTTTCTTTTTTTCCCTATTCCTTCTTTCCTCTTTCCTTCTCTCTCTCCTCCTTCCCTTTCCTTCCTTCCTTCCTTCCTTCCTTCCTTCCTTCCTTCCTTCCTTCCTTCCTTCCTTCCTTCCTTCTTTCCTCTTGGTTTTCTTGGTCTACTTAATGGGAGTACTATATTTTTACTGATCCTATATCCAATAATTCCTTTTGAGAAGCATATAAAATATAATTTTCTTAATACTGTTTCTAATATGAAAATACAATTTGTCTATCTGTCAAATGGAATAGTCAGATTTTGAATTAAAATATTTGAAACAACAGTTTAATACTTCAATACAAACCCAGACCCTCAAAAGGCAGGAAATTATTAGTATTTAAGATTAGAAAATTATACATTCTTAATTTTTCTGTTCAACTGATTTTAATGAGAAGTAACTGAGTCAAGACAGATTGCTAAAAGTATGTAAAGCTAAAAATATAATATGCATTTTTAAGTCAGAATTACTATTAATGCTGGGTACATTGATTTTTAAATAATAGTTTAGAACTGGGGTGCCTGGGTGGCTAAGTGGGTTAAAGCCTCTGCCTCCGGCTCAGGTCATGATCTCAGGGTCCTCGGATCGAGCCCTGCATCAGGTTCTCTGCTCAGCAGGGAGCCTGCTTCCCCCTCTCTCTCTGCCTGCCTCTCTGCCTACTTGTGATCTCTCTCTCTGTCAAACAAATAAATAAAAATCTTAAATAAATAAATAAATAAATAAATAAATAAATAATAGCTTAAAACTTATATGGATCTCCACTATGAACTTAAATATTTGTTGCTACTAGGCAAGCTTTACAGAAGAAAATACCCAATGGTTGAATATTTGGTTACATAACTAATACCAGAGAGCCCAAATATTTAAATAGTAAAGCTCCACAACCACATAAATGTACATTTATGTTCTTTGTATTTCCTCTGCAATAAGGACACTTCCTATAGAGCTAGAATACAACTGTAGGCTTAGGTTGATTACTGAAGTTAATTGACAAATAGTAGAAAAAGAGTGGGATAGGTTGCTGGGGCTAGAGATGGAGACAGAATAAAGGTGAATAAAGATGAATGAATGGTCCTGGGAATATGGAGGGAAAATAGGGCAAGGGAGAAGAGTCTGAGAAGGATAGAGGGCAATCCCCAAAGGAGAAATGGACAATTATGTGACTTGAGAGATCTGGGCATTGATTTTTATCGAGGGTTTAATTGCAGAGAGCAAGAGGTAGTAGAAACTACCATGGGCTATAGAGTCTACAGAAATGTTAGTTCCAAAGATTAAGGAGCGGTTGGGTTGAGAGGGAACTGGGAAGAATTTCTTTAATCCGAGTTTGTGGTGATAATCTTGATCTCCAATTAAAAACACATCTGGGGGCACCTGGGTGGCTCAGTTGGTTAAGTCACTGCCTTCGGCTCAGGTCATGATCTCAGGGTCCTGGGATCAAGCCCCGCATCAGGCTTTCTGTTCATCAGGGAGCCTGCTTCCTCCCCTCTCTCTGCCTGCCTCTCTGTCTACTTGTGATCTCTCTCTCTGTATCAAATAAATAAATAAAATCTTTAAACAAAACAAAACAAAACACATCTGTTACTTTGAAATTTAAGATCTGAGAGGCCGGCACTGGAAAAAGCTTAGGAGAAAAAAAATCTGCGTTGCTACTGTCACCACTATTTTGCCTTCAGGTACAGGGAAGCAGTGACACTTATTGCAGAAGATTTAAACGAGGCTAATCATTAACATTTCCAGAGGCTATCTTTAAAAATATAGAGTCCCAGGAACCATTAGAAATCATGGATGATGAAAAGAAGGAAGCCAGTTGCTTAAAAATTTGGTTTCACCATTTTCTAAATAGGAATTAATTTTTCAGCAAGTTACTTAATTTCTCTGAGCCAACATGTTCTCACCTGTGAAGCAGGGCTAATGGCTGTGGTGTAGTGGCAGAATGTGGTAGAACGTGCACTATGGTGCTTTCCTCAAAATCATTCACGTCTACCTCCTCCATTGGTATGCGTTATTATGTATTGCAGAATCTTGCATTATAGCTGAAACAAAAACAAAATCGTTCTCTAAAATTTTTTTTAAAGATTTTATTTATTTATTTGACAGAGAGAGAAACAGCAAGAGGGGGAACACAAGCAGGGGGAGAAGGGGAGGGAGAAGCAGGCTTCCTGCTGAGTAGGGAGTCTGATGTGGGGCTCTATCTGAGGACCCTGGGATCATGACCTGAGCTGAAGGCAGACACTTAACAAGTGAGCCACCTAGGCACCCCATGTTCTCTAAAATCTTGACTGAGACCGTAATTTAGCCACTTTAATATAAAGCAGGGCTATACATTAGGAATGAGCAGTCTAACCACACTGTTTGCATTTCGAGGCAATGAATGTCAACAGCACACCAAAAAACAAAAACAAAAACAAAAAAAACGAGGAGAGATGATGCAAAGTCTTTTTCTGAGGATCCCCATGTTGTTCTGATTGATGGACATGGCCAAACAGACATCTGAGTATGTTCTCTTCCTTGTCAAGTGACCCTCCCTGTCTAGCCAAAAACCTACCTCAAACTTTACAAAGGATGCTGAGACTCTGTAAGAAGTCTCTAGAAACCTAGTTGTACCTACAGTTATCTGAGGAGGCATGTCAGGGTCTGTTCCCTCTCTTGTCAAGTGAGCATGTTTTGCTAAAAGGCCACCTAACCTTCTAGGAAAAAGCATGAGTTGATTAACACTGCTTATGCAATTTTGTGACCTATAATCTCTCCACTTCTGTCATGAGGATCCTTCTCATTCAATATTTTTCAAAAACTATGTGTTTTTATTTGATTTTTACTTTTGTGCTTAAGGCTACATAACATTTCATTGAATAGCTATGCCATAATATTTAACTAAAACTCTAAAGGGAGATGTTTAGTTTCTCTTTAAGTGTTTACTATTATAAATCAAGTATAATTAACTTTTCTTTTGCATACCTTTGTGTATGCCTCTTAGGACAAAGCCCTAGAAGTGGAAGTATTGAACTTTCAATACACATTGTCAAATTACCTGGCAGAAAGATTCTACCAATTTGTTTCTTTTATGGTGCATTCCGATATCATTTTACTACACCCTTGCCATGACTATGGCATTGCTATTTTTTAAAATATCTATGAGTTTTGGGGTGTCTGGGTGGCTCAATTGGTTAAGCATCTGACTCTTGGTTTCAGCTCAGGTCCTGATATCATAGGTCATTGAATTGAACCCTGTGTCAGGCTCCATACTCAGTGGAAGTCTGCTTGGATATTCGCTGCCTCTAACCCTTCCCCTGCTCACACTCTCCCTCTCTTTCTCTAATAAATAAATGTTTAAAAAAATAAAAAATAAAAATAAAATATCTGTATTTCAGATACTCCATAAGAACAAGAGGTATACACATATAGTACTTACTATATGCCAGCACTGTTCTAGCATCTCACATATATATTAGACTGCACTCTACAGGGCATCCCTATCCCCTAGTGTGCATGCCTTGTACACCTTCAGGATTGCAAATGTGGTGAGATATCACTCCTGTGACTATATTCACCTCACAGGGCAAAGGGGTTTTGCATATATACTTAAAGTCCTGTATCAGTGACCTGATAAGAGATGATCTAGGTGGGCCTGACATAATCACACGGACCCTTTAAATCTAGAGGTAAGAAATTAAGGGTGAGATTATGAATTCAAAGTAAGAGATTTTCTGTAGCTGACTTTGAAGAGGGAAGGGGTCCTGTGACATGGGATGTATGCAGCCTCTAGGAGCTCTGAGAGCAGCTCCAGCCCCAGCAAGCAGAAAACAGGGACCCCAGTCCTACAGCCACAAGGAGCTGAATTCTGCCAAAAAGGATGAGCTGGGAGGTAGGTTTTTCCTCCCCAGAATTACCAGACAAGAACTTAGCTGAATTGACACCTTGGTTTCCACCTTGTGAGATCCTGAGCAAAGAACTTAGCCACACAGTGCCGGACTTCTGTATATGCTAATAAATGGGCATTGTTTTTAGTTGCTAAATTGGTGGTAGTAAATTGTTATACAGTAAGAAAAAACTAGGATATCATCATCTCATTTAATCTTCATTGTACATACATGAATTAGGCATTATTAATAACATTTTCCAAAGAAAAAAACAAAACATAAAGAAAGGAGGTGACTAGGCAAAGGCCATAGAGTTAATCAGTCTTTAGCGGGGGCATTTGAACCTAAGCATTTTGGCACTTGGAATCATACTTTTAATCACCACACTCTTTCTTGACTTTTGATGGTATCTTACTGCTCAAAATTGGTTTTCTCCGCATATTTGCGAGTTAGAACTATTTTTTTCCCATGTGCTTTCTTTCCATTCTTATTGGGTTTCTGTGTGTCTGTATTGTGTGTATTTGTCTAAGTTACTTTAACATATTTTTTCTCAATAAAGTATACGTCAAGTTTGTGTTCAGAGACATTTTATTATAGCTATAAGGAGCACACTCTGGTTTGTGATTTTTGGTATTTTTACATTACCTTTACAGAAGAAATAGGTCATGAACACTTTTTACATCCAAGTTCCTTCTCAGAATTAGAATCAAATTCATTGGGATTCCTTCATACTGTCCATTATAATCTATTCTTTTTCTTAATTAATAAATTGCTTTTCTTCTAAGTAAATAGATCATAATAATGTGGCTGAGTCCTTACTTGGTGCCAGAAACAAAATTCTGTGAACGTGCTATCTCATTTGCACCTATAATTGACTCTGAAATGAGCATTATTGTCTCCTTGTTATCATTGAGCAACATGAAGCTTAGAATGTACGTTACTTATGTATTTTGGACATAAGGCTCCTTTGTGACAGCAAATATTTTGAAACATAAGTGCACATGCCACTTTGTAGAAATTTAAAAACAAACCATAGGGGGGAAAAGAGTATGCAATTCATGGAGTAATTTTTGGAAATGTTTTTATTTTGGAGACATGGGAACTTTCATAGTGAAAAAATTATTAAAACATATGTTTTAACCTTGGAATTAGAGATTCTTCAGGAAATTATAGGTATACATCTGTCTTAAAAAATGATTAATGTAGCATATACAAAACTTGATCTATAAAATTTTAATGGATGAAATTTTGTGTTAGAAAGAGAGTCTATGGGGCACCTGGGTGGCTCAGTCATTAAGCGTCTGCCTTTGGCTCGGGTCATGATCCCAGGGTGCTGGGATCGAGCCCCACATCGGGCTCCCTGCTCTGCGGGAAGCCTGCTTCTCCCTCTCTCCCTTCTCCTGCTTGTGTACCCTCTCTCACTGTGTCTCTCTCTGTCAAATAAATAAATAAATAAACTCTTAAAAAAAAAAAAAAAGATAGTCTATGATCAAATAAGTCTTGAAAGTTCTGAATACTATATACCCTTTTTGAAGAATCTCACTGTGCATTAGCATAATAAAGACTTTACAGAATTGGTATTGTTTAAATTTTGTCCAGATTCTTGCAAAATTTATTTAAGCATAGAAACATTTTTTAAAAGATTTTATTTCTTTATTTGACAGAGAGAGAAAAAGTGAGAGAGGGAACACAAGCAGGAGAGGGAGAAGCAATCTTCTCACTGAGCAGGAAGCAGCCCAATGTGGGGCTTGATCCCAGTACCCTGGGATCATGACCTGAGCCGAAAGAAGATGCTGAACCACTGAGCCATCCAGGTGCCCCATAAGCATAGAATATTTTTTTCATGGAATATTCAATAACACTTCTCAGAACTTTGAAAAATGATCAGCTTGATATTTTGAAAGTCCTACCACTATTATCCATTAATAATTCTAGGATTTGTTTTCGCCATTATGAAACCATGAAAAAATACTATCTCATACAATACTAACTTAACTGGCTGATGTCCAATGATCTAATTGCAGTTAATGTGGAAGAGTAGAAAAACTTGCCAATCAGAAGAATTTTATGGGAGGAGGAGCAAGAAGGGCAGAGGAGTAGGAGACCTGAATATCATCGGGTCCAAGGAGTTCAGCTAGATAGTCATCAAGCCATTCTGAACACCGACAAACTCAACAGGAGATCGAAGAGAAGACGAGAAGCAATTCTAGGAACAGAAATGCGACCACTTTCTGTAAGGTAGGATGTGCAGAGAAGTGAATCCAAGGCGATATACAGAAAGCTAGACCTTGGGGGGAGGGGCCAGCCCCTGGTAAGCAGCAGAGCAGCAGAGCACAAAATCGGAACTTTTAGAAGTCTGCTCCATGGAGGGACATCTCTCCAGAGGATAAGCAGGGGGGTGGAGCCCTCATGGAGACAGTGTGGTCTCAGAACCCTTGGGGGTCACAGAAAGACTGGAGGTGTCTGAGTGTGGCAGAACTCCCAGGTATTAGAGCCGGGAAGCCAGCTGCAGAGACGGAGCTGAGGAGTGGGCTCTCAGCTCAGGATTACCTAAAGCCGACATCCGAGGCATGGTCAGGCCACTGCTCTTTGAGCAGAGACCCCATAAGTGGCAGATCCGGGTAGACCCTTCCTTCCTCCTCCAGGAGGAGCAGCACAGGAGTGCACTGCAGGAATCTGCTGGGTTTAGAGACTCCAAATGGGGCCGTGCACCAGAGACAGAAACACTTCATCACAGGCCGGGTGAGCACAGAGCGCAGCTGGAGACCAGGGAGACGGGAGTGATGGACTGCTTTTCTCTGAGGGTGCACTGAATTGTCGGGCCCCAAGCTCTCAGCTTCTCCAGGCCAGAGATTGGGAGGCCACCATCTTTGTTCCCATCCTCCAAAGCTATACAGAAAGGGTTCAGGGAACAAAAGCTACTGAGAGCAAAACTGAGCAGATTACTTAGCCTGGCCCCTGGCAAGGGTGGTGCAATTCTGCTTCAGGCAAAGACATTTGACTGTAACAGGCCCCTCCCTCAGAAGATCAGCAAGAACTGCCAGCCAAGACCAAGTTCACAATGAGAACTATAAAACTTCAGAGCTACAGGAATATAGCACATAGAATTCATGGCTTTTTTCCCCATGATTCTTTAGTCTTTCAAAGTTAAATTTTTTTAATTTAATTTTTTTCTTTTTCTATTTTTTTTAATTTTTCCTCTTTCCTATTTTAATGTTTTTTTAACTATTTTATCTTATCAATACCTTTTTAAAAATCTTCTTTAATTTTCATTGTTATATTCATATACTATCCCTTCATTGTATTTAGTTATTTTTGGTATACATGTAGGTTTTTCTTTCTTTAAAATTTTGGGATACAGTTTCTTCTAACAGATCAAAATATACCCTCAATCTAGTGCATGGCTTTGTTCTAGTCCCCAGCCTAATACATTCTTTCCTCTTTTTTTTTTTCTTTTTTCAACCAACCTCTTATCTTATCAATTCCCTTTTTAGAATCTTTTTAAATTTTCATCTTTACAGTCATATGCCATCCCTTTATCATGTTTACTCTTGTATATATATACAAGTTTTTCTTTCTTTAAAATTTTGGGAGGTCATTTCTTCTAACAGATCAAAATACACCCAAAAATCAAGTGTATGGCTCTGTTTTACTCACACAATCTAATATATATTTATATATTTTTTCTTTTTCCTCCTTTCTTCTCTCCCCACCCCCATCCCCCGATTTCAGATCTCTTCTGATTTGGTTAGTGTATATTTTTCCAGGGTTGTTGCTACCCTTTTAGTATTTTGTTCTCTCATTCATCTATTCTTATCTGGATAAAATGACAATGTGGAAAAACTCACCTCAAAAAAAGAACAAGAGGCAGTACGGATGGCTAGGGACCTAATCAATGTGGACATTAGTAAGATGTCAGATCTAGAGTTCAGAATGATGGTTATCAAGGTGCTAGCTGGGCTCGAAAAAAGCATAGAAGATACTAGAGAATCCCTTTCTGGAGAAATAAAAGAACTAAAATCTAACCAAGTTGAAATTTAAAAAAGCTATTAATGAGGTGCAATCAAAAAGGAGACTCTTACTACTAGAATAATTAAATGAGGCAGATGAGAGAGGTAGTGTCATAGAAGACCAAATGATGGAGAATAAAGAAGCTGAGAAAGAGAGAGATAAACAACTACTGGACCACGAGGGGAGAATTTGAGAGCTAAGTGATACCATAAGACAAAACAATATTAGAATAATTGGGATCCCAGAAGAAGAAGAAAGAAAGAGAGAAGCAGAAGGTATTTTGGAGCAAATTATAGCAGAGAATTTCCCTAATTTGGTAAAAGGAACAAGCATCAAAATCCAGGAGACACAGAGAACCCCCCCCTCAAAATCAATAAAAATGGGTCAATACCTCATCATTTAATAGTAAAATTTACAAGTCTCAGTGACAAAGAGAAAATCCTGAAAGCAGCTTGAGACAAGAAATCTGTAACATACAGAGGCAGAAATATTGATTGGCAGCAGACCTATCCACAGACCTGGCAGGCCAGAAAGGACTGGCATGATATATTCAGAGCACTAAACTAGAAAAATATGCAGTCAAGAATATTAAATCCAGCTAGGTTGTCATTAAAAATAGAAGGAGAGATAAAAAGCTTGAAGGACAAACAAAAACTAAAGGAATTTGCAATCACCAAACCAGCCCTGCAGGAAATATTGAAAGGGCTCCTCTAAGCAAAGAGAGAGCCTAAAAGTAACATAGACCAGAAAGGAACAGAGACAATATACAGTAGCAGTCACCTTACAGGCAATACAATGGCACTAAATTTACATCTTTCAATAGTTACCCTGAATGTAAATTGGCTAAATGCTCCAATCAAAAGACACAGGGTGTCAGAATGGATAAAAAAACAAGACCCATCAATATGCTGTCTGCCAGAAACTCATTTTAGACCCAAAGACACCTCCAGATTTAAAGTGAGGGGGTGGAAAACAATTTACGATGCTAATGGACACCAAAAGAAAGCTGGGGTGGCAATCCTTACATCAGATAAATTAGATTTTAAGCCAAAGACAATAATAAGAGATGAGGAAGGACACTGTATCACACTTAAAGGGTCTCTCCAACAAGAAGATCTAACAATTTTAAACATTTATGTCCTTAACATGGGAGCAGCCAATTATATAAACCAATTAATAACAAAATCGAAGAAACACTTCAACAATAATACAATAATAGTAGGGGACTTTAACACCCCTCTCACTGAAATGGACAGATCATCTAAGCAAAAAATCAACAAGAAAATAAAGGCTTTAAATGACACACTGGACCAGATAGACATCACAGATATACTCAGAACATTCCATCCAAGCAACAGAATATATAGAATATACAGAATATATATTCTTCTCCAGTGCACATGGAACATTCTCCAGAATAGATCACATCCTGGGTCACAAATCAGGTCTCAACCAGTACCTGAAGACTGGGATCATTCCCTGCATATTTTTAGACCACAGTGCTTTCAAACTAGAACTCATTCACAAGAGGAAGTTGGAAAGAACTCAAACACATGAAAGCTAAAGAGCATCCTACTAAAGAATGAATGGGTCAACCAGGAAATTAAAGAAGAATTTAAAAATTCATGGAAACAAATGAAAATGAAAACAAAACTGTTTTTGTTTTCAGCAAAGGTGGTCCTGAGAGGAAAGTATATAGCAATACAAGCCTTTCTCAAGAAACAAGAAAGGTCTCAAATATATAACCTCACCCTACGCCTAAGGGAGCTGGATAAAGAACAGCAAAGAAAGCCTAAACCCAGTAGGAGAAGAGAAATAATAAAGATCAGAGCAGAAATCAATGAAATAGAAACCAAAAGGACAGTAGAACAAATCAATGAAACTAGGAGCTGGATTTTTTAAAGAATTAATAAGACTGATAAACCCTTAGCCAGACTTATCAAAAAAAAAAAGAGAGAAAAGACCCAAATTAATAAAATCATGAGTGAGAGAGGAGAGATCATAACCACCACCAAAGAAATAGAAACAATTATAAGAACATATTATGAGCAACTATGCACCAGCAAATTTGACAATCTGGAAGAAATGGATGCATTCCTAGAGACATATAAACTACCAAAATTGAACCAGGAAGAAATAGAAAACCTGAACAGACTCATAACCAGTAAGGAGATTGAAGCAGTAATCAAAAATCTCCCAACAAACATGAGCCCAGGGCCAGAATTCCCAGGAATTCTACCAAACATTTAAAGAAGAATTAATACCTCTTCTTCTGAAACTGTTCCAAAAAATAGAAATAGAAGGAAAACTTCCAAACTCATTTTATGAGGCCAACATTACCTTGATCCCAAAACCAAAGACCCTATCAAAAAGGAGAATTACAGACCAATATCCTTAATGAACACAGATACAAAAATTCTCACCAAAATACTAGCCAATAGAATCCAACAGTACATTAAAAGGATTATTCACCATGACCAAGTGGGATTTATTCCTGGGCTCAAGGTTGGTTCAACATCCACAAATCAACCAATGTGATACAATACATTAATAAAAGAAAGAACAAGAACCATATGATACTCTCAATAGATTCTGAAAAAGCATTTGACAAAGTACAGAGCCCTTTCCTGATCAAAACTCTTCAGTGCAGGGATAGAGGGCTGTCCACCATCACCACCAGTATTCAACATGGTACTAGAAGTCCTAGCCTCAGCAATTAGACGACAAAAAGAAATAAAAGGCATCGAAATCCGCAGAGAAGAAGTCAAACTCTCACTCTTTGATGAGATGGTATGATGCTTTATGTGGAAAATCCAAAAGACTCGACTCCAAAACTTCTAGAACTCACACAGGAATTCAGTAAAGTGTCAGGATATAAAATCAATGCACAGAAATCAGTTGCATTTCTACACGACAACAGCAAGACAGATGAAAGAGCAATTAAGGAGTCGATCCCATTTATAATTGCACCAAAAACCATAAAATACCTAGGAATAAACCTAACCAAAAAGGCAAGGAATCTGTACTCAGAAAACTATTACGCACTCATGAAAGAAATTGAGGAAGACACAAAGAAATGGAAAAACGTTCCATGCTCATGGGTTGGATGAACAAATATTGTGAAAATGTCCATGCTACCTAAAGCAATCTACACATTTAATGCGATTCTTATCAAAATACCATCAATGTTTTTCAAAGAAATGGAACAAATAATCCTAAACTTTATATGGAACCAGAAAAGACCCTGAATAGCCAGAGAAATGTTGAAAAAGAAAACCAAAGTTGGCGGCATCACAATTCCAGACTCCAAGCTCTATTACAAAGCTGCAATCATCAAGACAGTATGGTACTGGTACAAAAACAGACACATAGATCAATGGAACAGAACAGAGAGCCCAGAAATGTACACTCAACTCTATGGTCAAGTCATCTTCAACAAAACAGGAAAGAATGTCCAACAGAAAAAAGACAGTTTCTTCAAAAAATGATGTTGGCAATATTGGACAGCCACATGTAGAAGAATGAAACTGGACCATCTCCTTATGCCACACGCAAAAATAAAATAAAATAAAAATAAAATAAAATGGATGAAAGACTTCAATGTAAGACAGGAATCCATCAAAATCCCTGAGGAGAACACAGGGAGCAACCTCTTTGACCTCACTTGCAGCAACTTCTTCCTAGAAACATCACCAAAGACAAAGGGAAGCAAGGTCAAAAATGAACTTCATCAAGATCAAAAACTTTTGTACAGCAAAGGAACCAGTCAACAAAACCAAAGACAACTGACAGAATGGGAGGAGATATTCACAAATGACATATCAGATAAGGGCTAGTATCCAAAATCTATAAAGAACTTCTCAAACTCAACACCCAAAGAACAAATAATCCGATCAAGAAATGGGTAGAAGACATGAACAGACATTTCTGCAAAGAAGACATCCAAATGGCCAACAGACACATGAAAAAGTGCTCAACATCACTCAGCATCAGAGAAATACAAATCAAAACCACAGTGATATACCACCTCATACTAGTCAGAATGGTTAAAATAACAAGTAAGGAAACGACAGATGTTGGTGAGGAGGCAGAGAAAGGGGAACCCTCCTACACTGTTGGTGGGAATGCAAGCTGATGCAGCCACTCTGGAAAACAGTATGGAGGTTCCTCAAAAAGTTGAAAATAGAGCTACGCCATGACCCAGCAATTGCACTACTGGGTATTTATCCTAAAGATACAAATGTAGTGATCCGAAGGGGCACGTGCACCGAATGTTTATAGAAGCAATGTCCACAATAACCAAACTATGGAAAGAACCTGGATGTCCATCAACAGATGAATGGATAAAGAAGGTGTGGTGTATATGTATACACACACACACACACACACACACACACAGGAATACTATGCAGCCATCAAAAAACTCAAAATTTTGCCATTTGCAATGATGTGGATGGAACTAGAGAGTATTATGCTAAGCGAAATAAGTCTATCAGAGAAAGACGATTATCATATGATCTTTCTGATATGAGGAATTTGAGAGGTGGGTGGGGGCTCGTGGGGGATAGGGAGGGAAAAAAATGGAACAAAATGGGACCAGGGAGGGAGACAAACCATAAGAGACTCTCAATCTCACGAAACAAATTGAGGGTTGCTGGGGGCTAGGGAGAGAGGGATAGGGTGGCTGGGTTATGGACATTGGGGAGGGTATGTGCTATGGTGAGTGCTGTGAATTATGTAAGACTGATGATTCACAGACCTGTACCCCTGAAGTAAATAATGCATTACATGTTAATTTAAAAAAAAAAAGAATTTTATGGGTTTTTGATACCTTAATGAAGAATAATACTTAGGAGATCATTAAAACCCCTGGGTATTATTTGGCTCCTTTCTTCCATTCCTAGTTTCCAACTCTTAGCTTATAAACAGAAAAGCATGACTAACAATAACAAGGAAAATTACACACAATTCTGTTATGTTCCAAATTCTGTGGTGAAAAGTGTCCAACATGTATCTATCAGTCTTTATAACATCACTGAAGTTGATAATCAAATTTTACAAAAAGGGCAACAGAGGCTCAGATAACTTAAGTCACTTGCCCAAATTTACAGAGGCAGTAAGATGGTATGTCTAAGAGCTGAACAACAGTCAGCCTGATGGCAGAGTCCATTATGCATCCCACCAATTATTACACTAAACTACCTAAAAAAACTAATAGGCCAGCCCAAGTTAAAATACCCTATTAGCTCAAAGTATGCATTTCTAGGAGAAGGCATGCAGACTGGCTGACTAAATCATTCATTTAAGGGGTATATATGTATACCACAGTACAGTTCCCACATAAATGAGCACAGTACTGGTATATTAGGAATCACTCTTTTTCTTTAAACTCCCAGACATCACATCAGGGCATAACATTCTTTTTTTCTTTTTGGTCAGTTCTACCTGGCTGTGGTAGACTGTGGGACTTCCCCTGGTGTTATATTATCTGCCTACCTTTACCTCGAGACATATTAAATTCCAGTAAAATGGATATATAAACTCTCAGCATGCAACCTTGATTTCTTTGTAGTTGATTCAGTATTGTCACTTGTCACACATTATGGCTTAGACTTATTCACCAGAAGACAATATTAATGGCAGAGTGAGGGCTCAGCACAGAAGAAAAATACTGGTGAAGAATTCTAATTTTATTTTATTTTATTTTTTAAAAGATTTTATTTACTTATTTGACAGAGAGAAGCAGCGACAGAGGGAACACAAGCAGGGGGAGTTGGAGAGGGAGATGCAGGCTCCCCGCTGAGCAAGGAGCCTGATGCCAGGCTCGATCCTAGACCCTGGGATCATGACCTGAGCTGAAGGTAAACCCTTAGTGCCTGAGCTACTCAGGTGCCCAACAATTCTAATTTTAATCAAATGTTGCTGAACAACTGAATTCAAGAGAGTGAAGAATAATTGAATAAGAGTATATGTATGAGAACACTCAGAGATTGGTTAAACACCCATTACTACATTTTCTTATACAAATATGATTTAATGTTTATTACATATTAATACAAAATTTATAACTAATTATGTTAATTTACAATGAATCCATTCACTTAATACATGATGATGGGGTGTGTGTGTGTGTGTGTGTGTGTGTGTGTGTGTGTGAAAAACAGAGTAATAGATAATGAAGCAGCACAGAGCAGGGAGTCATGAGATGTGTAACATATGCAGAGGAAATCCCTTGTTAGGGTAGGTGAGCTCAAATGGAATTTGCACAATAAAATGTCTGCAATACATAATTTTGAACGGCTTAACAACATTTACATGACATGGATGTCGTTACATTGAAAAGCCTTAACAGAAGCCTTACCAGAAGGCTTTTCTGAAAGCCACGAAGGCCTCCCTCCATGGAAGGAGCGTCCTATCTCAGAAGGGGATGGGTGTGTGTCGTTGGGAGGGTACAAGACAAGGGTAAGAGCACCACCTGACACAATTATTCCGTTGGTCAGCAAAACAATTTGGGGGTACATAGTACGTGTCTCAGGCATTATATTAGATGTTGTTGATAGAGACAAAGGGCACCCCTGCCACCAAGAATTATAGTTAAGATAGTTGAGTAAAAATTTATGGAGAGGTCAAAAAAGTGGCTGTCACAACCACATCAAGAAGCCAGGGCAGGAAGTACGGGACAAGCCCGAGGCAGTTCTAGGTAGTTCTCATTGACTCCGCCCAGAAGTTGTGTGGCGATCTCTGAATATAGAAACTGAAAAGGGGAGTCCCCAGGCTCAGTTTCCCATCTGACACTGAGCCCTAGAGGACTTCATTGTGCAGCATGGGAGAGTCTACGTGAGACCCTTATTGATTTAGATATAACAGTGGGCAAAGAATCTCAAACTTTAAGGATGAGTTTTATGAGCTATCAGAAAGGAATTTCGAGAAAGCAAAACAAGAATTCTTAAAATAATGTTTGAAAACCTTTTTTAGACTCTTTCTGGCTTAATATGCTGACAGCATCACAACCAGTATTACCTGGGTAATGACTGATGACAGATATTGATTTTCTGTGGCTAGCCCAACCTGGGAGAGAAAAGGAAATCTTTGTAAATGCATTCAGGAGTCCTGTTTGGGAAATTATTTGTTTCATTTATTAAATATATTGTGATACATCCACAACATGACAGCAGCTAACTGTATCAACCCTTACTAGAGAACAAAACTAAAATATATTTTTTACATGACAGCAAACTCACAAAAAGTCAAGGAGACTGTAACAGTAAGTCAAAGAGATCAGTAAAAGGATACCAGGGCAGGTCTAAAGTGGAGAGCTTCATGCAACTCTAAAATTTCTGTGCCGTTATGCTTTGTGGACCATCTGGCCACACCATGCTTTTTCGCCTTCTTCCAAAGTCCTCCTAAACGGAATGCTTTTCTTGCATCCAGTATTTAATGCCTTATATCCAATATTTAATACAAACACATAGTGTTTGGCTGTTGTTATTTTGCATAAGCAAATGCTCAGTTTCTTACTTAAAAAAATCACTGTGGGAATCCCTCCCTGTGCCTTCTTTCTTCATAGGTAAAACGAGCAATCCAGGAAGAAACTATCTCTACAGGCCAGTCCCTTATTTCTAGGGTAACAGAAGACTAAAATATTCAAAGGGAATACATGAAAATAAAATGAATATTTGCCAAAGGGTTTTATAGTCAATATTCTTTAAAGATACAAAAATTCGCAGAACTACTTTTGCGTGGTGGTTGGTGATTTTTGTACAAATGGGCAATGTGAGCCAGGAGAAATATTGAGATATGCATACTACCATTTGTTCTTGTATTAGAAGTTAGTGTGTTAAGCTCTGTTTTTATAAGGATTTTATTTTATTTATTTGAGAGAGAGACCATGCACACAAGCAGGGGGAGCTGCAGAGGGAGAGGGAGAGGGGGAGGCAGGCTCCTCTCAGAGCAAGGACCTCCATGTGGGGCTCGATCCCAGAATCTAGGATCATGACCCAGAATCTGGGATCATCATGAGCCTAAGGCAGACACTTAACCAACTGAGCCACCCAGGAGACCCTGTGTTAGGCTCCTGATCTAACTAAAGTAGAAAGTCTTTGGAAATAAATCACATAGTTTCTATTCACTTCTTAGCCATAAGATTAAAAACAATGGCAAAGTTGAGTTCCTTTCAAGTGGCTTTTTTGCTAGAGTGTTAGAATTAGCATTGACATTTATCAAAGTCATCATAATCTTAAATGCTTGAAAAGTCATTTTGAGTCTGTATTCTCAGAGTATGCACATTCAGCAATTTTCAGGTCAAACTATTTAGTCTATTATAACAACTGAGATCTGAATAATTGATTGACAAATCAAATTATCTGCCCAACTGATTCACTGAGTATGTGAAACATCCGAATGTAATCATTAACTTGATAATCAAATCCAGTTCTGGCTTTTTAATGTACAAAGTGGTAATTAAAAAGTAATTCTGCTGCTTTGGACCTAACCCCTTTCTATACCTAGATAAGCCCTATCTTATATTATCAAGTATTAAACATACCTAAGGCAAAACTGACTTCTGATCAATAATATTTTTGAATTACAGCCTACCATCGTACAAACGTTAAAGCAATTATTATCTGCTTGAATTACCTGAGTACCTAGCAGAATTTGAACATTGGGAAACCAGACCCAAGCATTCTTACCTGGGTGTAACTTTCATTTCTTTCAAATCCCACCCTTCCATTCCCAGCAATGTGAGGTTACTTGTACCAAACTAGCCTATTTCCATGACAGATATAAAGTTGTCTACCTATATTGTAGGAATAGCTATTAATATTTCATTTTCCTGAATACGTTTTGTGAGACTTAAGAGACCCATGTAAACTTATCGACGAATCTGGCAAGCTACTTGCAGCAAATAAAGAACCATGGGGTAGTCAAAAGCCACTACTAACAAACTGTGTTTTAAAATCATCTGCAGGTGAGCATGAGCCTAGGCAATGCGTTACTTTCAGGAACCTGAAATGCACTTGGTAACTTTGATCATGCCTGCAATAAGGGTTATCTGCACAGCTTGCACGACCCATCTCCTCATCCATCTGCTTTGTTGTCAGTGTGCTCTTTAAGGTCATCTGTCTTTATGCTGAACGTGTTGCCCCTGAAGGGCTTTGCTCACGTTAATAGATGAAAACTAAACCCCTCCCATCACCCTAACTCTTTGTGAAAAATAACGTTATGATGTACCAAATTAATTTAAGTAATGTATTGGCAAGATATTAAATACATTAAAATATAGTTCGAGCATGTAGTATTTTATTTGCTGTATTACTAACAATAAATCTAATAGACTAAAGTTATTATTATGAAAATAAACAACATGTCAAAAATATTGGCGTGAGAGGTAAAAGAAAAAAGTTAGGAATCTTACCTGAATTATAATAAAATAATTAGAAAGCTATAACAGCTTTATGATGATTTTCCCTCTCAATAATTTGTTGAGAGAAAAATATTTATAATGAATATGTTTTAATTTAGAAAATTGCCTAGGGTAAAATATGATGATAATTGTGATTTTTACTTCTTATTAAAAAACCCACGTGGAGTGAAATTTTATTTCCAAATAAAGCAAAAGTCTTCAAATAAAGCAAAAATAATATATGTGTATTTATAATAATTTCTTTAAAATTCAAATACATTGTTATTAATATTAAAACATTTTTAGGTTGTGTGTAGTTTTTTTATATATTAGATTACAAAGGTAAGGAAATGACTGCAGAATAGAAACGGTATGGACATTAAGTTTAAAAAAGTCTTCATCTGTCAAAATATGAATTTGATCTTTGCTATCCATAGCCTGAACATAGATCTCAAGCTTTTCTTTCTATGATTGAAATGACTGATGCATTAAAATATGTTTCATAATTTTATTGTCTCAGTATACTACTAACCACATAAACACAGAAAGAAAAAGTATTGTGCAAAATGAACATAAATAACATATAAACACAGAACATGTAAAAACCTATATTTGAATCTTAAAAATGCTCTAAAAGAAAAAACAAATGAAAAAAAAAGAAAAAACAAATATTGCATTTGCCATCTCTCACAGAACAGCCTTACATGGTTTTCACTTGCCTTGTTTCATTCTTCAGTTGGACAGGAAGCTCTTAACTGTTTTCTTTCATGGGTTTTTTTTTCCTCTCCTGCCTCCACTCCTGCATGCGCGCGCGCACCACCCCCCCAACCTACACCTGCCCCCCCCAACACACACTCTCTTTTTCCTGTAGTCTCTGCAGTAAAAGCTACCATAGTTATCTCATGCAGACGTCTCATGCAGTGGATGATAGGAAACGCTGATTGAGAAAGGGTTTATCTACTTTTCATCCAAAATATGTGAACCATTAAGGAAATTATAAAAAGCAGCAACAATATACTCTGGTTTTATTCAGAACCTTTCCCTTAGCGATTATTAAAACGATGATATTTTTAGCCAAAGAAAGCAAAATGCATCTGCAGCAGCTGGTTTCCAAGGAAACAGAATAATTTAAAACCATGTGGAACTCTGCTCTCTAATTTTCATCAATTCCCCTTCATTCCTGGAGGTAGCTTTACTCAGAATTTATAATTTCCAAAAAATATAACTGCCTTGATTTATTTTTTTCTAACACATTTTAGGAGGTGACAACTATGTGGTCTTATATATCACCTAAATTCCAATCTAGTGGTAGATTCATTTCTATCATCATTTTGTTTTAAAAACCAAGATCAGAAGATTCCATCAATAATTAGAAACATAGCAACATTGCAGTATCCTATAATGATTTTTGAAATTCAGAAATACTTCAAAATAAACCATGCAAGTGTATTCGCTTGGGTCAATAGGACACAAGTGTGTAAACATATTATTAGCTATATTTAGTATGTTTAGGATATTTAAGCTAGCTCTCCATTCACTTAGATGATCTTTTCCCAATATTTAGTAGCTTTTCTCCCCCTCTTTTTTTTTTAATTTTTCAAGAACTGTTTTGTTTTTGTCTGTCATTTAAAACCAAAACCCATTTCTCAAACAAAAACAAAAAGCAAAGACAAGATCAAAAAAATTGTTAGATATGATACATATTCATTCCTGTTAGTTTGTAATTCATTCCAAAGAAGTATTTTAAAAATACTTGAACATATCATTTACATCAGAGAAAGACTTTTATTTTATTATAATCAACAAGTCTTAATTGATTGCCAGTGTGCCCAGGTCAGTAGCAATATTTCTTCAAAGAAGCTTGATTTTAATGAGATTCCCTCCTCCGTTAACTGCTCCTTGTTTATGAATTAAAATAACTAGAAAATTAAATGACTTGTAGTAAAATTATTTTTCTTTTTACTGTAAATGTGTCATAGAGTCTAGATTTTTAGAACTCTCGCCTATTTTCCCTAAGGGAAAATCAAAGACAGTATTAAGAGATACTGTGACGGTGAAGTAAAATCTTAACTTCTGAGCAGTTAAAAAAAAAAATTATTGCCCTAGGGATATTACCAACAATATAAATGCTGCGAAGGAACCCTTATCTAGATATGTTTGATTGATAAATGAAACTGCCAATGAAATTTGCCTATTAAGATGCTATTTTTTACAGCAATGTTTAATCCTTCACAAACGGGTTTCTGAGGTTTTAAAATGAAAACAGCCCTATGCATGATGCTAAATAGAGTTGTTTTATCCTCACGTAAGCTTACGATTTACGAAATAAAATGGTACAACCACTCAGTAGCATAAGATTTATCAAGAGGAGCAAGTTAAATGAAAGAGCTTAAACACACACGAATCATTCATTCTAACGCAGCACTTAAAGAGTCTACAACCTGCAAAAATTATTTTCCTAGACCATTTACTGTATTGTACATATTAAAAGACACCACATGAAATTTTATGTCGTATATTCAGAGAAAGCTCCATTTTCTCCGAACCTGTGGAATTTACCGGGCTTTCGTCATCTTTCCCTTCATTCCCAATCACACAAACTTGAACAGGAAAAAAAAGAAAAGAAAAGACACACGGTGACTCACTGTATCTATTAATTTTGCTTCAAGAACACTTTCCTAGAAAGTTAAACAGGGCAAGACATGCCTCTGGTGTTTTTATCAGCTAATGGTTTGGCAGGGAGGAAAAAAAAACCGCTCACTGCAAAGCTGCCTTAAGCCATGAATGGGACACACATTCGGGAAATGCCTTCGGAATAATTTTCGTACCATAAAATCGTCTCCACAGGCATTGAGAGGCATTCTGTTTCGAAGAAAAAGATTTTTTTTTCTTTTTTGCGCTTACCTGTAAATATGGTTTCTGTACTTCAGCTCGGTCCGAGCAGACTGAAGAGTTCACTCCTCCCTCGTCTATCCATCAGGCAGCAGCCAACCAATAACAAAGCCGGATCCGGGCGTTCTCCGGCTCACGCTCGCCCCGCGGCCATCCCTCGTCTCCTCCCACCCCCTCTCTCTTAGAGGGCAAGTCCTTGCAGCTGGGAGAGAGGAAGGGAGTGGAGGACAGGAATATGAAGAGGAAAGGAATAAAGAGATGAAAGGTCTTTCAAAGAATAGCCGCAAACTAAAAAAAAAAAAAAAAATCTGCAGGCGAACTCGGATGAAGTAAAATGCCTTGCTTCGGATTTAGGAAAATAGGGTTAATCAGTGTCTCAACCACCTGAAATTAAAGCCAAACACTCATGATAAAACCTAAGTAAATTGCCTGTCTTTTCAGCTCCCACTGATTTTTCTCAGGGGGGGAAAATGATCTCTCCGTCGTACATTTTGATATGCAGATAGAGGAGGTCGAGACTGAACATCAAGATAACATTATGCATATGCTGTTTGCAAAGAGATAGAATTAAAATGAATCAAGACCCTTTCCGTTGATGTAAATGTGATGTATTTGCATTTGAACCTCTGTTTGGCACTGTTTCCATTTAAAACCAGTTTCAGAGTCTAATCAGTATGAAAAGGATATTTCTTCCTGAGAATTAGAATATTTAAATATGTCAAAGCTATGTGGTTTGCGTTACTTCAGATTCCTTAAAAGCCAGCATCAATTTGCTTTTGTGAATAATGGAGCTTGTTAAAGATTAAAAAGGGATCAGCCACTTAGTTGCTGTGTCTCAAAGTGACTAATTGAACTCCAATTTTATTCTAATAACCTTGGGCAAAATCATTTCACTTTTGAACTAAGAGCATAATATGTATAAGAGGACAACTGAGGAAAGCATCCAGTTAGGATCCTTTAAGGCAACAAAGCAAATTCATCCATAGCTTTAACGAGGTTAGGTTGAGACTAACAAAGAATTTAAACTATACACAGATTCTATTCTTAATTTAAACTATACACAGATTCTATTCGAATACAAACTATGGCTCTTTAAGATAAAAAGTGTAAAAAAAAAAAAAAGATAGCAAGTGTTATTAGTTGAGCTTCCACTAGTGGAGGTGGTCTGAAAAAGTTTCCTTGGGGAGCTATAAATTAAACAATAGATACTTTCTCCCCCTTAGTGCTATGTACTGTCTACCTGAGATACTATAGATTTTGGTCTTCAATGTCTTAAATCGGTAATGTATCCTCATGGAAGTAAGACCACAGGGGGGGGAAAAAGTGGCAAGAAAGTATTCTTTATCTCCAAGAGTAACATGGGAGCAAATCCTTGGTGGTCTAGAAATAACTATACAGAAAGGGTTTAGGGGTATCAATCTTGATAGCCGGGAGTGACTAGCTGACACTGACTTCAGATAGAAGTGCCCTGTTTTCACTTAGTGTGTACAGTTATTTGGAGTAGTTTTGGGAGATTCTACTAGAGATAAAGAGAAGGTTAGACTATCCTTTATTCCCACTCACCCCCTCTACCGTGGAAAATGCTTTTAAATCTTCTATGGTCTTACTGCTAGGACTTGCTTGGAGGGATCCCTTGGACAACATTTTTTAAAGTGGGGGCTGGGGGCTTTCTGTATCAGAATCATTGCGGGAAGCCTTGTTTAAAAGTCAGATGTGTGCGTGTGCCTCGCTCCAGATTTAAGGAATCAGCATTTGAGGAGTTTGGGACTCAGCATTTTTAGCAAACTCCCCCAGGTGATTTTTACGCCAACTGCGCTATAGGTAGCAATCCCCAGAGGACAAGTATTCCTTGGACACAAACTCTAACCAGATTTCATCATCATTTCAGATGTACAAAAAGAGATTGGGTGGGGAAGGGAGGTTAACAGATTCAGCTTAGACAATTTGAATTTTTTGAATATCCAGATTAAAATATTAACTAGTCAGATGATCTGATGGATAGGTCCTGAGTGTAGGTGTGGTTTGGAAATCCTCTAGAGCTCGGTTAAAGCATTGGGAGTAGATGAGCGCCCTTACGTCAGTGTTTCTCAAAAGCATGGCCCAAGAAACTCCTTTAGTAGAATTAAAAATGCAGACTAATGGACTCCACCCCTAAGCTTCTGAGTCAGAAACTCTGGAGTGAAGTTCAGGACACTCCATGCAAAATCCAAAGGAGTAGAGAATTTTGGAAAGTTGCACTATCAAAGGCTCCGTCAGGGTCTAGCACCTTGCTATACAAAGTGCAATTCACTGAAGTCAGTTGAGGCCTTGCCTGGTGTTTGCTTAAACGCAGAATCACAGCCCCATCACAGTAAACTCAGTCACAATCTGCATTTTAATAAGATCTTCAGATGAGTCGTAGGCACAACTTCGTTTTATTCTTTATTCATTTATTTTTTATTGAAATATATTTGACATATAATATGGTGTAAATTTAAGGTGTACAACATGTTAATTTGACACTTTATATATTGTGATATGATTGACATTGTAGCAATAATTGGTACCCCTATCACGATAGGTAATTACCCTTTCTTTTTAGTAGTTGGAATAATTAAGTTCTAGTCTCTTAGAACTTAATTCTCTTAGAAAGTTTGACGATTACAATACATATTGTTGTCTATATTCACTGTACAGAGATACATCATATCTCTGGGGCTTATTTACTACTTGTGGTAAGTTTGCACCCTTAAACAACATCTATCCTGTCCCCCAACCCCTATCCCCTGGGGAACCAACATTTTCTCTGTTTTCACAAGTTTGGCTTCCTAAAAAACTTTCACCTATAAGTGATACTATACAGTACTTGTCTTTCTCTGACTTGAGTTTTAGAAACACTGTTGCCACCTGTCAATGTTTAGTTCTTGGTGAACTGAAAGTAAGTTTCGGTGGAGAGGTTCGGGCAAGAGGCAGATTGAAGCGGTTGTAAGAGCAAATGGGAAATAAAGAAATGAAGACCAGTTCAGAGTTTACATACACCCAGAACAAGGATCTTGTAGCATGCTGATCACCAGACTGTCTCAATTCAAAGGAGCTGCATATGAACAGTGGTGTAAAGTGGTCTAGTTTGCTGGTGCAGGTCTCTGCTTTGTCCACTCCTCTGACAGAAGTGATAAGGGTTAACAGAGGCAGGTGGTGAGAGAGGAGACACTTTCTTAAGGAATAATGACAGTCTGACTCTTGATCACCACAGGAGCTCAGGCAGGAGCAAAGATAACAGACCTTCTGAGAATAGTCTGAGCGACTTTAAAAATCCTTCATGACGAGGCAATATAAGAAAAATCTCTAACGGTTAAATACCATTATTATGTAATTTAAGAATTCTTAAAAACCTGGAAAATAAAGATAACCCAAAAGAATAAAAGAATGGCCAGTCTTTAAGGAAGTCTCCGAATTAGAACTGGTTGCCATAGGAAGGGACTTCAATATTTTATGCATTAACTGGATGAAGCTTCCTCCAGCTGAGTTGTAGAGGTAAGATTTCAGGATAATACAAATGACCACTAGGGAAACAGATGAGGCTTGGCCCTCCAAATGATTAAATAAAAATTATTCATGCTTAACTGGCTAAAGAGATTATCTTAATAAAAGCTATAATTTTGAAAGTCAAGGACTTGCCAAGTAAATGGAATTGGGACCATACTGAGGAGTGGTAGTCCGGATATACCCAAAATTATGCGTTTCAGAAGCAAGAAGACCTTTGCAAGGAACCAAACTGTCAAAGTTAAAAGACCTTCAAATATATTAATCCAAGCTGAAGGATCAATGAACTATTTCATGTCTCTGGTCTCATAAGCATGTCAAGAGTTAAAATATACAGAAAGCATTATGTTTTTATTCCAACTTCACTTAGGAGGTCATTAAAGGATTCTTAAATTGCCTTTTGAAATTGGGATTCAGAACATTAAAATCAAAAGGTGTTAAAGGATACTAGGAATCAAAAAAAAAAAAAAAAGTACTAAGACTCTTTAGTAAACAGACCAGCAGGACTTGTTGGCAACCACCCAAATGTTCCTAAGAATTCAAGGATAAAATTTGGTGCAACAGGCCAAAGTATTTAGCATGTTGCTATAAGTTGCCTGGGTGCCAGGAGACTAGTAGACTGTCAATTAGTGTGGCTTCTACCCATGTGAGAAGACCATGATAACCATCAGACAGTAAGAGATGCTCGATGATATTTAATAAAATCACTTAGGGTTCAATGCAATTTAATAAGAATCTATTCATTAGTGGTTTGTAGGAAATTAACAATGTACTTCCAAAAGTATAAATTCACAAATATGTATTAAGCATTTTATGTGAAAGGTATTGTTCTTGGTATTAAAACACTAGAGTAAACAAAAGCAATGCTCTGATTTTATGGAGTTTCCATTCTAATAGAGGCAAATTATATCTTACTTATACACATATGATCTATACTATAGAAGTGGAGTGCTGAATTAAGCAATGTGTAGAGATCCAATGTAAACAGCAGATGTGCTTCCTACCCTCGAGAGGTATCCCAGCAGAATGCATAACAAAACGGATTTTGGACAATAGCAATAATTGGAATAACTATAGGAACAAAGGTGACAATATATTTTTGTAAGAAAAAAAATGTGCCTTATGATCCCTGGGTTAAAGAGGTTTAAGAGTATAAATTTTAATGTGGGCAAGAGTAATTTTTAAAAACTGCTTCCAATCCTATCATAAAATATGACACTTCAGTTAGACAAGGACTGTAGAAAACTGTATCAAAAGTAAAGAATTTTCTTAGTGATGAGATGCTCTGGATAAAAATAAAATTGATAACATAGTTTCTGCAGGGATTCATACTAGAAACAGCTGCAAATAGGGTTGTTAATCTTGTAACAATTAAGCAGTATTAATAAAATATTCTTGAGGAACAGCAAAATAGCCAAGTGTTGTGAGTCTACTTATATTTCCTGGAGAGTGCCATAAGAAACAAATGAGAATAAGCTATAGAGAACTTTACAGGTCAGCATGAATGAACAATAAAGTAGTAGGAGGTTTTAATTAGGGGTAGATATAAAGTTATAACTTGAGGACAAGTAATTTAAACTTCAAAATATGATGGTGTTTGAACATGATTTGTAACTCAGGAAAAGATTATCACTTTAGTGCCTAAAGACATTATTTCTTGCTGCCTACATTTGAGACACCATAGTAGTTACCAGTGATCACATTTCAAGAAAGACACAGATTCACTAGAAAATATCTAGAAAAAGGCAAATCAAGGAATCACTGGAATTAAGGAATTTCAAATGAGTTTGGCCATGAGATTTGAGTAACTTGAAACTGGTACAAAAATGGGAAAAAGACGTAATCGAAGTCTTTAAATCATTGATGAGTGTGTATAACGTAAACAGAAATTTCTTTACCAAACTATAGGCAGTGTAAGCACTTGGAAGGGAGATCATTTCACAATGAATAAAAACAAGTAATTGTTTCCACTTCCCATCCTCCCAAATACCCAACCTCTGAAATTACCCAACATGGATGGGAAATGCAGTGATTTAGACTGGACTGCTTTTGAAATAATTTTTTTTTTCATTTTTTTTTTAATTTTTTTATTAACATATAATGTATTATTTACCCCAGGGCACAAGTCTGTGAATCATCAGGCTTATACATGAAATAATTTTTTTTTAAGATTTTATTTATTTATTTGGCGGAGAGAGAGAGAGAGCACAAGTAGGCAGAGAGAGAGGGGGAAGCAGGTTCCCTGCTGAGCAGAGAGCCTGATGTGGGGCTTGATCCCAGGACCCTGAGATTATGACCTGAGCCGAAGGCAGAGGCTTTAACCCACTGAGCCACCCAAGCACCCCGAAAGAATTTAAGGTTTATCTTTAAGATTTTTAAAGCATGGAAGAACTGTATTAAATATTTAAATATGGAGCACATAGCCCAGGGAGTGGCAAATTATAAGTGTTCAATAAGTGTGGAAGATAAAACAGCAAGTGTGAGAGTGGAGTTTGGAGAAAATGTAGAGGAAAAAATAAAGGAAATACAAAGGACTGAAAGAGAGAGAGAGAACACGTATAAGCACAAATCAGAACTGCATGGATAAATTGATCTTGTCTTAACTTTGGCTACCCTTTAGAATTATGTAGAAAAAGAATTTCAAACTCTCTGAGCAATGCCAACTTCTGGAACAAGGAGGTGAGATATAGATCCTAGAAATAAACAAGAAGTAACAGCCTTGTGAACCAGACTGAAACTGCTACTCTCTTTGGGTATTCATCTAGCTAATGATTCTCTGTCCAGAATATTCTGAGATGAATAAAAGGAGAGGAAAGCAAAATAGTGCCAAACTCCTTAATAGGAAACAATTTGGCAGGTGACAGTGAGAGAGAGCCCAACTAACACGGAAACATGCAAAGCATCTCTAAGATGCCTGCTGATTTTTGGTTAGGCATCAGAGCCAAGAAGTTGAAAGGAAGCTTGCATTTACGGCTGGTGAAGACTACAGAGAAAGCCTTTACTAAAGTGTGAGTTGGCTTTCCCCCAAACATTACATTACCCTTGAATGGAAAATTGATCGGATGACATATGGTGATAACATCTGCCACCCATGGATAGAGCCCTAGTGCCATGTGGGTGGTAATAGAAGCTGTAATAGTGAGGGTGGAGAATTTAATGACAGTATGTAACACCGAGAAAAGTAACCGCAATCTGAAAGAAAGGAACAATTTGTGTAAATCTTTACGATGGGTACTTCAGGACCATACATCCTGTTCTGTAGTCATCTCAGAGGGCATGATAGAAATGAAAGATGCTTTGTCATTTTATTACCTCCAAGTTGATCTCAGCCATAACCCCCAGGGAGGCATTTCTCCCTTAATGTTGTGCAGAGGTGCTCTTTCCTTATCAGTAAATAGATACTTATTACAAATCTGGGCTGATCACAGCAAGACATCGTAGCAATTCTGGGCTGTTCATGTTAAAGATAAAAATGAGGGTGGGCATATTAACTCCCCAGATTTTCTAAAAAATACCTAAATATGAATTTTCAGTAAGTAAAAGAAAACAAGTAGCATTTGATAAATGAAATACTTAAGTCCATTTGTTTTGTCCTGCTCCTACAGGAAGAAAAGAAATGGTATCTTCAGCTACAGACTGCAAACAGAAGAGTTTTATTTGCAAGACAGCAAAAAGAACAAGGTCTGTCTTGCCATGGCTATACAATAAGGTGAGGTTTGGGCAAAGTTTCCTGTGGAATTCAAAATTTTGGAATGGAAGCAGGCATCCTGATAGACATGGGCAGTAAAAATTTTTTGGGTGAATTTTCTTTTTCTCAAAATGTCCGTCAAAACTAAGAATCCTAATACAATTTTTAAAAGTGTTCTTGATTAGTTCAAAGGGAGGTCTCAGCTTCTGGAAATTTCAAAAAGTAACTTTTGGTCTTCCTCTCTCCCAAAGTAAAAGAAAGCAGCAGCTGATCCACTCTGACACTCAGAAGACCCTAAACTGACTTCTTAAAGCATCCATAGAGGCTAATTTGCCAGGGCCAAATTTTTTATCCAATTTAAATTTTTTGATCCAGTTTAACTAATCCAGTCTAAATCACTGCATTCCCTTGCCACTTGAACACACACATACAATTCTGAAGTCTTTCCATCCTCTCAGTTTTTCTTCTTATCTCCATTTGCAAGAATGAAAATGACATTGAGATTTTAAGTTCTGATCTCCCCAAAGCAGATGCTGTGAAGTGATTATTATTATTATTATTGATAAATATCAAATTGCAGTTGTGAACTTCTTTAAAGCAAGAAATTTAGAATAGAATCTTTTTTTTTTTTTAAGATTTTTATTTATTTATTAGAGAGCGAGAGAATGAGAATGAGAGGGGAGAAGGTCAGAGGGAGAAACAGACTTCCCGCAGAGCCGGGAGTCCGATATGGGACTCGATCCTGGGACTCCGGGATCATGACCTGAGCCAAAGGCTGTTGCTCAACCAACTGAGCCACCCAGGTGCCCCTTAGAATAGAATCTTAAGGGATGCCTGGGTGGCTCAGTGGATTAAAGCTCTGCCTTTGGCTCAGGTCATGATCTCAGTGTCCTGGGATGGAGCCCCGCATCCGGCTCTCTGCTCAGCAGGGAGTCTGCTTCCCCCTCTCTCTCTGTCTGCCTCTCTGCCTGCTTGTGCTCTCCCTCTCTCTCTGTCAAATAAATAAATAAATAAAATTTAAAAAATAAATAAATAATAAACTCTAAGCTTACAAAAGGATAAAAATAAATAGGGTATGTTTTGTGATCTTTTTCTCACCTAAGTGTTTGTAGTGAATAGCAGTTGATTGATGAGAAGCATATACAATAAAATGTCTCAGCAACCTACCTTTGTTTTGTGAGTTTCAGGAGAACTTCTTCTGGACTAAGGCATATACACTTTCTTCAACAGGAATAGGAAGTTAATATGTTTGAAGGTCTATTATATAAAGGAACTGTACTAGAGAAATAGCAGGGAAAACAAGAGTAAAGATTAACTGTTGTCTAGTTGTGAAGATAAAAACACACCTTAAAATCACAGCAGATCTACATGACAAGTACTGTTTTATAATTCAATGGATGCAGAGACACAAAAGTATATATTTTTGATAACCTACATGATAAACACTTGGGACCTGAACTAGAAAACAAATACCTGTTTCTCATCTCAGATTTGCAGAATCAAAATCATGGAGTCCTTAGCCTAAGAAACCTATATTTTCACAAGGTAACATACATTATTCTTTAGCATCTTATTAAAGAAAATTTCACAAAGATACGAAATTAAAAAGCATAGATGAAATAACTCCAGTATATCCATCACCCAGCTTTACCAATAATCAACTCATGACTGGTACTGTGTCAGTCATGTACCTACCCACCTCTGCAGGAAACACCTATGGGAGCAAGCTACAGGTGGCAGGGCTATTGAGGGTTTGGGCTGGGCTGTGTTTACAGGCAAGGAGTGCAAAGAGGGGAATGGCCAGCAAGAATCCAAGCAGGAAGTTCATTGGCTTGAGGCTTGGGAGGGGTTCTTGGTGGAGGTTCATTGGACAGAAGGTAAGTCTTGGTCTTTTGTGAATCAGGTGTTTGTGGGAAATCAGGCTTTCTGTTTTTAAATTTGTTTCTTCTGAGGGCACATGCATGAGAGTCTCCATTTCACATCTCCTGGTTCCATTTTAGATTTCAGTCCTTTCACAGTGCTGTAGTGTACTGGAGGAGGAAAAACAATTTTTCATCTACCCTCTGCGTTCTTGGCTGAGAACCCTGTAACAACGGAGAGATTAAGGAAAGAAAAGCAAGCAGAAGTTTATTAATATGCACACCTCATATATACATGGGAGATACAGATTAAAATGAATAACACCCAAGGTGGCCCAAAGACTGTCTTCAGCTAAAGATGAAAGAAAGGTGTGGGAAGTCCAGTTATAGGGAGGTCCCCAGGAAAAGCACAGTAAACAAGGGTATGGTTTCTTATGCACATTTAAGTTGGTGCCTTCTCCAAAGATGAGATTTTCTTGTGGTTTAGTCAATCTCTTTTCCTGGTATAAAAAGAGAGATATCCTTACATATGGAGATTTCCTTTTTAAATTTCCTTACAAGAGAGTAACCTCTACCATTTTCAGAGTTTCTTCTGTGTCTTCTGCTTCTCAAAATAACCAGCCCAAGATAATCCTTGTGTCAAAGAGTCATATTTTGGGGTGGCAACTCCTGCTTCCCTTCATTCTCTACATTTGAAACTTCTTCAAGAAGTTTCACAGTCTAGAAGCTGAGTTAGTAGACATCTCACTAAACCAGTCTCTTAGATCTGAGAAGATATCAGTTCAGTTAAATAGTTGTGTCTCATTTCAGAAAATGGTAATGCCGGGTGGGCTCCCAAAGTTGGGCTTATGTGGTGGAAGCAATCAGATATTTCACAGGAGGCATTTACATGGAAGCAAAAGAAAAACAAAAGTTAATGATTGGAGTCGACTCTAAACCTAGTTTGAGTCTGGAGGGCAGTCTGTGGAGATGTCTGTGTGTCAAGCTTGAAGCATCTTGTGCAGTTTGAATGTCTCTGGTGATGTCATCAGGTATTCTGGTGAACTTCCTGAGTGGCCCACACAGCAGCAGGCAGGAAGCTTATCCATACATGAGCAGTTGTGGTGATTTCTCTTACGTCTACAGTCAGTTGTCCAACGTCAGCTGGCAGGGCTTTGGGAAAAGGATGGTTTTTCTTCTTATTCTAGGCCAGAAGAGTGGGAGATAATTGGAAATGTTAATTTGGAGAGTGGTAGCCAGATATTTAAGGAAATGAAAGAGTTCAGGAACCAGTCCAGTTTAGAGACAGGATAACAAAACCTTTTCAAAGATAAGGCCACAGGACTAGAATCCGATCTTCTCAGATATCAGATATAGTTTTCCATTGAAACATATTTTTTCTATCTACAGTCACCCCTATTTCCACCAAAGATAATCACAGTAAGACTAATTTGTTTGCAAAATAAATCCAGTCTCATTAAACTTGGCCTGATTGCTTACTCAAGTGCAACAAGAATAGTGATGACCATAATAGGCCCTCCTGAAGTCTGCTTTGCTGCCACTCTTCTTAAGAAATCTCAGATTGGACTTTTAAAAATCTCTCACAGCAAGGGAGCCAAGGCAAGGACTTGTCATTAAGACTTTACCTATAATATCTATAGATTTGGGTGAATTCCTCTCTTCTCAAGGTCCCCAAACATCCTGAGTTTCCTAAATCTGACAGGAAGTGATCTTCTTCACTCACGTCAAAGGTGCCAGAAACCCTGATGGCAAGAGACCAGGAGGTTTTTAGAAGGGGGCTTTATTGTCTTGACCTTGGTTTCTTAAAACTGGTCATATCTGATTCTATGCACATCACACTCAATTGGGGTTCTTGTCAAAATCTTGGTAACATCACTAACTTTTCCAATTGGGTATTGTTACAAAGAAAACAAATTCTTGTTGAACTTTTGCAAGTAACTATATTGCCATGAAAACGAGACTATTCACTTAGTTTCCAGTTTTGCCGATTATATCTCCATAGTATTATTTACGTTCCTCTTGTATTTGGATCTAGAGTTTTGATCACCTTCAGGCTTTCGCTTCCTAGGCTGTATATGTACCTAACTATTAGTATAAGTATGACTTGGGTTTGTTTTGTTTGTTTTTGATATTAGGTATTCATGATTATAAGTTAGATCCGTTGTTTGGTTGGAAACTGAAAATTAGTGACAATGTACCATTCCTTGTACATTGAATAACTTCAATTTTTATCCTGCCTTAAGAGATCATATACACAGGGCAAAGGAAATCTATTTTTCCACTTCATTTATTATCTTTCAAAATAATAAAGTATAATAGGTTAAAGATTATGTATATGTGTAATTTTGCTAGAATTTAACAAGTTCCTTTTTTAAGGGAGTTTCTGCCGTTCTGTATAACCGCCAGAGGCATGCAAAGTGTTCGTGTTTGTTTTGCCACAGCCTCACCAACAGAGTATTTTGTGAAGCTTTTGAATTTCTGTCAATCAGATTAGCGATACATGAAATGTAGATTTTCGAATACAGAATTTACAATGCATGATTAGATCGTGTATATCCTGGGTATTTTCCTGAAAGAGCTAAGATGTGTGCTGGGTTTTAAGTAGAATGGAGTGGAGGATGCTTTTGTTTCTGCAGGAGAGTTTGGGAGACTTGTTCAAAGGCAGAAATTAGAAGAAGCTAATTGTAAGAAATGACAAGAAACAGGCTTAGCAAACTCTAAAGATTGAAATCCATTTCCTTTTTTTTTTTTAATTGTATTTATTTATTTCTCAGAGAGAGAGAGAGGACACAAGCTGGCAGAGTGGCAGGCAGAGGCAGAGGGAGAAGCAGGCTCCTCGCTGAGCAAGGAGCCCGATGTGGGACTCCATCCCAGGACCCTGGGATCATGACCTGAGCTGAAGACAGCTGCTTAACCAACTGAGCCACCCAGGTGTCCCGAAATCCATTTCCTTTTAAGCAAACTGTTTTTTCTTTCTTTCTTCCTTTCTTCCTTCCTTTCTTCCTTCCTTCCTTCCTTCCTTCCTTCCTTCCTTCCTTCCTTCCTTCCTTCCTTCCTTTCTTCTTTCTTTTTCCTTAAGGAAGTATCATTCTCCTTAGAAAGAAGAAATGGAAGGGAGTAGATCTTGGGTTTGGGGGCAGAAGAGAATTTTTTTCTAGGCTATAGAAATAAAGGAACAGAAGTAAAGGGATTCAAGGGAGTTCCTGAACAACTGAAGGTATATAGCTCCTGTTTGGACTTAGCCACATGGCTGGTGTTGCAACTGGAGACTGGATATAAATAAACCAAGTTCCAGGTCATTATCAAGCTCTTGGACCTCTATCTGATATAGATCTCAGACTAACCTCTTGATCTTCTTTGCTTTTGACATACTCATCTAGCTCAAATCGCAGCAAAAGAAACATTTATCCTGCTTCTAACATTTAGACATTCCTTTAAGGTTACCCAAATGGTCATGTTGAGTCTGGGCATTTTAGGAGATCCTTAGTTCTAGATCCCTTCCTTTTACCATTCCCTTCACTTCCACTAGGAGGGACTGGATACAAGGAATCTGCCTAGAGTTAAATAAGAGACAACAGTTCTCATTTCTCTTTCTTAATGTTTCTATGTGTGCACCCTCTTCCAACCAAAACAGGATCTTGGATTGGAAATTCTGAGAGTTCCTCTGGAAAACCTGATTACAAAATCTTTTTTCTTCAGCCTGCCAAGGCACACATTTCATGAGCTTTCTAGATAATTGGGCCTGAGAAATAACTTTTTGGCAAAGAGTAAATTGGTCTCGGGCCAATACTGGGTCTCTAGGAAAGATTGCTTAAAAAGGAAATTTCAAGATAGTGATGATGTGGGAGTGGTCAGTGACCAAATAGGGATGTTTCCCTTTTAAGTGCCATTACTAGCATAGAAAAATATGTATTTTTCCACAGATGAAAACACCATTATGTCATGGTTTACTCCTGTTTTAAGGCTGGAGGCTCAGATTATAGAGGGAGGAAGAAAACCATTCCGTTTTCATGAGATATTGCCCAGCGTACTCCATCCTGTACTTTCAATTTTGATGTGTGAAACAAACATTCGTAGCCAGAGAGCTCCCTAGTTACCACACAGGTGCAGCTGCTGAACATAGCACTGTGGCAATGAGTTTTGACACCAGCCATTTGTGCTTGAAGAAATGTCTAATTTTTTACTTCCCTCAGATGGTTTCGCATTCCCGTAGCAAGGCGGGGGCTTTTATTATAACATTCATTTTGGGTCATACTACACCCATTTTTGGGAACCCACCAACACAAATGTTAATGATATGCAGATCTGGCCTTTCTTAAGATGGCATTACATCAGCCAAATTCCATTTCCTGGGGAGGTTGCTAAGACAATTCATAAATCTTGCCAAATTTCATTAATGTGCTGAGTAGACCCGATGTTATCATATGGGTATTTATCAGGAGCCAAATCTCTGTACATACATATTGATCGTCTCCTTTTTGTGTTTTTCCTGACTACTGATTTCCATAAAAAATAGGAGGCTTAAGGAGTCTCAACAATGTGCATTCCCTTCGAACAATATCTATCACAATATTTTTATGTAATTTGTCACATGAAAGTCAAATAATTTACCATTCTCAAGAGACTAGCTCATGGTTTAATGCAGACCCTGGCTCCTCTGTTGGTCACAGGTCTTCTGTTGCTAGAGGTCATGAAATCTACCTCAGTGACAAGTAGATTTGTCAAAAAGTCGACAAACTTGGCACTTCCACCTGGATATCTCGCAAACTGCATACCTGTCCTGCCTTATTGCCTGCCATGGCCTTGTTCACTTCTTAGAAGTCTAAGTTCATCATAATTTTGCAATTATGCAGTACTGTCTCATTTCCATGCATTCATACATTTTCTTCCCTCCACTCTTCTTTTAAAAAACCTAGCAAATGTCACTTAGCCATAGAGCTTTAGACCACACACTGCCTGGTCTGAAGCCCTTCCTATTTCTCTCAGAAAGTCTCCTGGGCGTGGCAGTGGTGGTGGTGGTGTCTCTGGACCCTCTACCCCCCCGCCCCGTCCTTTGTCCCCCTCTCCACTACAGAAATAGTGTTATTATGTGGTAACGGTTTGTTTCGCGACCGGCCCATGCGATGTGGCACATATGGCTCTCAAATAGGTTTTGAACTTGGCCCACTGAAAATAAAGACTTTTGGTAAGACATATTCTGCTTATGCCCCATATTCCAAAGCATGAAAAAAAAAATGAAAACAATACTGTACCTCCTTATAAGAAAATTTTGAGGGTGAAATTTTGCATACATTTTCTATAGAAATATGGATAGGCATCATCATATTTGTTATGGACTTAAAGTTTGTGCCCCACCCCCCAAATTTGTATGTTGAACTTCTAATTTCTAATGTGGTGGTACTAGGAAATGGGGCCTTTGGGAGGTCACTGGGGTATGAGTGTTGAGATCTCATGAATGGGATTAATTTCCTTATAATAGAGACCCCCGGGAGCTCTCCTCTGCTCTCTATCAGGTAAGGACACAGTAAGAAGATGGCCTTCTATGAACCAGGAAGCAGGCTCTCACCAGAGTCTGAATCTCCTTGTGCCTTTATCTAAGATTTCTCAGCCTTCTGTGAGGGAGGAATTTCTTTTGTTAAAAAATTTGTTTTTGTTTATAAGCCATCCAATCTATAATATTCTGTTATAAACTATCCAAATGGACTAAGACAATATTTACATTATAACATAAATTAATCATGAGGTAATATTTCAGAATTATAAACCAGGGACGCCTGGGTGGCTCAGTCGGTTTAGCGTCTGCCTTCCTATCAGATCATGATCCCAGGGACCTGGGATCGAGTTTTGTATGAGGCTCCCTGCTCAGTGTGGAGCCTTCTCCCTCTGCCTGCTACTGCGCTGGCTCTCCCTGTCTCTCTCTCTCTCTCTCTCTCTCTCTCTCTCTCTCACACACACACACAATTAAAAAAAATCTTTAAAAAAATTATAAACGAAAAATATTATTGATTCAAACACATTCCAGGTGGACAGGGCTAACCAAAAATTCTACAACCAACTAAGTAGGTAATAAAGATAACCTAAAAGTAATTAAAAATTTAAAGTTATAAATAACTTCAAATGAAGACCGCAGAAAACTCAAGACATATTTACAGTGAAACGTTCTTGTCAAAAACTGAAGAAATTTCAAGTATGTCTTTGTATTTATGTTTGTGCAGTAAGTTTGCAAAATTCCCAAGGGTTTTGAGGTAACTAGAACTTCTAGAAGCTTAAAATCACTGAATGGATTCTCAAAGCTCTTAGGAAAAGCATTCCTAACCTTGCTTGGATCATTCCAGCACAGTCTGGCCTTGAAGGCTTCACCGTGTCCGTGCCACTCTGTCCTTTGTCTCAGGAGAGCTGTCACAGCCACTTTGGATTTCCCTTAATTCTACCATACTCCTTCACTTTTGAGGCTTTATCTCACCCCCATTTTCTCTCCTATTATGTTCACCAACTTAATGCTTGCTTACACTTCAGAAAGGAGCTCAAATCCAATTTTTTCAGAGATATTTTATCTTGCCCTGTCAGATTCTATCATGTTCCCTGTTCCAGTTTTTTTCTAACATCCTGTATTTGCACTTCCAAGTACATATTACTATTCGTGTTTATATATTTGGGTGATGGTTTAGTTAGTACCTGTTTCCTTAACTAGACTGTAAGCTCCATGGGGTGAGGCAAGGGTTTGATTTACTCACCATTCAATCCCCAACATCTAGTACAGTGGAATTGAAAGCATGGGCCCAGATCTAGAGCCTTGATTCCACTCCAGGCTCTAGCACATAAATCTCTCTAAAGCTTGGTTTCTTTTGTGTAATTTGATCAGTAATAATACCTTCTTTGTAGGGTTATCTTTATGCTTAAAGAGACAATATTTATGTTTATAACATATATGTATATATATTTAGCACAATGCATGTAACAGTTATAAATAAATGCTAGACATGTTCAAAATAAATATTTGCTGGAAGAATAAATAATAAAATAGTAATATAGATTTTTCAGTACGTATTAGTAGTGTACTGATTTTAGTAACTAATAAATGCTTAATTTTAGGAGCCTTTAGTAACTCAGCGTCGAGTTTGTAATTTAACCCTTAGGTGTGTATAAAAGGGAAAGTCCATGGAAGTTTCTATGACCTTCCATCAGATGGAGTGACACAGCTCAGCCCATCACTTACCCTGAAGCCTCTGTAAGGGCCGTAGCTTTATTCATCATTGAATCTCCACTGTTTCGCACTCTGCCAGATGTGTAAAAAGATGTTGCAAAATATAACTGAATAAATAACACTACTCCTTATCAATTTACAGTTGGGTTTAACATCATACCTAGTCTGTTTGTTTGTTTCAAGATTATTTATATGAGCGGGGAGGGGCAGAGGGAGAGAGAATCTCTAAGCAGACTCCACGCTGAGCATGGAGCTTGACATGGGGCTTGATCTCACGACCCTAAGATCACAACCTGAGCTGAAACCAAGAGTCAGATGCTTAACTGAGTGTGGCCCCCTAAGAGCCCCCCAAATATCTAGTTTTATTCCTACTGGTTGATCTGAATTTATAGAGACTGGGAAATTTGTTTAATGGAGGTAGGTATGTGACTCAATTATACAGTTGACTATTTCAATAAACTTAGGATAAATCCTTCCTAAACTTCGAAATGACAGAACAGATTCTAAATGCTTCCAATCTTTTCTGTCAAAATTAAAAAAAAAATTAGAAATTAGTAAACCTCATAAATCAGACGCAATCCGCCTTAAATTGAATTTAAGGTATATATTGAATATAATACTATAGTCTGAATGAAAACTTTCTCTTTCTGGAAATGACAATAAACACACTTAATAGGAAGAATTTAATAAAAGAATTGAGCACTTAACAACACAGGTAGTAACTGGTGCATATTAAGTACTCCGTAAATATCCACCGAGTAAAGGAACAGGAGGTGTTTGAGTTCTCTTTTAAATGTTTAGGTCTCAATGTTACAGCAGTAGTGAACAGTAAAACAGCTGGAGCAAGGACAACCCTAACTAGTAAAGCAGCTGGAGCCCCATAATCTGCACAGGATCCAAGGTCAAAGCAGACATGTTTAGCACAGAAAGCATAGATGAAAGTTGCCATCTACCAACTTCTGGAAACATTCGGACAAGCCCACCTGGGGAAGGAGGGAAGCAATAGAGGGAGGGAAGAGGGAGGGAGAGGAGGAGGAGGGAGAAGAGAGAGAAATGGGAAGGAGAGAGAGAAGAAGAAGGGAAGGAGGGAAGGAAAAAAGAAAGAAACTGGTATTAGAAGAGCAAGACTTGCAAATAGCGATTAACAAATTCCCACCTTGCTGGAGGTTTTTCTCATTATTTTCATAGGGTGGAGAAATTTTAAGGAACAAAGAATGGGATTTTCTGTATATAAAATTATGTACATGGACATACCTACCCCAAGCACACACGTTTGTTTCTATGCCAAGCCAAGATCAGCGGTCTTTTCTGTTTAGGACTATGCCTGAGAAAGAAACCGTTTCTGATAAAGGTAGTACAAAGGTTCAGTGGAGTATTCCTTGAACACAATATCCTTTTGGGGAAACTTTTAAAAAAAAAATGTGTGTAGTAGGGAGAAAGGATAGAGTTTTCCTTGCTTTATTTCTTCAGTTTCTAGGTAGGTGCAAACAAAGCCATGAGGTTTGATCAGGCTAGACAATAAAAACCTTTGTCAAATAAAAGCAACCTCTTTCCTATTGTTATTCAAGTTATTATGGAAAGGATGTGGAGGGTAGGTTGTCAAGAATACCACTTCATTATTTTCTCTCAGAACCGAGTGTATTTCATAAGCATGTGGCAAATATCAACAGAAACTGAAATGATATATTCATAACGCAATAGGATTTATTTCATAATAGTCTTAATGACTTCATTTGTTTGCCAGGGAGGAAAGGATTCAAAAGAAAGTGGGAGAAAAAGAAACAAACATCAGAGGAAGACCAAAATTGTAAGGATGTAGAGTGCTTAGAGTAATCAGATCAAAAACATATTGATAAAAGCCACATGTATGTAACAGCAGCAAACATGGTTTACTCATAGTTGCCCAGTTCAATGAAATATGGTGAAGTAATGTACAGAGTTAAACATGTATTACTCAGATATTCAACTGATGTGAGAAAGCATGATTATATTTCTGAAAAACGGAAAGTCCATTTAAATAAAAAAAATACTCCTGGTGTTTTTATGAACCAGGAACTTTAAAAGCATGATCTTATTTAATTTCAGTGACACTTCATGATAGCTATCATGACCTCTACTTTACAGGTAGGAAAATGAGATCAGAGAAATTAACCAAATTATCTGAATTAACTCAGTAAGGAATTAGAACATGGGAACATCTGACTCTCCAGAATATATCACTAACATCTTTCAAAAACCTTGAAATTTATAATATCTTGCCAGTAAAGGACATCCACACAATATTTTGGACATAGAACCTGTCCACTGAATTCCCCAGCCCTGCCCATTGTCAGACAAGAAAATGAACCATAGCAGGCTTCGTCAGAATGAATATGCACATCAAGCAAGCTACCATTTTCTTTCTTTCATTTTTTTTTAAGATTTTTAATTATTTGACAGAGAGAAACACAGTAAGAGAAGAAACACAAGCAGAGGGAATGGGAGAGGGAGAAGCAGGCTTCCCACAGAGCAGGGAGCCTGATTCAGGGATGGATCCCAGGGCCCTGGGATCATGACCTGAGTCAAAGGCAGACACTTAACGATTGAGCCACCCAAGCGCCCCAAGCTACCATTTTCTACCTCCGAATTGAAAACTTGGTGAGGTTAACCTTAAAAAAAAAAAGCCAGTTATTTTACCAGCGACAATGGATTTATTTGGGAATAGTCAAGAACTGCAATGCTGGACAACCAAGCTACAACAAAAACCATATACAAGTCTGTTGAACAAAGGAAAGGAGCACTCTTTTATAGAGGGAAGGGGGAAGTTGGGAGGATTGTTATAAGCAAAAACTCCATGTAGTAAACCAGGAGTTCAAAGTATAGTGGCTTTTCCTTGGCTGAGTTGTGACTGTCCTTCATTGGCTGGGCTGTTGCAGGGGTGGGGGCATTGCAGATGGATGGGTGGGGGTGGAGGTAAGGGAAAGGGGGTAAGAGGGGGTAAGGGGGTGGGGGGTGATAGTAAAGTAGTATCTAAGCCAAGGTCCCTCTCTTCCTGTCAGATTTGCAATTCATGAGGAGTGGTAGGGCATGAGAACTTCCCTGATGAACCTCCTAACTTCGTTCTAGTGAGGTTTCCCTTTATTAATTTTCAGAGTGGTAACACAGATTTTTATATTGAGACTTGGATAAAGGTGGCTTACTTTCTGATTTTTTAAAGTCTAAACAATTTCTTCGAAGAAAGATGTTAAAATGGCTTAAGTAAGATTTGGTGATGTCATAAATATTAATATAAAACATACTAGAAAAATACATTGAGGCTCGCATCTTTTTTTCAACATATTAGGTCGTCAAGCCTATAGTATCAATATTTAATTGTATAGAACTGCTTTATAAATAATAAAATGCTATTGTGCCATTTAAGCAATAGTATATATTCACAGTAAAAATGTATTTATTGACATGGAAAAAATTCATAATATGTGCTTTATGAAGCAACTATTTAGTGTGTATGTGTATAGAAAGAATTCTAGAAGAATGTATCAAAATCTTATAATTTTATTTTTGGAGAAAAGGTCATGTCACATAGGCTTTTTTCTTTTCTTTTGCCTATTTGCTTCTTCAAATTTCTATGTAAGAAATATGTACCATCTAAAATTACACAATAGGTTAGCATAGTAAATCCCTGTTCAAATGTCAAGACTTCATGGACATCAAAAACTCTTTGGTTAAAGCCAAAAGTTACTTTTGTGATTTCAAATAATTTTCAACACAAAGATATTCCACCAAATTAGGTTGGGGAGAAACAAGAGTTATTTTCCAGGAAACAGAAGGCTCCTTTCCTGCTTGTGTGTTCTGTTATAGAAAAACATTAATCCTGACTCAAGTGTGGGGTGACATCTAGTGAACTGTTTCTGCAGATGATTGCTGAGTTATCTCCTCTATGGCTCCCTCTCCTGCCTCTCTGCTTTAGTACATAGTCCTTCAGATCTGTCCTTTTTCAAAACATGCATGTGTCCCTAATATAGAGAAGGTAGTATCTGAGTCATATGTAGGCATAAATGAGATTTCTCATTTTGTGCACCTTGGCAAGAGAGAGCTGTTCAGTTTGCCTTGTAAATAACACATGCTCTTTTCTCTGAAAAACAAAGACTTTGGATTTCAGGCTTTGGATTATGATTCACCTAGCTTTTCATCTGCTAGTAGTTAATAAGATGATTCCATATTTGCTAAGGTGTAGGACAAGCAGAAAGTCAGTATCTATAGTCAGTCAGCAGGTCACAGATCAACTCTTACTTCACCAATAAGCTTGCATTTTGGGGAACAGACAGCTATCCCTACAGGGTGCCAATAGAGGCAAACGTAATCCTTGGGTTTAAGACAGAGAAGTTAGTTATCAGTACTGAAGTTCATGACCAAGGCTGGACTAGCAGGACCTGTAACTTAATGCAAAACTACATATCACTAAAAATAAATAAATAAATAAATAAATACCGAAAAAACAACAAAAAATCCCTACATATTACTGAGATAAACGACTTTCTGAAGTCAGGATTGGTCCTGAAGAATAGATTTGACAGTAGCCAAGTGGCCCTGGCAATAGGGAAAAATACTGTAGGCAGTTTGACACATGAAATTGATAATCCTCTGTAATAATTTTATATAATAGAGTTTAGTCAGTCTCCATATTAATTTAAAAATTATCAGGATACCATTTTAAGGTTGCCCATGAGTAGAAATCATTGATATATGAGTAGAAATCATTGATATAAGTTTGGGATCATGGCTCTTCTGAGTTTTAAGAGGAATCTTGACATTACAAACATTTTTGGTCAACCATAAGCAGAGATTTAAGCAACCACTGGATATTTTGTAGTATCATTCCTATATTAAAATTAATTTGAGATCCATTAAGTTCAAGTTTAAAGAGTAGGATGGGGGAAGAGAAGTAGTGGGAGAACAAAGGATTAGAGTCACATGACAAAGCTTGCTAGTCATCCTACAGAAGTAGTTATATTATCCATATTTTCCCTAAAACATGAGGTTGACTAGAGATCCTATATCCTGGAAATCAGATTTTAGTCAACAAACGGCAAAGGAGTAGAATAAACAGCTTGCGCACATACACAAAAATGAAGATAGTAAAAGTGGCATACTCAAAATTCCACAGCATTATGGATATTAAATAAAATTGGGTTAAGGTAAATTTAAGTTACCAGTATGTACCCATTAAACTAGCAAAAGCACTAAAAATCCATTGGTGACAGATTAAGGTAAAAAGGTATGCTTATATATCTTAAGTGACATTATAAATTGGTTCAAATTCTCTGCAAAGCTATTTGTGACAAAAGCTGTATAATGGTTTCTTTCCTTTGACCTAGTAATTTCACTTTGGGGAATATACTCCTAGAAAATAATCTAAAAGCAAACAAGTAATTTGTTATAAGCTTTTCATACAAAGCTGTCAGGAAAGGGGAAATTTAAAAATAACCCAAATGTTCAACAATAAATGATTATCCAAGGAAACTAGTGTTTAATACCCTGAAATATTAGCTGGCCTGTTAAGTTGCATGGACTAGTTAATTCGGGCCCATGTCTATAGTAAATAACTGAGTGAAGTAAAGAAATAAGATCTATCTGTGAAACCTGATTAGAGTCATCTAACTACATAGGCCTATGAATGAGCTGGCCATCAGAAGAGACTGAAGTGAAGAAAGGGAGTGAATTCAAGTTTATTGATATATTGAGGACCTCTGTGTCCTGAACCTTTACATAACTTACCTCTTTTAATCTCAGGTCAGTCTTGTGAGACAGATACTATTTATCCAATTTCTACTCGAGAAACTCACTACTTGCCCATGGTCACGGGACTGGGCAAGGGACAGAGCTAGAATTTGAACCCTGTCTGAAATTCCAAAATCCCTAACTTTCTAATTCATCATATTGGACATTTCTGAAGTTCTTTTTAAAAAACACACTAGTCTCATTACATGGCCCTTCAAAACAGATTGATTGGTTGAATAATTTTGAAAATGCATTAAATTACATCTTTCTAATGTTAATTGGCAAAAACTTTGGAAATCTTAAAGTAAATAAGCCCATTACATTTGTTTAAGACAGCACTTCCCAATCCAGTAAATCCTGTTGGGGGGTTATGTGTTTATACCCGTATGTAAGTATATATGGCAACTGTTAACTGCAGAACATAGTTTGGGAGATACCAATTTAAAGTTTCGTGCTCACTAGGCATATTCTTCTGAGGTTAAGTATTAAAACCTCAAGTTTTAAAATTAAAACTAAAAGTATTAAGCTTAAGTGTTGAAATTTATAAAAGTTATCTCTACTGCATAAACCTCCATCTGAAGGCACTCAGAGAATTAAATATAAATTAGAGATTTGCTCAGAGCTTTAATGTAAATATATATGTATGGCTAAAACAAATATATATAAAATACATACATATATGAAATACATATATGAAATATGAATAAATATATATTTTTTCATATTTCTCTCTTCCTTAAAATAAATGGCAACTCTTTAAATGTTGGCACAGAAAATCACCATGGGATGCCTGAGGTTCATCCCCCCTGGAGGAACAATGTATGGAAATTTGTCCTAGTTATTCTATAGATAAGGAAATAAGAATTTTGATTTTATTGGGTCAAAAATTTAGCTGTCAGAGTGGCCATTGAAGAGGAGGTAGAAGATGAGGATTCTGAGTCCATGAAGGGACACATCCTGGAGATGACACTGATCCCAGCCCTCCGAGAGGCGATTGATTGTGTTGGTGAACTTAAAATAAATGAACACTAGGAGCTGTAACCCTGTGGGGTTGAGGCTAGTCAGGAATGAAGGCCTCCCCACTGAGTATGGTTCAGAGGACTAATGTTTTCCCAAAAGCATATTCACTTCAAGCGTGTAGCACTGGCCATACTAGAGAATTTGACCTCCCTCTCTTACCTAACCTTCGGGTTCAAGAATTGCTTTGACAATCAGCCAGTTCTTAGACCATCGCAAACATTATAACTAGATGGCTGGGGTACGTAGCTAAGCTTATAACCTTCACCAACCTCTCACAACTCTGTAACACCTTGAATGTCAAATACAATAGGGGACCAAGAAGATTTGTCACTCCTCTTTAGATACTGATGCTGGATATCCTGGGATACATGACAGGGATTGGTGTAAGGATTTAGAGGAGAATTTATTGTACCTCTGGACCCATTACTATTTCTACTATGTGCTAGTCCCGATACATGGAAATGGACTGGCGTAAGATATATGTGTGTCCAGCTTCTAGATCAATTAAGTCAGAATCCATGGTTGGGCACTGGTATTTTTCAAGTTTCCCAGGTGATCTGAGGAATCTGGTCGAAGAATCACTGATGTGGAAAGCCACCTTTAATACAGATTTGAGGTGTACCTTATAACGTATTTTGTGATACAAGCATTCCTTAATCTTCGCAGTCATATTCTCAGCCTCAGATTTCAGCCATTTCTGGTCTACTTGATCTTGTATAGTTTATGGAACAAAGAGCAATGCATGCTAGACCCCATTTGAATATAAAATCTCATCAGTGGCTAAAATTTTATCTAAGGAAATAGAAACCTTCTTATAAGAATGATCTCTTTGATATCGCCAAAGATCTATAGGCAGTTTCTTGAGTAGTTAGGGAAAAAACACTTTAAGCAAAAAACAAAATGCAGTGTAATTATATAAATTCAGGGAAAGAGATCATTCTTACAATTTTAGGAAATAATTTTCTCTTTTTCTAAATTACAAGTAATCCCTAAATAGAAATAATAATCTAGTAGAAGTAATATAGAATACACCAATTTCCTTCCATTAACTAACCTCTTACTGAAATTCAGAGATTGTTAGGTTTTACTGAACAAAAAAGAGTTTGGAGTTACTTAAAAAATGCGATGAATACAAAGTAAACAATATTACCCTTTCTTCCTCTCAGATGTTGGACCACATCACCTACTCAAACAAAGCCTTATTTCTACTTTCTGATCCATAAGACAAATGCCTTCTTGTTTTCATGATCTGGTTTCCAGATACTTGATTCCCACAGAAGATATGCTCACAAACTTCCTTCCTGACGTAAGGAAATATCTACTCAAATCACCAACATCTATAGTTGAGGAGCACTGGAGGTTTTTGTCTAAGATCCAGGATGGTCTTAGACAAGTTTTTACATCAGTCTGAGCTTAAGTTTCCTCATCTATGAAACTCATCTAGCCACATGGGAAAACTGGCAGCTCATGGCCCCATTCTGGCCTGAAGATATGTTTTATTCGACAAGCAGTACTTATTTATTTATTTTTTTTGCATGCATCAGCTGCCAACATCCAAAAATTGGGGTGTTTACACACAAATCCATTCTTTGTTTGTTTATTTTTTTAAACTGGTAGAGTTGGCCTATATTCTCACCTAGCAATAATTAGCTGTAGGTGTATCTTCACAATCTTTAGATGGGGCTTGTTCTCTGAGGTATCACAGTCCCAAGCCCACCCACTTCACACACTGTAGTACTCTCTGGCTCCAGGAGCATTAGAGATTGCAATCTATGACCCTTCTAGTTCTGAAATCCTATGATTCTCCTTTTCCTTAAACACAAGCACATGGAGCAGGACAGGATGAAAGGTGAGTGCAAAGGGTTAGAACAGGATGGGGAGAGAGGGGAATTCTCAGCTTCCTTTGAGTGTAGATGTACAATTTCTCTTAGATAGACAGAAGTACTCCCTTCAAAAATTTAATTCACAATTTCAGAGAGGGTAAAAGGCGAGAGATACATACAAACACCACAGTCATATTTACCAAATGATATGGAACTGAGAGAATGTCAAGATAGAAAAGTTGCTACTGAATTTCCTTTCTGTTATTTTAAAACCTAGATTAGTTTTTGTTTGTTTGTTTAGAGCGGGAGAAGGGAGGAGCAGAGGCAGAGGGAGAGGGGGAGAGAGAATCGCAAGCAGGCTCCATGCTCAGCATGGAGCCCAACACAACAGGGCTTGATCCCATAACCCTGAGATCATGACCCTAATCAGAGCTAGATGCCCAACTGACTGAGCTACCCAGGTGCCCTGAAAGTTAGATTAGGGCTTTTTTTTTTCAGATTATAAAATCATTTACATTCATCTCAGAACATTTGAAAAATTAAAAGATTTATAAAGCAGTTCCAGATCAATATCCATTGAAGTCAAATCTAGAGACAGATAAAATATTTTATATCAATTGATTATAACAAGGATCTATTGAGCACCTCTATGTGTGTTAGGTACTACAAGGGATGCAAAAACAAAGACAAACCAAAGAAATAATATTGAACTTCAGGAAACATATAATCTATGAGGAGGAAATAATACAAGTAACATATCCCTGATACAAAGAAAAAACACCAAAAATGCAATACTTTCAAGGTCTGTCATTCAGAGAAACTTGCCAATAAAAGAATATAAAGAATTTTAGATCATCCAAGACAAAGAATACATCTTTTAATTTTCATTTGTGCCAAATAATGTAATTCAAAAAATAAAGAATTGACTAAAACAAAACAATTGCCTATCCATGTGATGCATATACATGATTATACTTAATCAAAATTATTCCAAGACAAAAAATATTAAACTATTGCAAAAAAAAAAATTGAAGTAGAATATGAAGCCTGTCTCCAATCACTGAGGCAGTACAAGAAATAGAGTTCAATTTCACAGTTACTGGATGAACATTACGCTTTGACCCAGACTTCATGGGACCAAGCACTAAAAGTAATTACTATAACTTAAAATACCTCTGTTTGAAAGATATTCATTCTCATATAGGTCATAAACCAAGCAGAACATGATTTCAGTATGTTATGAATAACACTTGAGAGAAAAATTACCATGTCCAGACATATACTGGTAGAGAAGGAAAAAAAAAAACTTTCCCTTGATTTAATTTGAAAATGATAATTGGTTCATTTTTCAAAGGGCCTTAATTCTGAAAATGTTTTGCCATAGCCTTTTTGTGTATGTAAAACCTAATGATACCCTAGATAACAAGCTCTCGGATGAAATTACAAACAATTAGATGCTACATATATCGTTTTCAAGCCTACAGTGTTATTAAATTATCATTGTTTTGCAAATTAATACTTGCTTTCATTTTTCTAGTAAGTGACCAAGGGCAAAATAGGCTCAAAAACAAATATAAAACAGAAAATAGGAATCACTAAAATTTGTGGCTATTTCCTTTTATAATCATTTCCTCCTTCATGTAAAATATGGCTTATAATAATGACAAAACATTTTCCCCAGCTTTAATAGTCTCAGAAACTGGAATGCTTACCACAGGATCTTTATTAGTCTAGAAAATTTGGTGGAAACAGCATACTGTCCACTGGATAAGTCGTGTACAATAAATGTGATCCTTCAAATTTACTGCTGATTTATCAAATGTACAGTTGTCAACTAATCTATCTCCTTGATAGAACAACATTTCCATTACTAAGAGGAAACGTACACCTCTGAGCTGTATAGTATTCTCTGCAGACCAAAAACTGTGGTTGTCATGGCAACTGCAAACCCTGGCAAGTCTGTCATGACCCAGTGGATGTATAATGGAAAACATCTGCTGGGAAATCACGGCCTGGCACAACGTCTTCGGGAGGAAGTATTTGTGAGAATTTAACCTTTAAAGATTTCCTCAACTCTGATCTCAGCCTCACCCAATGCAAATATATAAAACGGTGCTATTCTTGCCAACGTCTGCAGCGCACAACATAAAGAGAAACAGAGGGAGAAAACACTATGCTTCATTCATTGCCAGTAATACAACTTTTAAGGAATTAAGTTATTTCTTCACTATCAAATTGTCTCTTAGAAAGCTCCCCCCCCCACACACACGTATGTGGGGGGGGGGGGGAAGAAAAGGACAAGTAATTTTCCTTACTTGACCTCAACCAGCGATCTCAAACTTCAATGTGCGTTGGAATTGCATGCAGGCCTTATTAGACCACTGAACTCTACGTTTCTGATTCAGTAGGAAGGGGTGCGGTCTGAGAATTTGTCTTTCTAAAGTTCCCAGGTGATGCTGTTGCTTCTGACCCTGGATCTGCATTTTGAGAACCACAGAACCTCAGAGAACTCTCAAAGCTTGCTAGTAAGAGAATTTGGAGAGGAAAAAGCAAAATGTCAGTTCTTACTACAAAGCTTGCCCCAACAATATAAACTGCAGTGGTTTCCACATGATTTAAATGAGAAATCATTTAAAAAGTATAAAATTCCGGGTCTTACCCCTCAAGATTTGGTTTTAGTTTGTCTTGGATAGAAGCCAGCATCTAGATATTTTTAACAAGCATCCCAAGTTGATTCTGATGTAAGCTTGGTTTACTTTGCTTGGTTTATGAATTGGAGGCAAGCTGTCACTTTGTAATACATCCCAATCACCTGAAAGCTTGTTTTAAAACTTTAATCATTGCCCCAGCTCCTCAGGTTTAGGAGCTCTAGATGGAACCCAGGAATTGAAATTCTGTCAACCACCACTAGGACTTGAAGTGACCACAAAAATCAGTCTTCAAAATGGCTTATTCAAGACATCTATCGAAGATGGTGGGAAAATACTAGAACTCTTTTTTTTTTTTTAATATATTTTTATCTGGGGCACCTGGGTGGCTGATGGCTAAGTGTCTGCCTTCGGCTCAGGTCATGGTCTCAGTGTCTTGGGATCGAGCCCCATAGTGTCCTCCCTGCTCAGCTGGGAGTCTGCTTCTCTTTCCCCATTCCTGTATCTTTGTCTTTCTCTATCAAATAAGTAAATGTAAATAAAATCTTAAAAAAATAAGATATTGGGGCACCTGGGTGGCTCAGTTGGTTAAGCAACTGCCTTCGGCTCAGATCATGATCCTGGAGTTCCAGGATCGAGTCCCACATCGGGCTCCCAGCTCTGTGGGGAGTCCGCTTCTCCATCTGACCTTCTCTCCTCTCATGCTCTCTCACTTTCTCTCTCTCTCTCTCAAATAAATAAATAAAATCTTTAAAAAAAATCCTGAAAAATTATAATAACAAACCTATTACGTATAATATAAATAACATTTAAATAAAAAATAAGATATTTATCTGAAAACTAAGAAAGACATTAAGCTTTACTCAGACCTCTGGCTCCCACAATGAGTCCTGGACAGTCATGAGTCACCTACTGTAGGAGGGAAGATGGACCTTTATCATGGAGGTGAGGGAGGAGGCAGCACAGGGCGTTGATAGCAATTCTCTGTCTGGTTCATGTATTATTACAACACAGAGCAGTTCATTGGGACTTATTTAGGTAGACTTATGGATTTATTTTTCCCTAGTTTTCACTGACCTAGGCCTTCAGAAAATGGGCTAGTGGCTTAAAAAGAATTGCAATTGATTGAAGATATTATAACTAATGCAACCACAAGTAAGCCACCTGAAATGGCACAACTCACACCATTTCCTGCTCTTAGTGCAAGCTGTTCCCCAGCCTAATTAAGAAGGATAATCTAAGATCCAAGAAGTTGATCAATGAAAAGAAACTAACTCTTTTCTGCAAGAAATGCAGGCTGTGAACAGAGCATATTTAAAATAAATGTTTCCGTATTACATAAGCTCATTACGAAAAATTTGTACACTTAAAAACATGGAATCCAAATGTCCTATCTTGATTAAAAATCTTCAAAAAGGAGGAGCTGCTGGCTGACTCAGTCAGTAGAACATGCAACTCTTGATCTTGGGGTTATAAGTTCAAGCCCCACATTAGGTGTAGAGATTACTTAAAAATATATATTTTTAAAAAAGAGCTTACTTAAAAAAAAATCTTCAAAAGGATTTCAGTAGATTTTGAACCACTGTTTAAAGATATAATTAACAAAAAAATTAACATACAATTAACACATGATTAGTTTAAAAAACTGATAGAATGTGGGGAAGATTAAAATTTGCTTGAATTTCAATAAAAATCTTTAGTGGACAACACGGAGAAATGAATAGAATGATTTGGTAAGCAAAAATTGAAAAACAGACATGATTCTTCCATTTGGATCTGCATCTTTTTTTTTTTGTCAGCTAAGATGGACTTCTAAACCCAAATATCTGAGTAAGCTGAAGTTAAACCCAGACCTACAAATTTCTATATAATCAAGTACGAGGCCAGAATGTTTTTGTAAATAATGGGGCATAATAAATATTAATTTTATCTCCTATAACATAAAGTATATTTATTTTCAAAGAAAAAATAGTTTTTTTCCTTTTTAAATTAAAATAGTTGTTAAAATGTTTATCCTCAGTTCATTTTTTAAAAGATTCTATTGTATTCTTTTTAAAAAATTTATTTAATTTAGCTAGAGAGAGAGAGAGAGAGAGAAAGAGAGTGTGAGTGGGGGGAGGGACAAAGGGAGAGAGAGAGAGACAAGCAAACTCCCCACTGAGCAGGGAGCCAGACACTGGGCTCGATCCCAGAAACCTGAGATCATGACCTGAGCCAAAATCAAGGGCCGACACTTAACTAACTGAGCCACCCAGGAGCCCCTAAAAAAATTCTACTGTATTCTTTGTAATGTAAGGACTATGGGAATGTATTTCATTATAACATATGAATAAATAAATACACATGTATTGGGGATATGTACTTGAAAATATCTTACTGATTTGTGCATACAAATTAAAGAGTTTGGAGATCCAGCTTTTAAAAAACCGGATTAGAGAAAATAGTTTTCTTTTTTTTTTTTTTTAGAGAAAATAGTTTTCCTTAGAGATCTAGTCAATAAGCTAGAAATCCTTTTCTCATCTGTGAATTAGAGATATGTACCAATTGAGGATAATGATGTGGGTATTAATTATGTGTGTATTATCAGCATTGTGTTAATGCTACCTGCTATAGATGTTAAAAACTTGTATAATTACTAAATAATTATTGGGCTAAAAGTAACTAACTGACACTTATCATTCCTTTTGTGAATAAATCGTGTCAGAAAAGTTTATGGCATTATAGTTGACTGCATGTTAACCAGCATCATGAAATTGAAAGTCATGGAAATAAATATTTTAGCTTAATTATATTAACCATCTTTGAGGAATCGTGAAAGATTCATCCATTAAAAAAATATAATTTGCTCTTGTATCATACACAGTATAGACTTTGAGCAACATCCGGTATAAGTATTTTTTTAAGATTTTATTTATTTATTTGAGAGAGAGTATTAGAAAGAGAGAGAATATGAGACAGACCAAGAAAGCATGCGCGAGTGAGGGAGAGGGGTAGAGGCAGAGGGAGAAGCAGACTCCCCGATGAGCAGAGAGCCCGATGTGGGGCTTGATCCCAGGACCCTGAGATCATGACCTGAGCTGAAGGCAGACACTTAACCCACTGAGCCACCCAGTGCCCCAGTACTCTTAAAACGGTCACAAAAAATATAAAGCACATGCTCCCCTTGCATGGAATGAACAATCTAGTTGGAGAGGTGATGTAGGTGATACCTACATATCTTTTTACATGATGGGGAAGAATGTCACACCACTGGGTTACTTGGTCTTTGACCGTTTTCTCTCCAGATGATGGTGCTTACTGTGGGTAGCGAGGGAATTTCTCACCACTACAAACATACCATTAGCACTGGTGGTAAAGAAACACTTTGTTGAGAGTTAATGTCATAATTAGCAGAATGGAACTTCAGCACCTCCGTTGTATGGGCTTATTAGTTTTCATTGCTATGTAACAAATTACCACAGATTTAGCAGCTTATACCAATAACCGTTTATGATCCCAGGTTTTGTAGGTCCCAAGCTCATTACTGTTGTCTCTATTCGGGGCCTGCAAAGCTGCAGTCAAGGTGTCAGCCAGGGCCAGAGTCTTATCTGAGCCTCACGAATCGAATCTCCTCTTCCAAGCTTATGTGGGTTTTGGTAGAATGCATTTCCTTGCCCTTGTAGAACTCAGGGTGGCTCACTCTTTATGTCCGGCAGGAAAATGGCTCTCTTAGACTCCACCTCCTTTTTTTCTTTTCCTTTTAAAGATTTATTTATTGGAGAGAGAGAGATAAAGAACATGTGCAGGAGAGGCAGAGGAAGAAGGAGAGAGAGAATCTCAGGCAGACTCCACACTGAGCACAGAGCCCAACGCAGGGCTCCCTCTCAGGGCCGAGATCATGACCGGAGCAGAAAGCAAGAGTGCTGTGCTTAACGAACTGTGCCACCCAGGCACCTCAGACTTCACCTCATTTTAAAGGCCTCTCCTTGCTTAGACCAGATCCAGACATGATCGTCTTCATTTTTATTAACTCAGTGTCCGCTGATGAGTGCCCTAACGGCTGGAGTGATATCCCTTCAGATTCGTTGGTCCTGTGCTTAAACCCTTCAGTGTATTATTAGTTTGGCATTAAAGAGTTGAGTATCTCCTAAAGAACTTAAAAATGAGAAAATACATTTTTATATTTACCCAAGTATTTACCATTTCTGGCGGTCCTCATTTTTTGGTGAGGATTTATATTTCTCTCTGATGTAATTTTCCTCCTGCTTGATGAACTTTTCCTCAACATTCCTTGTAGTGAAGGTTTACTGGGGATGAACTCTCTAAGCATTTGTGTGTCTAAGAAAGTTTTAATTTCACTTTTATTTTTGAAAAAACAGTTTTGCTGGATAAGCATTCTAGAATAAAAGGTTTTTTCTTCCTTTTTTAAAAGTATTTAAAGACCCTACTCTATTATGCTTCTGACCAGTCAGCCATTCTTTTTCTTTCTTTTCTTTTCTTTTCTTTTTTTTTTCTGGCTATTTTCAAGATCGTCTTATTATGACTTGATTTTTAACAATTTGTGAACTTGTCTTGACATAGTTGTCTTTTATTCTGCTTGGGGTTATTAAGCTTTTTTGATCTATTAATTTATAAATTTTATTAAACTTGGAAATTTTCAGCCATTATCTCCTTAAATAATTTTTCTGTTCCTCCCACCTTCCCTTCGGGATGCCAGTTACACATAAATGTGGCCAGCTGATGTTGTCCTACAGGTCACTGATTCTCTGCTTATCTTTTTGTTTTCTTTTTTCCAGTCTCTACCCTCTCTTTACCTGTGATCAGAGCTCTAGTCAGCCAGTCATTGGCACTGTGTAAACATTGGGAGCTTCGACTGAGATGCTTCTGCCAACCATGTTGACAGAGGACCAGATAAAACTTCTCTGCAGAAAAAATAATAATAAAATCTGTCCAAAGAGAGAAATAGGATTGAGAGACAGAGAAAGCATGCGCTCCAAACTCTTGTTGGTTTGTTTTTTTTTTTTTTTCCCACGTCCTGGATTCAGTTCTGTCTGCGGCTTTACAGATTCTTGTCTTTGGAGTAACAGGCTCAATTCTTGCCCACATTTTTGTTCTTGGTTTCTGAGAAATGCCCAGTTTCTTTATAATCATCTTTATTTTGCTTAAGCTGTCTAAAGTTTGTTTTCAACATCAATGCTAAGACAATTTTTCCCCATTTCTTTCAGTGTGGAAAACTTTGTTCAAAATGAATATAAAAAAAATGAATATAAATGGGACTCCAAGGTGTAAAGAAACAAACATGGAAGTGCTTCAGGTTTGTAGGTGTTGAAGGGATCTGGGGAAACCCGTGTACCCGCATCCTTTGGCATCTACCATGGCACCTACTTCATTCCACACAACTCTAGGGCTTCCTGGAACCCAGTTTGACAACCACTGTCCTACAGGATTAGTCTTGCTACTCACATTTTCTGTGCATAATTTCTGTCTTCTCATATCTGTGTTTTAGCTCATGCTGTTCCTTTGTTCTGGAATGTTCTTTTCCTTAACTTTTTCTTTATCCATGTTTTGGCTATTCCTTGGGGCTTATGCCGTTTAAATGGCCAATTATTCTGAAAGCTTTCCTTAGTTATTCTTCTAAGGAGAAAGGTGAGGACAAGCCAAGATTTGGTGCTGCTTAAATATATTGTCCCTTCTTTACCTTCTTTAAAAAAAAAAGTTTGAAGAATACTTATCTAGTTCCTCGGACAGAAAAGAACCAAAATCAGCCAACATAGATGAAACCTAATGTTTGTCATACTTTGTGAACAAAAGGAAACAATCACATGTTTATTTAAATATTTGGAGGAAAAACTTAACAGAGAACAATGTTATTTAGTATATTTACAAAGACCATTCACCTATTGTTCTAAGATACTGTCTGACTTTAATGCTCTGAAAATTTTGGCTAAAGTCCTTATGCCATCACACTGATAAGGGAAGAAGGATGGAAACAATATTGAGGAAACACTGTATACCAGCCAATTCATTAGATTTAATGTTCCAAACTCTTCATGATGGTCAGCTTTTCAATTTTTTCAGTTGTGACATTGTGAAGTCAGGATTCAATTGACAGTACTTATTAAATGAGACAAACGATGAGCAAGAATAGTCCAGTATATTAGAATGTTTATGTTAATTTTTTCTTGGAATTCAAACTTTTTTTATATTTACTAAATCTGTTACTTTTTAAGAACAAAGGTGCCTCACGCTAGTGTTTACAGTAAGAAGGAATGAAACAAAGTCTTGATTTACGGTAAGAACGTCTTCTTAACGGGTGTTTAATAAATCACATGCATCTAGTATAAATCATTTCATATCAACACAGCTCTTCAAGTAAGAGTATCTTGTGATACTCTTGTGAGGACAACTCTGTGGCTGTTAGGTCACATGTACTTAAGTTTCTATTGCAGCCACTTGCTTATTTTTGTCAATCAGCTCTCAGACATAGTAACATTGATAGCCCAGTACCCTGCACAACAATGGTTAGAGAGGTGGTCTCCACAGTCATGTCCAAGTGTACATGATAAGAGAAAATAAAATATCTGTAGACTTATCATAATATAGCATAACTGCCAAATGGTAAACTATGTATTCAAATAGTCATAATACATTAATATAAATGTCCCATCTTTTATAAAAAATATATTTAATAATAACCTTCATATTGTGCTGCCACCAATAGCAAACTCTAAAGCATTCTAAATCCCTTCACACATCAGCTTTCCAACATGGATGCAACTTTCAGATGCACTTGTCAAATATTAAAGATTAGGAATACACTAGTGGTAGTAGGAGTACCAGGTACGGAATAACGCTTTGCACTGGTAGAGAAATACAACAGATACAGTCCTTTCTCTAAGAATTTATAACATAAAGCATTCAATTTGAGAAGACAAAAAGATGAGAAAAGTGCTGAGAATCCAAGATAATTACACCAATACTCTAACACAGACTTAAGGTACTAGTTTATTCAAAAGCTCAGTTTTTAAATGTGACTTGTTTAGTTTTTACCATATTAAGTACTTTGGAAAAAGAAATCTAAAAATGGGCTTTAGGAAACTTAAAATAACTTGAGATTGCTTGCAAAATATTTGGGAGGAGGGGGAAGTGTGTGCATTTTGCTGGAGAGAAAGTATATAGCTTTCATCAGGGTCTTCACTAGTCTATAATCCCCAAAAGTTTTAGAGCTATTAGTATAAAAGTTCAGTTGGATTATTATTTTATTGTTAATGGGAATTACTGCTGTCTTTATATAATGTTGGCACAACAAAAGTCTGCTGAAATCAAATCTAATGATATGGATTTAGATGTAGGTCTCTGTTTAGGATAATATTATTCAGAATTTAGCAGATATCTCACAGTTAGCTTCACCAATCTGATTAAAATCAGGAGACACTTGCCTAACTGTCCGACTCAGGGGCCAGAAAGGTATAAAAAATATGTCAAATGAATGACATAAACATGTAGGACACTATAGAGTAGTAGGAAGGATGTAAAACCCAAGTCTTAGCCTCTCCTAAACGTATTCAAATTCAGTGTGTTTCTTTTAATACCACGAGGCTGAAGAAAACAGCAGTTTATGATCCCTGAATAGTTAAATTTTTTTTAAAGATTTTATTTATTTATTTATTTATTTATTTATTTATTTATTTATTTATTAGGAAAGAGAGAGAGAAGGTCAGAGTGAGAAGCGGACTCCCCATGGAGCTGGGAGCCCGATTCCCGGGACTCCGGGATCATGACCTGAGCCGAAGGCAGTCGCTCAACCAACTGCGCCACCCAGGGGCCCGATCCCTGAATAGTTAAAGAATCACTACTGATGATAAATGTGAACGCACCACGGATATTCGTGACATCACTACCAGCTTCATATGGTTTTACTGATTATGCAGAATGAATTCATCTTACATCTGCCAAACTTTTATAGGCTAAATAAGCATATAATGGTTAAATCTTATGGTAAGAACTTCTTCCTAAAGGATGTTTAATAAGGCACATGCATCTAGTATAAATCATTTCATATCAACACAGCTCTTCAAGTAAGAGCTCTTCTAATTCTGGCCTGGATGTGTCCTCCATTTTAAAAGTAATTTAGATTGCAAAATTAAATACAGATTTAACTATACATGTACTTGGGAGTACAAAAAGGTGAGTCAGGGAGGTGGTTGAATTTGGGGCTTATATCCCATCTTCATTGGGGATAGAGGGACACTTTTGGAGGAACAAATGACTTGTTAGAGGGGGATGAAGGGGCACTATGGACAAACAAATGACTTTTGGAATTGGTCTTTAGGAAAATAGACAAAAACTATGATAATTTTGTGGCAATGTCTGCTTGGGTGTGTAGATTTCTGGTTTCCAAGAAGAGTTGATTAGGGTTGCCCTTGGGTGGGGATGGAAAGGGGATTTATGACAGTTGGGTTCTCTTGGGAGGCTTTACTTTTAGGCATATAAGGAATTTCAGGAATTGAGATGTCTTTGGCTCAACATAACTTTTTTTTTTTTAAGATTTTATTTATTTATTTGACAGAATGAGACAGAGCACAAGTAGGCAGAGAGGCAGGCAAAGAGAGAGGGGGAAGCAGGCTCCCTGCTGAGCAGAGAGACTGACCTGGGGCTCCATCCCAGGACTCTGAGATCATGACCTGAGCCGAAGGCAGAGACTTTAACCCACTGAGCCACCCAGGCGCCCTGGCTCAACATAACTTTTATGCACATTTGTTTATTCTGGACCCCTTCAATATGAAGCAACATGTTATGAATATATGAAAAAAAAGGGAAAAAAAGACTGCTTCCATTGTGAAACGTCAACATCTGAGGTATCTTAGACCATTTGTACTAGACTCATGTTGAACTTGATATTTTTGCTAAGGGTAGTTAAGTTCAAGCCACAAAGTCACCAGTTTAAGATGCTAAGGGGGAAAAAAAACCTTAAAAAAAAAAAACACCAACTTCTGAGTTGCTAAATCACAGACCACGAACAAGTGAGCTGAAACAGAACAATTTTGGTAAAATCAAAGATCAGAGACTTTAAAATGTTTTTCTGAACTCACATAACTTTCTCACTACCAGCAACTTAGTAGTTTCGTTTTAATTCATACTACTGCTAAAAAGCTGAATCTGAGCAAATAATTTGGATTCTAACAGGTTAGGCAATTTTCTTCAAGAACACACACTTTAAAAATAAAATTTGTTCTCCTTTACACTGAGAATACGACCAACTTCCCGGATGTTCTAGAGCCAACCCCTCACACCTTCTATACTCATCTTCCCCGCTGGGACTTCTACTCTTCCACTTCCTTCCTAGGACCCCATCCTCTTAACTGCCCTTCCTTTGTTTTCTTTTCCAGAGATTGTTTTCCTTTTCAGGAATATTTCTGTTACCCAGCGGCAGAAGTTCAGAGTTCAAAGCATTTCCAGGTCAGAGATTTGGGGGCAGCTGCTCTGAAGAGCCCCCATATGAGAGAAATGCATGCGTGATTTTTAGGTGAGAACACTGCTTCTCAATCTTTTTCTTTTTAATCTCCGGAAGAATTTTATTAAAACCATTTAGATTGGCAAAACACTATCTTAGGAATTATAATTCTAGAAAAACTTCAATTTGAGCGTATATAGCATCAATTACGTAAAAACAGTTAAACTAAAAAGAAATTACTCTAAATTGCTTTTTTCTTTTTTTTAATTAACATATAATGTACTATTTGTTTAAGGGGTACAGGGCTGTGAATCATCAGTCTTACACAATTCATAGCACCTCACCATAGTGCATACCCTCCCGAATGTCCATCAGATATCACTCCATCCCTCCCACCCTGCCTCCCCTCCAGCAACCCTCAGTTTGTTTCCTGAGATTTGAGTCTCTTATGGTTTGTCTTCCTTTCTGGTTTCATCTTATCTCATTTTCCCTTCCTTCCCCTATGATCATCTGTCTTGTTTCTCAAATTCCTCCTATCAGTGAGATCATACGATAGTTGTCTTTCTCTGATGGACTTATTTTGCTTCCTGCTTCTCAATATTCTCAATCTATTTTGGGGATGAGACCTGAGATTTTTGAATTTCTAACAAGCCCTCAGTGATGTTAATGGTGCTGGCCCATGGGCCACTCTGTTTGGTGGCAAGGAGTCAGACTGTTTTCTTTACAAAAGCACTCCTTCCTCAAAGTTTCTGAAAAACATTCGAGAATTAAACTGCTTTTCGTTGTTTTTTCTTACTACTTAATTAGTTTTTGCATTTACACAAGGTTGCCAGCATTGATTGATTGATTGGTATTTAAGTAAGCTTCTTGCCCAGCGTGGAACCCAGCATGGAGCTTGAACTCATGACCCTGAGATCAACACCTGAGCTGAGATCAAGAGTCATATGCTTACTGACTGAGCCACCCAGGCACCCCAAGTTTGCCAGGATTTACACTGTGAAATCTACAGTGTCTCTTAGGTGACAATGTTGTACTACGGCATGCATCCGGTTGTATCTGTATGATAGAAGATAAAACAAACAGCTTTGCCTGATTCTTGAAACAGTATAACAATGTTGCATTTTTTAAAACAACAACAACAACAACAACAACAACAATCCCAAAGACCATTTGTTAAACATCTGCTCTGTTCCAGGCACTCTATCAGGTCCTGGGGATTCAACGTTGAAAATTACATCATCCCTACTGGCAAAGATCTAAAATTCATTGTGCTAGGTACTATAGTTGGGTATGCATTAATGACAGGGAAACAGATGAGAAAATAACTTGCATATGGGGAAGAGTGAAAGGCCATTGGGAAGAGGTAAAACTTGAGTTAAGGCTTGAATGATCGGCAAGTCTTACCTGTCAGGAGAAAGGGAGAGAATGTTCTCTGCGGAGAAAATGGCAGGCACAAAGGTATAGAGGCACTCGTCCTCATAGGCGACTTCTGATGGTGGGTGTTAGGCTCTTTATTTGACAAGTTCATTACCCAACAAATAAAATTAGCATTGCGGTGAGAAATAGTATTATGTTAGTCACAGTGACAAATAATTGAAATGAGAAGCAGGTATTTGTTTTTAAAAAGGTACTTGCAAAAGCAACTGGATATTGAATTTTCTATAATTACTCTCTGCACTGCCTTTTAAATGAAGCTTTGTAAAAGAAAAGAATGTGTTTTGCATCTGTGCACAGCTCACTGATGAGGAAGTTACTAGAGCATGAGTCAGAAACAGCTTCTATTGCTTTCGGGCACAAGACTACCCTATGGAATTAAAGGCAATCATTTTGACTATGATTTTAGGGTATCTCCACATGCAGGGTAAGCTTTTTAAGAAACTAGCTTTATATAGTCCTTCTTTTTGCTTTTTTTTTTTCTATCAGGCAAAGTAACTGATAGACATTTATAAGGGGAACACTGTAAGCAAAACAGTGCAGTGCAAGCTTCAAATATAGCTAACATTAAATTCATTTGTTTTTTTATGCCCATATTTATTTTGCACTATTTTATGCTGAGCACTTCTGTGGGCTTTGAAAGTAAAATGATAAAGCAGATAGGGGTTATCCCTAATCCCAAAAAGCCTACATTCTACTGGAAGCACCACCAAGCAAAACGAAACTCTATTTAATAAGTGGTTCTCAAAGTGTGCTCCATGGAACTTTGGGGTTCCCCAAGACCCTTGCAGCAAGCCCATGGGGTCAAAAAACTTTTCATAATAACACTACATTTGCTTCCCCACCTCCCTGACTTTGTTGATATTTGCATAGATGGTACAGAAGCAACTGAAGGATCAAACTGGGTTCCTTAGTGCAGATACCGACAGAGGTACCAATTGTCCTGCATTTCTAGTCATTATATTCTTAGGGCCACATGCGTGCAGTAGAGAAACGGAAAAAGGCAGTTGCACTTAAGAATGCACTTAATGAAGTAGTAAAAATTAATTTTATTAAATCTTGGCCCTCAAGTAAACATCTTTTTTTTTTTTTTAAGATTTATTTATCTGACAGAGAGAGACACAGTCAGAGAGGGAAAACAAGCAGGAGGAGTGGGAGAGTGAGAAACAGGCTTCCTGCTGAGCAGGGAGCCCCATGTAGGGCTTGATCCCAGCACCCTGGCATCATGACCTGAGCTGAAGGTAGACGCTAAACAACTGAACCACCCAGGCACCCCTCCAGTAAACATCTTTTGGCTATTGCATTGTGGGATTTCATCAAGATGGCAGAGCTTTCCTTTACCTTCCCATTAAAAAAAGAAGAAAAGAAAAGAAAAAGAAAATGAAAATACAGTTAGCTATCCATGAATGAAAATAGCCCTAGGAGGACTCAAGATTTATATTCACCTTACAGAAACACAGTGGAGCAAAAACAATGGAGACTAACCACACAGAAAGGATTGCTGGGTGATGATGGCAGAGAAGAGACATCCCGAGAAGGCTAGAAAGAAAGAGCAGGGGCTATCAGTACCGGTGTCAGTATCAGTATCAGCCCGGTTACAGGCGCCATCCAGGTCCCCAGGGGCATCATCACTGCTGCGGACCCCGGGAGGGAGACGCCGCTGTGCATATCCCAGGGAAGGAGCTACTGTCTTGTGGCCCTGGGACTGGGGCTACCAGGTGCTCTACCCCAATCCCGCATAGGCCTTGGACTCCAGAGCTCCAGCCACGGAGCACATACCTGCCCTCCAGACCATGGCTTCTAGGACCTTCCATATGCACCCAGCGGCCAGACGCTAACCCCACAGCCACTTGGCGTGCACACGCAAGCATCCCAAGTAGCCAAGCCACTGCCGCGGAGGACTAGGCAGCCCCTGACCACCAGAGCTGCACCTTTCTGTGCACCAGCGGTGCGGGCCGGCAATCTGGCCACTCCCCCGTCTCAGGACATCAGACACCAGTGCTACGGTGACTGCAGGGTGCCTGCAAACCACACCTAGGGCTAAGGAGGAATCCTGTCATCCACAATACCCTCCGTGGGAGAAAGGAGGTGGAGAAGTCTCCAGCACAGAGACCTCTCTTTGCCACCAGAGAATCTAACTGCTCTCACCACTACTGCAGACACAGACATCCTGGGCCCTTGAGAACCGTTGAAATCTTCCCCAACACTGGCTTCGGCTGGAGGAGTCACCGGGAAACCGCAAGACTGAGCCTTTCCTGCACCTGGGAGCGGGGCCTCTCTACTGAGCCGTGGGTCAGTGTCTTTCCCAAACAAAACCGGCTGGTAAAGTCTGCAACAGGCCAGTGCCGCGTGAAATGTGCAGATATCAGTGGGAGATTACAAGAAACACAACAAGAAACAAACCAGTAGCAAGTAGAATTGTTAGACATTGTATCAGTAATCAAAAATTTCCCAACAAAAACAAGTCCAGGAGCAGGAGACTCCACTGATGAATTCTACTAAACATTTAAAGGATCAGTAGCAATCCTTCTCAAACTCTTCCAAAAAATTGAAGAGAGGAAACACTTCCAAACCCATTTTAGGCAAGGGTTATCCTGACACCAGACATGGACACTAGGAGAAAACAAAACTGCAGATCAATATCCTTGATGAACAAAGATGCAAACCGAGAGCAAGCCAAATTCAACAGCATATTAAGAGGATTACATACCCGTATCAAGTGGGGTCTCTCCCTGGGATTCAAGGACGTCTTGACAAGCACGAAGTAATAAAGATGATAAGCCACATTAACATGTGAACGATAAATATCATACGGTCATCTCAATAGATACAGAAAAAACATTTGACACAATTCAACATTCTTTCGTGGTAGAAACTCTCAGCGAATGAAGAAATGAACCTCAACGTAATAAAGGCCAAATTAACAAGTCCCCAGCTAAGATCATACTCAACCCTGAAAAACTGAAAGCTTTTCCTCTAAGATCAGGAACAAACCAAGTATGTCCACTCCCACCACTCTTATTCAGCATAGTGTTAGAAGTCCCAGCCAGAGAATTAGGGAAGAAAAAGAATTAAAAGGCATCTGAATCAGAAAGGAAGAGTGTGTTTCCTATGATTCAGAGTCTCTTATGGTTTGTCTCCCGCTCTAATTTCATCTTAGTTTATTTTAAAGATTGCTGGAGGGGAGGGGGGTGGGGGCATGGGATAACTGGGTGAGGAACATTAAGGAGGGCGACCCGTAGTAGGCACAGCAAGGGCACAGCCGTCCACTTGGCTGCCCTCACTTGATTTCAGCTGTAAGGTAGAAGGTCCCCAGGCCACCTGCGTTTCTGACCAGCTGGCTACAATTCTGGGACGTTCCCACTACCTTCTCAAGTTCAACTATTCATAATTATACTATTCAGTGTTATATATATATTATATATTATATTCTCCACAATATCTCTACTACTTCTGCTGAAGTAATTGACTATTATAAATGATTTATCCCTTTCCAAAAAAACATGGATCTTTGATATGGTGGCACACAATAAAAAAAATTGTATCTGGTCTGACTTACAAGAGATTCTCAGCCTGGTTAAATGTTTGGTGCTAAGCAAGAGATGTGAACAAATGAAAGGACCTCTAACCTCATAAAGCTAATAGTCGAGTGGGTAGAGTTTAATCTTTTGGAATATAAATACTATTAGTCAATTTTTGAACACGTCCCTAATTTTATTTATATACATATATCCTTAATATAATACATATAATAAATAAATATATTTATGTATATCCTTAATAATTACAAGTTTATAAATATAATAGTGTATTGTACATGTTATAAAATATAGATAAGCCAGAAAATCAGAAGGATATATTACATAATATTTTTGCAGACTTCTTGATAATGTTCAATGTCTTTGACCAACTTCTTTTTTTTTTTTTAAAGATTTTATCCATTTATTTGAGAGAGAGAGAAAGAGAGAGCATGAGAGGGGAGAAGGTCAGAGGGAGAAGCAGACTCCCCGCGGAGCTGGGAACCCGATGTGGGACTGGATCCCGGGACTCCGGGACCATGACCTGAGCCGAAGGCAGTCGCCCAACCAACTGAGCCACCCAGACACCCTCTTTGGCCAGCTTCTTATTAGGTACAATTTTCTTATCGGATACATTTTTCATTATTTTTACCTGATTAGATGGCTGAAGGAGAGGTCTAATTACTAATAGTGGAAGTGTCATTTTCTGGTTGTTATGTCCATTTCACAGTTCCTTACCGGGATCTTTTTAAGCTACTTAGGCACAGAACCCAGAATATTTCTCTCATTTTAACTTAAAAAGGCTTTAACAGACTGACCCCAACCTACGGTTAGTAAGTCCTCTATTCTTCACTCTTTTACGTATGCAGGTGGGGACCTACCTCCAGACAACCATCTGAAGTGGGCTGGCATGATTCCTTCCAAGCACGGGTATGTAGCCAGACCATCCAGATTCCCTCTCTGGAATTTAAGGTAGGAAACAGTGAGGATCTGCAGGAGCCGAATGCGTGGAAGCAGAAGGGAGAAGCTATCCAGGATGCCGTAGTGTGGCAAAGGCCACGAGCGGAGAGTGAGGTGAAGATAAGCTACAGATGAGATAAGGGAGCCGGTTGCAGCCGGCAGGAGCAGAGATAAGCCTCTGCATTGTCCTCGAATGCTGTTCGCAGTAAACGAGCCCTAATACAGTGTAGATAATGCTACCTAACTGTGTTCCAGGCCACGAAGCCTCAACCATTCAACTATTCCCGAGTTCTTGCCTCCCGTATCACCACAGGTATCCTTCTACTAAACTCCTGCAATGTGAGGTAGTCTAAGAAAGTTTCTGTTCCCGACCAGCTGACAACACTGCCCCTCCTCCTACAGGCGCTGTTTCCTCCATATTCCCGTCGCAGGACCCATCATCTCTGTCACTGCTCCCCTGGGTATGCCCCACAGTGTGGCACCAGAGATGCCCTCAGAGAACCCAAGTCAGGGGAGAGTGAAGCGATGGAATGTCTGGGAAGGCATCTGTACAGTGCAGACCGGGTATGTTAGAGGAATCCTAAGGCAACATTTCTTGTACCAGTATTTCACGGAAGTTAGAGAATTTCGATTTTAATTTACAATTGCTCCTCCCTAGAATACAAGTGGATTCAGGGGCGGCCACCCAGCGTACATTTGAAGAGAGCCACTATGGTGCAAAATCACTACCTCCCTTGGAGGCCTTTATTGCTGGGTGCAGTTACTCCTACCAGCCCTCTTATTCCATACTGCTTGTAAGGAGCTGTCTCATACTCCTCGCCTGGAACTAGATTACATGGGACTACATCAGTTAGTGTGCAGTCATGGTCAGGAACAGCCAGCCTCCTGCAGAGAAATGGCTTCAGTTCCATCACTTACACGAATAGACTGCTCTTGAATGGCTGCCACCATGACATGCCTTTTGTACCCTTTTCGCTGGCTGCCTGTATGCATCAGATATTCTTTTCCTCTTGGTGTTACGTACTTTTTAAATATTCTAATCCCATCACTTGCAAAGCATTTCTTGTGTTCAGGTACGTATGTGGCTGTATGTCCTGGACTTGACACAAAAATCGCTTTTAGGAGACAGTCTTCAGGAAGACAAGGAGCCGCTGGTTCACTGCTGATCCTCAGTCCCTAGGATACAAAACAAAGTGTTCATTCAGACATTTGTTCAATGAATCAATGAATTCAAAAGCAAACTTCTGTTGTTTCATTATTTCAACCCTTCTTGTTCCCAACTACTCAAAAGTTCAAACAGTTAGAAAGATACTGGATAGAACATTTTTATTTTCCCTGGGATAATTCATCCTGAAGGAGGATGTTGGCTGTTAACATGGTTGGACATGGAAAAGCTTTAGAAGTGCTTTGACCTGTCGGGTTGAATGGAGCCACTGAGGGAGTTAAGAAGAAGCTGTTTGGATATAAAAGGGGGTTGAGTCAAGCTCATATATGCAGCATATCTCAGTGAGTAAGAGCTTGGGTCACACTGCCTAGGTTCAAATGCTGGCTTTACTACTCAGCTCTGTGATTTTAGGCAAGTTACCCAATCTCACTGGGTCTCAGGTTCTCCACTGGTAATGGGGAGAACATTATACACACACACACACACACACACTTGATGAAAGAAGTCAATGAGACAATTCGTATAAATTACTTGGAAGAATATCTGCTACATAGTGAGGCTCAATTAAGATTAATAATAATAGTAAATATAACAAAAGTATTATTATTATAGATAAAAATTAATAGTGTTGTTATTATCACTATAATTCTTGGTAGGTAAGGAGTGAATATGATTATGAAAGAAAAATCCCAGGGAATGTGGTAGAGATGCCTCATAGGAAAATTTTCTGTGGGAATTAACAGTAGTGACTAGAAATTATCCTCAGGAAGATAAAAGAAGATGATAAGCCAATATTCAAACTTCTTCCCCTTTGATGGTAAAGTCACTCTATATTTCTCTCTTTCTTCTAATATTTTATCTCTCACCAGCTTTGGGCCATTGCCCATCACAAGCCTCAGTCTCTATTTCTCTTTTACTGTTTCTAAGCTACAGACATGTGGGATCTACAGAATCTCCTCTGCTGCTCTCAGTGGAATGCATATGCATAGTGGGATCATGTGGGCACAAAATCCTGGACATCAGGAGGACTGACTCAGAGAAGCATAATGCTAGATAGTCTAGAAGTGGACACCTGATTGGTGTTTTAGGAAATCAAACACTAGGAAGACCCCCAAAGGACATGACATCAGACCTAAAGTGTTTGGGGAGCAGTTTATTTCCCATCCTGTTTTGCATTACCTGATTGGAAGAGCGACCCTCACCTATTCACGGCAGGAAGTCAAGCTTCCCCATGGAATTCTGCCTATTCAGCCTTACTGCTGCTCGGTGAGCATCAGTGGTATATCCAGATGGTTACCCAGTGCTGATAAGATCTGACTCTGAAGTTTGGGCTCTTGCCCATTGATATGTGTAAATGTACATCCTGCCCCCCTTTCCCTACTGAGTTTGGCATGAGAGATGATGACAACAGGAGGTTTGAATCAATCTTCCGTGTGGAGCTAAAGTGTGGTCAGAAAAAGAGTTGTAGAGTGAGACTGGGCAAAAACCACAGGGAGTGCTGGTACCAGTGAGAGTCAAGTAGGAGCTGAGGACGACAGACCCAGGTAGCCCACGGCAACGTGGCAGGCTGGGGAGCCATGCACTTCTGTGATATTAGTAACTGTTATTCCAATGACTACCAACTACAATAATAACTTCAAAATGCCAATATATATACATAATTTTTAGTTTTTAATCATTGATGGTAACCTATTTGAACTTACATTTCTTAGCAAGGAAGAGTAAGAACCAGCAATATATTATTAATCAAATTGTATGCACACTAAAGCAGATGGGTTTCATGAGCATATATTTTAAATATATGAATCTTATAAAATATTTTAAGTATATTGAAAAGTGTAATAAAAATACCCAAGAGACAAGAAGTAAAGCAGCCTCAGATTTTACAAAAGTTCTAGAAATTTTAAAATAATACTACTCATTAAGAAGTTTTATACATAATATTTTGTCATTTGTTCTCTGTAGTTCTCAGAAAAACCCACATAAGATATGAAATTACTTATATATTATTAAATCTATGTATATGTTCATGTAATATTATATGTATTTTGAAACAAACTAGAGTCAGGCAATTTATAAACTCCGGCTTACAAATAGAAAACCTCTAACAAATGCTCAACAAATGTGTAAAACGCTATGAATCTCTGCATGTTCTTTACAATGCATCTGTCACTTTCTTTATGTTAAACTATTTCTACTGAGAGTTATAAATTTATATTCCTCTCTCTCTCCCTCCTTCCTGTTAAGCTGGGGACCTGTTGTTGTTGATACAGAAACATTTTCCAGAAAATAAGATAATAAAATAAGAAAAGCTGTTATATACTCTTAAGAGTTTTAAGTTTAATAAGTTTCATGCTTGAAGTGAGAAAAATGAGGAAATAAGGTAATTCACCCACAGATGCCTCGTGTTCTTTTTTGGCCTCCAGCACATTTCAAAAGCCCATAGATAATCATACTAAAACCTCTTAGGTTGGGGGCGCCTGGGTGGCTCAGTGGGTTAAAGCCTCTGCCTTCAGCTCAGGTCATGATCTCAGGGTCCTGGGATTGAGCCCCACATCGGGCTCTCTGCTCAGCGGGGAGCCTGCTTCCCCCTCTGTCTCTGCCTGCCTCTCTGCCTCAGGTCATGATCTCAGGGTCCTGGGATTGAGCCCCACATCGGGCTCTCTGCTCAGCGGGGAGCCTGCTTCCCCCTCTGTCTCTGCCTCAGGTCATGATCTCAGGGTCCTGGGATTGAGCCCCACATCGGGCTCTCTGCTCAGCGGGGAGCCTGCTTCCCCCTCTGTCTCTGCCTGCCTCTCTGCCTTGCGATCCCTCTTTCTGTCAAATAAATAAAATCTTAAAAAAAAAAAAAAAACCTCTTAGGTTGGAAGTAATGTAATCTCCAGAGTAAACAAAAACAAATAAATAAAAGGGGGATTTTTTTCAAAGGACATTTCAGGGCACCTGGGTGGCTCAGTCAGTTAAGTGTCTACCTTCAGCTCAGGTCATGATCTCAGGGTCCTGGGATTGAGTCCTGCATCAGGCTCCCTGCTCAGCGGGGAGTCTGCTTCTCCCTCTGCCTCTACACCTCCCCCATGCTTCTGCTCTCTGTCTCTCTCATGTGCTCACTCTCAAGTAAATAAATAGATAAAATATTTTTTAAAAAAGATAAGACATTCCATAGAATCCAAAGAAATGATTAAAAAAAAAATCTCAGAAAGACAGAATCTTCCTAGCTCCACCATTAAATAGTTCAACTTTCAAATACCAATCTCTATGTCTTTAGTTTAGATTTGTAAAAGAGAATCTGATTGACCCAACTAGATCTTCATCCTTCTTCCACTGTGACCGGAAAGGCAAGGCCGCAGAGCTGGAAGCGTGCTTGACAAATGCTGGGCGCATGGGGATACAGGGTCTGAGTGGGGGCAGTTCTCACGGGAAAGACTGCTACAAGATCCAAGTTGTTCTGAACCCTTCAGAAAGGCTATATACAGATTATCATTCATTCAATTTCACAGCAATATTTAATAAACACCTGCTATTTTCCTGTCTACATGGGAGTGGTAGCACCCCGGCACTTTCCCTAAGTTTGACATAAATGACTGATTAATCTTGAGCAACTGACATCAAAGCCTTCCAAAGGCACCCGGATGCTTTGATGGCTTTATGACTAGTAACCATCCGAAAAGTGGCCACCTGGATTCTTAGACATTTGCCCACTTGTGAAAAGACAAAAACACAAGTCTTAATCTGCACCAGGCCATTCTGTGACAAGTCATTATGTCATGGGATACCTAAACGACAGCCAGCTTTGTTTGGTGATAAGACTTCCTAAGTATCCCGATCCCTTGTTTACTAGATCCGGATTCATATCAAACTCAAGTCTGGCACAAAGCCTAGGCCTGCACTGGGCATGTGACCGGTCTTAAGCACACTCTTACTTATTGATTGACTTGATTATCTTATTATTTCTAGTGATTAACTTAATCAGGACTTACAAATGACCTTCAAGTAAGAATTAGATTTTCAGTTTCGGATAATTTTTCCAAATGCCATAGATCTCACTCCCCGCGCTAACGAACTATTCAAGATCTTGCGGACAGGATGCGAGGATTGTTACCTCTGTACACTTTCTCCAATGTCTATTTCTCCAAGGTCTTTACTGCCTTCACAGAAGACTCTTCAAGCTTAGTGTTCTTTACTTAGTGTTCTTTTACTTGTTGCTTTTCCCTGTTTCTTTGTGGCTGAGATTTAAGGGACCTCTTTTTTGTTTTTTTCTCCCTGAGATTCTGATTTTTCAGGCAAGAAGCTGGGTAGACTAGCCACTTGTTTTCATTGGTGCAGTAACCAATATCTGGATGCCAGATCATTTCAGTACCATCTGGAAATAGTCATGTACGAAGTTAAGTGATGTGAGAATGAAGCATTAAAAAAAATATATAGGATAGAAGCAAATAAATGCCCCAGGGTTGCTTTATGTTTATATTCTTTATGTCCTAAGTTACAAATTATGACTGGGCAAATTCGAGTAGATAAAGTCTACTTGATTTTTCTTCTGAGTTATTGGTAGAGAATTAATTACAATTTAAAAAATTCAGGCAGCATACTTCTAAAGGAAATTTCCTCTGGACAAGGGAAAACAATTGCCAATGCTTAAGTCATTATCTGATAGAGAAAGATAGTTTATTTTTGGAGAACAAATAAGTGAATATACTGGTGTGAAGGATGAAGAGTGATGTCTGGTTGTAATTGTTGCTTGTGTGATATATGTAGCCTCCCGGAAAGAAATCAGCCTTGTTATTCTGCAATGATAAGAGGCTTACAGAAAAGGGTGCTTTCTTACTGGCTTGTCTCCTCTGAGCAATGTAATTTTGGTTAGGATAGTCAAGTTTCATTTAGTTCAGCTATCTTTATATGTGGCAGACACACCTAGAGTGACCCCCTTTCCCCTGAGCTATGCCACCCCGATGTAATTCCCTTTACTTAAATGTTGGCAGAATCTGCCATTTGCTTTTAACCATTGAAACATGGCAAGGGTGAAGGAATTTTGCATATGTAATAAAAATACCTAATTGATTTAATTGTATTTTAAAACTGTATTTATTTATTTGTTTATTTTTAGAGCAGTTTTAAGTTCACAGCAAAATTGAGAGGAAGGTACAGGGATTTTTCCATATGCCCCTTGCTCCTACATATTCTTCAGCTCTCCCATTATCAACATCCTCCACTAGAGTGGTACCTTTGCTACAACTGATAAATCTATATTGACACATCATAATCACCCACATCCACAATTCACCATACAGTTCACTCTTGGTGTTTAGCATTCTATGGGTTTAGACCAATATATAATGATATGCATCTGCCATTACAGTGAACCTGGAGACTTGAAGCAACAAAGACTCCTGCTGGCCTTGAAGAAGCAAATCACCATGGGTTCTGTAGCTGTAAGGCACTGAAATCTACCAACAACCACACGAGCTTTGAGGGGGCTCCCAAGCATCAGATGAGACCCCAGTACTGGCCAATATCTTGACTACAGTCTTGTGAGATCCTGAGCAGAGGACTCAGGTAAACTGTGCCCAGATTCCTGACCCACGGAAACTGTGAGATAGCAAAGATGTATTGTTTGAGTCACTGCATTTGTGGTTGTTACTCAGTAATTGAAAACTGATGCATTATAACAATATCTTAAAGTTATTCCATGGAAAGGACAAAAAGGTATTTCATTTGTTGGGCTTTAGAATGACTGAATTGAAGCATCTTAGGAAAATCTATATATGCTTTATATTTTGACTATAGAGTAGGTTCTGAGATATTTTCATTTCTTTCTAAGTAAAGGTCTGTGATCAAGCTCATGTTTCTGAATTTTTAAATTCTCTTGCCAAGCCCCATGTTGAGTTTTTTCACAAACCGTCTGTCCTGTAGTGCCCGTTTCTTGTTTCACAGAGGACTTAGTAGCAAGACCATTCTGATTTTGGTCAGAGTATGGTCTTCATAGTCTTTATCAGGTGATTCTGAGGAAGGCTTTGCTTCATTTTAGAATGCCCTGGAAAGTGCTGACTGCTGACTTTATAAATTAACCCAAGAATGGTGGTGCAATGCTATAATTATATAGCACTAATTAGAATGTTTTGAATCAGATTTGCTTTGGGGACTATGTTTTCTTGGGATAATTTTTCTCTGCCCCAATCGGGATCTGTTGTTTACAATAGCAGGAGGACATTCTCTTTGTAGGAAGAGTGACCCCTTATTGTGTGGGTTGAAGCTAAAAATAAGAATTTCGCACATGTGAAAGCATGACCCTTCTTGTGTGAATTTGTTAAAACCCCTGGCCACAGTAGCTCAGGGAGATTATGGTCTAATTATTTTATTCCTAATACTACTTCAACAAACATAGCTTTATTAATGAATAAATGATGAATTATTTCATGAATTAGAGAAAGAATTTAAGACATGAGCTGGGTTGGACAACCAGATTTTATTGTGCTCATGAAAATAAGGATAAAAACTTCAAGACACACTCCCAAGTACTTACAGTAATAATAAAAAGTTATTTGAAACTCTGTAGTTGGACATTTTGTTCATCCAGTTTTATGTGACTCTCTGAAATGTTTTCCATTCACCATTTCTTTGGCTTCATAATTTATTTGTGTTGGTTTGGGTTTTCAACTATGAAGTCTTCAATGTTCAAGGAAAGAAATCTTTTCTTAATAAAGATGCTTCACAAACTGCTTTTTCCTAAAGAGATACATTCAAATGAAAACACTGTTTTCCAGAAATGTTTCCAAATGGTACAGTTGCTATTTTTTCACATCTAAAATAGATGCAAAATAAGCACAAGATGTATTTGCATAGGTAACTCTCCTACTCCATGGAAAAAAATGCTAGTCAAGTTTCATAATGAAAGTAGCGCCCCCTAGTGTGTAGCGTTGCAATAATATTAACTTTTTTTCATATACATTTTCATTGAAATGAAATTCTCATAATTATATTAAAGTGTACAACTCAGTAGCATTTAGTGTAAATACAGTGTTGTACAACCACAATCTATCCCTAGTTTCAAAACCTTTAAATAGGCTCAGAAAACATCCTGTAACTAGCAAGTAATCTCCCTCTTCTGTCCTCAGCATCCTCTAGTCAGTTTCTGTTTGTATGGATTTGCTTATTCTGGATATGTCACATAAAAGAAATCATATAATGCCTTTTATTCTGGCCTCTTTCATTTAGCATGATGCTATTGAGGTCAATTCAAGTTGTAGTATGTATTAGTATCTCATTCCTTTTTATTGTTGAATAATATTTCATTGTATGCATACTCTACAGTTCATGTATTCATTCAATGATGGGCATTTGGGTTGTTTCAACTTTTTTGCTGTTATGAGTAATGTTGTTATGAACATTTGTGTACAAATTTCTGTGTGTGCATATTTTTTCATTTCTCTTGGGTGTATACCTATGAGTGGAATTATTGGGTTGTATGGTAATTCTGTGTTTAACTTTTTCAGAAACCATCGAAAAAGGCCAACCAAGACACATAAGAAAATGATTTCCTAAAATATTCGTTAGTATTACAAAAGAATGCCTTTTAGTATTGGAAAATAATGGCATTAGTATAAGCCCACTCGTAGTTCCTTTTAATAATGCAATCTTTTACAGGAAGCCTTTCTAGAATTGAATATGGGGTGATAATTCCTTTGATAATTCCAAAAGATTGGCTTCAATAACATACCATAAGATTTATCAATTAAAAATATGTGATGTATTTATGTAGAAAAAACACAAAGAAATCAATAAAGATGAATTCTGAATGACAATGAATAAACTTGATCTATTAAACATATATAAAACATTGCAATAACAACTGGATAACAACCTTATTTTTAACTACATGCGAAGCTTACATTTGCTAGCTACTGAGGTACAAAGTAGCCCCCTCCCAAAGTTAAATTATTAAAATTATGCAGATTATATTATCTGAACAAAGGGAAGATAAATTAGAAGTCAAAACAAACCTATCTAGAAAATTCCTCGAATATTTGGAAATTAAGCAGTACTCTTCTAAATTTCTAATAAAATAAGAAGAATTCACAATAGAAATTAGAAAACATTTTTAACTGAATAGTAACGAAATAAAATATAACAAAATTTGTGAAATGTTATTAATGCCATGCTTAGAGAGAAATTTATAGACTAGCCTAAGGCATTTACTAAGAAAAGAATAAAGGCTGAACATTTTTTTTAAAGATTTTATTTATTTATTTGACAGAGAGAGATCACAAGTAGGCAGAGAGGCAGGCAGAGAGAGGGGGAAGCAGACTCCCCGCCGAGCAGAGACCCCGATGTGGGGCTCTGTCCCAGGACCCTGAGATCATGATCTGAGCCGAAGGCAGAGGCTTCAACCCACTGAGCCACCCAGGCGGCCCATGGCTGAAAATTTGTTTAAAGAATTTACAAAATAATAGTAAATTAGAACCAATGAAATACGAGTAAAGAAATGATAAATATAAAAGCAACCAAAATTAATAATGAAATAGAAAAGGACATACCACAGAGAAAATTTAAAAAGCCAAAAGTTGGTTCTTAATATATAATAATTAATATAATACAATGTAATATAATATTAATATAGTTAAAATCAGGGGAAAGAATCTTTACTACAGATCCTACAGTTTTAAAAGATAATATAAAGTTAGAAGTAAGTTTATGTGAATAAAATTGAAATCTTACTTGAAATGTTAAATCATTAGGAAAAAAATAGTTTCATGGCAACTGAAATCAGAAGAACCAGTAAAGTGAAATGGCTCTCTATCTATTAAAGAAAAGAATTACATGATTAAAAAACTGAGCACAAAAAGCAAATCAGGCTCAGAAGACTTCATAAGTCGTCCAAATATTAAGGACAAATTAACACCTATCTTATTTAATCTCTAACAGAGGACAAAAAAGGAGAAAACCCTTCCTAACCTGTTTTAAGAGCATACCATAACCTTATGACCTAAACCTAACAGGCACATTAAAAGAAAGAAATATTGTGAGCCAAGCTGTTTCACAGATGTAGATGTGAGAATCTGAAAGAAAATGTTAAAGAGCTAAATATTGCAATATATGAAATTGATAATGTAAATGACCAAATTGGATTCAATTCCAGGAGAATAATTAGGATTAACAATCTAAAAGCAATCAATACCATATACCATTAAGAGCAAAGTAAAGAATAATAACAGTAATATGATTATCTAAATAAAGTACAATAAAAATTTAATAAAGTTCAGTGTGCACTAATGATTTTGAAAATTCTTAGAAGATTAGGAATCGCAGTGGTTCTCTTTAAGTCGATAATGGTTATCTATTTTAAAAGCCTACACCAAAAAACATAATCGTAATAGGATTGAAAAGAGCAGAAATCAATGAATAGAAAACTGAAAAACTGTAGAGAAAATCAATAAACCCAAGGTGATATTTTAGATACATAAATGAATTGAAGAACCCTTAGATAAGCTAATCAAGAAAAAGATAAATTACAAATTTTCAGTACCAGAAGGGAAAAAAGGGATATAACTAGTGATGCCACAAATATTGAAAGCATAATAATGGAATGACATGAACCATTTATACAGTAAATCCAATAACTTGGATGAACAAATTCTTTAGAAAAATGCAACTTAACAAAACAAGAAAAGGGAAAAATCATAATAGCCCTATATCTATTAAAGGAACAAATATCCTTAGTTAAAAAGTTCCCCATACACAAGACTTAAGTTCCATATGGCTTTACTAATGAATTATATTAATATATAAGAGAGAAATAATTGCACTCTTACTGAAATTCTTTCAGGAATGGACAATTTCTAATTTGTTTCATGAATCCAGCATTATTCTGATACCAAAAGCTGAAAAATTACCCAGAAAAAAAAACAAAACACTAAAAATAAGAAAGAGAGAGTAAGAAACATGGGAGAAAGATTTAGAAATTTCAGCATATAACCCTCAGGAGTTCCAGCTGGAGAAAATAGAAGACTATAGGCTGAGGAAATACTTGTTTGCCGAAAGCTGAGAATTTTCATGAAATTTTCTGAATGGTAGATATTAAATAAATATGTCAGTCCTCAAATTACATTAACATAAATTCTGAAGCATAGTAATAAAAATAATTTCATAATTAGACTCAAAAAATTAAAAAAAACACCAGAATAATTATAATCTAAACTATTCCATTAAAAATATGACTGGGGGCTCCTTGGTGGCTGAGTTGGTTAAGCGTCAGACTCATGATTTTGGCTTAGGTCATGATCTCATGGGTTGTGAGTTTGAGCCCCACACTGGGCTCTGCACTCAGTGGGGAGTCTGCTTGGGAGTCCCCACTCATTCCCTCCCCCTACTCATGCTCTCTCTCTCTTTAAAATAAATAAATTTTTTAAAAAAATATGGCTGAAATAAAGTCATTTTCAGAAAAAAGAAAAAAAAGAGTCAGTTTGCTACCCACAGATATTACTAATAGAATTCCTTATATATTTCAAGAAGGAAACGGGGGGCACCTGGGTGGCGAAGTAAGTTAAGCTACCAACTCTTGATTTCGGGTCAGGTTGTGATCTCAGGGTTGTGAGATTAAGTCCCACATCAGGCTCCATGATCAGGGGCTCAGGGTGGAGTCTCTTTTGGACTCTTTCTTCCTCTCCCTGTGCCCCACCCCTTAAATAAATAAATCTTAAAAAAGAAAAAAAAAAGAAGGAAATAAAACACAAAATGAAGTAGACAGAAAAAACGTATTTTAGGAAAGACTAACAAGCAAGTCTAAGTACTGACTATACAAATTCACAATAATACTGTTTAATTTGTTGGGTGTCAGACAAAGTAGAATTAAAATAGACAAAAATCACAACAAAAGTGGGCAGTAATATGTACTGAGTCTAGGGAATTTCATTGTTCCAGATAAGGGTACAACTGCTGATTTTATTTCACTAGTTCAGTATGTATGTTAAAATTGAAGAGCAGGGGCACCGGGTGGCTCAGTTGTTAAGCATCTGCCTTTGGCTCAGGTCATGGTCTCAGAGTCCTGGGGTTGAGCCCCGCCTTGGGCTCCCTGCTCAGCAGGAAGCCTGCTTCTCCTCTCCCCCTCCCCCGCTTGTATTTCCTCTCTCGCTGTCTCTCTCTCAAGTAAATTAATAAAATCTTAAAAAAAAATTAAGAGCAATCACTTATTAAAAAAAACTAAAAAACAAGAGAAAAGGGAGGAAGGGAAGAGGGGAGAGAGGTCAGAAGACGTGTAGCTTCTGAGCCAGTATGGGTGTGGGAGAGAGAATAAACATAATAAAATTAATGCTAAAGAGGACAAAAAAGGAAGGAAGAAAAAAAAGAAAAACTTGACAAATAAAAAGCACAGAATAAGGCAATAAAAAAACCCCAAACATATATGTGTATAAAATAAATACAAGTAGATTAAGATAGGCCATTAACAGAAAATGTTAGGTTTTTAAAAATCTATGTATATTCTTTTAAAAATATATACCAAAAGATAAGAAAACAAGATCTCTATGAAATATTAGCAAAAAGAATGGTCAGTGTAGTCTTCTTACTATCAAATTAAATAGGGACAGATATATCTAATTTCACTGCCATTATACTGCTCAGGAGTAATCAATCATTCCTCATTGCCAACAGAATAAATCTCAGGCTCTTTAGCATGACATTCAAGGTTCTTCTCCTCTGGCTATACCTTTCTTTTGGACAGTTAATTTCATCTTTGATCTCACCGCTCCTATCACAAAGTTAATATGTAGTGAACATTCAAATATTTATTTAGTTCAGATGACAGAAAAAAAATATTACCAATGCACTCATTCTAGTATTTACTTGCATAATGTCCTCTTCATCTTTTTTGTAAGTATTTTTTCTTTAAAAAAAAGAAGAGAGGAGAAACAGGTTTCCATTGCACATCTAACATATTGACCGAAGCAAAATTTCTTTTCCCATGCCTTTTCCTTCTCTCTTCCTTCACTATAGTTGTCGACTAACAGCAAGACCTTTATCCAGAGGATAATTTATAAAGCATCCCTTCCGAACATTTTTATACTCTCCCTCCCTCTACTTCCCCCCGTTGTTCTTCCCTCCTTCCTTCTCCTCTGCCTTTTCACCCTCCCTTTTGTTTCTTTCTCTTCTCATTGTAAATTGATATGTACTATACAGAACTCAGGAGAACATGTGATTATGAGAGGTGCCCCAGAATAGAGAAGTAGAGACTGGAAGTCTTTCCTCTTTAGATTTACGACTTGATAATGGCAAACTGAATGTATGTTTTATGTGGACTATCTCCCACTGGTCCAGATTAATGATTTTTACCCAACAGGGCATGTAGGATTCACCTGAAAGAGAATTTTATGAATCCATACCGTTTCCTAAACAACCTGTGTATTCATCTCACCCAGTATGCACTAGGAATAATTGGGTTGCGTGTTGTGTGCTTTTGTAATTTTTTTTTAAAGATTTTATTTATTTATTTGACACACAGAGAGAGATCACAAGTAGGCAGAGAGGCAGGCAGAGAGAGAGGGGGAAGCAGGCTCCCCACTGAGCAGAGAGCCTGACAAGGGGCTTGATTCCAGGACCCTGAGATCATGACCTGAGCTGAAGGCAGAGGCTTTAACCCACTGAGCCACCCAGGTGCCCCATGCTTTTGTAATTTGAAAAAGCTATCAAAAACAATACTGATAGAATTCCCTTTCACCAACTACAGTCTCAGAAGAGATCGATGTCAGTTCCTTGCACTATAAGATAAACACCTCAAAAGCCACCATATTGGAAGTCTTACTTTATATGCAGTGAATTATATAATGAAATTCTGAAACAGGAAAGGGGCATTTTCTGTAGAATATTTTTTTTTCCTATTGGGCATAGAGACCCTAACCCACTGGCTTTCAGCCCTTAGTATGAGTCAACCTCAATGACAAGCTTTAAAAAAATATTAGATGTTTAAGTCTCAACCCCAGAAATACGATTTCATTCGGTCAAGTCTTGGTCCATGCACTGGCATTTTTAAAAAAGCTTCTCGAGTAACACTAATATGCAATCAGAATTGAGAAACATTTCCCAAACTGCTCATAATTAAGTAGAAAAATTGAATCTGTGGTTTTGTTAATATGGTATGAAGAGTTGAGATCTAAGCTCACTTAGAATTTTTGCCAAGGAAATTGTAGAAATGAATATAACGATACTCTATGGATTTTTTATAGTGATAACAAATTATCAGGGGTTTAAATTGTCTATAGAATGTAATCAATAAGAGATTGGGGGATCAGAAAAGAAACAAGAAAAGTATCCTGAATGAAAAACAAGAGCCAAAGGAAGTAATTGAAAATATATGGGAAAGTAGATCAAGAACACATAGGGAAGGGCTCCTGGGTGGCTCAGTTGGTTAAGCGTCTGCCTTTAGCTCAGGCTGTGATCTCAGGGTCCTGGGATCAAGCCGAGCATTGGGTTCCCTGCTTAGCAGGAAGCCTGCTTCTCCCTCTCCCTGCAGCTCTCCTGCTCTCTCTCTCTCTCTCTCTGGCAAATAAATAAATAAATAAAACCTTAAAAAAAAAGCATCAAGGGGGAGAAACTAAAGTGAAAAGGAGAACAAAACAAAACAGTGGGTAGATGGGAAGGAGAAAGGACGCACAGCTTAAAATATTAGTCAATTTTTTTATTAATTTTTAACTTTCCAGTACTCTACCCAATACCATATCTAGATTTTTGGCCAATATTAAAACTAGATATCCAGTACACTCTTCTTAATTGATTTCCATTCCATGAAAAAATTTAAAGATGAATTATTATATTTAATGTGTATTCTTTACATTTATATTTTTTCTGATAGATCATTTTTACATGATAGAAATTTACCTTTAAATGGCATTTCAAAGATAGAAACAAAGACAGAACAATTAAATACAAAACAAAAGCAAAACCTTTATTCTTTTGGCTTGATTGTAATGTGGTTTACCGTTCTTTATGGTAATAGCATTTTCCTGCATGCATTTCACCAACACACTACAAGTCAATAGCTTTAGTATAAAGAATCTACATTTAATGTTGCTTGTGAAAGAAAACAAAATGTTTTGCTGTAACTGGTAATATAACTTCACTACGTGGCTTTGTGAGGGAAAAAAAAAAAAACTTGGGTCCCCTATCATAACTGATACAGTTCTAATGCCATACGGGTCAATAAGTGTAAGATCTATCTGGGTAAACGGACACTGGAAAGGACTGACGATTTACTGAATAAAAAGACTCGGTGGAAACGTCTGATCCAAGCAATGCCAAGAATATCAACTGATCTTTCCTTAAGCCTCCTCCGATGATAAGGCATTACTATTTGAAAGCAAATAAACGCTGGACTCAGTCTGAGATTTGTTTCACATTGAAATGTGTGCAAAGTTTACAGTACTAATAAAAAAGCAGAAACCTACACTGCATCTTAGTCTTTGTTTCTTATTTTGTGAAGTGCTGCAATTTAAAAGTGCTAGGAACAGAAACTAACAATAGTGACTGTGACATCAACCTGAAGATACTTTTAATTTCTCATTTTATGTACAAAAGGCTGAAAAATAAAATAAAATGAACTTTGTACAGTATTTATATTTTCTTAGAAAACTCTAACCATATAGTTTCAACAGATTTAAGCAGCTTGCAACATGTTCGTACAGTCTCGGGCTTTTTACCATAGAGTGTTCAATTAAGATCGGAAGAATAAAAAGCAAGAAGCTCTTCATTGTTTGCTGCAACCTATTGCTTAATGACATGAAGAATGAGGTCTTGGTCGAACGATTTGCTTCACTTTACCACTGACGTATGGCTTCCCATATTAGACTTCTGAACAGTGGAAGGAATAAGATACAGCAGCATAGGCAAGATAAACATGCAGCAGTGACAGCTTCAAACTATAATGGAACCAATTACATCATATTACCTGTTGAAAGCTTGCAAACTATACTTACTGTGGTACATATTTGATGCAATAAATACTGTGCTTAAGTCATCATTTTTGTTTGCTCAAACATGCACCACTGGGTAAAATTACTATTTACAAAGCAGACTTTTATTGTTTAAATTGACATATACTATGTCAACCTCACCAAGAGCAGAAGATGGCTAAACAATACTGCAGGAAAAAAGCAGAATCAACTTTATAAAGTGGTGGGGGGTGCTTTTTGGTCAATTCAGGTTCTTAAAAGGATTGAGAGGATATTTTTAGTTTATGCCAAAGGACACTTATCAAAAATGGTATAGTCATGCTGCTGGGACTCGGAATGACTATGTAATGGTGTGTGTGTGTGTCTCTCTGTGTGTATACATATATATGTATATACACGCACATATACATATATACATATATACATGTACATATAATGGATTATGTAAAAATAAAACAATTCTTCAACGCTCGTGAGTTCTACGGAACATTTACAGGCACATTAAAATTTTTCTGGATGAGAAACCTTAAAAACATGAATAGCTATTTAAGCACCTCAAAAATCTAAAAACATCCTGAAACAAGAAGTAAACTCTTTCCTTTTGTGATGTGGTTTTTTTTTTTTTTTCCATGTGTGAATGAGAAGTGCAGCATGCCTTCACTTAAAATATATCCAGTTATACAACAGAGAAATGCAGAATTCCCTACCTTTAATCCCTCTCCCCAAACAAAACCCATTTACAAAAATAGTCACATATAATAGTAAACAACCTGTGAGTTAAAAGAAAAAAGGTGATAAATTCACAGCATACATCTTGTAAAAATATGGCAGGTGTGGCAGTTAAATCATAAACAGTGGTGACGATTACTATCATCAAGTGTCACGTGTTGAGTTTACATAAAAATTTAACTTCCCTCCCCCCTTTAAAGTGGTTCCTATAGTCTGAGTAGCCATTACATCTCTGCCCTTCAGCAGTGTCAGCTGGTTGTGAAAGCAGAAACCTCCTGTCGATGCTGTTTTTCTGGTTTATTGAGTCCCAGTTTGCTGACCAGAGGTCTCTGTCTTGTTATAGGCACTGACCTTAAGTATACATTTGTAAAAACAGTCAGTTTGGCATAGACCTCCTGCGGGAGTCCTGTTGACACCAATATATCACCATCACAGGCTGTAAACAATTGATCACAAAATGGAATTATTCTTTGTTCCTTTTTACTTTTTACTTTCCCTGATATCTTTTCCTTTGTCTTCCTTTTCTGATTTGTCTTTTTCAAATTTTTCTTTTTCCGGTTTGGTCACACTATCATAGGAAGGTGGCGAAGTGGTGGAAGGCGTCACATCGGTTTTCTCTGGAGTTGAATTCTCATTTAGTTTGTCAATGAGGATATCTTCTTTAATAGGTGTTCCCTCACCTTCTTTGCCTTTGTCTTTCTTGTAGATACATGAGACCTTTTTAACTTTTTGCTTCAAGAGGTAGCGTCTGTAAGCCCTCTGGATAACGATAGCAGACACTTCCTCCTGTTTGCGTTTCAGAGTGGTTGTGATGGGCTCGTAGGAGACTTTGGAGGGGTTCGAGGCCATGAATCGCTCCTCCATCTGTATTCGAAGGGCATCCATCTCTCCACTCTCACCCAAAACACGCTTTGTAAAGGCAAATAAAATGTCGAGGCAGTGGATCCGGTCCCCGCTGACCATGGGCAGGTCCATGGCGATGAGCTGGACTTTGTTTGGTTTGGCTATGAGAAGAGGAGGATCCAGGGCAGCTGCGAAATCGGAGAGCTTGGCGAACTCTATAAACTGGGTGGCATCAGGATCAAACTTCTCCCAGACCTCATAGAACATCTCAAAGTCATCCTCACTCAGGGGCTCTGCGCTTTCTTCAGTAGCAACACTGAAGTTCTCCAGGATGACGGCGATGTACATGTTCACCACAACCAGAAATGATATGATGATGTAACTCACAAAAAAGAAAATCCCAACAGAGGGGTTTCCACAATCTCCCTTAACTGAGCTTCCAGGGTGATCTTTTTCAGGGTCACAGTCTGGAGGTCCACTATTGAGAATGGGTGCTAGCAGTCCGTCCCAGCCAGCAGAGGTGGTAATTTGGAACAGGCAGATCATGCTGTTGCCAAAGGTCTCAAAGTTGAACATGTCATCAATTCCAACCTCCCTCTTAACGTAGGCAAAGTTGGACATTCCAAAGATGGCGTAGATGAACATGACCAGGAAGAGCAGGAGGCCGATGTTAAACAAGGCAGGAAGGGACATCATCAGAGCAAAGAGCAGCGTGCGGATCCCCTTGGCCCCTTTGATCAGACGCAAGATTCGACCAATCCTGGCCAGACGGATTACTCGGAACAAGGTAGGGGACACAAAGTATTTTTCTATCAGCTCAGCCAGAAACATACCTGTGGAAAATCAAGAAATAAAAACAAAAACAGTGTTATATTTAATAGCAGTGAATGAAAATTTACATGGATTAGATAATCACTAGTTTTACAAAGAGTGGACGTAAGAATTAGGTACACACACACACACACACACACACACAATCTGCAGTATTTGTTTAGCAAAATGAAACTGGTGTGTTGGTGTTACAACATTAACCTCTTTATGCTAACTGAGGTTTCAGCGGTCATTTTTCCTAGTTCAACAAAAGCATCTATTGAAAGATTCAACCACCTGAGGCCTAAAGATGTCACAAAGTATAGGGCAGCCAAGCAAAGGGGTGGATTTGCAGTTCTAAAATACCAGTTCTATTACTGGCATAAGAACTAATGGACAAGGCTTGTGATTTTTGGATCGGAATATGGGAGTGCTTATCCTGAGACCATCGTGATCCATTTTATTTGGAAAGTGGCAAGAATGATGGACAGGAGAGAATCCAGGCTTTGGAAACAGACATACTTGTGACTGAATCCTATCTCTTTTTTTCCCAACACTAAATGGTATCTGCTTTTGTCGTCGTTTTTGTTAAACTTAACACTTACTGAGCCTTTTCTTTGTTCTAGGTATGCTACTAAGTGCATCTACTTACATAATATCACTTAATTCTCACAGTAACACTTTACAGAAATAATCCCTGGAAAGCAAGGGTTTGGAGGCAACTTGCCATAGGTCACAGAGCTGATAAGGAGTGGAAATAGGGAAGCTCCAGGCCAGATCTTATGACTCCCGAGTCTCATCCCTTAATTCCTATATGACCTATGTCATAGCACTCTTTGAGGATCAAACAGAATGGCATATTGTTCCAGTCCACCAGAAAATGCAGTATAAATAGTGGAATACTCTTTTTTTCCCCTCTGTGTATGTTTTCTTTTCTCAAATAGGCAGAACCTTGTCTTAAATTTCTTATATTTACTGCCAGAACCTCATTTAATGCCCTATACCTAATCACTTAATATGTATTGATGATGATGAGTCTGTTTTGGTTTTTGGAACAAAATGTCTCCTTCTGGAGAAAGAATATTACAAGCCATAGACACTGTCTGAATCCAAAGATAAGAGGAAGCTTATATGTGTGTGAATTTATGGAAACACACATGCAAACTATTCCAATGATCAATAGCTTAGCTGTGGACTATTTGATGACTTCTATTCATTTTTGTGTGTATGTGTGTGTGAAGTATTTATTCAAAGCAGTACTATACCACAGGAGCGTGAGCGTCTATAGGGATGTTATGACAAATGGCAGTTATTGTTTTCTGAAATGAGACAAGATGATAAATGAAAGCTGAAAAATATCAAATCTTTTTTTTTTTTAACACACATCATTTCATGCACAGCATGCCACAAGAGAAATGACAAACTGAAGAATGGACTATTAGACTTTTATCTGAAATTTTGGGATGAATGAGAAAGATTAGTAAGAAATACTTTCAAAGTTTTAAACAAATTTTTACTACTAACTTCCCTGAGTAAAAGCATCTCTTCTTACCTACGATAGAGAGAATGACCACCACAAAATCAAAAATATTCCATCCGATGGTGAAATAGTAATAACGAAGAGAGATTAGTTTTAGCACACACTCTCCAGTGAACAGAACAATAAACACCAGATTAATCCAGTACAGAATGTTTGTCATCTCCTGACTCTGGTCATCAGTTTCTACCATCATGGTGACCATGTTGAGGCAGATGAGGATCATGATGCTGATATCGAAGACTTGTTTGGTTACAAAATCAAAGACCATTCCTTGGAATTTGTTCTGGAACAAGGAATATGCAAAATTCACTTAGAAACATAAAAAAATCAAATTCGACTTATCTGCTTTTAACATAGCAATAGGAAAATGTGGCTTTTATAAGAACACCCCATGTTTATCTAATACTTGGAAGAATATTTTGTATACTGGCATGTGCAACTTTCTTCAAATGTATTTTATTTATACTGTTCATGATATCAGATTTTATAAACTGACTTTAAGAACCATTTATTGTGTTCTCGGCGCCCATAACATCATCATGTGTGTGGGAGACAATCAGCCAATATTTGCCACTATAACAAATCTTTGTTATCCCATGTATTGGAGGCGGGTATCAAAGTAAACTTCAAAGAACTAATAAATACTTCTCCAGCTTTGTCTCTCATGTTTATTTTTTTCTAGTTTCTGTTTTTATCGTCTTTCCTCAAAGCCAGAGCACCTTAAATTTCATTTGGGAAGATGTTTTAAAAAATTACAGTTCAAGAATAAGGACATGTGGAACACCTGGTGAAATCCAATTAAATTCTATATTTTATTTAAATGGTATTGTACCATGGTTAATTTCTTAGCTTTGATTACTGATCTATGGTTATGCCGGATTTTGCAATAAGGAAAAGCTTGGTGCAATTATATGGGGGTAACTCTTCTGTAAGAATTGAATAATCTTTTAAAAAGTTATAGTCCACAATCAGATGTTCAAGCTTTGCCCAATTCAGTTTGGACCTTATTTCCAAGGACTAATTGGCTTTATGTCTTGTTTATGAAATTAAGTCCTCATCTTACCAGTTCTGCTCATTTGGACCCTGTTTTGTACCATTTTGCCTATACCTGCTTGGTATTTCAGACTTTTTAGGGTTCAAGCCTTGACTTAACTTCCGCTAGGCTGTCCTCTACTTTCTTAACTAGAAACACTGATGACTGGTTACCTACACACTTCATAGACTGCTTTCCCAGATCCTGACATGTTAATCCATCTGGATTCTCTGTACTAGTGTTCTGACCTCTCCCTGTTGAGAGGCATCCAATACGCCCTAGGGAAATTCTTGGACATCACACATCACCTGCTTGTTGAATTTTTCTTTTCTCTGAGTAGGTATCTGGCCTACTAGACTGGACTTCTATTGCTTCAGCTGGGTCTGTCCTTCAAGAGCCTTCTTCAACCTGATAAATGTGTCTAATTCCAGTTCCAAACCCTTTCTTCTTAGTTCTTATTTACTGTAGCTTACCTTTCCAAGTCTGGCTGTTTCTTTTATTTCTACCCTTCCGATATTTCCTATCCTTCTTAATAAAATTTGCAGATTATACTGTATCATTTTGTCTTGTCTCCTTGTACTAAAACAGACTTCCTTCACTCCTTCTCTGGTGACTTGAAATTCAATTTTAAGTTTTAAGCACTCTATGTACTCAGGAAACTTTATGTTTACATTTGTCATAAAACTGATGACACTGTATTGCAAATGGTTTGCTCTTGTTTATTTGATTTTAGTTTTTTCTTCTAGTGGTTTGGAGGCTCTGCAAGAACAGAGCAGTGTCATTTTTCTCAGAGATATAGCACCTAGAGTGTAGTATGTTCAAAACTGCTTAAAATCAGAAGCTTTTTTATCAACAAAAAGCTCCTTAGATTTTCTGCTCATGTAATTTTCCAATGGGTCACTTTGATGTAGAACTCCAATCCCCAGTCACTATTCACTATCTCCAATTTAAACCCCCAAATGTAGTATATGCTGGAGGAAGCTACATAACCCTGACAGCCTTGTTCACCAAAGATTTATCTTCTCTAACTTCCTCTTGGCCCTTGATGATGAGGAGGAATCCTTTATCCCTCGCTTGCTCCAGGATAGTTCCAAACTTCTCAAAAATATTCTATTCTTTTTCAAGAGCATCGAAATCAATGTAAAGAAATTATTCTACTTCTTTTTGCATTCCTATTATCTTGACTTTTCACATATATATTTTTATATATTACTCCATATTCACTAGAGGACTCAGTTTCTCTTACCTCTAAATCTAACCTAGAGCATTCTATTCTTGAGCCACATACTATGTGTGACTTTATTCTATATTCCTTCTCTTCACATTCTCCAGAAAGCCTGCTTTGCTTCAAACCTAAACCTCTCTCCTAATCTTAAGAAACTTTATTTTACTACTTCTAGATATTCATTCTTCCCCCATATCCTTTTGATTGCCAG
>CM052810.1:115119908-115148803 GCA_028533885.1 Nasua narica | reverse complement strand
TGTTCTTTAAAAATCTCCATATGGTTGATTATGCTATTTTGAGGCAATTATTCCATAAGATGAAGTAGTTGCCTAATCTGAAAACAAATATATTCAACTGCAATTTACTCTTTTAAATATTTGTGGGTTTTGTGCAGATACGTGCACCTAAAAACAAGTTTTACACATTTTTTTCAGTTCCTTAGAACCTGGATTTGTCCTTCCCCCTGATATTCATATAGCACTGGGTATCATGGAGGTGGATCATCTCAGCGGGTGGTCCGTTGAGAGGCTGAGTGGATTTTTATGAATTTCTAACAGACATCATAGACTTGATAGAAGATATTTATTTGCAGGATAGCAATGTCCATATCTGAAGGAGTTCAAGCAACAGGCAGGAAAGGTGGGAATCAGAGTAGGTGTCTGTACGACAGATATATGGTGGGGAGTTTGGTTACGGGCCGTTGTGAAGACTGGGCGGACCAAGGCCTGATGAGGGTGGGTGACGAGTACAGAAATCTACCACTCCTCCTTCTCACACACACTTCTCCAACCCCACATGAGGGCCAGCGCCTCTACTTTGCTCAGAGCAGGGGTAGGGTAATAGACTGCGGACCTACATAGAAATCTCAGTAACAAAGTACTGGTGCCGGGGTAACTAATGCCTAGTCTGAAAGACCAAAAACTTTGCAGAGCAGTCCAGTTTCCAGCATGACGCAGAAAAGATAGTTCAGCAGTGATTAGAAAGAATCTACGCAGATGGACTTGAGGAAGTATGTATTTGGAAACACTGAGAGAGAAGATTTCAGACTCACTTTAATAATACATCACAGAGAATAATAAAGTGGTTACTTACTACTTGAAGCAGAGAAAGATATCCAAGTCCTACATTATCAAAGTTTACTTTCACATTTTTCCACCTGGCGGTTTGATTGCTCTCTATGAGGGCTTTACATTCGCTGTAGTTGTTGACCACACTTACATCAAACATTTCTCCAGTGGTGTAGTTAATACAATGATAAAACTTGCCAGCAAAGAGATTTACTCCCATGATACTGAATATTAGCCAAAAGATCAGACAAACCAGAAGTACATTCATTATGGATGGAATGGCTCCTAAAAGAGCATTCACAACAACCTGGCACAGAAATGAGAAGGCAAAATAAGTGAAACCTCAACAATCGTGTTTGAACACTATAAAAAGAACAGCAGTCAAATGATAGAAAAATATATCTATTTCTAAAGTTAAATATTGGGCAGAAACTACTAGTAATCTAGTAGCTCCAATAAAAAATTTTACAATTACAGTTCAGAATGATACAAAATATATTTTATATTGTGGAATGTTTTCTCAAGAGGTGAAAACATACACAGAGCAAATTTTCATCCAAGAATAGAACTAATTATAAATGCAAATAGTGACATGGCAATAGAAACAGTGTCAGCACAGAATATCACAATTTCTAAAAATTTGCAAACCATAAAATTTGCTATCCAAAATTTCAAAGTAAAAGAGAGCAACACTTCAGGGTCAATTTCCAGGGCAAAAGGGAACACTACTAATAGTTATTCTGAGAAAGCAAGTATAAGCCAGTGTAGTCCAGGGTCACCCTACAGCTAAAACGTCAAAGCGAAGAGACTAGAGCATGGAAATTGAATATGTGACAAGGTGAAAAGGGTTTAGAAGTCAGGAGCTCTGTGTTCCAGTTTACGTCACAAATTAGCTGTGCGCCTTTGGGCAACTTATTTCATTTTTCTGACCCTCCTTTGGGAAATCCCTTTCAGAAGAAAATTCTCACAAAGCATTGCGATTTGAGCCTAGGGTTTTCACTTAATGGCTTTGTTACTTGTAGCTTTCTCAATTAACCAGGGCTTTCAGGAAACATTTTCAGCATTTTTAAAATTATCCCTCAAGGAAATATTTAGCTAAAAATCTTGTTCTATGCAAGTGCACCTAACCTATCTACATCAGCAATAAACTTTATCAATGAGCAGGCATGTAAAATGTAAGAAATTACTGCAGTAATCTTCCTCCACTCCTTTATGGGAGAAAAAGTACATACAAACACAGACATACATACGTACATACATACACACATAAATACCTATGAGTAACACTATCTTACAACAACCATACCAGATGGGTACTTGGCGAAAGGCACAACTCATCTGCAAATTAGAACCTCGAGCCTATTCAGTAACGGATAATATTTTGAAGTATTTTCAAATGAAAGTAACCTCTAAAGAACTTATTACACTGTTTAGTTACTATAACTTCAACTCTGATAATTCAGAGGTACTTGTAGACCTGACAGTTCATTTTTAAGTTTACTACAACAAATGCTCTGCAAATGTGAGGAGATTCTGGTTAACAGAGTTTAAAAAAAAACCAAAACCCAAAAAACTGGAGAGCAAAGAAATAATACATGTGTTTTCCAAGATAGATGTATGGAACGACTGGGAATTTAGGTCCTTATCTATGCAATTGTGGTACAGAAAATATGAAAATTATTCTAGTACTGAAAGTTTGATTATCCTTTTAAAATTAAAACTACTACTGCAAAAACAGTGATTTTAAATTGGTAAAGTGAAAAGAATTTAACAGCTAACAATTCCTTTCTATGCAACCACGAGCACACCGACACACAAACACACACACCTACACACATTATTCATTTCTGTTTAGGTTTGCAACATTCAGAGAAAGTCCCAGTAACTCCTTTCAAATTATCAGAAAAAAACATTTTCTAAAAGTTTCTTTTAGAATAGCGAAATCCACAGAGACAGGATGTCATCATTTCCTCTGTGTTGAGGGTGTGTGGTCTGATTTTGTGCCCCTGATGGGAGACAAATGGCAGTACAAATTCTTCTGTCTTCCTTTGTATCACCTTTCTAAATGAATATTAGATTTCCACAGATGACCTACTTTTTAGCTACCTCAGCCTGTGTTTGAAAGCTAAAGGGCCAGATTCAGATTTTAAAAAGCTCAAACACATCATATGGAGCAATGAAGAAACAATGAGAAATTCTTTGGGGCTTTAAATTACAGGCCGTGGAATTTCCCGCACATTTATAAATGGAATGAACATAACTAATCTCGACTCATATCGGAAGTCTACACAACATGATAGAGATTTCCCACAGAGTGAAAAATCTACTTATAAGCAGTCTAATTGTTTCTAATTAGAAACAATCACCTTGGCATTCTATTCTGTGAGTGTCTCCAACAGTGTCAAGTTTACGGATGTCTGACAAATATTGATTGGTAGTTATGTCAGTGTGAATGTATAAGATATAAATCTCCATGGATTTGTCGTTTCAGAGGTACAAAATATCAGTCTGATCTCAATTATAATTCCAGAAAATTCTAAGGCATGTGGTCTTACCCTCATTCCTTCAAACCGGGATAAGGCTCTCAGTGGCCTCAGAGCTCTTAGTGTCCTGAGGGATTTGATGGCACCAAGTTCTGAGTAACCCAAGGCATTTGCAGTCAAGCTAACCAATGAGACCTATACAGAGAAAGCAACACAGTTTTCTCATTTACAGACAAAAATATTTACCTGGTTCAACTTTGCTCTGCAATAAACCAGTAGTTCTCAAGTTCTCAGCATTTAGTGAGTATCAAAATCACCTAGAAGGCTTGTTGAAAACACAGATTACTGATTCTGCAGTTTTGGGGTGGGGCCTGAGAATCTTCAAGTTTCCGGGTAAGATTAAAGATACTCGTCTGTGAGCCATACTTTGAGAACCACTGCCATAAACTTATGAGAAAGAAGCTATACATGTTTTCTTTTCAAGATTCTTGATAAGAACAGATATTTAAAAAGTTAAATGTAAACCAAGAAAAAGAATGCCACTGAAATGCAATCTTCATCTACAGATCTGTACATTTTTGTCATCTCTCATACTACGTAGCTGACCCGAAAGGAAGATGACTAAAACTTAGTGTAAGTACACAGGTGAACTAAGCAAACCACTGGTTAATCTGAACACAAACACACTCAGAAAGATCTAGGCCTCTAAAATAGTGGCTTTGTCTTTCTGTCAACTTCAGTCTGAGGGCATCAAACCATGAATTAGGTCAAATTAAAATAATTAACCAAAAAAAAAAAGAAAAATTGAGATTTTAGTGTGACTAATTAGAAGTTGCCAGAACAACGGTTTTAGTCATTTATACAGATGACTAATGTAGGTTGACAAAAATTCTAAAATCTCAACTAAAAAGGAAAAGAACAACTGTCATAGGTAGCACAGACATATCTGATTTCCTTTGAAAATACATATAAAATCTAAAACTATATAATCAAAGAAAAAGTATCTTGTCCTAAAGGACATTTGAATTTCAACAGCAGATAAATAAAAATAGATGTGTAGTAGAGTTTCTAAGAGTATGGTATTAATGGACATTTGAAAAAATATTTTTTAAGAAAAATGAAGCACACAAAATTTTTACAAAATTTATTCAAACTAATTTTGCACATGTAATGTGAAATAGAAAAAAACTCTAAATTTGGCAAAAAACGAGCTACAAAAATTTATCTTCAGTGGTTTACATTTTTTTCCTAAAATATAAGCTTTTTTAGTAAGGATTTTATTTATTTGAAAGAGAGCGAGAGATGGTGAGAGACATCACAAGCAGGGGGGAAGGGTGGAGGGAGAAGCAGGCTTTCCATGGAGCAGGGAGCCTGAGGTGGGGCTCGATCCCAGGACCCTGGGATCATAACCTGACCCAAAGGTAGATGCTTAACTGACTGAGTCACCCAGGCACCCCTGAAATCTAAACTTTTGATTTTAGGCCTTCTGAGCCCTCTCTTCACTAATAATTGAAAAATAAAGTTACTGGATTAACATTTGTTGTGAAGATTTTCTGTATATAAAACATGAGAACCTGCACTACTTCATCTGCCCTGAAGACAGAATCAATAAGAAATATGCACAAATTAAAAGATGAAAGATAAATGTAGGATCTAAGAAAAAAATTTCTGAACAGGGGCAGTATTTATTTGCTAACTAAAAGAAGTGGTAAAATACCCAGTTTTATGTGACTTGTGTAGCTAAACGTGAGGAGATACATTTATGCTTTTGCCTCTTCCTGGAACAATCTCCTAATTGGCCTTTTGGTCTCTAAAAAATCCTCTTTCTATTCCATCATTTACAACTACAGCGAATTTCTCTCCCTAAGAAAGCAAGCTTTCTTGTCACTTTCCATAGATAATAATGCTTCAGGGGCTTCTTCTTGAACTAGATCAGAGGCCTGCATCTCTTTGGATGGCATCAAAGGTTCTTTAAACTCTTCTCCAATTTACCTTTCTTACCTTGTCATCCAATTGGAAAACACTTTCCCTCCCCCCATGGCATTGTTCTCACTAAGATTATTTGTTGTTTGAACAGGCCCTGCCTGGCCCTGCTTGGCATGCAGTCTTAATGCTTTGGTGTCCTTCCCCCTTCCCCTTATCTGTAGCTGCTGACATCCTCAGCCCTCAAATTCTAGCTCGCAAGGGCACTGCCTCACAAAGCCTTGCCTCCTTCCTTAGCGAAGTGAATGGCACTTGTAATACAGATGTCATCCTCTCGTTATATGGGTATCTGTCCTCACTAGTCCCCTGTAAGTTCCCACAAGCTAGAAGAATGACATTCGTATCTGTGTCTTCCGTAACAAAACAGATGATCAAGAATGTATGTGATATAAAGCAAAGTATTGATGAGTTTAATATATTGTCAGAATAATTTTCTTAAATCTAAAAAGGTAAATATCAGGATATGCTCAGTAATATGAGCATCAGCTGCAGGGCAACTGGATTTCTGCTAAGAATTTCTTTATATTCAGGTCATATTGATTTAAATCCTTTAATATTATAAAGATACATTATATATGAGATATTTTTATTATAAACTTTCCAATGTATCATAACCACATTTAGAAAACAAAGAAAAAGTATGACCCATAATCCAATTATACAAATAAAAGAAGGGTTATAGTATCAATATATTTTCCCTTTGTATAATATTCAATCATATGTGGTATTAAATATTTATTTATTGCCTTCTTTTATTGCCAGGAATTTTTTCATAATTCTACATGTAGCCTTATATATTATACTTAATAGTAGATTTGCTATAGACAGATTAGGAAAAAATACAACAAAGATACTCTTCTCTCTTAAATTCAAAGAACCCTCTTTTTCCTATAATTTGTTTCTTCTGTTTGATGCTTAGAAAACTCAAATTGGATTAAAGTTGATATTTTTTCATTTGAAACTGTAAAAAATAACTTTCTCCATGAAAGGGTCCTTTTTTAAATTTTGCTAGCATGATATGTAAATTTTATATATCAAAATATTTCAAGTTATATGTATGTCTTTAATTTCCAAGGAATTACAATCGACAGAATATTATCTTTAAATACACTAGTTAGCACTTGTGCTTTTTTGCAAATTCCAGCATCCTCCTCCTCTGTTAGCTGTCCACATTATCCTGTCGTGTCCCCCATGTGCATGTCCACTGTCCCCACTGGCTTGCCTAGTCTTTTCTAGACAAAGGCCTTGAAGTTTCTTTTTAGCCATTACGAATGGACTACTGATTTAAAAGGTATTTTAAGAAGTAAATCTCCAGGGCTCCTGGGTGGCTCAGTCAGTTAAGCATCTGCCTGGAGCTCAGATCATGATCCCAGGGTCCTGGGACTGAGTTTTTGCATAGCCTGCTTCTCCTTCTGCCTCCCTCTCTCTCTGTTTCTCATGAATAAACAAGTAAAATCTTAAAAAAAAAAAAATCTCCAGAACTAATGAAAATGATTTTTAATTTTTTTGTTCAATTAAGATTTTTTATTTGTGAATAAAAGGTGAGCTCTTCAAAATTCTCCCTCAGAAATCACAAAATAACCTTGTATTCAATTTTTTTTAAGACTTTTATATTCTGGTACTCCATCTCACTTTATGTTCAACATTACTGCAGTTTAATAAAACTTTTAAATAACTGACCCACAGTCAAACCGTTTCAACCATCATACAAATCAAGTGTGTCTCCTGCTTTTTTGACTTTCAAGTTTCCTTGTAATTGGTAATCCATTTGTGGGGCAAACACTTCTCGATAGGCTCTGGTGATGACAGAAATACTAATGTCAAAGATAACTGTGAGGAACTTAAATACAGTTATTGTGTCAAAGGTAAGAGTGAAAAAAGCAAAACTTCTACATTAATTTATTATTCTGTATAATGTGGAATTTAAATATTAATTTGAAATGAAACCAATAAGTACAGTAGGGCAGCATTTGATTGTTTCACCTATGAAAGTATATGAATTTAAATCAGCAAAAAAACATTTTGGGCTATCTTCTCATTGGGAAAATTGGAATCATCATTTATATTTACACCAAGTATTTACTGAGTGCCTACTGTGTGCCAAGCACCATTGCTAGAACTATCATCACATGGCAATGGAATGAAACACGGAAGTGCAGAAGACTCACATCAACAATCAGGAAGTCCAGCCAGCACCAGGCATTGGTGAAATACATCTGGAAACCGTATGCAACCCACTTGAGAAGCATTTCCAGGATGAATATGTAAGTGAAAACTTTGTCGGCATATTCTAACATGGTCTTAATGGTTTTTCGCTGCTCAATATATATATCTTCAAAGGCCTGTGAGTGAGAAAATTCCATGGAATTTCATTGTCATAAACCATCTCTAACTGATGTCTTAATAGAGCAAACCTGCTCCAAGCCTCGTCTCAGGTGCTTGCGTCTGGAAGGCTTCGTGTTCCCCACGGTGGCACCAGCTTTAGGGTCTACCTGCAGGCACACTTCAGTCAACCAACGAATTCAGATAGTTTTTAAATTTGGGTATCGAGATATCCCAAAGAGCTTAAAAGCACTGAGAGACTGTCAGGTGCTTCTCTCTACAGCAGGAGGCGGAAAATTCTTCATTACATTAGAATGTTTTCTCTCAGTAATGCAAATGAAAGGCAAGGAGACAAATGCGCCTACTCCCAAACCAAAGAAAGAGGAAAAAAGAAGGTTATCACTTTCTCCTCTCAGCGTGGGCACCTGTGTGGGCACGTGGGGAAGCTCCCTCCCCTTTGCTCTGCGGCATTTTGCAGAGCTCTCGGGACAGTGTGGGGAATTCATTTTCAGGAACCTCTGGGTGTTCTGGAATGAAAAGATCATTTATCCAACTCAATCCCCTTATAGGAAAAACTATCACGGTAACTTGGTGGTCTGGATTAAGGACAAAAGAAAATTTTCTTTTTTGGAGAAAAGTGGGATCTAGGGTTGCAATCAGGGCACAAGGGCCTAAAGTCTTTGCAGCTCAATTTATAGTTGAAGCTGGAAGCCCCTCAGAAGCCAGCACTGTGCCAGTATGTTGATGCACTTTGGTGAGTTTGACTGGGTATAATTGAGAACCAAGAGCTAAGAGAGCAAAGGCACTAATTACTGGTAAGACTTTGGAATTCCCTGTCTATTGATATTAAAAATGCAGGGCTGACCCTCTTTGTTTAAGTACAAGGCAAGACACAGGATTCAAATCAGAGGCAGGCTTAGAGGCCTCCAGATGCAAGGCTATAATCCTAGAGAAATTAACTCACCAAACCCTATAATGACTAATTGAAAAAATAAAAGAAACGCAGCCACATTTTTATCACCAAATGGGAAAACAGGTCACACTATCTTCATATGTTAATTAATATTTCAACCAAACTGACCCTTCCATTGAATGAAATTGGACATAAATTAAGTTTTAATGCTTTAGCTTTGCTACTAGTCAGTAATTAAGTCAGTCTACTATTTGCCATTCACTGTGATTGGCACTAGTGAATCAGCATGAACAAGATAAGCGAATTCCCTGCAAAATGGAGCTTATATTAAGCAGTTTGATATTTAGCTGATAATCCCATATCATGTCTGCATAATCACTCTTAAGAAGAACTGCCTTTGATGACTCAAAGTCAGAAATATCTTTCTTTAAATATTATAAGAAACCATAATCTGAGTTTGGTTCAATCTGAGACCTATTCCACAACAATAAAAATTTATATTTAGTGAGGTTCACACTGTACTAAGAATATCACACAATGTCTTTTACTTCACAAGCACCATATTTTAAAAACATGTAACAAGAGGTTCCTTGAAGGGGAAGCTAAAGAGTTTCAGTAAAGGAAAAGGAGCTGATCATATGTCACCTACCAGCGCCCCACTGCTGAGTAGAATCATGAAGACAATGAAGGTTTCAAACCAGTTGTGCTCCACTATCTTATAGCAAGTTTTTCTCAAGTTCCACCAGAGTTTCCCTTTGCCTTCTTCTATGCTTATCTGACAACACTTGAACTTCCGCACACAGTCTACAATAAGTCAAAGTAAATGAAGAAAAAATAGTTACTCTTTGATTACGTACATGTGTATTGGTAGAAGACCCATCTATGTTATTACCTGATACATTGTAAATAGCTATTTTTTAAGATGGCTTCCACTTACACAAATGGAAATCATCTGTATGGTTTTTAAATCATTCATTCAACAAATGGATTACATTACAGCATAAAAACATATAGAAAAACAGAAAGAAAAATAAAATCACCAAAAGTTGATATTTCCATCTTATCCTTATCCTATCATTCTATTCATACATGGACATTTGAATTCTAAGTAGTTCACTTAAGGTGTAATATACACATTTCCCTTTTATTGTAAGTAAATACAACCGTGAAAGGTTTCACTTCTCTAAATAAGATTACCAGACTTAACCAGAATTTATAGAATTTTTCCACTGTTATTGAATATGTTGCTTTAATTCTGGCTATTATCAGCAACAATAGTATAAACATCTTTGTGTAATTTATGGATTACTGGATCAAAGGCTTACCAACAAATATTTATTGAATATCTGTTGCATTCAAGGATTTGTACTGGACAAAGTATAATAATAGAATGTGTAAACATAGACTTTCTCTTTAAACAGTGTCCATTTTAGGGGTACCTCGGTGGCTCAGTTTGTTAAGCGTCTGCCTTTGGCTCAGATCATGATCCTAGGGTCCTGGGTTCGAGCCCTGCATTCAGCTCCCTGCTCAGTGGAGAGTCTGCCTGTCCCTCCCCTTCTGCCCCTTCCCACCACTACCCCCACCCATGCTCTCTCTCTCAAATAAATAAATAAAATATTTTTTTTTAAAAAGTGTACATTTTAAGTAGGGGACTTTTGCTCACAAATTCTATAGTTATAGAAAGCAAAAAAAAAATCACAAATTAAACAAGGTATTGTGAGAACTAATTAGTATAGACTAATTTCTGATATTGAGCTTTATAGAGGAAATGAATTTCAGCTTAGATTTTGAGGGATATGTAAGAACAGGTCTAGTACAGGAGCTATAAAGGAATGGACAAACAATAACATCAATAAAACTTAATGACAGGTCTAGAAGTTGCATGAAGGAATTAATCGAGACTAGAAAAAATACTTAGAGCCAATGTGAAAAAAGGAACTGAGTGAGTCAGCTGGAGAATTTAGATTTTATATACTGCCCAATGAATAAAACATTGAAGGACTTATTTGGGAGTTGTGAAGATTTACCTGATAAGAATACTGATTTAGAATGATCTCTGCCTATAAAAGGCATTGGATGGATAGAAGAAAGATGGAAAAGCAGTTAAGAGTGCATGACATTTAAACAAAAGTAACAGTGGTGACAGTAGTTAGAAATCAGAAGATACCACTGAGCTGACATACAGAATAGGGGGATGCTGGGGTGTGGGAGATGAGTCACGAGATAAGGCTTTAACCATGAAGGAAGCCCTTGTTCAATGAATAGAAAAATGGAAACCTCATCTTGAAAAGAGCATATTTATCAGATACTACCTTATAATGTCAATCAGCCAGATCATATCCTTTGTTACATGAAAAGTTAAGGGTGTGCTATAAAATGTTATTAGCTTCTCAACTAAGAAATAAATAGCATTATATTTGCTGTTTCTTTGAAGCAAGATCTTTTTTATATTTCGGTTTCCCAAAAGACCAAGATTTACATGCCCTGAAAATATTCACTGTATTAAATTAAATGGAACTAAATTTAGGGGTTGTTTGTTTTTTCTCTAAAGAGGATATGAGATGAAAAAACAGTTTAACAGAAAAAGACCAATTTTAGTGGGAATGATGGATGCCAAATTTGAGACATCGGTTTATTTCTGAGAGGAAAGGAAGAAAGTAGGATAAAGAAGGGGAACAAAATGGGCCTAATCTGTATCTTTTTTATTCCTAAATAAAAAGTCTGAAGCAGAAAGTATTCAAATTGTTAAAGTTGGTTGGTGGGCATCTATGTTATTATTCATTATTATTTCCTATAATGTTAAGTTATTCTATATTCTATATAGAATATATTCTAAAATATTTCATATTTGTGTTTTTTTAAATTTTACAAAAGACAAATGTTGATAGTACCATAATTATTATTGCATAATTACTTATTATTTCCTTATTATTACAGTATATATGAATATATTGTGACCCTAAAAATAAGCTAATTGTCTGATAAAGAGTAAAACCTAACAACACACAGAAATTATTTTTGTGATATACCACTTGAATGTTTTGGAGAGTCATATATTTTTTCATAATCAAGTAACTGCACTAGAATGTATGTAGACTTTTTGAAGAATAAATATAGCAAACCTCATAACTTACACTGAACAAATAGCTCTCCCTCTGAAATTATTTAAAAACTGACAATATTTAAGTATTTATTTTCACCAATGCATTAAAGTGATCAATAAGTATATGCAACGTAATCTTCTGTAACAACCTTCAAAGAATCCATTGACATCAACTGTGAGTTCTAACATCTGTGTAATTACATATTCTAAAATTTGCTTAAACTTTAAATTAAAACAGTTTAGTGTTCTTAATGTAAACATGGATAACCCAAATGAAACAGTTTTAGAATTGGTTGTAATAAAATTGTATTATTAGTAACAATTTGAGGCAGTAACTATTTTTATTTCTTTATTTTTTTTAAGATTTATTTATTCATGTTAGAGAAGGGGGCAGGGGCAGAGGGACGTGGAAACAGAATCCCAAGCAGACTCCCCACTGAGTGCGGAGCCTAATCCTGGGCTTGATCTCACAACCCTGAGATCATGACCTGAGCCAAAATTAAGAGTCAGATACTTAACTGACTGTGCCACCCAGGCAGTCACTATTTTTAAAATAAACTTTTGTTTAAGCAATTGCTATATGGTATTGATTTGAGACTAAGACATAATAAGCATTATTAAATAGATGTTAACTAAAAAAATGAGTTGGGGCACCTGGGTGGCTCAGTCAGTTAGGCATCTGCCTACGGCTCAGGTCAAGATCTCTGGGTCCTTGGATCAAGCCCCATGTTGGGCTCTCTGCTAATTGGGAGCCTGCTTCTCCCTCTGTACCCTCTCTCTCACCTCAAATAAATAAAATCTTTAAAAAAAATTTTTAAAAATGAGTTAAAAGTGAAGTGATATCCAGGGTTTTAGAGCAATGTTCCTGTACCTACAAGAGGCATTTATAGGGGTGCCTGGGTGGCTTAGTGGGTTAAAGCCTCTGTGTTCGGCTCAGGTTATGATCCCAGGGTCCTGGGATCGAGCCCCGCATTGGGTTCTCTGCTCAGCAGGAAGCCTGCTTCCCCCTCTCTCTCTGCCTGCCTCTCTGCCTACTTGTGATCTCTCTCTCTCTGTGTCAAATAAGTAAATAAAATAGTTACTTAAAAAAGAGGGATTTATATAAGAAATGAAAAGAATTTCATATCTTGCAATATTGTACTAAATTTTTCTGCCTCTTTGATCATTAGTGGTGTATTCCCACACAGCCTGAACTGACCTGGTGACTTTGGTGAAAAGGACAGGAGCAAACCTGACAGAAGAGGAGGCTTGGCTGTTAGACTTCTTCTCTTGCTCCTTTGCCTTCATCCCAAGAACATGCCCGACCACTGTGCAGAGGATGGGATGAGAGTGGACTGCATCTAAGTCAGCCCAACAGTCCACCCAAAACCTTAGAGGGCCTGGAAGAGGGAAGAGGACCTGTCCAAGATCAGCAAAATCATCTAGCTAGCCATGGACTTGTGAGCACAAATATAGGGTTTTTTTGCAAAGAAGTTCTGGGTTGTTGGATACATAGCATTGTTGTTCAAGAGATAACTGATCCATACCTCAAATTACATAATTTTAGCTTTCTTCAGAAAATCTTCTTGGTATTATTGGCCCAATGGCATGGTGTTCCATATTATAAAACTCATAGTGTATTTTGGCATTTCATTATCTATTATCTATTATCATTCAGAAATAGTAAAAAAATTAATCTTGACAGGTAGGTACAAGTAACCATTACTCACGAACAGTTTTAAATGTACACTTATCATTTACTCCTATTGTAAACCTACAAAACAGTAAATAATACATTACCTCTTTGACCTTAAATTTTTTCTTTTTTCTTTTAAAGCTGAAGAGAGATATGTTTGATTTGGCATTCTCTCTGATCTGATATTCTAGAAGGCCACCAAAACACCCACATAGTTAGAAGCATTTCTTAGTTGAACAGTACACACAAAAACAGGAATGTCTAATTACATAAATCTTACCTTTCAAAAAATTACCTTTGTTTTGATACAGAAAACAAAAAACAAAAAACAACCAAATAAATAATCACTAAATAGATAGAGATGATTAGATGGTGGGGAAAGAGACAGGTGAGAGGGTCCAGTGAGCCCATATGCCTTGTTCCCACTTACCTTCCGTGAAACAGGCTTCGGGTTCAAGGGATTCTTCGGGTTCTACCTCAGGTTGCTCTCCCTCAGCAGGAGCTCCTATATCAACTGTGCTGCCTTCGGAGGAACTAGTTGCATTTAGCTTCTGAAAATCAATTCCACAGAAAAGCTTTTAAAATATTTTCTTTAATCTATAATATAAAAATTCAAAAGGTGTGCCCTCAAGTCTTCTGTATGCATTTCCTTGATCTGTAATTCAAGAGTATCTTAAACATAATGCCAGTCCGCTTTAGTAGAGGTGGGGGGTCACAAGATTAGATGCAGTGCCACAGCATATTTTTTTCTTTAAAAATATGGTACCAACAACTTAAATAATTTTTGATTAAGCCCATGTATAGAGATTCTGAAATAAAATCCTGAAGAGAGCTCATGTAGGCTGCCAGAGTCATACGGTCATCTGTGATCTTGCTTTTGTAAAGTAGCTTGCGAATGGTATAGTTTGTTTTATTCTAAAATTGTGACCCAACCAACAAAAGCTGCACGAGTGTATTTTCATGTCAAATACAGAAAAGATTGATCCAATGCACATAAACAGCAACAATCTAAATTTATCCACTTTTCATTGACATGAAAACATAGACCACTAGTTGTTATTAAATATATTCTACAGTTTTCTAATTCAGAAAAGAGCAGCACATTGTTAGCTTTATAGCAAGAGCTGGTATTTTGCATTCTCTTTGGCCAATGCACTCCTGTGTTTCATTGTGCATTTGGAAACTACTTGTTACTCTGGCACTCTTACCTGTCCTGTTAATACAGGGAGAAGTGACTCTTTGGCAGTCGTTTTGGTTTCCTTTAGGCTACATCAAATACCACCAAAAGAAAAATATAACAGAAGTTGTTTTAGACCGTGACATACAATGAACTTTAGCCAGGTCAGGGTGTTAAAGTGGCAGGCTAAAAACAAAGGGATCCCAGTCTTTAGCCTGGTCTTAAAATGCTGCAGGAATGACACAGGGCCAGGTATGAGTGCCACATGGAATCAGAGTAGTTTGGGCCACAGCATTCTCGGACCTGTTACAATGTTATTACCATGAGTGCATAACATTAGGAAATGGCTGAGCTGATAAGAGCTACTTTATAAAGGGGATGAGGTAAGCACATGATAAAATGCACACTGAAGTATGTGGAACTACTACAAAGTGAATATTGTAGTCGGTACTAGAAACACTCTACTCATATTTGAGCTAAGGATTATATGGATCTCCTCTGGGAAGATGGTTCCTTTAGTTTATGAGAATCATTTTCCTTATTTAAAATATTTACTTGGCATAGTGATGCTGATGAAGTGAAACTGTTTACATATGATAAAGATGAAATTGAAATGCTTTTGTCTTGTGTAATTTAACAAAATCAGTGACAGAAGCATAAATATTAGATACGTCTATCTTCTCAGAACCAGCATTAGGACTATTTTTTATTTTGACTGAAACAGTTAAATCAAGGATTATATATTATAAAATTCTTGAAGTTTGCTGAATTCTTCTCCTGCTCACCAGGTGTATCACAATACTAGATAGATAATCATGATATCTTTGTCCTTATAATTTGAATATATTTTTGTTTTAAGGTGACATGTCAAAGTGGGACAATTTATTTCACATATTTTAATTTTTTAGACTTCTAATTTCCTATCCTTTATCTTTTGGTTAGACTCTTTGATAACATAGCTGTGTTTATATACATGTAATTAACTAAGATATGACCAAATTATCCTCTCATTCCAACCCATCTGACTCATATAAAACTGTTACATCTTAGGGAGCTGAAGATACTGATCTTTTCACTTGCAAGATGTTGAAACATGGTAATCAGAAAAATTGAAGCTTCGTCATACCTAATCTAACTGCAGACAGCCCACAAAAAGAGATGGAAAACGTTCCTTTTAAGAAAAAAGGATAACACTGTAAATACAGATTGAGGGAAGGCCTGGGGGTGAACCGAAGGTAAAAATGAGGATCCATATTCAGAGTACTCCATATGCTCAGGCTGGCATAAGTGAAGGATTGTATTCCAGCCTATCTCAGTGCTGGGTAAGTCACAGGTACTCAATAAATATTGTTTAAAAAAATGAATGAATGAATGAATGAATGAATGAATGAATAATAGACTTCTCTATAACAAAATGAAGGTTAGCTCTTGACAGTGATTGGGAGAAGTCATCAGATAACAAATTCCAGTGAATCTTGGTTTGAAATGATCCAGAGGATCCCTGTAACATTAACTATCACACCTTTCATTTAGTGCAGCTCCTTAATACTAATATAGAAGTAATGTGTTTTTTTTATTGAAGCCAAATATTTGTGTATTTAAAGGTCAGGTTACTACTTTTTTATAAGTGCAACATGAAACTATTTTGTCTCTAGAAGACATATAGCACAAGACTTTTGAAGCAATGATACTACTTTTGCCATCTCTTTGTCCCTAGTACCTATCACCAATGTTTGTGTTTAATAGACGTTTGTTGAGTAAATGAATAAATGACCAGTGTATGGACTCTTATTCTGCCAGTAACTATTTCTGACATCTCCTATCAAATACTTTTACATTCAAGGGAATACAAATAATATCCCCACTTAGGTGCAGAATAACACAAATCCTTTAAGATTCTGAATTGTGTAAATAATGGCCAACAACTACTAGAATCAGGAGTGCTGTCTCAACTTCAGGTTCTCAATTTTTCAGACCTAAAATGAGTCTACAAAGAAAACTGTAGTTTAATTCTGGAGTTCGTAAACTAATACGGAATCATTCTAACAGTGTTTTCTTTCTTTTCACTTTCTACAGGTAGATCTGCAGTCCCATTGGTGAATGCAATCTTTTTAAGGAGAGGCAATCTCCTCCTTCTCCATCTTCCCTCTGATATGGAACAGTAACCAATCTGGTATCTATTTAGAGAAGGAAATGTGACTTTAAATATCTTGTCATAAGTTATAGTGAGTCAGTAGCTGGCTAAAATCTTCTATTTTACCAGAATTTCCTAGAGAAATTTTTGATGATTCATAAGTAAAACCAGCCTTTATCAGTATAAAATATTTAGTAGATGTGATATGTAGTTAAATGTTGTAGGTTCAAGATTGTGCTTGTGATATTATTGGTTTCCCATGTTTTGTGACAATGAACTTAGTATTAGTTCAATTTATATTCATATTCTTATATGTATAATTGTAGAGTAGAACTAAATATTCATTGGAATATTAAATGAACAAAAAGTTTAAACAATAATACTGAGATGCAGGCAAGAAACTGATTTATAAGATCTTTCTTGATAACATCAATCCAATGACTTTCTTAAAATTGCATAAGAGGCAAATACCATAATATAAAATATGTTGAATAAAAGTTAAAATGTGTAAAGAATCCATAAAAATCAAAGGAATCAAATTAAGACTATAAAACTCCAGCTTCAGACATGGTCATAATTATACTAAATCCTAACTATGGTACAAATTTGCCGAATAGAACTGTCAAATATACATTATTATACAGAACTTGTAGAACTCAGGTACTTGAAGAATTTTCAGATAAAGGTTGCTTGCAAATGCTGCAAACTAGGCATCATCCACTGTAAAATGCTACACGAGTAAGAGAATATGAATTGGCTAGAAATAGAACCAGTTCTATACTTTCAAGTTCTACACTTGGCAAGTTTTATATTTTCCTTTGGTAAATTTAGATGTTTAGGTTCTCTTTTTATTTTTTGTGCTTATTTATTAGGAAATAAATGAACTAAATGATATTTTTAGAGTACTCTTGCCTATTTAAATTTTAACAAAATATGATGTATTCTAATGTCAGGATAGTTAAAAAGATCAAACAGGAATAGCCAATTATTACGTGCTAAGAATAGCATTGGCAATAATTTACTTCCAGGTGGAAATATTACTTGAACATTTATTTTAATGAAAATCTCAGGGCTCTACCTATTGAAAATCTGCTGGATTCTTATTGGAGTTAAGCCAGACAGAATTGTATTTTGCTAAATAATCTAATAAATAAATATTAAGGCACGTAATATTTCATTTTGTATTTTTAAATATTCTCTTTTACTTTTCATATTATTGATATATTATGATTAAACATCAACATGCCAAACTAATAGTCTTTCTTGCAGAAAGTAAAAGTATTTTTAAAATAATCACAGCAGAAAAAAGGAGAGAAAACATAACTTGCCATTTTTTTCCCATAGGTACACTTGTTTTTCATTATAAAACTGAGATACATTTTTAAGGAAATATAATTATTTATAAAGATTCTATACAATGTTATAAAGATTGTGTATATATTAGAAAAGAGGTATATTTTACTCTGATTCGATAAAGGAATTGGAATTTTAAAGAACAAAATAGCTTCAAATATAAAGTAAATCAAATAATTCGTGTCAAATGAGTTTGACCCACAAGGATGGCAGTCCTTTGTTCGACATGGATCTTAATTCAAATTTATATTTGAGGAGCTCTGGGTTATTTTCCATGAAAAATCTTAACACTAGAACAATCAAAGTTATAATCTTGCTTGCTTTGGGATAAGCTAAGGCCAAAGTGGCACATTAATACCAGAAAGGGATTATTGGTGTTACCGTCTTAATAAGGAAAATGGCAAAATCAAACATGTGACAAAAAGTATCATTAGTGTTATACTACATTACCCAGAAACCATTTCTGTCTTTATAATGGATATATTATACAATTTTCAAGCCATAAATTGGATTTGAAGTATCCTTCTTGGTCCAGCAAAAGTAACCCTTATATCATGTTGGCCTACCCCAAAGAAATACATGTTTAGTCCACTTTATTCTTACATGGAAGATATTAAGAGCCTTTTTCTCCCTTAATCACTATCAGACTGGAAAACTTTCCCTTGAGGACTAAACATTCTCCAGGATAAAGTCATAAGTGGGTTCTTATTGAATCCTTCTCAACAAAACCTTCTCTCACATCTTTTTCCATCTCCCAACACTTGTGTTGGAATTTAGTATACACTTTTAGAAGCAGACAATGTTTCCTGAAGATGAGAGACAGTCAAGTAAATTGAAAACCATAATAATGTAAGAGTTAAGAATAAATGAGGTCAATTTAACCCAGTTTGGGCTTAGTTTGTGTTTCACCATATGTACTCTCAACTAAATCTCATAAATAAATTGGTAGATAATATATCTGATTATCACTTTCTTGGTATACCTGTATATACAAGAACTTGGAATATGGGATACTCAGAAAATAAGGAAACGAACCTTCCCTTTTTCCAAGAAACTGGGAAAAACAAGCTATTATCCTAAGGAGTCAAATCCCACACTTTTCTGAAGAATTAATACATTGTAGGAAAAAAATTTCTCTCTAGTCCCTGTGTATATGTATATTTGTGTTTCATTGTGAACAATTATATATCTTAGGTCTCATTTTATGTCATTCTTCCAATATATAAGGCATTATCTTTCATAAGTCTAGAGTGCCAGAGACTGACTATTTTGTCCCAAAGTATAAAAGAATACTATGAGAATGACATAATCATTGCTCCTTTCCAGAGAGCCAAATATGCTTATATTAAGGTTGTTCTATAATTTTAATGGCAGGAGAGGAAACTCCACCTAAGTGACAAAGTATTTAATTAATTTTTTTGTTTTTTAGTTTTATCCTGGAAATCTCCTTTGGATATACTGGTGATTCCTCAAACATAACATATCCCCAAATAATCATATATTTAGATATTGAAAGAACATATCCTTCATATGCCTGTCTCTAGATCTTTTGTCATAATTAGTCTGGGCTTAGGATAAACCATACCTACTTTTAAAATAAACTTTTAACTTTAGAGCAGTTTTTGGCTTTCAGAATTATTCTAAAAGTAGTTAAAAGATTTCCCGAATAAACTAAACTCAGTTTCTCTTGTTTTAATTAACATTTCTTAAGAAAATAATTTAATCGCACTGAGCAATTTAGTTAATATATTTGAGTACAAAACTATTATTTCAACATTAGGAAATGCAAAGGTCCACCAAATGGACTCCAAAGTATGTTACACTCGTTGCCATGGTCACATGACAAGGGAGGTCCTTTCATTTAAAAACACTTAAGGAGCTCACAACGATTCTCTTCCTATATAAGAGTCTGTAGTGCATGATATATTTACATAATATTCTTCAGGAGAAATTTCCCAGCAGGTCTGGATGAAACGAGGAAAAACAAAACCACAAAGGACAGCAGAGCAACCCAGTAAAGGTGGATTCCAGATCTGTTTTCAGAATGAACATACCACCTAAAAGACCATAATCTTATTTTTTGGTGTACAAAAGGCATTTTTTCCCTTTTCTTTCGGTCTTAGGATGGGGTAAATATCAACAGAATTTTCAAGGGAATCATATTCTAAATGTAAAATACTTTTGGTCAGTTGCTGAATAAAGCAATGCCATTTTCTCTGTAGTGAAGTAGATAAAAATTGTACCCATGCTGCTAGCAGCCAAAATGTAAACATTCCAATTCATTTACATTATTGTCACATTAAAATACCCTTTAGGTAGTTTGCACATGAATAAGGAATTGCTTTGGTTTGCATATAGAAAAACTTATAAATATGACATCGAACAAAAAGTTACCAACAAAGTACACCCATTGGGGCTATATTAAGAAACAAAACAAACAAACAAACAAAAAAACAGGGAAGAGAAAGCTTTTCTGCAAGTTTTTGAAAGAGCACTTACATTTCTCCTCTAAGCCCTGAGCATGTTCAAAACTCTGTAGCATTAAATGGAAATCAAATAATCCATAAAGGCATGCACTTTTATTTTTCAGTGAATATAATTTCTATTAAAATCTATGTAAGAAGATTAGCAACTAAATCATTGTTTTAATAAAAAGTTAGGGTTGCCAGACTTGCCTGACCATGCTTTATATGACTCAGCATAAGAGCAGCTGTGCATATTTTTACTTTACTGCCAATGGATGGGCAAGGAATGTAGCTGAGTAACATGCAGGCCAGTCAAAATTCATTTAGAAACTGATTATATTTATATATGTACAACTTGCTTGGGTAACCTGGGTAAAAGTGGTGGCCCGAGCCTCTGGCTGGTTAAAAAACACCAGAGTTGCACTCTTGATGGCTCCAGCTTGATTTTACCCCTGTGAGAAGTAAGAATGGTAAGCAGTGAAGGTCACCATATTGTACTGGTAAATTTCACTTTGAAAAAAATCATTTAAGCGTGGCTTCAACATTATTAAAACTCTAAAAGAGAAATCAATCACCCCAAATCACAAACTATGAAAAGAATTACATTAATTATAGTCAAATAATGTTGAGTTAAAGCATACATAAGTATAACATGAAAAACTCTAGAGAATCTACAGAAAGTATCAAAGAATCACACAACTTTGTCAAAGACATAGAGGATTTAGTTCAAACACCCAAACAACCTCTGAGTTCACTTGGTTAGTCTGTCCTATAAAAAGGAACTTTGAGGCAACCTAAAATGTTTTAAATGCCCTATTTTTTCCTTTAATTAAAAAAATTTAGAAAAGAATATCAATAACCTTCTTACTATTTCTTACTACTCTACATGTGATATTTTACAGCACAACCCCATCCCACCAGTTAAAAAATGAACAGACAAAAATAACTAGAAGACAGAACACTAAACAGATATTTCAGGTGAGAATATTCAGAATTCTTGGATAATTCTGTCAAATCTCTTTTGTTTTCCAGTATAGAGCTACTAGGTAAAATATCGTATGATTAAAACCTGCACATTTCTCTTTCTAGACTAGTGTCCTAATCTTCTATTGGCTTATGAGTTCATACTTAGGAAGACTGATATAAAGACATACTTGAAAATTTCTGCAAATAATGAATTTTAACAACTAGGTAACAATCTCTATGGTGGGAATGAATCAAAAGGACCCCATGCCAAAGCAATAAAATAATTCTATTTCCAACGGGCAGCTCAGTTCTCTGCCTCCAATTCCAAAGTAACGACTTCACATATATTATTTTGGAGTACTTAATTGAAACAGAAAACAATTTCAAAACCTAATGGTAACTGGAAAGAGAGAGTCTGGACTTTCCTACTATAAGCCCCACCTGACTGGACATTCCTCCTGTGTCAAACATAATGGTTTGAGGTGAGGCAAATATAAATGCAGTTTTGGAGAAGACTGAGGCTTTAAAATTTCTGAAAATTAAAAAGACTGGATGTCAAGTTAACTACACCTCGAAAGATACTCAAACTTAGTCAAAAGTTTAAACTGACCGAGGGCTTTAACATTTGATTCTTCATAATTTATTCTTAGTTTATATGAAATACTCTAAAATTAAACATACATAAAAAGAAAAATTGAAAAAAAAAAAAAGAAAAATTGACTTCCATTACAGTAAAGGAAATATTTACTATTTGGTATAATGTCAAGATAACAAGAGGGGAATATATAGTAAAATTTAATGACCCAATTCTCTTTTCTAAATGCTGGCTTCAATTTCTAGTAATATAAAATAGGAACAATTAGGCCCCACCCTTTCCTTCAGCAGAGCCCAACCAACTATGCTTACCCAAAATTTTATTAACCATATATTATGATAATATTAAATTTTAAAATAATGGTCTTATGAGTAAACATTTGAGTTCAACGAGTTACAGCAATTCGTTGCCTCAAGCTATAGTTTTACAATTTCCTCCTTGAATCACATTATTTACTTTGTGAAGCTAGTAACTATGGCCTTGTTACTTACCCGTTTATTTTAATACCTCTGTTTAAACTTTCTCTGGGGTGCCTGAGTGGCTCAGTTGGTTAAACGACTGCCTTTGGCTCAGGTCATGATCCCAGGGTCCTGGGATCAAGTCCCACGTGGGGGAGCCTGCTTCTCCCTCTCCCCCTGCTCATGTTCTCTCTCACTCACTCTCTTTCAAATAAATAAGTAAAATCTTAAAAAATAAATAGATAAACTTCCTCTGGATTTCATGTTCAACATCTACTTCTACCTAATCACAGAATTAGAAATACTTATCTTAAAATAAGAAAGAATGAAAAAGAGCATATTCTTCAGGAATTTTAGGTAATCAGCATGGGAATACTGACTGAAACAGCTAAGGTTTCCTTCATAGAAATATATTTTTGTTCATAATTTTAATTAATGTCCAATTTTTGTGACTGTTACACTACTTAAATTTTATCCTTCATGGCCTCAAGCTCCCCAGTCATTCGTCTATCTTTAGAATGAAAATAATATTGGAGGTCTTTCTCTTCCTGTCAATCAAATCAAATGACAAGAAAGGACAAATCTTTGTTTTTGGCTTTTATTTTTATTTGCTTATGCAAGCTTTAATCACTGGGAATTCTGTTTTCATTTTTGTATGGTTAAACAATTAAATATTAAGAGTTTAAATTCTTTCTTCTCTTTAAAATTCTTTCTCTTCTCTTTCCCAATTCTGTGCTTATTAACCTAGAAACAAGCTAAAGCATACTCTGGTACTCATACTTTTCTAGTAAATAAAAGATTACTTTAAATTGCCGAGACTGGCACTGTAGTTGATAAACTCAGAATTTTACATTCTCTAACATATCATGACTTGTTTGTGCAGACAGCATGCACTGGGCTCAGTAGGGTTAAACATTTTCAGCATGATTCATTACTATCTTCATTTCCTTAAAAAAATGATTTACTTCAGAAATATGAAACTATATGTAAATATCAAGCCAACATCCCAGTCATTTTCCGCGAATAAAAATGCCCGTGCAAACTAAATAAGATCACGTTTTATGAAGTATTTCATAAAAGCCAAGTGAGAATTGGAATTGCCTTCTCACCAAGTATTTATCGAGTACATACAAAAAACCACCATTGTGGGAGAAATACAAGAAAGGGAACAAACTGAAGCATTTTCACAAATCTCAAATTATTTTCAAATAATTAGAGAAATTCATATTAATCTGTATATTAATATTAATAATTCAAAATGGCGAATATTTGAAAAAAATGAGTCAGCATATCCTTTGGCTATATTTTAATCTGTCATCAATTTATCACCAATTTTGCCATAGAACGTGTATCAATATCCTATTTTCTTATAGAGATAAAACATAACTTTAAAGTAGACTCCTAGTTTAAAGCATACGTTACATCAAAATATCTTATTAAAAATTCCTACCTCTTTGCTTTCCTCCATATCTGACTCGCTGCTAAATTCTTCAGTATTTAAATTTTCAAAGTCAGATTCTCCGACAGCAATTGGTACAGTCACAGTGAGGCTGGGATTATTTATGAAGGACATGTAATCACTTTCATCCACAACATATTTTTCCACACTGCTGCCTATGCCACTGGTAGTTCCATTTCCATCTTTGAGATAATTGAGATCTTTGCCTATTTCTATAGTGGTATGGTTGGAAATACAGCTGTCTTTTTTGTTATTTAGATCTTCGAGAGGTTTAATTTCATCTAGGGCTTTCTGCTTTCTTACAAAGGCTTTCTGAATAAATTCACGGAGTTTTCTTTTAACATAATCAATTCCTTTCTGCATCCTTCCCACAGCAATCTGGAGATTGTTCATTTCATTATCATCGTCAGTGGCAGCAAGGTTGTCAGAACTGAACGAACTCAAGAGCAAGGCCAGGAAGAGGTTCAGAACCTAAGCACAATAGGAAAATAGGTGATGAAAACATTGTATTGTTTCAGTTGATCTTAACTATAAGTTTTCCAAAATTGCTCTTACACCACATTTTTTTACTAGTAGGTATTCCTTTTAGTTTGTGATAAGCTATCCTGAAGAAAAGGTGAATGAAATAAATACCTGTTCAATATCAAGTGATACTATTTTTTTTAAAGATTTTATTTATTTATTTATTAGGAAAGAGAGAGAGTGAGAGAGAACATGAGAAGGGAGAAGGTCAGAGTGAGAAGCGGACTCCCCATGGAGCTGGGAGCCCAATGTGGGACTCGATCTTGGGACTCCAGGATCATGACCTGAGCCGAAGGCAGTCGCCCAACCAACTGAGCCACCCAGGCGCCCTCAAGTGATACTATTAACGGTATTTCCTTTTTAGTCAAAAATTACTGAAACCACTATTACGTGAAACTTCTAAATTAAGTTCAGTTCCAAAAGAGAAATCTTTGTTATCTAGATAACTGTAACAGTGAACAAAGGAAAAAAAAGTTTTATTTGGGATGCTAAGTATTTTCCCTATGTAAACTAGATTTTCCAGGAAACTGATAACTTATTATAACATTATTCCTAAAATGATAATTCTAATGTATTTAAACATGATTTTGTTTTCATGTATTTGTACCAATTTTTACACTAGATAACTTATTAAATTAGAAAAAAATATATACCTATTGCTAGATCAAAAGCCACAGTTTTTGGTTCAGAAAATCATGGCCACTAGATCTATATAATAGCTGGAAATACTATAAAAATGGTTTTTATACAATAACCATGATAATATTGACTTAAAGATTGTGGAATCAAGATACTGCCATGGACAAAAATCACTAATTCTGTAACTTGAGTCTCCAAAAACAGGCCTCACTGGTAAGAGTGAGTGAAAAGATTAGTGACTATAAACCCCCTCTGAATGTACTCAAAAGATATAATTTACTAATGAATCAGGTACTCAGATGGGTACAAGACTAAGTTGTATAATTTTTTTTTCAGGATTTGATTGATAATTTTATGAGTTTATGATAATTGAAGCATACAGAATAACAGAAGGATCTAGTGGTAAAGGAAGCCAAAGCCAAAATGTAAAAATAATAAAGAAGAATCCTAGAAAAGACTTTTAAAACTCCAATGAAAAGGATGCTACATTCTTGCTACATTCCTATCTTTCCAATTACCTAATAACGCGTATAGCTCCTTTGTTTAATCAGTTACAAGTTAGTCTACCAATGGTAATAGGAAATGTAAAAATGTGTAAGATCCAGTAAAGACTTCACATAACCTGTAAGTCTATAATGACATTTCCCTATTGCTATCCTATGGTTGCTGGTATTCATATTAAGGCCTACTCTTTTACCAATAAAATTACATTTTATTGTTATTTGCCTTTGAATTTATTATTTGGATGAAAAATAGATGAGAGAAAAAAGTTAAATGCTACATTTTGGTGTTTATCCACAATGAAAATGAATTTTGGTGGCATGGTATTCTAGATTTGATTTCTGAAGGTTTATTAATGAACTATCTTTGTCTATCAGGAAATTTTTCTTGATATGTATCAATTGAGCCTTCCAGAGTGAGATCCAACTTATATTTCCTCTTCAAAGCACTGAAGCAAGTACTCTACTTATATAAAGTGTGTCATTTACTGTTCTAGCTGTATGGCCTGCTCCCCTTTCTTGGTAGAATGTGTGGGGCAGTCTTTGGCCCCGCTTCTGTCTTGCCTGTGGGCCAGTCATGGCAGTGATTACTGACACTTCTTGCAGTGGAGCACCGTAAGTTTATGTGAGTTCAAAGCGGGTTATGTCAGCTTACCTTTGGGGGACCTTTCTCTCTTCAGTGAGGATGAAAAAGAAAAATTATAGGAGGCATTGCATAAAGTTCATTCCATCTTATTTAAGCAAATGTAATATGAACACATTTCTTTACTGGTGGTAAAAATGACAGATATTATTATTACTGCCTTCGCTACTCGGAAATATATCCAGGATCTCATGAAAGGGCAACTTTTTAAGTTGACAGTCAAAAAAGAATGGAGAGCCTTTAAATTTTTCCTTAAAGGTACGGAATTTCAATGTATGCATATAGATGGCAATGATTATTTTACAGACTATTTCTCTTTAATCATATACAGTAATCCAAATTTTTAAAAAATATTTTATTTATTTATTTATTTGAGAGAGAGAGAGAGAGAACCCACAAGAAGGGGAATGAGCAGAAAGAGGGGGAGTAGCAGATTCCCCGCTGAGCAGAGAGCCTGGCGTGGGGCCTGGGATCATGATCAGAGCCCAAGGCAGATACTTAACAGACTGAGCCACGCAGATACCCCTACAGTAATCCAAATTTATATTAAATGTCTTCCATATGTATAGATGCTTCTGAAATTCTCCTTTCAATCTGAATCTTCTGTATAATTACATGTCAGATTTCTTATTTCTGTAAATTAATAGATTATATGGGATATGTTGAATGTCTTTCTCTTTAAAACCATTCTGCACTTTCCAATTGCTCATTGTTAGCTTCCTAATAAAAAGCCATCTGTAGCTCTGAATTGCCTACAAAAAAATTCAATTTTGTTACATACAGTCGGCCTTTTCATAAATTAAACTCTATACAGTCTAGCCCTACAGTTAACTTTCTACTACTCCTACTATGGATTCCTTGTTGCAGTTTGATCTGTTCACTCATTGTTGTCATAAAGGATTCTGTTCTTTGCCTTTTCTTCCAATACATGCCAAATATATATATGAAATCAAACCAAATCTATAATACAACCTTATGATTTTTTGTTTCTGTTCTATGTAAGCCCAGGACTCTCTCTTCCTGTTCTATGCAATCCTGTACTTCTCAGAAAGCAAGCAAATTGTATTAGGGATTGTGGTGACTATAAAATATATATACAAATTATTTGTTACTCCTCCATTCAAGTTAAAGCCTAATTCCTTCTTAAGTGTGAGTTTTTCTTAGTGACTAGCTCTGATGAATACAACATGGCAGAAGTGACAGTGTAGGACCTCAAGATTAGACCACAAACAAAGCCTTCTCCTGCCTTCTCTCACATGTCCCCTGCTCTGGGAGAAGCCAACGGAGATCCTGGAGACAGTCAACAATCCTATGGAGAGGGACACGTGGAGAGAACCTGAGGCCTTGTGCCAAGAGCCAATGGGTAACTGGGACTACCTGTCAAAGCTATGAGAAGGAGGTTTCCTGGAAGCTCATCTTCCAGCTTCAGTCAAGATAACTGGGGCTCTCGTCAACATTTTGACAACAACTTTATGACAGACCCTGACCTGGAACCACCCAGTTAAGCTACTCCTATATTTATGACCCACAGAAATTAGAGATAATAAATATTTGTTGTTTTAAGTCACCATTCATATTTCTGGATTGCATAGTGCTCATGTTTCTTGTTACTTCAAGAATAGGTCTGCATTATCTAAGCTAACATTGAGGAGGCTGAAATCTGCAAATGAATAGAAATAAACAATAACCTCTTGCATTTTTCCCCTCCCTTTTTTTTTCTTTGAGGGAATTGGAGGTTACTTTTATGTGAAAGGAAATTAAGTCTACAAATTACATATTTTAAAATATGGCTACGACAGTCCTTGTTCTAGTCCACTGGATTGGAACTTAATCAAGCAACTTAGAATAATTACTTACTATGTGAAGTATAAGAACCTGATCTTCATCACTGAGTCTATTGTCTTCTCTTCCCCATCCACTGGGTCCACTATTTTTTGGTTTGTGACAGTCTACTTTTCTTCCTACCAAGCTAAATCTTCATCTTAATTAAAGATAATTTAGGTTCAAACTCCTTGACAAAGCCTGTCTTGATTACCCTTGCCAAAGCAATGTTTCCACTTTGTGGAATAGTAAAAAGTATAGTGATGAAGAACAACTCTAGTTCAAATGGTATTTTAACAGTTTGTTATATGCTATATGTCAATTATATAAAACTGGAAAAAATAAAAATAAACAATGAACAAATATTTTTTAAAAAGTTTATGTGGGTTTCAATAGTCTAAACTCTACCTGGCTCCTCCAATAATGAATAATTGAGCATTGATTTTAAAAAGCCAAAAACATATAAAACTTTCCCCAGTTGAACATACTTTTTAATGATTACATTTCTTTTACTAAAAATAAGGAAAATATTTTTGCTACATACCACCAGGTTTCCAATCACCATGACCATCATGAAGACAGTAAGGCACATGGTTTGGCCAGCGACCTCCATACAGTCCCACATGGTTTCTATCCACTCTCCACACAGCACACGGAACACAATCAGGAAGGAGTGGAAGAAGTCATGCATGTGCCAGCGTGGGAGTTCACAATCATTGGAGATCTTGCAGACACATTCTTTGTAGCTTTTACCAAAGAGCTGCATGCCGACCACGGCAAAAATGAAGACGATGATGGCCAACACCAAGGTGAGGTTACCCAGAGCCCCCACTGAGTTGCCAATGATCTTTATCAGCATATTCAGGGTGGGCCA
>CM052810.1:115081418-115119408 GCA_028533885.1 Nasua narica | reverse complement strand
ATGTTTCAAAATTTTCTGATTTGGCCTATTTTATAATTTGGCAAACGTAGTCTTGTCATTAAGAATCTATTCTAACTACCTAATGAGAAACACATCACAATCTTGTTACCATAGATCAATGTCCTCTATAATTCATAATCATCTTTCTAATCAAATTTAATTCTAAACCAAATTGTACATAAAATCTTTCACTCTTTCATACTGCTTAACTGTAACAATCAATATATTTTTGTTATAAAAAAAAAGGATGCTAAACTTTTGCTGTCCAGGTGTACAGGGCCAATTAATACACATTTAACTTGAAGGTGATATATGAAATTCATTAAGGCAGTCATGAACTCTTTCAAGGGGAAGAAGAACCCTCAGTGAGTCTTACCAGGTTCCCGACTGACAGCACACTGCTGAATTGCTCTGTCATAGGATAGTGCTCCATGGCCATAAAGAGTGTATTTAAGACAATGCAGATGGTGATGGCCAGATCAACAAATGGGTCCATCACAACCAGGTTGACAAGATGTTTCACCTTTAACCATGGTTTACAGCAGTCCCAAATCAAACACATGTTAGCAAATTTGTACCAGCAGGGTGGGCATTTCTGTCTGGATTCTTCAAGTTCTGGGGAAAAAAGTTAGAATACTTATGAAAACTGCTTACTTTCTACTAGGCAGCATTTGGTTTAAATTACAAGTGATTTCTTAGAAATCTAAAATTGTCAAAAGGCGTTAATAGGTTAATCTGATGGTGGAATAGGAAAAGACCTATTATGGGTTAGTTGTCATAAAAATCATGGGCACAGAAAGGCTAGCAACTTTCAAAATCTATTTTGGCTAAACATAGTTTCACAGACTCTATCTGAAGTATTAAACTGTCCAGAATCATCTTCAAGGATATCTGAAACTAATGGGGAGGACTTGGGTTAAGCTCACCTGCGTTCCAGATAGAGCCAGATGCATATATTTACGTATATATAATCAAAGAACCCCTTCTCCGAAGACATCCTAAAACTTTTATCCGTCATGCTGAAACTCAGTTTCTTGGATTAGATATGTGTTTTGGGTCTTTAAATGAGATAGTTTGGTAAGTGTCACCAGTCTTGGTCAAAAAGTTTCTAGTTAAGCTTTTTTTAGATCTAGGCTTGCATATTAAACTTAACAATATCCCTTTTCTCTAAATGTCTTTATTTAACTAGAGGGCACAAAAGAAGAGAAAATATGCATGTTAAGAAAGTGGAATACTCACTGTTAGCATAAATCAATATTTCAAGACTTATTACTTATGTACTACATAAGTCTCTACATGTGTTATGTAAAATACAAGAGGATTTTAGGTAGAACGTATGTAGATTTTATAAATTTTCATGGTGTGAATTTATTTTAATGTATCAAAGTGTATAACTATCATACCAAACCTATGATACAAAGTTTCATATCATAATACACTTATTTAAGAAAAAAGTACGATGATTTCAAGAAGCATTTCAACTGAAGAACAGGAGAGAGAAGAGAAACTTGCATAGCTCTTTCAGGTGATACTCAAAATACTGAAACTTGATAAATATTGGCAAAGAATTTTAGAAAATTAGGAAGTGGGAAATTACTATCTTCTTTGGTAAGATGATCTTTTAATCAACTCTTAAGTGGAAAAAGAATGCAGAACTTCTTTTCTGCCCATATCATTACTTCACACCTGATTATCTGCTCTGCCAAGATGAGACCACCACTTCGTAGCACTAAAATAAAGGAAAAGATTCTTTTTTAATTCATGGTATATTTGACTCTGGTCAGACTCTGCTCAGCTTAGTATTACTACTTTAGCAACTGGAATATCTCTTCAAACCTGGTACAATTCACTAGAAGCTAAGCTTTGTGGGGGAGAAAACGGCATATGGAATGGATAAAACACAAGCATAGCTAATGATTTTTTATTTTGCTGATAAACACTCACTACTAACTAATGCTGTAAGTTCACCACTTCCCTAGAGTAAATTAATTTTCTGACTATTTTTAACAGAAATCCATTAGAGGTAGATTCTTCAATTGTCTCTTTAGATACTAAAATTCTTCAAGTGCACAGTTTATTTCTCTTTTTCTTAATACGTAATTTTGTAAACCATCAAGAATAGTTGAGGTGTAAATCAGAAGAAAAAGATAATATCAATAGCCAGTTATTGCATAGATGCTTTTAAGACTCCTAAACAATGTCATGTTTATACTGAAGATAAAAAGATATCATTTACAGTAATTAACAAAAGAGAAATTAAATAATAACTCTTGGCCTGTGTACAGTCAGAATAAGCATTTTTTAATGCTACTTGTCATTTAGCAGGAAAAGAGAAGCAAACAGGAGTTGTGTAGAGAAAAAAAACAAACCAGAGAAAAGGTCAAAAGAGAAAATTCAGCCAATGTTGCTCATCTTGACACCAGGAAAAAGTGGATCAAAGTTGTTTTAGTTCTAAAATAAAATCATTCAATTATTCATGCCAGAAAGAGAGAATGAGAGAGAGAGAGAGACAGAGAGAGAGGGAGAGAGAGAAGAATCTTACATTTTAAAACAAAACAAACACTTAGGAAAGAACGACAGCCATCTCTCCATTATTCCTGTGTGGGTTATCCACACTGAGATTCACTTACATCCTAGTTTAGGTGTAGTGCTGGTTCTTCTCAATTCTTCAGGCGTTTGTAACTTACCCTCCCACTATCCTTCCCAAGGATGTGACCAGGAAACATTTCTGTACGGTTTTGCATTTGAAACTTGAAAAGCAAACTATTCATTTTTGCACATCTCCTACAGTTTCATTAAGTAGGAGGCTATTCATTACACTGGACAATGGAGACTTGACTATAGTTCAAAAGAAGGAAAACAAAAGAAGATGCCAGCCAGCTGGATCAACAAGCCTGGTTCAAAAAAAAAAAAAGAGAGAGAGAGAGAGAGAGAGAGGGCGGGGGGAAGTAAACTAAACCATGATTAGACTTAGGAGAAAGGACCCCAAATAAACAAATTATGTCAACCTAAGAAACCCTTCCACTGTTAGCAGGACCAAAAAAAGGAAGGACTATGTAAGACAACTCTACTCTGCCTGTGTATGTGAAGTATTGCTAACAACCAACCTAGATCAATGTCATATTCAAAATTTTTAGATACAATTGAATAAAGAAAGGAAAGGTTTAAAAAAAAAGAAAAGAAAAGTTTATATTCTATAAAACCAATGAAAAACAGAATGAAAATGTTGCTATGGTCCCTCACAAAAGTATAAAGTCAAAAAGCTCTTCAGGTATTAAACCAAACACTCAGTCTTCTGCTTCCTAAGTTATACATAATTCTAGGACATCCTAGGCAACTCCACTGAGACACATTTCAGTGGAGAGCCATGTGGATACACTCATTTTGAACTCTGTATCTTAATTCGTGGACAAGTCCAATCTTGTGGTGGGCTGATGTTTTTCAAGTAAGTGCTTACGTTAGCTCAAACTTAATGGTATCAGAAGTGCAAAGTAGGACTGTTGATTTAGACTTACCCTGTCTCCTTCTCTACTTCTTGCTTTAGGGAGCAGACATGCTGCTGACATCGGTAGCAGAACCACTGGCAGCTTCCTCTCAGTGGTTTTGCTATGTGGCAAGGAGCAGAAGACCAGAGAATCTTCAAAAGATTTACCTGGAGGGACAGGGAGGAGCAAGCTACTGGCAGCTGGGGGAGAAGAGGGGAGTGCAAGCTAACGCAGGCGAGGTTGGGGAAGAACGTACTGAGTTTAATATTCCATAGAAATCAGTGAGAAGATTTCTGATACTGCATTAAGATATTATAAAAATTGGGTCTTGTAATATTGACGTGGCTGTGATATATATTCAGATATCTACACTGTGGGTTTTTTCTGGCTGTGACTTTTAGGCTTTTGGTACTGGTATTAGTATCAAAAAATCTTTGCATTCAGACGGAAAGAATTATTCCAAGAATACATCCAATGCCAAGAGAAACTATAACTAACAATAAGAAAGGCATGTGCCTGTGAATTCTCTCTCATTGGCCATCTTTCTTTTTCCTTTGACACGTCTACACAACCGCGCACACACACACACACACGCACACACACACACACACACAACCTGGGAGGGGGCAGAAAGAGGGGGGCTATAAAAGAGAAAGGGAGAGAAGGGAGATGGAGGGTAAGGGAGAAGGATAGAATATATTTTATATGAAAGTATTTTCCAAGTAGTTGAAGTTGATAGTTCACATTTAAATTCACTTACAGCATGGAAAGACACAAACATGAATTAACAAAAACAATGAAAGTAAAATGACAATAATGATAATATTTGCTGACTGCCCTCTATAGTCCAAATACATAGGTGTTTTTTATATTGATGTCTCAATTCTTACAACAACCTGATGCCTAGACCTCATTATCTGCATTTTACTGATGAAAAAAAACCTGAAGTTTAGAGTCATATTAAAACATTTAAAATGGAGCAGAACCAAGAATCGATCACAGATCAAGCTGTCCCCAAAGTTTTTATTTTGGCATTGTAAGATCCAGACTGCTAAACAATATGTTAACTACTCGGATATACAATCTGCAGCTAAAGAGAGAGCTGATATATGGTAAAACTCTGGTCAAAAAGAGGCAAAAGTTGTTCTACAAAATTTTGAAAAAATTGCTTCAAAGAGGTTAATATCAAACTTTAATCCACATTTTTCATTTATATTTCTGGTTATATTAAAGCACTTTATAACTTTTGTCTCAAGCAGTTAATACAATTCAAATGGGTTAGCATCATCATGAAAGTAAACATTTATTATTACACTCCTTTCATTGTCATGCACACAACAAGCTTCAACAGTTTAGAACTGAATCTGCAAAAGCAGTATTCCAAGTATATCTTGAATTTGCAGTAACTTCCTGGAGGCTAAATGTAAAAATCTGTATGGGATTGTAGAATCTATGCGTTGTATGTGGTTTTTACTTTTATCTGGTAAAAGACATAATGCTGATGTGATATAAAGTCAGGAAGAATTTTCTCGGAATTTATGGAAGAATTTTCTTTTTCATCATTACCAAAGCATCAGCAAGTAGCTCTGCTATAAGACTTTTGACATACCTTCCATGGTGTTGGTCAAAATACTGGCTAGACTCATTGCTCTTTGCCTTGCTGTAGGATCTTCCAGCAAATCCATGGAAACATGATAAGAACTGGACCGTCTCTTTCTTAGTTCTGTTTCAGTAGTCGTGCCCTGAAAATAAAATTTCAGGTAAAATAATCCTTACTCTTACAGGTTATAAAACCCAAAGTGTTTCTATAGTAGTACTACTTAACTAAATGTCTACCAGATGAGAACTGCTCATTAAGATATTGCTGGAATCAGTATTCTTGGGAAGTGTTTGAAAACCCGTCAGATTCTCAGCCTTCAATGATGCCTGGGTTCGCAATCAAGATGGACTTTAATTCCTCTATGGTGGAGCTTTTGGCTGGAGGGATCATGCCTATCATTGCAGAGATAATCTTTTAGCATCTCAACCAATCCTACCTAGAACTTCAGATTGAAACTCAGTGTTCCTTGATGTACTTTCAGGTTGAGTTATTAGATCTTTATAGACACATATTCATGGTTTAATGTATGGAAAGAATTTTTAAGGTTTCCCTAATATACATTAGTAACAGTTCTCCTAAAATGTGAATTCAACTTGTAAAATGCTTTTGTTCATTATAAATAGGTAACATCTCCTAACATCCTTAATAATAAAAGCAAATATTAGAACTAACTTATAACATTTACATTTACAAAACAAGTCCACAAAACATCCGCAAAACAACACATCTTTGGTGCTGTAACTCTAATTTAAGTCAATAAAACCAATTTGGGGAACTTTGATTTTTTAACTATGATAAAATGATTCAATACTTTTCTATTCCAAAATAAACTCACTAACATTTCAACATGGGCAGAAATTTATTCCTATCTTAGATGATCAAACAAAGAAGTTAATTATCACAGGAAGAAAGGGCAAAACTCAGCATTTCATATGCTGATCTGAGTGCTAATAATAAATAAGAAGTCATTTTTAGTTCTCTGAGGATCCTCCCTAATTCTAAAAGAGCAATATGAGTCTTGTTCATCTACTTTGACTTTACTGTGGAATGAGTAATTAACATTATTTTATTAACCTGCATACTTCCAGTGCAGACATGTTCAAAGGCAAAGTTTCCACTCAGTTGAAATGATTGCCACTAGTGGTGATAAACATCCATCTAGGTCACTCTAAAATTGATCTTATGGTAGAAGAGAAGCAAAATTAATGAGAAAAAAAATACGGCCCCCCCCCCCCGTTTTAACTAAAATCCTTCAAATCAAAAGGTTGTTTCTCAGAAATTAAAATATTTGGCCTGGTCAGAGAGACAACGTTTTAAGAAAAAGTAGGGTCACTTAAGGGTCATCTAATCTCTTCTGCTCTCCACAGAACTCTATGTGAAATCCTAGATCTGTCTAATCTTTAATGATAGATTTTTGATCCTCTAATGATATTACTGAGGAAATTCTTAAGTTAAATTGCTTCCATTGAATTTACATGTCGAGGATACTGTGTGCTTTGGGGGATATCATTTGCCTTCAGTGGTTTATTTTCTATTCTCACTTCCCCCTCCGCAGTCTCTCAAAGCCTACTCCTTTGTCTGCTCCTTTGGCTCAGCGCCCTGCCTCTAAGCACCCGGCTGCATGACTACCGAATGGTCGCATGACTACCGAATGGACGCGTCGGAGTGGGAAATAAAAGGATCTCACTAAGCTTTGCTTCAAATGGGCTCCCATTTGCCTTCAGAGCTGTATTCTATCCTCTCCAATAGGGCAGGAGTTTTATGGTAATTATTGATAAATTCTATTTTCTGAGACACTCCTTGTACTTATGCAAAGAAATCATGGATTTGTTTTTGTTTGCTCAATTACCATTTATCAAGATCAGTGAGGCTCATACTTTATCCTGTGTAAGAGTCATCAAGGAAGGAGTTTCCCAGACTTTGTTCTGTTCAGTCTTTTGGTGTGAGTAAGTCTTGATTGGCCCAGGAATCTCTATTTTTTTCTTTAAACCACTTTATTGAGGAAATGACTGATATGTAAAAAGCTGTATATATTTAATAATACACAATTCGGTGAGTATACACTTGTGAACTATCACCACTATCAAGGCCACAAACATCTCCATCACCTTCCAAAGTTTCCTCTCATCCTCTTTATTATTGTTGTTGTTGCTGTTATGATTTGTGGTGAGAACATTTAACATAAAATCTACCATCTTAGCAAATTTTAAGGATACAATGCAGTATCATTAGCTACGGGCGTTATGGTATATAAATCTCCAGAACTTATTTATCTTGCTTAATAGAAATTTTCTATCCTTTGGCCATCAAATTCACAGAAGCAGAGAGTAGAATGGTGATTGCCAGGGGTTGGGGAAGAGGGAAATGAGGAATTTCTATTTTTAACAAGCATCCCAGGGAATTCTGATATAAGTAGTCGAAGATGAAGTATATTTTGAGAAACACTGGGTTAAAATGAAAATGTTTGCTTCCTTAACCATTTCTTACTTTCCATTTAAGAATGTTTAAGAAAAATTCAATAGAAGACAATATTGCATTTTAGATAGAATGTAGGGTTAGTGGCCAGCACACTTGGGGTAAAATCTTAGTTCCACCATGCACAGACCTCAGCTTCCTCCTCTTTAAAACGGGGATAACATTTGCACTCATCATAAAGGGTTGTTTTGAGGACTTAATGAACTAAAACCCATGCAGAGTGTTCTAGGCAGTATCTGGTACATAGTCAGCCATGATTATTTTAACAGAGAAGTTGATATTCCTTCTGCATTCTTCCTGGTTCCTTCACTACAAAGTTCTACTTTTTTTTCACTATTTTATCTGACTCCAGGTGCTTGGACATTTCTTTGGGAGAAAGTGGTGGGGAGAGGCCATGGGAAAAAAAAGAATCAATGGCTATTTCCATAACCTAAGTAAGAGGTAAGAAACTCCTCTATTAGGTGACTGAAAGCTGACTCCATATGATTTTGATGTGGCTGAAAGAATTTCCCCAACTATAATAAATGGGCTCATTTTAGAAAAATCATACAAAGACAATTACAATATGATTTGGAAAGCTATAAAATACAACCCAATGACATTGCTAGAATATTTTTATGTTGGGCAATAAAATCTTATTTAATACCACAGTTAAAAAGTACCTCATGCTTTACAAAGGAAAATGTCAATAATATATCCCTATAAGTGTCTGCTATTTAGTTGAAACTCTTTTTTATATGCTTGATTTAGAGCCTCTTTGTGTACAAAAAGAAATCATGATATTAATATAGAAATTGAAATCTTTTCTAAAAATTGCAATACATGACCCTACCAGGTACTTTGAGTGACTTCTTTACCACACAAAGGTACAGTGGCTGGGGGTACTAAAAATGAGTGCACTCTGACCTGCAAAGGATTTAGATGTCTTTAGTAACAGTATCTACTTCAAGCAGAAGTATCAAATTCTCCTTTTAATGGAACAGTGGTAATAAGAATAGTTTTATCATTTGTTGCATTTTATTTATGATATTGGTTAAACATTATGTTTGATAAGTTGTTGCTGTGCTTTTTGGCAAGTTTCATACCCCCAGGCCCTTAAGGATATCCTTTTCTTCTTCCCATATAATGATGAATACTTCTAATTAGATTCTGTGAGAGTCAATCTATATTTTTAATTAATTTGTAGAAACATCTAAATAGAACAATTTGACAAAGTGAGTTCACAGCTGGTCTCAACCAACCCCAACAAAAGACCTCACAAAATTCCTGGATATGGAAATAAAAAATAGTGCTTTCACCAGCCACAGGTCCCTTCCCAACAGTGGCAGTTTTCACCGGCCTCACCTCGGGAAGGAGCTGTCCAGCTGGAGACGTGAGGGCAGAAGGGCCCCCGACCAGCGAGACCACTCCATTGCAGTCCACTGCACTGTGCATCTTTCCGTTCACCGGCAGAATGGGGAGTACCCTGGAGGCACGGCTGGCCTGGCTGACGTTGCTGTGACGCCGCTCTCCATGTCTGTGTGGCACAAACAGAGAGTCTCTCCGGCTGTCATTGTCTTCAAAGGTGCTGTGCTCATCATCGGCAAAGTCATTCTCAGAGCCAATATCCTTTGTTCGACCTCTGAAACTGAAAAGGCTCGCCCTACTGTTGCGTCTTGGAGAGAAAAGGGAGCCACGGATGCTCAATAAAGACTATGAATAATAAGAAAGCAAACAAAACACAGATGAACAGAATTAAGAGCAGTCATCCCCAAACATATGAGACTTGACTCATGTCAGATTTGTTGACTTACCTGAGGATAAGTGATGGGATGAGTTGGAACCATGGGCTCCTACGGTAACTGCTGGTGGTGTTCTGGCATTCTCTACCAGGTTCACCTCATCGGTTTTGCTTTCCCTTTTTCTCCCTTCCTTCATTTTTTATTTTCTGTCATATTCCTCTATTTTACACATGCCTTAAGATAGTCACAAGTACTCTTCAACATTATTTTGTCCCATTACTGGCATATAAAACAGAATTTTTTGCTAGACCCTATTCTAGAAGCTAATCTCGTTTAACATGCCAATGGAAAGCAACTAAACACACACCTACATTCGGATCCTTTGAAGCTAAAAATATAGCCAGTAAGAGCTCACTAGTGACCACACCCTGATGCAGATCTCACCAAAGAGGAAAATAAAATCAATCTTGCTAGTAGGTCTGTTTAATTATAGTACAAGGAGCAGCTTCTCCCCTTCCCTTTGCATATTTAACAAAGTCTTCATGAATTAAATAAATGAAGCTGAGAGAACTGTATGATTCATTCCTAGATTTTCACTCTGTCTCTCAAGAAATCTGAAAAGTACTATATTCACAAAAACCTGGTTTTCACGAAGTATTTGGTCACAATCATTAATTACACAGATTTCTAAATGGCTACATTGTCACTGCCATCACGCAGTTTTCCTGGATTCTTAAGCATTGCAGCATTGAACATAATCATGCCTCAATTATTACTAGTCTACTTTTATAATGTCACTGTAGTAAACACTTTCTTGCTTGTCTGATATCTATTCCTCCTCCTTCTTTCAACAGTACCCTGATTATCCTTGACAAATGATCCTCAGTCAAGACTATGACCCAGGCCCTGAGAATGAGTGCATTCCATACCTCAGGCCATAGAGAGCCATTTAAAGTTGGGCAGGGGACCTGCTTGATCCTTTGAAAGCCACTTTTTTCTTTCACAATTGTTGAGAAAGAGGTGCATTTTCATTTGGGGTTGCTAAGAATATTGAATATAATTTTGAAGTTGTAGTGGCATCTTGCCACCGTATTGGAGGAACTTAGGCTTGAAATATGGAGAAATGTTTGGCCATAATAAAATGTTTTGAGCCTTTGAATCCAGCCATGCCTAAAGCTACTGACAGATATTATTTATCTGATCTCATCAGTTCTTTTTTTTTTTTCATTTAAGCTGGCTAAAGTTGGATTTCTAGGATTATTAATAGAAAGAATACTAATTTAATCATTTAAATGTTATTAGTTTGATCTTTTTCTCTCCAAAGGATTTAAAGCTAACTAAAATTATTTTGTACCTATGTATTTTTTATATTTCCTGACCAACAAGTATGCTTTCAATTTTCTTTTTGGCTAAAAAATAATATTTCTTGATAATGTCTATAAACATCTGTAAAACATTTATAAGCTTTAAACCCTATCTTATGTTATGGACTCTTATTCATTAATTAAAGAAAGAAGGACATTTAAAGAGACTGATCTGCTCCCCCCCAAGACATCCTTTCTCCTTTTCCTGTTCCCTTGTTTTTTCATCTTATTACCCTCACTAGTAAGATTTTTCATCTTATTACTTATTATTTTCATCTTATTACTTATTTTTTTCATCTTATTACTTCACTAGTAAGATCCCTTTTTTTCCTTTACTGTTTTCCATTTAACTATTTTTTTATGTCTCTCTTAGACTACTACTCAATTTCTTTCACCTCCGTTCTCTCTTTTCACAAGGGACTTTGAATAAGCTATAAAAACATGAGAGTTACAGGACTCGTGACATACTGGCTATCATCAGCTCAAAAAGTCAGGCAAGAAATGCTTGGCAATAAGAAATAAGGTTTAAACTATATGTATCCCTCTTAATAAGAGTTTATATTTTAACTACAAGTACTCTACTTAATTAGAGCCAATAGAAGGGTTGGAGGGAAATAAATTATAAAATTGCACACAAGGTTTCTGAGTTCAAAGGTGAATGATGCCATACAAGAGCACAGCTTACATGAGACAGCTGTATGAAAAACGATGGTGCCCCATCTGTTAATGTTAGCTTCTATTGCTTGCATTAATTATCTAAATCCGTAACAACCAAATGCCGAAAAATCTGCCATAACAAATGAATCTCTTTACCATAACAAATGAAGGTAGAAAAGAACTTCTACCTTCCTTAATATTTTTTGTATTACCTCCAGGGACTTGGAAAGTGGGGTTAGCATAAATTCAGGATTCTCTCCTTCTCTCTCCCCTCTCTCTCCCTCTCTCTATCTCTCCTCATCCTCTTTCTCTCTGCCTCTCCATCTTCTTAGCTATTCACCTATTTATCAGATAAAGGGAAAGTTTTCACTCTTTTAAAACACAGATAACATTTAGGAAACAAATATCAATTCGAGCCAGATGTTGCCTGTTGTATAAGTCAATAATCAATTACTTATCATGCCCAACTAGCTAGGAAATAGAGTTACAAAGAAGACGGTACTGGGAAAATGTTGTATTTGTCAGCAAAATTTGCAGAAAAAAGTAGGTCAGAACTTAACTTTTTCAGGCTTCACTATTTCACTTATACTTAGTTCTATCAGATTTGAGTTGAAGCAAATTGAAGAGACTGTGGCACCTGGTGATCTGCAGTTTCAAATTTAGGCCATTTTATCTCTAGTAACTTACCTTCCTTTTCCCCTCCCTCCCTCCTTTCTTCTTTTCCTTCCTTTTCAACATGACCAATGCTGTAAAAAGGGGATCTGATTTTTAAGAAACTCGCATTTATTAAGATTAATGTCTCCACTAATTAAACCATAATGATTGTGACAACAACATGAATGAGAATGGGTATAAAATGTAGAATTAAAACCAAATTCTATTTTCTGGGTTATGGACATTGGGGTATATGCTATGGTGAGTGCTATGAAATGTGTAAGCCTGATGATTCACAGACCTTTACCTCTGGGGCAAATAATATATTATATGTTAATAGTAAAGTAAAAAAAAAATTCTATTTTAAATGTAAATCCAATGCCACTAATCTTTTAATCTATTCTATCTCATAATGTTATTTGGACTTATAATGAATCAAATTGACCTATAAAATTTTACACATATTAAATATGAGATTTTGTGAGACTGTATATACTACAAAGTATATGAAGAGCAAGTATAACCCTAAATATATGTATTTTTTTAAGGAAATCAAATTGTAAGTTTCTTTATCTGTTTGTTTTTTTTTAAATATTCTTTCTAGTCAGGCTGCTAAAGTGGAAAGTTTCAGTGTCACACTAAATTTGAATACCACCTCAGCCCTTAATAACTATATGGCTTTGGGCAATTATTCAACTTCACTGGGCCTAATAAATAGTGCAAGTAATTCTAATGTTAGCATTAGTTATGAGAATGGAACAAGAATACCAAGGATAAAAAAGCATTTGAGAAAGAATACAGTCCTCCTGTTCTCACATCTGTAGACTGGGGATGATGATCATTGTACCCACTTGGGGCTGTAGCGAGGGGCTAAAATGAGTTTATACTGAAAGATGCAAAGGACTATGCAAGTGTTGGTCATTAACATTGTTATCAGTGTTGTTCTCATTGTTATGGTTACTGAATCAGACCAAGGTTTCACTACTGGTGACACTGTCATCTGAGAAACTCTGTATTTCTGGTAATTCTTTTGGTAATTTCAAAATGTAAGGATCCTAAATTTCAAAGTCTCAACAGCTTGTGTTGGTACATAAGCCACAGGCATCCAGTGAACATTTTCTGTACCATATAATCAGAATATTCTTTCAGCACAAATCCCACATTACATGAGAGAGATAATCAAGTGCAATTAAACACCACCATTTATTTAGTGTCATAAATATTCTTAGGCACATTTCTACCTAAGAATTTTGGCTACACTTCTAGAAAAATTTTGCTTCAGACTCCTTTGAAACAAGTGTCTGAAGAATGATTCTTCCAATGAAGTTTGTATGTGAATGGGAACAACTACACAGATGGTCTGAAAGAAAACACGGTTCACTTCTAGGAACTTGCCACTCAGAAAACCCACAGTCCCTGGGTCCCAGCACAGTAGTGTAGCTAAAAAGGGATTGGAACCATCTGCTGATTATTTCTCATGTGGAAAATTGCCCCGAGATGTTTGAGTCTTCCACAAAACCTCAAAACCATAAACCTTCCCAAGCTCAGTGGGGTCTACGCTCTAAAAATGCTTTCTTGGATTTCAAAAAGTTGTAAAACTCGCAAAGTTTCTGAGGTGATAAACATAATACTTGATGATCATTACAGTTCTGAAAGTACTGTGTCATCCAGGTGTAAGGCAGTTTTATTTCTACCAAATCTGGCATACCCTAAAAAAGTGATCTGTTGTGAAAACACAATTTATGTAAGCTAATAATATCTTTACCTGATGTGGAGAAGAGAACCTCTTTTCATATGTCAACCTGCTTCCCTCTAAGGAAAAACGAAAACCTTTTCTTCTTATGCTGTCTTCGGATTCAGATTTGCGGACCCCATCGTCCTTCTCTTCTTCTCCAGACTGCTCTTTCTGCTTCTTTTTCTTCCTTCTATTTTTCAGCTCTTTTTCACTCTTGGAGCTCAACTTTGAAGCTACTGAAGAACTCTCTGAGAAAACTCCTATCCCGCCGGCACCACTGAACTCTCTTGATTCCGCAGATGCGGCTGCAGCCGCTGCCTGAAGTGCAGATGGGAAACCTTGAAAAACTCTGTCCCTGTTTACTACTTAATCTGTCTTCAATATCATGAATACGATCTTGAAAAGCAATTCTCCATTCTGGTCCATATTTTGCAAAACCATGCATTGTCATTAAACCAATTAAAGAGTTACATTCAAGGAGCACCTGGGTGGCTCAGTGGGTTAAAGCCTCTGCCTTCAGCTCAGGTCATGATCTCAGGGTCCCGGATCGAGCCCCACATCGGGCTCTCTGCTTGATGGGGAGCCTGCTTCCCCCTGTCTCTCTGCCTGCCTTTCTGCCTACTTGTGATCTCTCTCTCTCTCTCTGTGTCAAATAAATAAAATCTTTTAAAAAAAAGAGTTACATTCAAAAGACACATGGAAGATGATACATGTGACTTTTATGGAAACTTTAAAGCTCTGGCCTCTCTCTATGCTCTCTAATTATTCAACAATATGAGCAAGACATTCAAATATCATAACAAATTTTTCTATGACTTAACCACTGTATGAAGAAGGGAAGAATTTAAGAATTAAAGTTTCCTATTTTAACCTGATCCATTACATACCCACTTGACAATAATTTTTAGTGCCAGTCTAAATTATTGAATTTAATTCAGTCAAGTATTTTATTTTGATAAACTTTTGTCTCTGACTTAAGTGGAGTATTTCATTAAGAAATGAACAACAAAAAAGTATTACAGATCATATATACATAAATGAATCCCAGATCATGGCATCTGAAGAAATTTCTAAATTATAAAAGTACTGTTTTGGGAAAGGCATAGTATTCTATCTTGTTGCTGTTACTCCAGTATATTTTATCTATCTGACCTTTATTAAATATTTAGGATACTCAGTATTAAAAGGGAACTGTGTCAAGATCCAAGAGAAGCCAAAAATAGGCACTTGGATTAGTTAAGGCCATGAAGTCAAGCAAATACAATTAGACCAATTCTCGTCTTATTCTGAAGTCTTATCAAATCCAAATTAAATTATTTTTATAGGATAAGAGACAGAGAGTGTGGTGATTTCCTACATTTACACATCAGGGTTTTTCTTACATGACCCGGAAACTTGTAATTAAATACCCTTCAAATAAAGAATAAATATTAAATAGGTCCTTGCTTTTCCAGGTTCTAGGAAATAATCTCAGTTTGACTCTGGTTTTCTGAACTTTCCCACTTCTACTGACACTAATGAAGAAGCAACTATAACAAATTCCTCTTCCCCAGAGAATTAAGAAAATACTTCAATTGAAGGCATATAGGACTAAATACTTTGTGAGCCTGAATAAATGAGGAGTCACAAGGGAGGAAAAAAAAGTCAATAAAGCAATTCGTATTCTCAATGTTTGGATGCCATCAGCATTGACAGTAATCATCCACATAAAATAATAACCTAAAAATCGAACAGGCTCCTAACATATATGACATGTTTCAAATGTTAATTTTTATCCACTGCTGATTTTGTGTGGTAAATGCCCTGACCTCACTGGTGTGGTCAGAGGATTGAGATCAACAAATGCAAGAGCTCTATGTTCTTGCTGACGATACCTGAGCTTCTTCTTGTTGCTTTTTTAACTGTTCAAGCATCTGTTGAAATTCAGCCTCTTTCTGTTCAGCTTCCTCAAGAGTTGCCTGATTCTGTTCCTCATAGGCCATGGCCACCACAGCCAAGATTAAATTTATAAGGTAGAATGAGCCCAAGAAAATTACCAGTACAAAAAATATCATATATGTTTTCCCAGCAGCACGTAGTGTCTGTAAAAATACAAGAGATATTTTATTAAATTTTATATAGATGTTAAAAGCTCACACTCCAAGTAATACAGTATTTTATAGCAATTCCCTTGATCTCAGTATTTCATGCTTCCCAGAAGAATCTTTTTATCTGTTCTCACCAGTTGGTAAAGGTTTTCCCAGAAGTCTTGAGTCATGAGACGAAATAAGGACAAGAAGGCCCAACTAAAGGTGTCAAAGCTTGTATAGCCATAGTTGGGGTTTCTACCAGCCTTCACACAGATGTATCCTTCTGGACATTGGCTGTAATTAGATTAAAAGAAAAAGTCAGTACTGTAAGTCTGCTGGGTGACTTCCCTGTTTTTACAGATTCTAATGTCTACTTTATAGGACAGTAGGGAAAACAGATTTCTTTCACCTTACCCATCACTTAACCCAATACTATGTGGACCAATTTACATAATAACAGAATATATTAGGTCTATTTGTGGATTCCTCTGTGATTCATAATTGTCTTTATATTTATCATGGCTCCATATAAAAGTAACCTACCATGATTAATATCTTTGGATACTTGTAGAAAACACAGAAAAATAAGTCAACAGGAAAAAAAACCGGTTTTCACTAAAGATATCTAGATCCAGAGTGTATGTGTGAGTGTGGCAGTAGAGAAGACGGGTGAAGGAAAGATGGATGGAGGCACATGGAGAGGAAGGAATGTCTCTGCATAGTGAAGATTTTCTAAGTATGACTTTAATGATCAAGCCAAACCTGGCCCCAGGATTGTGCCTGACACTTCTGGAATGCATGATCTTGAGTAAGTTTCCTAACTTCGCTAATCTTCAGGCATCTTGTATGTAAGAAACGGCTAATAACAGAAGCTGCCATACAAATACACAAGCATTGAATCAGATAGTCCATGTAAAGCATTTAGTATGGTACAGAAAAATAATTAAAATTACTCTGTTCTACTTAATCACTGGGATTTGGAGAAAAAGGCAGCACAATATTTATCATATGAGCTAAATGAAAAGTCTGTTACCATTGGAAATTTTGCTACAGGGATTAGTTATTAATGTCCACAACATCATCTTCCATTGACGAACACTAAACTTCTTCTATGGTTCTAAATTCTTCCCAAACAGGGAAAGGTAATTATTCTCTGCATTTTCCTAGGCTTTAGCTCTTAGTGCAATACTTCTTAATAACAAAGTTCACATGTCAATCGTAATAATCAAAAGCACTTTTTGAATGCTGTAATAGCTACATATTCACTAATCCATTTAATCCTCACAGCAACTCTATTATTATACCCATTTATCACTGGAGGAAACTAAGGCAAGGGGAGGGAGTGTTATTTGGTAGAGTCAGGATGGAATCCATGCAAACTTTCCAGCCTGTGTTCTTAACCACTTTGCTAAAATATGCTCGACATACACTCACCATGACTCAGATACTGACATTATCTTCAGAGATCTTACATTTGAAGCCATGGAGACCACATTAGCATATATAAAATATCACACTTACAAAAGTACATGCTTATGAATTCCATTAACTTAATCTTCTAATACATATGTACTGCTTTTCTATTTTCCATTGAACTAATTTGGAAGATTAGCTGTGACCTAGTACGGAAAAATAATTGCCACATATGAGTGTGTGAAGGAGGTGAGAATCCACACTTATTTCAGCTATTTTGAGAATCAGCGTGAAGTGGAATTTATGGAGGGCTTTGAATGAGGAGTGAGGGAGGGTTGGGTGGGTGGGAGGTGGCAAGTTATTGGGGCCGATGGAGCAGCGTGGACTGAAACTCAATACGAAACATCACTTACCCTGCATCTGAGCTGTTGCCACAAAGCAGAGCATCATTTTGCCCTTCCAAAAAGTAAAAGTGACCTATTTAAAGAGTGAGGAATAGAAAAAACCATTAAAAAAAGTGTTCAAAACACTTCAGCCATTGTGTTCAGGTAATAAATCTCATAATTTTTTTCAACCATAATGAAATGGATAAAATAATAAATATGTATATGGCTAAATGAAAATATGTTAATAACTGAATACTAAACAAATATCAAAATATAAAATTTTTGATTAAGCAGCTGTTTAGAAAATCTGTCTTAAAAAGAATATTTTAGGGGAAGGAATAACTATTATAGCATTCTCTTATTGGTATTTATTGCAAATATAAACTCAAATTGCTTGGGATAGTTCAAAAAAAGAATTGCCAAATTAAAGCAGTTTGGCACAAAAAGTGAGAGAAAGGGAAGCCTTGTTGCTTCAAATTGCTTCTATGCAAGTAAAATTTTACTTTATAAGTACTTTTCTGCATGGACTCAAAATAGATTCAGACATCTTTTTTTCCTACCACTTTTCACTTAATTTCCTGTCAAAAGTGGGGTTAGGGCTTTCTTTTCTATGATGCTCTAAATAAATATTGTTTGGGATTTTGGCTTGGTTACTGTCTTTCAAAGGAACAGGATAAACTTATTTCTTCGAAGATACATGATTTTCTAAGTATATCTAATTTCTATTCTTAGGGAAACCTTATATATTACTTCAATAAGTTGCAAAGATGATCTCAAAAACATATACATTCATAAACATTCATATTCACAAACAAAAACACACAAACATTAAAACACATATATATACCCTACAAAAAATTATTGTAATTGTCTTTAGGACTGCTTAAAGCCCATATTGAAGGAATCCTCTAATATATTATGCAGGAAAATCTGGGCTGGAGTTTTGTAAAAAGTTTTGGATCCTTACCTCACAATATATGCCAAAAAAATATTTCTAGATTTTTAAAGAATGAAGATTTAAAAACAAGTCTATTAATATAATACAAAGAATACATAAGTGTTTTTATATAGGATCTATAGGTGATTCCTTTATATGTACAATAAGGGAATATTTTTACAATCTCTGAATTAAGAAGCATTTTCTAAACTTAGAGAAAAATGAAAATAAATTTGATAACTATATTGCCTAAATATGAAAATCACTTAAGCATTAAAAAAAGCAGTAGGATGAAAAACAAGTTAAATATATTTGCCAGAAAAGGACAAAATGTTAACATGCTTGATAAATTAAAGAATTCATATGAATGCTCCAAAATTTACTATCACTTGATGAAATAATGGGTAAAAAAATCAACAGATAATTCACATTATGTGAAATATGTAACTTGTTAATGATACTAATAAACATAGTTTAAAAATTCTACTGCAATAATAATTAAGGAATAAGACACTTTTCTTTCTACCAAAAGATTTTAAGATACGGTAATACTCAATATTAAGGAGAGTTCAGTAAGATGACCAGTTCTGTAGGGAGTATATAGTGGTATGATCTCTCTTGAGAGCAATCTGACATTCTATCTCCATAGCCTTAATCTGGTTATACCCTTTGACACCCCCCGACCAAACTCTATTAATAGAAATTTATCTGAAGGAAATAATCAGAAATAGAGAAAAGATTTATGTGCAAATATTGTTACTGTGCTGTTATTATAATATTAATAAGCAGGAAACCCCATAAATAACAAATTAAAAAAACCTATCCAATGAATCTTAATATCTTTTATAGAAATCTTCATAGGAATATTAACTCTTAAAACATGAATATAACTTGAGAAGGGATAAAATTTCATATGGTTCTAAAAACCATGAAGGATATCTTAGAGTAAATATTCCAGTAGAATACTGATAATCAAAAGACCAATGGGAGTTGGCTAGCTAACATGCACAGAGAGGGAGACTTGGACATCCAAATGACAGAGAGGCTGGTTTCAGTGGTAAGAAATTATACTGAACTATATGGCATCATAAGTTTATTCTGATGTCCATTCCTAAATAAAATCAAACTATACTAATAACTCTAAAACAATGATGGACACCAAACAAATAAATTACAATAACAGAGGTTGAGTTTGAGTTTACACTTTCTCATCATCAATAAGTGAATGGCAGGATAGGGGTTGCTTAACTTCCTGATGAGTACACAAATGTAGATTTCCATCTTCGTGAGTGATTTCTCTATTTCCAGATATATCATATGCATTCAATGCATGTCATGAGTCAACCAAATAAGGCCAACTTATTTTTTCCCAGTCTTCTTAAAAATGCATTTCAGCATAATACACTGAACAGTTCAAACTACTGATTTAGTTACTACATCACTGAAAACTCCTTCCTGATCATGCTTACCAAATACCAAATAAAATGGTATTGCTTTCAACGCTGGTTTAGGAAAAGATAACACATTTTCAAATGATAACTTTTATTACACTGATTGATAGGTAAGGAAAAAGGAGTAAAATATCATTATCATATCATAAATATCATTTGATTTCTATTTCACATGTGTTATCTTAAATTGGTTAAGTAATATAGTTCACAGTAAAATTGAGACAACTTCCATTATATGTATCTCTTTAACTAAAGGACTAAACAACTTAATGGTTAAAGAGTATATCTTACTTTTATCCTCAATATAGTCATCCCAGTTAAACATGCTCACTGTCCTATTGAAAGTGGTACCGTTCCCATCCAATGAGTTATTAAAGAAGGAAGTGACGTTTATTTCAAAGGAAGAATTATCTGGGGGCCATTGCAAACATTTATTCCGCAGGTTGCCCATAAACAGCTGTAGTCCTATTAGTGCAAACACGCTCAGACAGAACACTGTCAGGATCATGACATCAGAGAGCTTCTTCACTGACTGGATCAGGGCCCCCACAATGGTCTTCAGGCCTATGAATAAAATCAAAGGGAGGGATGTCAATATACTATTCAACAGCTACGTTATCGACAAAAACATCATGAGCTTGTCCTGGAAAATAAAGATGTCATGCAGAATGCTAACAATATTAGTTTAATGTTTGTGATTGAATAACATTTTCATGAAAAGCCTGTAGCTGGTGAAAATGAATGAAAGCAGAACTTGAATGTTCGTTAGAAAACTGTAAATGAAATGAACCAAAAGTGTATTTCCAAATACCCCTTAGAGCAAAAGAAATGATTCTGTTATTCATGCTTAAAGATCAACCTTGTGTAAATATTTTGCTTTTATTTGCAGATGTCTTACTCCCTAACCTCTTATTGATTTTAGAAAAACCCATCTGAATAGAGTAGTAAGAAATCTTGAAGTCAATGGATTATGAGGTTATATATATGTGAATTCCGCAAGCTTGAATATGGGTTAAAAAAGGAAGACATCTGAAAACTGAGCCCCATGCAGCACTCATGCTATCTCTTGCTCTTTCATTTATCTGCAGATAAGAACATCACCAGTTTTCGACCTAAACGGTCAAATTTGCGTCAGTCCGAACGCCTCATAGTTTAGCTTCTATGCGGAAAGCTTGATGTTACAGGATGCAAATCATGTAGCCTGTTACTGCAAATGCCTCATGCAAAGACCTGTTAAACTCAAAGGCTGATTTAGAACAGTTTTAAAGAAAGCAAGAAGTAAAAGCAAAGAATCAAACCCATCCAAAATATGATGTCCTGATTCTTGCTTTTTTACATATTTCTCTGCGAAGTGTGACAAGCAAAAGGCTTATGCACAAAAGCTGTGATTGTAGCACCAATGCAGTAAAGTCAGCCTCGGTGTTTAACCTAGCTCTCACCTGGAATGACTGAAATTGTTTTCAGTGCTCGGAGAACTCTGAACGTTCTCAACGCTGAGACATTGCCCAGGTCCACAAACTCTGTCACATATCTGTAATAGGGAGTTCACACACAACACAATAACAAAACACAAGAAACAGTTGGAGATATAAGGGGCCTACCACCTTATACCAGTTTCTTCTTACCTGGAATTACAGAAATAGTTTTCAAAGCTCTCAAGACTCTGAAAGTTCGAAGAGCTGAAACATTGCCTAGGTTTACAAATTCTGTTACATACCTGTAGAATTAAATCAGAGTTATTCAGAATTTAGGGAAATCTAAGTCTATGTTGGTCTTTCATCAAGACCTTTTCAACTTCAATGAGCGTTGCCATCAGACTTCCCAATTAAGAGAAAAATGGCATTGTCTTCAATTATAGTCTATGTTACTTGGGAAACTTTACTACTTTACAGTGCTAATTGAATCTGAATTTATACAATTTACTACTAGATCCCTAATTTCTCCAAAGTGCATCATTCGATTAGAAGAAAAATATTCTAAGTTCACATGATAACTAAGAAAAATGCTTGATCTGTCAAGGGAAGCCACTGAGGAGAAATACAGCATAGGCTCCCAACAGTGATTAATTATTCCAGGATGGAAAATGTATGAAGATACTTACGCAAAAGTAATGACCGTGAAATCCAACCAATTCCATGGATCCCGCAGAAATGTGAAATCTTCTAAACAAAAGCCCCTTGCAAGTATTTTTATAAGTGATTCAAAAGTATAAATTCCTGTAAAGGTGTACCTGAGAGGAAATAGCCAAGCCCACATTAAAGATCTAGTAGGTAATTGACATGTACACTTCTTAAAGAAAACAACAAACAAAAATTAGAAGCTTCCGTATAGGTCTGTACTAGTCTCCCTATGATGTAATCTTAGGAAGAGTTTAGGGAAAAGACACATTACATTCTGAAAGACATTCTCATTGACTATCAGTAAATAAGAATTGTATTTGCTACATTAACTAATTTGAAGGCCCAAATAATATGGCTTCATGTGATGATATTGCCTGAAATACACTGGCTTTCAATGTGATTTAAGTAAATAGGTATTAACCTCCAAATTAGTGAAGCACTGTGTTTAATAAAATATGTATTATTAAGAGCCATGAAATATATACTAATAAAACAGAAAGATGATAGCGGGGGCGCTTGGGTGGCTCAACTGGTTAACCTCTTAATTTCAGCTTAGGTCATGATCTCAGGGTTGTGAGATCGAGCCCCTCATCAGGCTCTGTACTCAGTGGGGGGGTCTGGTTAAGGATTCTCTCTCCCTCTGCCCTTCCCCCCCTTCTGCTCTCTAAAATAAACAAGCAAATCTTTTTAAAAAATGGTGATAACCATGAGAAAAAGAACATACAAACTAGGTATAACTTTCATCATTGGATATCAGTAATACAGATAATATTCAAGTGTGTGAGACTTATAAGGAAGGTAAAGGGCTACAAATATTGGTGGTTAAACAGGTGTAGTAATTTGAGATAATGAATGAACCACTGCAAACTTTGTCCTATGGGAAATTAGTGGTTGAAATGATCCTGAATTATTGTTTCAACTTGTCTGGTTTAGAGTAGCTAGTATGATTTGCTTAAGAAAGTGACAGGGTCTCAAGATAGTAAATTTGAAATATAAGGGATGACAATACTGAAAAATATTTTTTATTTTCTACTTACTCCACATTCTTTGTCCAGTCTGGAGGGTTACTCATGGTCATAAATACACAGTTGGTGAGAATAGTGCACATAATGAGCACATTGAATAAAGTAGAAGAGTATTGTCAAGGAAGACAAAATTCAGTGGAAAAATCTCACTTTTATGCCCCACCATGCCTTTTACACCAAGAAACTTAGAATTTTTATGCCCTTATTATTTTATTCTTGAGTTCATCTTTTCCATTTCTGTAATTCAACAGCCACATATTTAGGCCATGTCAGGCCAAACCTTCAACTATTCTGAGGCCATTTAGGTGTTTCTTAATAATTAAATATAAAGCGGTTCATTGGTAAATAACTTATCAATTTAAATGTTTTAAATGACAGGTTTACCTCAACAACTGAACTGCAAGTTCAGCATGTCTGTACACTATGACAAAAACTCAACAAAAGAATTTAAGTGATTATTAAATGTGTTATAATTCCATTCTAAGGATCATTCTGGCAGAATGTTTTTAATTTGGTCCTTTCTGTGTGGAGTGTATTAATATACAGTAATTGCTCATAAAATTTTGAATAGTAAGAAAAGATGGCTGGTATTAGTGATGGCATTTCTTGGGTTTGTAACTGTGGCCAAATTATTTATTAATGTACCTAAGACTTGGTTCATTTCACTATAAAAGTGAGAAAAAAATAACCATTTCACAGGTTTGTTGTGAGGATCAAATTAGTTAAAATATACAAAAGCTCCTACACTTAATGTGCCTGGTAAAGAAAGGATGCTCAATAATTGCCTTCCTAATTTCCTGAATCATAGAGAACACTCCTCATAACAAACATTTGGTTTGTGTCACTGTATCTACTTTGGCTTTGTAGACACAGCCAATGCCCTTTATGTCCCTTTATAGTGAAAAACAACAACAAAAACTAAGAAAATATTCGGTAGTCAGATAATTAAAATGACTTTCATAGTTAAGAAAAAGCACAAGAAAGATTCAGTTGCAATTATGTAAAATGACAATATTTATCAATGAAAAACCTAGACACAATGATAAAAATACCAGAAATTGAGTAGATGCTGTTCATAACCCTTCTTACTCTTAATTTTTGTGATAAATTTTCACATTACTTGCACCTAACAAAATAGTAACATGATTTTCAAGTACCGTAAAATAGGACAGTGAGTAGCCGATGTTGCATTAACCTATAATGGAAGTTTCTTTGCACCTACAACTGCCGTTAGTCAAAGCCGTAATTCATTTTTCATTTTTGCCAACAGTGATATAGGGCACATGCTTAATTCTCAGCTTGTTCAAATGCATCCACATTAAAAACGGTTCTAAGTGAATGACGTGGATCAGCCACGTGAGGGCACTAGAACCTAGAGAACACTTTAGAAAAACACCATTTCAAAGAAGACACACCTACTTTTCCTTAACTGCTAGAAATAAAAAGATAAAATGTAAGTTGATTTGCTATTACTATATAAAACTAGATCTCCCATGTCTGCTAGCTTGCTAGGTCCTGCGGGAGAAAACAACTCCTTTCAGCAGATTGGCACTATTCTAAATTCACGGTTCTGAACCTGGCCAGTCCTCTACATAGTCCTGTAGTCCTTAGCTCCATCTCCGACCCTCTGCAAAGACAATTCCATTCTCCAGTCTCCTCTGACCTCCAACCCTCTTCCTCCTTCTCTCCCCACCTGAAACTGATGTCCTACATCCTACTTCACTCAGAGAATAGATGGTATGGGACTGCCAGATCTCTATTTCCCACTCCCAAGCTGATAAACTCTGGAGGCTTCTGGACCTATCCTTTCTTCCTTCCTGTTTCAATGGGGGAAAGTTTTCAATGTTCCCCACTTCACACTCCAGACACCTTCTTTCCAGAATACTTCAGAAATCTCTTATCTCTTTTTTCTTTTATCTTTATTATCTCCCACGCTACTGGGAGCTTCCTATCAACATAAACTTACTTAAGCCTCTCTTGTCTTGGGGGAGGGCACACTTTCTTGTAACCCCGAATTCTTTTTTTTTTTTTTAAGATTTTATTTATTTATTTGACAGAGAGAGATCACAAGTAGACAGAGAGGCAGGCAGAGAGAGAGGGGGGAAGCAGGCTCCCTGCTGAGCAGAGAGCCCTATGCACGGGGCTTGATTCCAGGACCCTGAGATCAACCTGAGCTGAAGGCAGAGGCTTTCATGAGCCACTGAGCCACCCAGGCGCCCCCCGAATTCTCTTAAAGTACTTACAGCCCTAACTTTTCTCCATTTCACAGCTGAACTTCTTGAAAGAGCCATTTATCTTTTTTGTCCCTCATGTATCCAACACATCCTCAGCTTACTAGCTTTTCTTTCTAAAGATGGCAAACACTTCATGTTTTGCCACTGAACAAAAGGGCAATTTTTTTCTTATTTAATTTGCTCTCTCAGGAGAATTCAGCAAGGAAAATTCTTCCCTCTTTCATTAAGTTTTCTTCCCTTCCCTTTATTGAAATCCCAGTTCTCTGGTTTCCTCACACCTTATGGGCAACAGCTTTTTTGCATCCTTGGAAATGTTGCAATCGCCTTTTGAAAAGGAGATAGGTTTTCTCAGCCATTTCCCCCCTCTCTTGCTATATTTATCTTAGTAGAGTTCATCAACAAACATAGGTTCGAGTATCATTTATGTACCCACCATGTCAACTATTTCTCTCCAGATTAGACGCCTCTTCTGAACTAGATCTACACAGTCAAGCGTTCAAACGGCATCTGTACTACATATCTCACTGATACTTTAAAATCATTTAAAAGATTCTGAGTTCTAAAATCTTTTCATCCCGCCCTTCCCACCTCCCCCCTCCTTCTCTTCACCCCGCCCCCATACTGCTCCTTTGACATCTCTGTATCTTATAAAATGTCCCATGATGTAGCCAGGCATCTAGAAGCAATCCTGGATTTTTCTCTCTCCCTAAACCTCTAAACCCAATTTAGCACCAACTACTGTCAATTCTATCTGCTGTCACTGGATTTGGTGCACTTTTGCATCCCCACATCACTACATAGTCCCTGCCACCAAGTATAACTTAGATTATTGCAGTTTCCTCCAAACTGGTCTTTCTGAAACCATGTTATGTTCTTTTCAATGCATTCTGCATACTGTGCTAAAATAACTTGTATAAATGTAATTCAGATGATTTCAATAATTTTCCACTATTCTTCAGATGATGATCAAATATCTTAACACAGTCTAGATTCCAGAACATCTGATCCCTGTCTACTCCTCTAGTTTTGGACTCTTTAATTTTTTTTTTTTTGTATTCTTCATTCTTAATTGCACTCTCCCATGATACCATAATTGTTTTAGATCATCTAATGAAATATCCTCTTTCTCAAATAAGGGTCTTTGAAATGCCACTCTACTACACGATAGCCAACTCGTACTTGTTCTTTAGTACTTATTTTGAAAAAGATTTCTAGTAGAAAGTTATTGACCATAATACCTCACCTGTTTAGGTCTGCCAGTTATATATCCCCATAGCATCTTATATTATTCCTCTAATGACTAATTTTAATGCTGATCTTTTCTTCTACTAGACGCTCAACTTTGTGGGGGCAGACACCATGTCTGCAGTGTTCACCACTAAATCCTGGCCATTTTGCACAGTCAGTTGACTATTGAATGAAATAAATTTTGCAATTCATTTGTTACCAAAAGGAATAACATTTTTCTTTTTTAATGATTTTTGATGATGTATTGATATTATATGGGATAAAAATATAGCATGAAATTTGTCTTCATATATATTGGGTACACAAGTTTCTACACTTTGTTTTTTGAAAGAGAGTACAGAAGGCAAACAGGTGGAAATAAATAGCCTCATGGGCTTTATGTCACATAATGATCTGAGCCATAGTTTTATGACCCTTAAAAAACATTTACTCTTTATAATGGTAGAATGTAATTATAGATAATGAAGTAAAATTAAAATTTCAATATTATTAAGCAATAGAAAGAATGATTATTGTCCCATAAGTCACAATTAATAAAGCACTTGTGCTCATACAGGAGTTTTCCGCATTGTATGACTATCCTTCTAATAATAAAAAAATACACTTAAGTTAAAGATCCTGACAAGCACTCAGGAAAGGAAAGCAAACAAAATTATGCTGTTTTTAAACAAAATAGAAGATACCTAGAGTTAGGTTTTCTGCCTTTGATTTAATAGGTATCTCTAAATAGGGTGTGTATTAGAATTCATCAATTTTTAGACAACACTGTGGATTAATTTTGTCAGTCACATACTTTAAAAATTCCTGGAATTTAGTGAGTAACTTTTTATAGGGTTTCAGATAATCATGATAAATATATAGATAAAAAATGTAGGTATGGATTTTGTTTTGGTGATACCACACGTTGAAAAAGGATAGAAACTCTACATCGAGGAGGATTTCGAGGGGGTAAGAACTAGTAATAAAATGTGTAAAATCCTACATTATTTTCTAAACATATAGGCCAAGATATCAGCAAAGTATATTTTTCAAAAGAACAATGTATCCCAGAACAACATTTCCTTAAGAGCCTTGGTATATAAAATATAACAGAGGCAGACTAACCTTAAATAATTTCAGGGAAAAAAATGATCTTTTTAATCTATTAATTTAGTTATGCCAGGTAAAATGTGTTAACCTTTGATTGATACTGCCAGTTGGCAAATCTAAAATATTTTCTGTGTGATTATGATGAAAAGAAACTTCAAGTTTATACTGAATATGGTTTATGTATTCTTTGACATGGAACCTGAATATTTAAAATACTGGCATGTCTACCCCTAGCTCCGTGAAGACAGGATGGAGCAACGTAAGCTTTAAAGCCCTGAAGGACAGACCAGGTGTATACCAACCACAGGGATTATTAGCAAATTGCTTAATTCTTGGATGTTCAATTTTCTTATGGAAATACAGTACTGATGCTTTCCTTAGAGAATACAGTTATTTTTATTACTATTAATCATATGCTTATTGGATATAAAATTTAGGGCATTTCTTTATTATTCTTAAAGAAGGGGAGGTCATTAGAGTCTGTTCAGGAACTTTGTAAGTTATATAATATCTGGAGATGTTGCAGAGGAATTTTTAGCTCTAAACTAGAGGGTTAAACAGTTGTGTTTTTTTTTTCAAATACTTTTATTTTATTTTTTCAGTGTGAAACAATTTAATGTTTGTTTCATTTTGTTTTCTTAACATAAAAATGGAAAATTCAAAGCAGAGTAGGATAGGCCTCTTTCAACATATCAGTACATATTTCTATGCTAACAGAAATATTAACTAAATGTCACACATAAACTTTTAACTCTCAAGCTGTTTCATTCTACGATTAACCATCTTCCTAATAACTCTGTGATAGTGCATGACAACTTTTGAGCATTAAAAGCAGGGGAAATGGAAATTGTAAGTTGTTCCCTCTCCTCTCCTACAGGCCTACATAGTTCTTTGCAGGGAAAACCATAACTTTTTTTTTTTTATTTCTATGTGGATATTGTATAATTTTGGAATGAACTAAAAAAAAAAAGCTTACTTCTTATTTAATGAGTTAGTAAGTTGAAGCCACTGAAAATGACCTTTGGAATGCACACAGATGACGATATTGGCAATGCACCTAGTACATTATACCTGCGAGTTTTCTTCTGGTCAGTGGAAAAGGCAAAGAGCCCTGGGCTGAGAATGAGAAGACCTGGTCTGAAGTTTTAGCTCTGCCACTGATACAAAATGCAGGCCTTAGAAAGGGAGTAAACACATCCGGGACTTAATTAAATCGTCTGCAAAATGAGAAGGTTGCACAATCACATTGTGTTTTAGTCACTGACAGCTCCAAACTCTGGTGCCATATAAACATTTTCTTTGCAAAGTGAAGCCAGGAGAAAGCAGTGATTTATACAGAATTCTTTGTGGAATTCCTTAACAATATGAGAGTTTTCTTTTACTAATCTTGCAGCAGTTGCTGCTAGAATTATAGCTACTACACCCAACAAAAGCTATCATAGCAACCATTTATCAAGTACCTACTAGGTGTTAGTCATGATGCCAGGTACTTATCATACATTTTATTATTATTAATGTATAAATTTTGATTCCAATTTCATAGATGGAGAAACTGAGATTCAAAACAGTTGTAATACCTTTGCCCAAGGTCATAGAGCGATAGGTAAATCTCAGAGGTGGGTTCTGAATCCAGGTTTTCTGATACTAAAAGCTGTTTCTCATTTTCCTACTCTGTGTGAATGTCAGGCAGCCTGCACTAGCTGTGTGATGTGGAGTGCCACAGATCTTTGTTATGACTTTAAATACCATCTAAATCCGATGTCTCCCAAAGTTTAATCTCTAGCCCAACCCTTTCCTGAACTGCAGACTTCTTTTTCCATCCGAGTACTCAGCGACTCCACTGAATGTCTAACAGCCATCTCAAAAACACATTCAAATCTAATCCAATTGCTCAGAAAATCCTGTCGGCTCTTCTGCAAAACACATCTAAGTTCGATGCCATTTCTACCACTGTCCAAGCCACCAGAATCTCTTGCCTTCACAATGGCAAGAGGTTGCCAACCAATCTTCTCCCAACCTTTTCCCCGTGCAGTCTATTCTCCACACAGCAGCCAGAGTGGTCTTTATAAAATGTGAGTCAGGTTATGATATTCTGCTGGAAATCCTTCAATCATCACTCTGCATCTCGTTCAGACTGACTCTGGTGTCCTTATTGTGGCCTACAACTGCAGCCCCTGCCCTCGACTCTCACTGACCTCATATCCTACTGCACCTGCCTTCCCCACTTGGCCCCATCTCTCTGGACTCCTTGCTGATTCTCCTTGCTCAACACACCAGTTGTACCTCTATCTTTGTACTTTGCCTTCACATTTGGTATTCTCCTTACACTTAACTTTCCCTAGATTTCCATGTCTCACTCTCTCTCTCCTTCCGATCTCTACTCAGATGGTATCTTTTTAGGGAGGACTTCTCTGATCTAAAATAGTACCTTGCCATTCTTCTCTTTTTACTTTACAGCTTTATTTTTCTTAATAGCTCTCATCACGAGTTGGCTTATGATTTTTCTCATCTTTCTCCTCTCAAACACACACATATACATGAACATAACTACCTGAAAGCAGGAACTCTGTTTTGTGCAGTGTTGTATCCCAATGCCTAGAAGAACACCTGCAATATACTAGGAACTTAATATTTGCAAACAAATATGCAAAATAAGGTGGAATATGCATATTAAGCTAAAATAATAAAAACTGACATGAAACACATTTAAAACTCTGATAAGGAATTTTAGGAATATGGATCATTTTTAACTTGTGTACTATGTAGAAAATATAACCATATTTTATTTAACTAGCAGAACAAGATATCAGGCATATCAAAAGCATTTTCAGCTTTCAAAATATACCCTGGCACAAATATAGTAAGCATAAGTATAACTTCTCATTCTGCCAAAGTCAAGAAACAAAGCTAATTTGATATTCAACAGCTCCTAATGAAGATAACAGCTCTTTAAGAAACAAGACAGGATTTTCTTTGGAAACAAAGATATTAGTCTAGGCCTAAAATACAAATTGCTTTATTGTGAATGGGCATTTTCTGGTTTATAAATTAATGATAATAAATATACAATGACCTCTTAACTGTGTCCAAACCCACCATCATCATCTCCAAGCATTTTAACTTTACAGCAAAAGGCACGTGCTTGAAGTCAGAAAACCAGAATTTGAGTGTAGGGCTCATGTTGGGAAGAATAAAAGACAAAATCACTAGCAGAATCACTTGCAAACCCTACAGTATTACATGCCTCAAAGTTTACTAGGCTCTCCCATCAAGTATGCCACTATCACCAAAAGGCCAGGAATTTATTTATCTTAGACTTTTGGTCTACTTGCCTTTTCTTTTCTTATATCTTTACTCCAAGATGAAATATCTGAAATACAATATTTTAATTAAGGAAATCAGAGATTTTTAAAATCTACTTTTTTCTACATTGGAAGACTTTTGTGGCTTATCAGCCATTTGTAAGCATCTTACTGTTCACTTTGGTAAATCTTAATAGATTTACCTGGCTGCCTTCACATAACTCACATTATCGCAGGCCTCCAAACAACTCTGCCCCTTGAAGATTTTCTTTCTTCTGGGAAGCAAGTGCAAACCCTCAAATTCAAGTTGTCTCAATTTCCAGAGAGCACCCACCATAAACTATGTCCTTAATGCCTGGATCTTCCAATTAAAACTTCTAAAACTGCCCTTGTTCCATAGGAATCTCTTTTCTCAAGCTGTCTTAAGTTAGGATTCAGGGGTTCCCTAACTTCTTAGGGTTTTCTGGAGTGAAATGATGGTTTTCATGACATTTTCAAAAAAAAAATACATGATCTCCACACAAAAGGTTTAAAATAAAAACTGATTTTTTATTTAATATTAGGCTTTCTTAATTCCTTTCCATCACTCAGATTCAGGATGAAATAGTTTTTTTTCTGACCTATTCAGATCTCCATTTTGTTACATGTTTTGCGTCTGATTTTCTAACCTCTGACTCAGTAGTCACTTATTTTTCAATGCATACTCTCCTAGTTAGTTATCTACGCATAATAGAGCATGGGACATAAGTTTGAGTTTTCATATAATTTCATATAAAAATAAAGTTTACATAAAGGACATATAGTTATCTGATAATATAATAAATAATTTATGGAAAGATTTATTTGGTGCAAAGATTACAAATACCCAAAACATAGTAATAGACCATAATTTATAATCCAGGAGACCCAAATCTAAATTTTGACTTTATTATTCATTTCTAATGCTAACTTAAAGACCTTTATGCCCCATACAATTGGGTTCTCTTTCTTGAAAAATAGAATAAGTAAATATTATTCCTTTAGATAATTCACAAAAATTATTAAATCTTAAAGCATAAAAGGAATAACAAATTAAAATATGTTAATGTCTATGCAAAGGACATAGGGAGGAAAAGGAGCAAATTAGATGTTGAAGGGAGACTGAATTCTAGAATTTCATGCTTCTGAAAACATCATTTACCACATTGCCTAGCAAGTCTGGGGACATAATTTATGGCCCCTCCACCCAGAACTGAAATGAGTTCCCTATACCAAGCTTATCCCACAACCTGAATTCCTCAGTTTATCTAATTCAAACATTTTCTTGGGCTACTGCAGAAAGTAAGCTTTTACACCAAAAGTCTTACCATGTCATGGAATCCCAGGCAATGACCCTTTCTAAAGACCCTTTCTTCTTTAGAAAGAAGTTAAAAGTTGCCCTGAGACTCTGCTTAGATTACAGTTTCCCCTTCAGGAACCTTACCTCTGGTTCCTGATGCGTATTAATCATCATCCCAAGGTTTAAGTGTTCTTCCTGTAAATGCCCTGCCTGGCAAAACCCCAGTCTTCCAAACCTTGGCTTTTCTGGTTTTCCCAGAGCTGGCTGTCAGTCAAACCTCTGTTCTTCACCTAAAATAAAACCTCTCATTCACAACTACTCTATTTAACTTCTAGGAGTAAATCAAATTACCATCTTCCACCAAGGTGTCATCAATCTCACTTCCAGGATGTTGCTACTTCAATAAGGAGAATGAAGAATAAAATGAGGATGTATATAGTTTGACAGACAATAAGCCTTTGGAGAAATACAGCTGTAGCAGAATCTTTGACTTAAATAGAACGCAGGAACAACTGAGAAAGAAAAAGAAAGAAAAGAAAAGAAAAGAAAGAAAGAAAGAGAGAGAGAGATGGAGGGAGGAAGGGAGAGAAAGAAAGGAAAAGAAACAAGAAAAAAGAGAAAAGAAAAGAAAAAAGAAAGGAGGAAGGCAGGCAAGAAAGAAGGAAGGAAGGAAGGGAAAGAGAAGAGAAAATAGAAAATCAGTGGGATGCTGGTGGGGAAAAAATTGGAGAGATATCTGAAAGTCTAGTGTGTCATACAATCACAACTGTAAGCATTTACTAACTCAAAGCTTTCAAATGCTGAAATAAAAAGCAAAAAGTAGTACAACTCAGTTCAAAAAGATATAAAATTGTGCAATTCAAATCATGTACATATTTTCCAAACGTGAAAGCAGTAAGGAAAATTAGCTCATGGAGTTCACCCATTGCAAAACATTGTAAACTATGAAGACGTGTAAAAGGAGGACTTGGCAACATAATCAATATTAATGAAGTCTTAGATGTAGCAGCAATTCAAAAAGAAGCAGGACAGAAGACAGAAAGAAGCAATGAGTCAAGAAGGGAGGAACAACTAGAAGATGAAGAAAAGGGGTTCACTTACCTATGATCCCATTTGCAATAGGCTAATGGTTGAGTAAGAGGAAAGAAAAAAAAGGAGCACATAACATTGCCAAGCAATACATTTTTTTTTTAAATTTCCAGATCAATAATTCAAAGAACAAAATCATAACAAGCAACTATTTGAAAAAAGGATATGAATGTACCAAAATCTTAATAGCTAATTTTCTAATAGGGTTGAAGGGAGTTAAAATGTACAGGGCAGGGGTGGCACTGAATCGAGAGATTGCTTTCCCTTTATTCAATACTATAAATGTCTGAAAAAGAAAACACAACACATAAAACAGAATTTAGGATCTTAATATTAAAATTAAGAACATTTTAAGAGAAAGGTAAGGCCATCATTTAAAATTTTGCCTTACAAAATACTATAGTGATACACTAATCACCAACACACAACATAATGATAGGTGCTTTTCTTTCCATGCACCCTTAACCTTGCTAAATTTGGTTAAATGACTTGAGGATTTAAAGGAGGAAAACAAACAAACAAACAAACAAACAAACAAACAAACAACTTGTAGTCATTGCTGCAGGACTTAGCACCTTTTATCAAGTTTTGATATCAGTATTTTAAAACTATATTTGTAATTCACAAAAAGCATAAAAATGAGGTTTTGATTACTTCATTTTGACAAAAAATTTTCTTGAGAACTTCAGAGTTTTCCACGTGTGCTTTTCGATGAGCTTCTTTTGGGAGTACTTAAGTCACCTACTATTATTTCTTCTGCAGAGAGCTGTGGAAAGGGCAAAGCGTATGGCAGGAAGGCATAATCCTGCTGCCGATCAAAGGAACTTTATATAGAGCCTGGAATTATAAGAAGGATTTTAAATAAGACTTCTGGAAATACAATATAACTCTTGTTTTCACTTTTTGCTTCATCACACTATAAGGTGAATAGACTTTTGCCCTTCCTCAGTTACCCAACTGCATGATGCCTCTTCAGCTCTGTTTGTCCTGGGAATGTAGGTTCGAAGTACTTCCAAAAGACCTGTAGGATAATGGGTCCATTACATGCTCAAGCCCACACGGCATCCTAGTGATGCATCAGACAAAGGGGAGGAGGCACACCATTCTTCACCAGACATCAGTGGGACTAGTCCAGAACCAATTAGGAAGTAGGGGAAGTAAGAACAACTTCACTAAAAACTCACTTTCTTATTGATATAGTATGGGTCCAGGTCCTCCAAGGGCTCTGACACCATCTCTGGAGGAATGTCTCCATAAATAAATGGAAGAGATTTCCCTGCTTCCAAGTCACTATTTGGCTTTGGGCCATTTTCATCATCCTCATCCTTACGCTCTTGTTTGGGTCTCTTAGCTTTCTCTTCTGCAATGCGTTGTTCAATAGCAGCGAGGGATTCCCTGGTAAAGAAGCGGAAGCTGTCAGGTCCTGGTGGTACCAGCACTGACTGTGCCATCTTTTCATCCTGCTCCTTTAATCACTGTTTAGCTCCTTGCATAAAAAAGTGCTATGGAAACAAGAGAGAGAGAGAGAGAGAGAGAGAGAGGAGAGAGAGAGAGAGGAGAGAGAGAGAGAGAGAGAAGCAATAATCATTAGGATAAAAGGTAACTGGCAATTACATGATATTGAGATAAAACACATAAACCAAGCTATCTGGAATATTTTACTAAGGAAGCTGTATGCAGGGGATTCTCATGCATGCATTCATTTGCTTGCATGGAGATCTGTCTTTCACATTCAGTAGATGTCTATGAGGTAATCCAGTCTCCCACTCCCAAAATGTTTTAAGTGAAAATATCCAAATTCGGAGCTCAGAAATGGAGGATACTGGTTTGTGCTTGCTGTTTCATTTGTGTGAATATTTTGGCAGCCATCTTTTTCAGCATCCTTTCTGAAAAAAATATCAGAGATCCAAAACAAGAGATGAATAATCACCCAAATTTACAGAACCTGGGCTATGCAAGGATCTTGTATGTACCTCTCCATTTTGTTCCATGTTCCTTTTGGCCTACTTTTCCACCTTTAATAGCTTATTCAAAATCAACGCACCTGGTAAAGAGCTCTGGAAATCCTGAAAGGCCAGGCTATGGAAACATAGGTAGATACTGCTTGAAAGCAGGAAGGAGCGGGGGATGCCCGATTACATTTGGAACTGCTCGGAAGCTGCACAGGAAGGGATCCAGCTCCTGCCAAACTGGGCAGGAAGTCATCCACGTCAGAGGTCTGGATCTTGGACCCCTCTGGCTTAGCAACCTGCTGCTACCTAGTATAATTGCTTCTTAAATTAACAAATCTGCACTACTTAGGAAATACTGTAGAATTAGTTCATTTTCTCAAATAGTGCCCATTTCATAAGCATCTAAATAGCAAATTTAGACTTGAAAAAATAACAAGTTTAGGATAGTTTATCTTTTAAACAAACTCCTATTTTGTTGGTCTTTGCCATAACATAAATAGAGGCTTACTGTATTCTAATCATATGTCACCGGACTAACAAAACATAACTTCACAGAGCACACCAATCATTCCAAATGTTATCTCTGAACCAGTTGCAAGAGTTTCTATGATTTTTGAAACCATACAACCAAAACCTTAACTCCTGAATGCCATCTGTATACAATCACTTACCTATTTTTCCTTCTTTTTAAAATATCAATCCTTTGTAAACCCCATCCTACAGGAATGAGAATTGCCACTTAATTATACGAAGTGCATTTTCAAAGAGTAAATGCATTAATACACACATCATTTCTGTAGCATATGCCAGATCAAACAGGGAAATTTAAAATAACATAAGCTACTCTACCGTTTCTACATTTTTTTTGGAAGTACACTAGGACCTTTCAGCCACTAGCTAGCAGACTGCCCCCTCAGCATCACACTGCCTCCAAAACATCCCTCATTTACCTCACCCATCCCCAGAGACCCTCATGCCTCCAGAGACATAGGCATGAAGAAGGTCCATGCATACTCCATGGAGGAAACTGCCATGCCTGGATGCTCTAATAAAAGAGACATGCTAAAACAGCTTCAAAATGAAAGTGGTCCTCTGCAGATTCCCCCAAGGATTCTACTGTAAAGGTAGAGAAGCATCACAGAGAATAAGCATAATAAGAATATTAAAACATTACCCCTGCGGAATCTTTTACACCCAGAGTTTGGGATTGATAAGCTGGCACCAAGAAGACTGCAGCTAAAATTCCATCATTCTTTTTTTCTTTTTTTCATTTTTTTTTTTTTTTTAAATTCTCCTTCAAAGACCACACCTAACTTCCTGTAAAAGGATTCTGGTAACTGAAGTAAGAACAGGCATTTCCTGTTTGGGGACTACAAAATGGCGTTATTATAACTACCACTAGAGGGCGGGGGAACCGTGAAGAGAAACCCCTCAGGGTGTACGTACACAGAGCCCTGTGAAGCAGCCCAAAGCTTTCACTAATGGAGCTCTGATTTTTTTCACAGGCTTTTCTTAGAACAGAACGCTAAGACTTTGCTGGTTTCAGTCATTAATTTTGCTAACATATTAAACTTCTGTTCATGGTTTTTATTTGCTAAGCCAGAAGTCATTCAATCAATACAAATAATTCAAAGTAAAAAAGAAAATACTGTTAAATAAAAACTCATAAAAAAGCCATTGTATTACTGAAAGTCTTACATACAGTGGAATTTAACATTAGCCTCAGCCCCAGAGTATCTGAAATCCAATAAAATGCTTTGCTAATTCAACAGAGATGGTCTTTGTGCTGCTATACAAATAAACTTTCTCTAGAAATAAAATAATCCTGATGAGACACCAATCTTATTTTAACTCTGATTTTAGTGGCTGAAAAGCAGTCAGAAGAAAACTGAAAAGCCAGTGAAATCCTAAGTGCCAACAATCTTTCAATTAATGATAAAGTGATGATTTGAGGACTTACTATGTGCCAGTCACTGACTGGGCTAACATGTCTGTATGCACCATATCATTCCATCCTCCCCACAATCCTATCAAATAAACGCTTTCATGATCCTGATTTGAAAACTGAAGAAAGGATGTACACAGGGGGTGGAAATAGTCATCTAAGATCATACGCACAGGATTCAAACTGAAAGTCTGACACCAAAAATCTGTGCACTTTATTCAGTCATGAAAAGAAACACTTGCTCATGCAACTAAAGCCTGAAACAAAGATTAAATAAATATCAGGCAGCGGTACCAATTATGACCAGAAACAGTCCTAATTATTAAATCAATATATTTTGCATAATTTCTAGTTTCATCATTTTCTTTTTTTTTAAAGATTTTATTTTTTTATTTGACAGAAAGAGAGATCACAAATAGGCAGAGAGGCAGGCAGAGAAAGAGGGGGAAGCAGGCTCCCCGCCGAGCAGCGAGCCCAATGCGGGGCTCGATCCCAGGACCGTGAGATCATCACCTGAGCCGAAGGCAGAGGCTTTAACCCACTGAGCCACCCAGGTGCCCCTAGTTTCATCATTTTCATTAGAAAATGTATTTGTTGGAACTGAGCATAGAGAAGATATAGTAAAAAAAATTTTTAATCACTCTAGAGGTCTTTTTTGGTGATAAAAGACAGACAGACAGACAGACAGACAGACAGAAAGAAAGAAAGAAAGAAAGAAAGA
>CM052810.1:115046253-115080918 GCA_028533885.1 Nasua narica | reverse complement strand
CTATTTTACAACTAATTTTTAGTTTTCTTCATTACATTAGAATAATGCTGGAAACATAAACTAAGAAAACACTTGCTAAATGTATCTGAGGATTTATTTTTGGATTTTTTAGTTTACTTAATCCATAGATTTCAATTTATTTTTTCAGGAACTTTTTGATTGTCACTTACTGTGTTTTTACATCTTTCTCTCTTTAACTTTGATCCATTCACTCATTTCTGTAACTAACAATTTCCATAAAAGAGAGAAAGTTCTGAACAAACAGATTTCCATGTTTTTCCACTATAGATTAGGAACAGAACATAATAGAAAATGAAAGACATAGGCTTAGCTTAGTAGGTACTATTTGGATAAATTGTCATTTTTCTTTCAATTCTAGGGTTAGTTCCGATATATAGTTCCAAAAACTCATTTTCAATATTTTCTGTTCATATTATAATTGTTGAACAACATTCTTTATAAAAGTATAGGCATTTCTTTAAATGTTATATTTTTAAACTTTTTTTCTTCAACAAATATGCATGTTGATATTATCATAATCATGATGATCTCTGGGAAATATTATTCAGTGTAGTAAAAAATCATTTTACATCCAACTTTCTTGGGAAAAAATAAGTTATGTATAATGACATATGCCTTTTTCTTTATGCAAGTATTTTTATTCTATTGCAGATAGTCTGGCAACACTGTTCTACACCCTTTTTTAATCTTCAGATATATTAAATGCATGTTAGTAGACATCCGTGAACTACCCCAACCTTTCCTAAATGATTGATTAGTCAGCTGGCCTTCCTCTACTCTGGTTACATATTCGTTTATTTTGATGGCCAGATTATGTTAGAATCACAGAATTCCAATTCCAAATTTAATAGGCAAGGAAGAAAATTTCCCAAGGCATGGTCCTCCCCATAAAAGTGAAAAATTGTTCCAAATGCCAGAATATTTACAGCTCAGTTTTCTTCATTCCTTCCATTTCATTGAGGACCTCTACCTATAACTTTTCTTCTCCCTGTTCAATGGGGGAGAGAAGAAAGCAGCCTCTAAACTCCTCAGTGGGGTAGTGGATCTAATGTCCAGGCATCATCCCCAAGAGAGCACAAGTAGGCAGACCCAGGAGCAGAAGGTCTTTGAAATGAAAAGCAATGCTCAAAAAATAACTACATTCCAAAATATCCTAGATACAAAATTTGTGCTTATGCGTGTGTATGTACATGTGTGTGCCTCAGAGAGACAGAGAGAACTAGATATAAGAGAGAATGAGACCATAAGAGACCACGGATTTGTGTCTTCATGTCATGTTAACATGATCTAAATTCTCACACTCTACTTGGTTCTTGATATTAGGTATGTCATTTAATCCCTGTGATATTTTGTAAGGGAAGCAGTGTTGTTAACACTTTTCTAATGTGGCAGTGATCTGGGCGTATGGAGGCTGTAACGAGGCCTTGCCATACAGAGCCAGCATTTAAACTCACATCTGTCTTGTTTCAAATTCTAAATATACTTCATCACTCCAATTTTGGAGAAATATACCCATTGATACACCAATTGAGAAGGGTAACAAGATATATGTCTGATTTTTTAAGTCACTGGATCCCTTTCTATACCTGAGATATTCTCACAATACCATAAGCCCACTGCTATAAAACTGGTGACCTACAATATAACTGAGTTTCCCCTTATAATCATGCTATTGTGGGGTCAGATTGACGTCTGCTGGAATAAGACGTAGACTCTCTGAACCTTAGTATTCTCATCAGTAGAAATCAAGCTCATTTTGAGTTTTATGAAATAAATTTATAAGAAAAAACGAAGCACTATGCCTAGGACATAGTAGATGCTAAATAAATGCTGGTCTCTTTTTTCAGAGACACCTTAGTGATGTTTGTCAGTTTTACTTTTTATTAAAGTTATCCATGTAAAACTTATCTCCCCATTATCTCATCTTTCTTATCTTTTTTTTAAAAAAGATTTTATTTATTTATTTGACAGAGAGATCACAAGTAGGCAGAGAGGCAGGCAGAGAGAGAGGGGGAAGCAGGCTCCCTTCTGAGCAGAGAGCCTGATGCGGGGCTCCATCCCAGGACCCTGAGATCATGACCTGAGCCGAAGGCAGAGACTTTAACCCACTTTCTTATCTTAACCCATTTTTTTTTGTGATTTTTCCACAATGTCCAGCATAGTACATTATCTGAAATAAATCGTCCAGCAAATCATGGGTGAATTAACAGTTGTAGCCCTACATTATTCAGAAGCTCTCTTTTCTTTTCACTCAGTACACTTCCTTTCTCACCAGTATATATTTATGTGTCATGACACCTGCCTAATTCCAGGTTTCCGGTTTGTTTCTTCTCTCAGTTATACAGGGCAGTGTAGGTGACTCTATACATTTATGGCTCCTCCACTTTTTGAGCTTATTTTACCTTTCTTAGAGTCAGACTACTTAACAAAAGTCAGACTACTCTCTCTTCCGCCTCTCCACTCCATACACACGCACACACTATGTCCATGCACATGTGCACGCATGCGCACACACACACACACACACACACATATTCTTGTTGCTGCCTCAGTAGCTTATTTCACCAGCCCAGACAGTTCAATAATCATTTATTTGCCTTCCCCAGTCTCACTTTTTCAGGTGCAGTGTTCAGAAAAACTTTCTTAAAGAAATCTCTTCTTTTTCTGAATTTCCATTATATGGAGAGAGTGCCATTTTTCTTAATGCACTCCCATACATAACATTTTTCTTGGATTCAATTCAATCCCAAAACTACTGCTAAGTCAACTTAATGAAAGTAAAACCTTATATTTGTCACCCTCATCCAAGAATCTTCAACCATTCTCCATTACCATTCATATAAAGTACAAATTCCTCTTCCCTGACATTTAAAGAATGCACCAAATTTCCTTCCCAGTCTTATTACCTGTCAACCTGTACTAGCACTTAATGATGAAGAAGAAATAATTTGCTCAAGTTTTCCTAAACTTGCACCCTGATATCTGTGTTTCTACTTCTAAGTTGCTGCTTATGTTGTTTTCACAACCTAAAACTCACTATAATTCAACCTGATAAGACAGTATCAGTTTTAAATCTCAAATGTTACATTTCCCATGAGTATTTCTATATCCTTTCGGCTGGGAATGGCCTTTCACTTTTTCAAACTCAACAGCAGTTGCTTCTCACACACTATTTGTCATATTTGTGTAAGTATCTTGAGGTAAGGCTATGATATACTCCCTTTGTGACTCTTGACATACAGAAAGCAATACCCTGCACAAAGTAGATACTCAGTAAAAGAACTGGATAACAGATAATTTCAAAGAGACACAGTTTTAAGCAAGCTGTCATGTTGCAGGGGGCCTAGAAGTGCAAAAGGCTCTCCTGGCTGTAGAGGACAGATTGAAGACAAATATGAACATTATGGGAAAGAAACTGATTTAATAAAAATAATAATGTTCAAATTCTTGGACTTGCCTTAAACAAAGTGACTATTTTTTTAAGAAGAAATAATTCTCAATTGCCAGAAATATTCAAACAGATACTATAGAAAGCAGGCCTGTCTGGGCTATTAATTGAAATGTATAACAGCAAAACACTTCCAACCTCCAGATTGTATGATTACCTAAAAAAAAAAAAAGAGAGAGAGAGAGAGAGAGAGCATCAAATTATCTCTTACCAAGGGAAGAAAAATGAAGACAGAATTAAATTAATTATTAAGGGTTCTTTTATATAAATTCTGGATTAGAGATAACTCAACATCCAGATGTTCACAGAACATGTTATCTCCCTGATCAGTAGCTGCTCCTGCTTGGCTCTGGGCCCCATGAGGGCAGGGAACTCATCTGGGATTGCTGACCCCCTCCAGTCTCCAGTGCCCATTGCATCATGTGGTTTCTCCATACGTATATGGTACTGAATTAAAAATGAGACCTAACTTGCATTGGTATCACTAGATCAAAAGAGGTCCAAGAAAGGACATAGTAAAAAAGGATCATACCGATAAAATGTGGCAAATAAATAAATAAACAAACACACAAATAAATAAATAACTCTGGCTTGTTTTAAAAATACAATTAATTACTGTTTCTTAGACCACAGTAAGAAGACACTAAAGAGCAGTTCTTCCTGCCTTTTTAGGATCAAGAAAGAATCTATTTGTCTTTGCTACTTCCACATTGTAAACAATGTCTTTTCAGCAAATATGTCAAAACATGTGTGCAGAAACATGTCTTCCTTTTTAAGTTAGTTACCTTGTAGGTCCAGGCGCTTAAGCCAAAGGGTCTATGGCTCTAAACAGTTCTGGATTTCCTTCTTTTGGCATTGTCTCTTATCTTTTTTGGAAGCTAATTCACAGTTCTTTTTTTTGACCAATCATTTTTGGCATTCAATTTGTAGCTACACCTGATTTATGCAACACCATCAATTTTGAGGGGCTCTTGTTGACTTACTATCATTTGGTGGGCACCATGCTTTGAAGAAAAGGCAGTATCTTCGGAGCCAGATGAAACTAGTGTGCGTACATACTCTGCTACTTTCTCACCGTGCTTCTTTAGGCAAAGGACTTGGATTATAGTGAGGATTAAACAAATAAAACACCCAGTACACAGAGCAGATGCTGCTTATCCAAATTTTCCCTATGCCCTTAAAGCTCTTACACATAGCACTGTACTAAGCTGAATAAGAGCAAATATAAAGCTAGAAGCCAGGTATTTCAGAATTTGCAATGCAACGTATCATTTAACAACAAAAGACAACTTTTTAAAAATGCTAAGAGCCAGTATTCTTCCAGATGCTTAGAATACAGTTAGTAACCAAGCAGATCTGCCCTCTTGAAGCTTATATTTTATATATCCTAATGATACAAATTATGTACAAGTAAGTCAACAGGGACTAAAGCAGATGCTCTATTATGGAAGAAGACAATGCAGGGAAGGGAGAGAAAAAAATATCAGGGTGGGGGAGAACCCTGTGTTGAAAATTTAAATAGGGTGCTAGGGGAGGTCTTGCTGAGGGAGTGACATTTAAGGAAAAGCCCCTGAAGGACTCAAGGAAGGCAGCCAAGTCAATGAGCCTTCCTGGATAATGGGGTTCCAAGCAGAGAAAACGCATGAAAAGAGCTACAGAAAGGAATTCCTATTTGGAAAGGCCTGTAGAAAGGTAAATAGCATTGAACGAATGAAACTGCAACACGGGACAATAAGATCAACAGGAAGAAGAAAGTAGAGCAGGTAGCAGGGACAATGAGTACAATAGCAGATGCTGCCAACCTCAGTTAGGCCTGCCATCTGGTTTCCCAGCAGTTTCACCGGTGACATCTGTGACATAAATGTCAAGATCAGAGGCCAAGCCAGACCCTGAGAAGCAACAATCATACCAGAAATAAAGGAAAGCTCACTGCCACTCAATGTCCTGAGCCTGAGCACAGAACAGAATGGGGGCGTTGAAAGCGGGATAGCCATGCCCGGCTGCTCGGAGAAGTCTAAACCTGGATGGCTATTTGCAGGGTAGACCCAGGACCAGCCTTGCAGATATGAAAAGTGCAGCAGCCAAATTTAGCGACCAGAAACAGCTCAATGTCAGAGAAGGAGACAAGGCAAAATGTTGCCTATCCTTAATGCCTAGAAATATGTGTTGAAATTTTAAAAGATTAGAAAAGAGATAATCTTTCCCATCATGCTGCAGTTTTCAAAATAGACCAACATAAAAGCAGCACCAATTAAAGACATATAGCTACCAAACAAATATTGCTACAAAACTTTTCGTTTGTTTGCTTTCATGTGTGGAAAGTGTTTTGATAATGTATTCGTCTGTTCGACATGTTGGCAACACTTATTCACTGGCACATTCCCTTACTTCTAATCACTCCTACATTTTAGAGAGAAAATACAGAGCCATTTTGTTCCTCAGTTCACTTAATCTCTTGACCTATAGGACTTTTTCCTCTCTTTTTTTCCTTCTTGTTTCTTCTCTCTTTAGAATAAAGGTAATTCCTGTCCTGATCAAATCCACAATGTTGCTGCTGGGATGAATTCAGATCATTTGAAGTAAAATATTTTTTGAACAACAAAGTATTATACATTGCTCATTCATTTTCTTCTCTTTTTTAATATTATTAATATACCAAATTTTGCCTGTAAGAATGAATGAATAAATGATCTCTTGCATTCTGTATTTTTACAGAATGTATGTGAATTATAAAAGTATATTTAAACTTATAAGATGTTTAGATTTTGAATAGCCTTCTACCCATCTCATAGATGTGATTGCCACCCCACCACATTGCTGCACTGCTTTCATCTGTAAATGAAAACAGGAGAAACTATAGGCTTGAGAAGGGAAAAGGGCAAAAGGCTCAGGAAAACATACTGCGTTCCTCCACTAAAGTTATAATCATTTGCCTTCTACATATTCATTTGCAAGCTCATACTCATGAATGACATTTCCCATTTATTTTTCTCATTCCCAACCAAACCAAATATACTGAAATCATTAAAAGTAGGGACTGATCTGTAAAAGCAGCTTCGTCACTTGGAAATTATCAAAGAGCAAGACATGACTCACACATTTTTTGAAAAGTTCAAGTCATGATCACAAATTTCAAACTGAATATTTTTTTATTTCTCATAAAAGACACACAGTGAGAGAGAGAGAGAGAGAGAGAAGAAGAAGAAAAAGGAGGAGGAGGAGGTGGAGGAAGAGGAGGAATGTTTGGAGTTCTATAAATAAAATATTCTTCCAAATAAAAGAATTTATCAATTAGAAGATACGACTTAGATTTAGAATTAAACCCTAGCACTCTTTATGGCAGTGAGATTTTTTCCCCTTTTGTTGGCACCATAAGTAACGCTAATTAAAATCATGGTTTTGTGTTTGGAAGAGGACCTCCCAATAGATCATTTAGTCAGACTGGTTACATTCACTAAGGATCAAATCAAAATCAGAGACAGACGGTTTTGTCTCAAATCTCAGAACAAAGATTTCACTTTTCTTGGTTGTCTATGCAACTTTTTAATCCCTGATTAACTTATTCTTTAGTTATAATCTTTGTCAATATTAAACTATCCAGACTATTTCTGTTACTGTTTCATTGGGTGAAATGGAAGCTTCACACATACCCCTATATGGGATTTATCAGGGAAAAATTGCCAAAATATTTATTTAGCATTCTGTTTACTGACACTGAAAGGGTATTTGCCTATTAGGTTAACCAATATCCAGTGACCTCATTATAATTGTAATAGAATAAAAACACTGGCTGATAGTAGGCATGATCTCTTTCAGTCGCTTTTCTGTCTATCCCCTTTCATGTTATTTTATTAATGTTAATTTGATCAATCAGTTCCCAAGACAAAAGAGTGATTAAAAGGCATGAACACCCAGATTTTTAAATGTTGTATTCTAATTGTCATTCAATGTAGAACATTTTCTAATTTTCTTTATGATTTCTTCTTTGAGCCATGGATCATTTAGAAATGTGTTGCTTAATTTCCAAAGTAATTGGCTTTTTATAGATACCTATTGTTACTGGTTTCTAATTTAATTCTACTGTTGTCAAATACTCTGAAATAAATTAAGGCTTATACCATAGCCTAGCATATGGTCTTTGATCAATGTTTCACGAATACTTGAAAAGAATGTATATTCTGCAGTTAGATGTATTATCCTATAAATGTCAATTAGGTCTTCACGTTTGGTAATTGATAGCATTATTCAAGTCTACTAATTTTTTTCTATTTGTCTATTGACTACTGAGAGAAGATTGTTAAAATCTCCAACAACAATTTTGTATTTATATATTTCTCACTTATTTCTGTCCATTTTTTCTCTTTTTATTTTGGAACTCTATGATTTTGTCATTCACATTTAAGATTATATCTTGTTACAAATCAGCCCTTTTATTCCTATGAAATGACATTTTTTTTTAAATAGGCTCCATGCCCAGCATAAGGCTTGAAGTCACAACCCTAAGATCAAGATTCACATCCTCTACTGACTAAGGCAACCAGGTGCCCCAGAAATGACCACTTTTTAAAAGTCTATGTTAATATTCCTTGCCTTGAAGCATACCTTATATATTAATATAGTCATATCAGCTTTCTTCTGCTTAGTGCTTACACACTATACCTTTTGCTATTCTTTTATTTTCAACTTCTCTTTATTATTATACTTAAAATATGTCTCTTGAAAACAGCATGTCTTTGGATCTTGTTTTTTATTCAGTTTGCGGACAATCTCAAGAGTAGTGAAAATATGTACCCATGAAAGACCTATGCCAGCATGTTCATAGCAACCTTTTTCACATCACTAAAGCCCAGAAACAATCCAAATGGCCATTACTGGGTGAATGGAAAATAAGATATATTTATCCAATGGAGTATTACTCAACAACAAAATGTTATGAATTACTTATACATGCAACAAAATGGTTGAATCCCCAAAAGGGTGCTGAGTGAAGGAACCTAAAAAAAATAGTACATATTTTATGGTTTTATTTATATGAAATTTTTTAGCAAAACTAATCTATGGTGATAGAAATCAGAAAGGCGGTTCTCTCTGGGAGCAGGAAGGACTGACTGGGAAAAGTCACTGTGGAGGTAGAGATGTTCTCCATCTTGATTGGGGTGGTGGTAATGGTAGAAGAATGCATTTGTCAAAACTCAAACAAATATGCATTTTATTTTATGCAAATTATCTTCAAATAAAGAAAATGGCATAAGCCCAAGCCAAATTGTCTTCTACTTTTTGTTTCCCAGAAAGTCTTGTGACTACACCAAGCCTATAAGTACTCCTATAAGGTATCTTTAATTCACTGTCTCTGTGTGGCTAGGATGAGAATATAAATTTATCTGGTATGAATTTACACTTTAGTAGGAGGTACAAGCCCAGTTATGTCTCTAAGATAATTAGTTCTAAGATAATTGGGAGTTTGGCTTGATCTTTTTTTTTTTTTTAAAGATTTTATTTATTTATTTGGCAGAGAGAGAGAGAGAGAGAGAGATCACAAGTAGGCAGAGAGGCAGGCAGAGAGAGGGGGGGAAGCACACTCCCCGCCGAGCAGAGAGCCCAATGGGGGCTTGATCCCAGGATCCTGAGATCATGACCCGAGCCAAAGGCAGAGGCCCCAACCTACCCAGCCACCCAGGCGCCCCTGGCTCTTTGATCGTAATACCATCAATATTCCCTGACCCCAGAGAATTAAAACCCTAATTAGGTAGCCACATGTAGAGATTTAAATAACAGTACCAAACCCAGGAACAGCATAAGAGAATAATGTACAAAAACAATACAAGGCAACTAACAAGGCCATTATGATTTGTTTGTGATAATAATAATAAACTTGAATAGACATTTTTAAAATTTTACAAAATGTTCTTACATACATTATTTTATTTTTATTAAATTTTTAAATTGAAGTATAGTTAAAACATACTGTATTAGTTTCAGGTTTACAACATAGTGTGTCAACAATTCTATATGTTATGCAATGCTCACTAGGATAAATGTATTACCATCTGTTACTATACAACATAGTTATTATAGTATTGACTATATTCCCTATGCTATACTTTTTGTCCCTGCAACTTATTTTAATTAAATGAATAACATAACAAGGTAGATCAGGGAGGTGTAAATAACTTCATCTTAAAAGGTTTAATCAGCCTATGTGTTTAATCAGGCTATGGCCATAGCAAATAAACAACAGATGCAAGGCTGCAACATGTTTTTTGACTTTCCCCCCAAAAGATTTATTCTATATTTTTTGTTGCTTATAAAAAGTTAAAGGCACTGAGGGTTGACATGATGAACAAAGACTTCTTTGATGAGGTAAAACTTAGGTTGAGCTTTAAAGGCTGGGCCAGAAATGGAGGACATTCCAGGTGGAAGGGAAATCATGAGAAAATGCCCTAAGCAGGATCTGACTCAGACCTACAAGAGACAACAAGGCAGGTCTGGGCAATAAGTAAATGAAAACATCAGTTGGACTGAACTAGATCATGTTGCAGATCTAATTAGGAAAAAATGATACAGGCCAAAGTGGAGATGTCAAAATAGAATATCAAAGGTCAACAGCAGTATGCTGACACTTTTAATAAGAAAAGCGAAATATCAAGAAGAAAAGTATATGTTATAAAATATTTTAAGTATTATAAAATGTGGATATGAAAATAATAATACATATTTAAAATTACAGTTTTAGTACACTAGCGCAAGTAGATAAGCAATAATTGGGTTATAAAGAAATAAAAGAATTAGGTATATAAACTTGTTTAAGAAATATTAAGTATGGTGAAAAGTCAGAGTAAATGGAAGAAAAGACTTAAATTAAGGTTAACAGAAAGATCAGATTCACCTAATCACCTAATCTTTTGAAGCAAAGCACTGTGCCAGTTATTGCTAAAAGAAAAAAAAAAGTTAGGAGAAAACCGTTGGAATTGGAAAATTCAGGAAAGAATTCAGGAAATTCAGAAAATTCAGGAAAGAATAATAAGACCATTTGAATCATCACTGATAAGAAATGGATTTTGTTGGTTATTTGCTGAAGAAATAGGGTATTATAACAAAAATATAGAAATTGTGGAGACGGTTTTTAAAAATACACAAATTTAGGTAATAATTCATACATATATAGGATCTCTTACTATTAATCAGAATTTTTTTCTCACTTGAATAAAAGAGACTATGATGTGCTCATGTGAGGTCAACTTTGGCTTAAAATTAGAAAAATTTTTCTATCTGGATACTCCAGAAATGCAACACAATAGAACATCATAATAACTAACATTTTGGTGTTGTTAGTCCACAAAAACTAGTGTTTGTTGAAATCTTACTAAGGCTAAGTATTGTTCTAAATGTTTTACATGTATTGTAAAATGTAAAAATGTTTTACAAAGTAAATACTGTAGTATTTAATTCGATCTTCGTGATAACTTCCGGAGTAGGAACAATTATTAACTTATTTTACATAAGGAGGCTCAAAGAAGTTTCTTTTTGCCCAAGGACTAAATAGGGAATAAATAGGGAACCTGGAACGTGGACTTGGGCAACCTGATGTCTGAGTCCAAGTTCTTAACCACCATGTTTACATGGTGACTAAAATCACCTATGTAAACTATAAAATGTTGGTCATGGCCCTACTTCCTGTTCAGGATTAAGACTTCAAAATTTCATTTTAGCTCTTCTATTACCAGGTCAGATTGTGACTAACACCACCTCTCCAGGCTTTATATCCAGTAAACCTCATGGAGTATGAAGCCCATGGGGTAGAGTTGCCTCATGTGCAAATAAAGCAATCTGGATTTTATACTAAGGACACAGGGAACATCATGGAACACTCTTCAGAAAAGCAATACAATCAGATTTATTTCTTAGATATTACTCTGATAGTATAGAAGAGGTTTGGAATGTAAAGTTCATTAGGGCAGGAGATAAGATAAAAAGCCCAGACAAGAGACAGGTATACCAAAATAAGGCAGAAGCAATGGGATGAGGATATGATCTGAGGATTTCTGAAGCTGCTTTCGTAAAATTTGACTGCACATGGGTGGAGAAGGAGCTACCAAAGATGAAGAGGATTCCAAGGTTTTTATCTGGGGACCAGAGGCATCACGACAGACAACTTCTGTCTTTCACAGCCCTCACTGACGTTCATGTTCTCTGAAGTCAAATTCCATACGAAGCCACACAAATTTATGGAGCAAAACAGAATGAATGAAAGTTGTATTAAAGAAAACTTCTTCTGCCCTGAGATACTAGAGCAAGAGGAAGACTAAAATCAGGGATGGTAGTGAGGAATCTTGCGCAGTAAGAAAGGCAAGTCAGCTGGAAATTCAATTGTGTTTTGAGGGGCAAGGCAGTTAAGAATGAATGCTTCTATTATTTCATGACAGAAAAAAACAGAAGTTTGAATGGCTAATAAACATTCTCTTTTTTAATACAAAGATATACAGGTATATGCTTTTTAAGAGTAGGTGAATATTTTGCAGTTCATTAGACTACCATAGACTTTTTTCCTAGAACAAGGAGAAAAATGATGATCTTTCAGAAAAGGGAGTTGAAAATTAGATTATTAACTAAAATAAAATATTTAAAAATTATTATAGTAAAAAGAAATGTAATGAAAAAGTAAAAAAATAACCATTTTCCTTATTTAAATTTTGTTAGTCTAGCTGAACAGGAAAATAGTATTAAGAAAAAATATCTTGATATTTTAAACTGCCAATGACTATAAAAAGTGAATGGAATTTTTTTTCAAAGGAAAGTTGAATCATAGTTTCACTAAAGAGGCCAATAATAAGGGAAAAAACCACCAATACCTAAAGATTTAACAAAAGGCAGCATCTTTGGTGGTGGAAGAATGAGGTGGAAGAGCATGCTAAAAATTCCCAGTCATTAGTAGAGATGGGCGTGAAACACACATACACAGAAGGTTAAAAATGTCCAGACTTTGGTATTTTATGAACTATACTTTGTATCCTTCTACCATTTCCAGGCAGGGTAGACATCTGGATAAAACACTAGTAGGGTTTAAGACTCTGTATTGTAACATTTTTTTGCCTGCAACATTTTCCACTGATTACCAATTAAAAAGAGAGAGACCATTCCATTGGAGAGATAACCAAAGCACTCAAAAGCTACTTTTCATAGTATGGATTAAGAAAATGCCTAGAGAAACAGTAACAGTAATAGTAAATTGCCATTTATTACAAATCAACATTTAAGTAAGACTGAAAGATAATCCCTTTTCTCTTTATCAAAAATCCTAAACACCTTCCACATCATATGCAGTGATACATAGTGACTGAAGTGGCGGGGATAATCAGGCAAGGTGTGAGGAAAGGCAACAGAACCAGAGCATTATGGTCTGTGAGAGACAATCTGCTGCAGAAAAGATCCCCAAGGTGCATTCCCCAAATCACTCCCACAAGTTGTACCCCTCACTTGAGGTAGTTGTCATATTTTCCTCTGGAAACAATATGAGGTCAATAGGACAGAGAAAGTTAATAAGGTAAAGCCAAGAATACTCCATTGAATAACCCCACCGGTTAACTAGTCCATAAGTTCTCTGTTTTACTAGTAATCTAGAACCTGAGAACCTGAGTGCTGAGCCACTTCTTGTCTTTTAAACAAGGCATTAATTTCATCCCTCCTTGTCAATCTATACTATATAGATTTTTAAGTGTGGGTTTAGTCTAGCAATGGTTCCATTAACGTGAATTTGAAGAATTATAGAGCTGGAGGGCACTTTAGAGAGAATGTAGTCTATTTCTTTCATCTTAAGGGTGACAAAATTGAAGCTTATAGAATTTCAGAGTAAAGATAGTTAGCATCAGATCTGGGACCAGAGCTGTTTTTCTGGCTCTTAGTTCAGTCCTCTTTTCACTGGTAATAATTTGTTATTTCTGAAGAAAAGAAAAAGCTGAGTTTTTTTTTTTTAAAAAGAAAGGTAACAGAAATAATTTGAACTGAAAGATTATAAAAATAGGAATTGTTTCGCAATAAGTAAATAAAAGTATCTATTTCTTAGAGTCGGTGAATATGTCTATCATATCTCTTTACTCATGAATAATCTTAGGATTGAAGGCATTTACTTTTGAGTGAAAGTCTGTCATTCACAGACATCTAATCATTCTTTCCCAACTCACCATCCTCTCATTTGCCAGATGCAAGTGAAAAGAGCATTGCATACTCCGAAATGAGTTGAGGAAGGAAAATGTGGATCATTGCTGGAAATTAGGAAGAAAGTGTCTTTTTCTAGAATAGTCCACAGGATCCAACTGAAGGAAAATCAAATATATCCAGGATTGTGGACATAAGGAAGATCAGTTTAATTTAGAAATAAATGAAAAATGTGCCCATAGAGCATTATGATCACAACTGGATCCCATGGTAAGGGCTGGAGCGAGAGTAAGTTTTGCAGAAGCAGTAGGACATCGAGAATATCACCAATATTTCTGAGATATTTGCCAGATGGCAAAGTGTATGTGCAGCTTAGAACAGGTGCAGACAGCCATGCCAGACAAAGAATAGGAATACTGCTCCCTGTGAAGGCAAATGAATTCAGGAAATAATGCATCACTTCCCAAGAGTAGTCCTGACTGCCAACTCTACACAGTCCTTGCTGTGATTAGCTCCTATTTTCCTTAGGCCACTGGACCTTTGAACTGGCAAAGTTAAAACAACTGGGAATTTAAAGCTTTCTCTTTCGCCTAAAAGATTTTTTAGATGTTTATAGGAAACCAATACCTGATAGAACCATCTCAAATCCCAATGTTTAGCAGCATGGAATAGCATCTGTAAGGATGAGTAAGCAGAAAAAAATCAGACATGTAAAAAGAGGTCATTGTTCAAAAAAGGGGCATATTCTTAATAATGCTGCAGGTAACTTCTTGTGAAACCTAATTACTACAAAAAGGAGAAGAGGACATTTTAATATTGAAATACACTCTGATTAAGATTATTTTATTTTATTTTAATTCTTATTTTTATTTTACTTTATTTTATTTTAATTCTTTTAGAGGGGAGGTACAGAGGGAGAGGGAGAGGGAGAGAATCTCAAGCAGGCTCCATGCCCAGTGCCCAATGTGGGGCACCATCTCATGACCCTGAGATCATGATCTGAGCTGAAACCAAAAGTTGGATGCTTACCTGACTGAGTCACCCAGGCACCCCAAGAGAACATTTTAAATATGAAAGTAAAGCTAACAGTTAGCAAGAGAGTCCAATTGGACTCCATGGGTAAATTCATACTACAATATAAACAGTAATCAGCAGATTTGAAAATGCAAAAAATTAAGTCTGTTAAATAGAGGACAAACTCAAGAAGTTTCTACAGATTCTACAGAGGAAAAAATATGAATGAATATCATATGTATATGTATATATATATATGGCAAAAGACCAGAAGATGCCATAATTAAAGATAGTAATTTCAGAAGGAGAAACTAAAGCCAACATAGTTGCAATAATTTCTAATCTCAAGAAAAAATACAGTCTTTATATCAAGAGTCTGCAAATCAAAAAAGGTCATTGAATACAAATAAATTAATGAAAATAACTCCAAATATAGACATATCCTACTGAGACAGGGAAGCTAAAAAAAAAAAAAATTCAAATCTTCAAGTTGCTGGTAAGGAAAAATGGTTAGTTTCCAAGGAGGAGAAAAAAAACAAGCAAAACTCTGGCTGTGTACTATCTTCTACCTGAAATTACCACTTCTATATAAGGGCACTGGAGAAACATTCTCACACAGCAAGAGGTTAAGAAATATATCATCAATGTATCCTTTATAAAAAGATGATTTTAAGGTATACTTCAGCTCTACAGAAGATAATGGAAAGAATGGGGAAATTGTAATATAAAACTCTTAGAACACGGGGTTAAACCATGGGGCTATATTTAAATTACTGTTGTAAGCATAGTAACAAAACAATACACTTAAAAAGAACATTTCTTTAAATTAGTATGAAATACCAAATAATTCTTTTTTTTTTTTTTAAGATTTTATTTATTTATTTGACAAAGAGAAACATGAGAGAGGGAATACAATCGGGGGAGTGGGAGAAGGAGAAGCAGGCTTCCCGCTGAGCTGGGAGCCTGATATGGGACTTGATATGGGGCTCAATGTGGGGCTCGATCCCAGGACCCTGGGATCAAGACCTGAGCTGAAGGCAGACATTTAACAACTGAGACACCCTGGCACCCCCAAATAATTCTTTTAAAAACTAGGAAATAGTTGGACAATGAAGGAAAAAATATATTTATCTTACATGGCAATAGTTAGTATGATAGCTTCATTTATGATGCTGACAATTTCTTTTAAAGTGATGCAGTAAAAAGCAATGCCCTCTATGCATTACAAATAACTAGGGAGAAAAAATAGAGAAAAAAGGAAAAAATATAGTTGATGTAGTCCATAAGCAAATCAGGAAAAAGAATAAAGGATAAAAGAAACCACAAAACAAATTGTCAGAAGAAAGACCTAATATACCTAACATTTATGATAACAAGTTGTGAATTGGTTTATTCACATTAAATAACAAAAAGTACCAAATTAGATCACAAAGCAAAAGTTGAACAGATGCTGTTTATTTAAAAGAAGCATAGAACAAATTGCCAAAATTAAAAATAAAAAATGGGCAAAAAATATATCAGGCAAATATAAACAAAAATGTAGGGCTTGCAATGTTATTGGAGACAAAATGTATTTCAAGGCAAAAATGACTTAAATAGATAAATAAGGTAATTGTATGATTATAAAGGTACATACTTCAATAAAATACTAGTCATAAATTAATAAAGCTAATAATAGTATATTATGCAAAACTATTAGAAGTTCAACATAACTCGAAAAGATATAAATTCATTTGTCTTCATTTTTGAAAGATGGAATATGAAAACAAAGGCACTAAAGATTTGAACAAATTAAAAAAAATATTTGAACAAATTATTGTTATTTTAATAATTATGTAACAAATTTTGCTTTGTATAATTTATAAACTTAATCAATTACTAGTAACAAAGCAGCAAGAAAACAAACAAGTGATTAAACAAAAAATCCTACCTTGATAAATTCTAGAAGGTAGAATTTATAGACCTAACATATATGTTTTGACTACAATACATTAAACCTATAAAACTTATTTTGAAATTTATAAATCTTAACTATTTTCTGTGAAATGGTTAACATATGAAAGTGAAATTGTCAAAATGGCATTAAAAGAAACTGATCAGGCAAATTATAAGAAAATAAATTGAAAAATGTAAAACTACTTTATTTAAAAATTTTTTTAATTTTAATTTTATTTTTAAAACTACTTTAAAATAATAATAAAGTGTCCTGTAATAGATAAGTTATGGATATCTCCTAGAAAATAAATACTGACATTATCTAGAAACACTTCATCTCTGCATTTTAAAAACTGACTCAGCATATTGTATGAACTTGTCTGACTCCTATGCTATACACCTAAAAGTAATGCAACAGTGTGCATCAACTATATTTCAATTATAGTTAAAAAAAACTCAAATAAGTGGCTCCAAAATAGGAAAATAGTAAATCACCCAAAAGTTTTTTCAGAAAAAATAAAAATTTGAGAGCAAAACTTTACCAAAAATTAAATCTACAGGGATGCCTAGTGGAGCAAGGAGCCTGCGTCTCCCTCTCCCACTCCCTCTGATTCTGCCTTGTCTTTCTCTGTCAAATAAATAAATAAAATCTTTTAAAAAAAATTAAATCTACAACCAAGCCATTACTGAATACAGACATAAAAATCTGAAATAAAATTCATCAACTACTTAATAAAATAACACACCAAAAAAAAAAAAACAAGGTAGGAATTTTTAAATGATGTAATATTAGATAATATATTCATGAAATCGATTATGTCAATGGATCAATATAGACTATATCCAGATGTGAAAAAAGCATTTAATAAGTCTTATATTTATATGCAAATTTCTATAAATGCTTTCTTTTTTCTCCCCCAAATATGTTTATTTTATTTTTTCAGTGTTACAAGATTAATTGTTCATGCACCACACCCCGTGCTCCATGCAGTACGTGCCCTCCTCAGTGGCCACCACCAGGCTTGCCCAACCCCCCGCCCCCTTCCCTCCAAAACCCTCAGTTTGTTGCTCAGAATCCACAGTCTCTCATGGTTCATTGCCCCCTCCGATTTCCCCCATTCACCTGTCCCTTCCTTCTCACAATGCCCTCTATGATTTTCCTTATGCTTCATATGTAAGTGAGACCATAAGATAATTGACTATCCACGCTTGACTTAATAAATGCTCTTTCTAAAGAGAAATAAAAGAAACCTCCTCACATGATAAAGTCTGTCTCAAATAAAATCTACTTTGATACAATTATATCACTATGGGTAATGACATAAATATATTTTAGTGGTGAAACATTATACATATTTATATCAAAGTTAAGAAAAGCTAGATATTTTCACTATTAATTTTTCCAAGAAAATCGGCCAGTGTAATTACAAGAAAGCATTGATTGGAAATAGCTAGAGGAAACCTGAGTAGTAGAAGTGTTGAAAAATTGGGGAGAAGATGGTGGCAGAGTAGGAGGATCCTACACTCACTTTGTCCTATGAAAAAAAAAACAGATAAATATACGAGCATCCTAAATACTTGAGAAATCAACCTGAAGACTGGCAGAACACACTCCACAACTAAAGGTGGAAAAGATGCCATATCAAAGAAGGTAGGAAGTGTGGAAACTCAGCTTGGGAGAGAAACGGATGGTGGCTGCTGCAGTGGGGAGGGAGCCCTGATCGCAGAAAAGGGTAAGAGACAGATTAACACACAGGGGAACACATGTGGAAAACAAATCTCCATAGCAGTCGGCTTGGAAAGTGAAAGGGCCTGAATTTTGTGAGTTTTTGCAACCAGTGGGGCTTAAAGCCTGGTTTTTAAAAGTCAGCATACTTGACTCCAGGAGAGTTCAGAGGACATTGGAGCTGCTCTTGGAGAAAAGGAAGGGCAAATAGTGTGTGGACATACAATGTTGAAACGGCAATCCTAAGGGACCTGAAGGGACCAGCACACACTGGGAAGCATTCTCATCTTACTCATTTGCTCATCTTGAAGTATGTCCCAGAAAGACAGTGTTCATAATGTCCTTCACTATTTTCTCAAGAACAGTGAGTATTCTTATAATCATTGCTTTAAATGCTCCATTGTGCATGTTGCCCATATCAGTTTCACCTAGACCTCTGCCATGGACTTGCCCTATTCTTTGATTTGGGAAAAATTTCTCTGTCTTCTCATTTTTGTCTAAATCTCTGTGCTTCTTTCAGTGTGTAAATAAAGTCAGCTATATCTCCTGTTTTTGAGGATAATGGCCTTATGAAGAAGAAGTCCTGTAGTGCCCTGCTGTGTAGTGTCCCCTATTCCCAGGGCCTGGTGCTTCTGGAAATGTTTCTAATGTGTGCTGTATGTGCTGTGCTGCTGTGTTCTAGCTGCTTTCTCCTTTAGACCAGTCATCAGCAGAGGCTTTCTTTGCCTGTTGTTGGCAGTGTTTTTTCCCTGGCCTGAGTGTGGCATATTTTAACTAGGTGTGCTCTGGCCTGCTGTGATATGAGACCTGTTGCCACTGCCACCAGAAACAAGGCCTCACAAAACTCCTAGGTTGAAAGACATGCTGTTGGCAGGGGGGTAGGCAAGTTTTCTGGAGGAAGAGGCCCACAATGCTGGGACTGAGGCAAAGTGACTGGGAAGCACAGTGTCACCAGGGCATGGTGGGAGTAGAGCTTGATGTAAGCAAGTTAGGTAGCAAGTGTTGGTGCTGTGCGAGTTCCCTCAGGTGGTCCTGTGCTTATGCTGAGGGGTGGAGTAGGGAAATGGCACTGGCTAGTTCCTTTGTTCCTGGAGGGATCTCTCATGAATGCTATCTCTCTGGAACATGCTCCAAGATAAGATATCAGTAAGAATCTTAACATAGAGATAAAAATGGAACAAACAGAGATGAAGAGTGCCATAAACAGGATTAGAAACATGACTGATGCAATGAACAGCAGGCTGGAAGAAGCAGAGGAACAAATTAATGACCTAGACAGAGTAATGGAAAAAAAAAATCAAGATGAATAAAAGAGAGAAAAAATAATATGCAAAATGAGAATAGACTTAGGGAACTCAGTGATTCCATCCAACATAATAACATTCGTATTAGAGGAGTCCCAGAAAAGGAGAGAGAGAAGGGGGGGCAGAAATTTATTTAAAGAGATAATAGCTGAAAACTTCCCTAATCTGGGGAAGGAAACAGATCCTGGAGGCACAGAGAACCTCCAACAAAATCAACAAAAACAGATCTACACCAAAACATAATTAAAATAGCAAAATACAGTGATACAGAAAAAAATTTAAAAGCAACAAGACAAAAGAAGACAGTTACATACAAGGGAAATCCCATAAGGCTATCAGGGGATTTTTCAGCAGAAAATTTCTAAGCCAGAAGGGAGTGGCATGATATATTCAACGTGCTGAATGGTAAAAAGCTGCAGCCAAGAATATTCTATCTAGTAAGGCTATCATTCAGAAAAGAAAGAGAGATAAAGAGTTTCCCAGACAAACAAAAACTAAAGGAGTTCATGACTACGAAATCAGCCCTGAAAGAAATAGTAAAGAGGAATCTTTGAGTAGAAAGGAAAGATCAAAAGTGACAGTATGAAGGTAGGAAACACAAAAGCAATAAAAATGAATATTTTTTTAAAATATCAGTCAAGGAATTAACAAAATAAAAGGACAAAATAATTCACAAGATAGAAGGACAAAATAAAATATGACAACATATTCCTAAAACATGGGAAGAAGAGGAGTAAAGATGGGTTCAAACTTAAATGACTATCAACTTAATATAGATTGCTATACGCAGAAGGTGTTATATACAAACCTAATGGTAACCACAAATCAAACCACTAATAAATATGTAAATTATAAACAGAAAGAAGACCAAATATATCACTAAAAAACATCAGTAAACATACGAGAAAGACAAGATCAGAGAAAATCGTCAGAAATAACCACAAAACATGTAGTAAAATGGCAATAAATACTTATCTATCAATGATTACATTGAATGTAAGTGAACTAAATGCTCCAATCAAAAGACAGAGTGGCAGAATGGATAAAAACAACACACATCTATATACTGCCTACAAGAGACCCATTTTAGACCTTAAGACACTGGCAGATTGAAAGTGAGGGGACGGAGAAACATTTATCATGTTAATGGATGTCAAAAGAAAGCTGGAGTAGCAAAACTTATTTTGGACAAAATCGACTTTAAAACAAGGACTGTAACATGAGATAAAGGAGGAAACTATGGAATAATAAAGGAAACAATCCAATAAGAAAATATAACAATTGTAAATATATATATATATATATCTCCAACATGGAAGCACCCAAATACATAAAATAGTTAATAACAAACATAAAGGAACTAATGAATAAAAATAGAATAATAGTAGGGGACTATAATACCCCACTTACATCAATACACAGACCATCTAAACAGAAAATCAGCAAGGAAACAAAAGCTTTGAATGACACACAAGATCAGATGGACTTAAGACATAAATTCAGAACATTCCATTTTAAACAGCAGTATACACATTCTTTTCAAGTGCACATGGGACACTTGAACAGAATAGATCACATATTAGGCTACAAACCAAGCTTCAACAAATTCAAAAAGATCAAAGTCATACCATGCATCTTTTCTGACCATAATGCTATGAAACTAGAAGTCAACCACAAGAAAAAATCTAGAAAGACCACAAATACATGGAGGTTAAATAACATGCTACTAAATAATGAATGGATCAACAATTAAATAAAAGAATAAAAAATTACATGGAAACAAATGAAAATGAAAACACAACATTCAAAAATTTGGGATGCAGCAGAACCAATTCTAAGAGGGAAGTTTATAGCAACACAGGCCTACTTCAAGAAGCAAGAAAAATCTCAAATAAACAACCTAACTTTACACCTAAAGGAGATAGAAAAAGAACAATAAATGAAGCCTAAAACCAGTGAGGGAAGAAAATAATAAAATTAGAGCAGAAATAAATGATATAAAAACGTAAAAAAAAAAAAAAATAGGACCACTCAATGAAATGAGGAGCCAGTTCTTTGAAAAAATTAATAAAATTAATAAAACTCTAGCCATACTTCTGAAGAAAAAAGAAAACAGACTCAAATAAATAAAATCATAAATGAGAGAGGCAAAATAATAACCAATACCACATAAATACAAACAATTATGAAAGAATATTATGAAAAACCATATACCAACAAATTGAACAAGCTAGTAGAGAAATGTATAAATTCTTAGAAACATTTAACCTACCAAAACTGAAACAGGAAGAAATAGAAAATTTGACCAGACCAATTACAAGCAAAGACAGTCACTTAGTAATCAAAAATATACCAACAAATAAAAATCCAGGACTAGATGGCTTCACAGGCAAATGGTACCAAACATTTAGAGTTAATACCTATTCCTCTCAAACTACTCCAAAAAATAGAAAAGGAAGGAAAACTTCCAAATTCATTCTATGAGGGCAGTATTACCCAGATACCAAAACTAGATTAAGACACCACATAAAAAAAGAACTACAGGCCAATATCTCTGATGAACATGGATACAAAAATCCTCAAAAAAACCCAAAACCAAAAAACAAAAACATGCAAACCAAATCTAACAATACATAAAAAAAAAAATCAGTCACCATGGTCAAGTGGGATTTATTCCTGGGATGCAACGGTAGTTCAATATTTGCAAATATGTTGTTACACAACATATCAGTAAAAGAAAGGATAAGAACCATATAATCATTTCAATAGATGCAGAAAAAGCATTTGACAAAGTACAACATCCATTTATGATAAAAACATTCAACAAAGTAGGTTTAGAAGGAATATACTTCAACATACTAAAGGCCATCTATGAAAAACCCACAGCTAATATCATACTCAATGGGGTAAAACTGAGAGCTCTTCCCCTAACGTCAGGAACAAGACTAGAATGTCCATTTTCACTACTTTTATTCAGTATAGTGCTAGAAGTCCTAGCCATAGTAATCAGACAACAAAAAGAAATAAGAGTCATCCAAATCAGTAAGGAAGAAGTAAAACTCTCACTATTTGCAGATGACATGATAGTATATACAGAAAACCCTAGGCACTGGGTGGCTCAGTCAGTTAGGCATCTGCCTTCAGCTCAGGTCATGATCCCAGGGTCCTGGGATCGAGTCCTGCATCAGGCTTCCTGTTCAGCAGGGAGTCTGCCTCTCCCTCTGGCCCTCCTCCCCTGCTTGTGTACTCACTCTCTCTCTCTCTCTTTCTCTCAAAAATAAATAAATTTTTTAAAATACTTTAAAAAAGAAAACCCTTAAGACTCCACCAAAAAAAAAAAAATCTGCTGGAACTGAAAAAACAATTAGTAAAGTCACAGGATACAAAAGTCAATGTACAGAAATCTGTTGCATTTCGACACCAATAATGAAAGAGCAGGAAGAGAAATTAAGAAATCAGTCCCATTTATAATTGAACCAAAAATCATAAGATACCTAGGAATAAACCTAATCAAGGAATTAAAAGACTTATACTCTGAAAACAATAAAAGACTGGTAAAAGAAATTGAAAACAACACAAAGAATTGGAAAGACATTCTATGCTCATAGACTGGAAGAACAAATATTGTTAAAATGTCTATACTACCCAAAGCAGCCTACACATTTAATGCAATCCCTATCAAAATACCAACAGTATTTTTCACAGAACTAGAAAAACAATCCTAACATTTTTATGGAACCACAAAGACTGAATAGACAAATAAATCCTGAAAAAGAAAAGCAAAGCTGGAGGTATCACAATTCTGGACTTTAAGTTGTATTTCAAAGCTATAGTGATCAAAATAGTATGGTACTGTCACAAAAATAAATACATAGATCAATGGAACAGAATAGAAAACCCAGAAATAACCCCAAAGTTATATGACCAATTAATCTTTGGCAAAGTGGGAAAGAATATCCAGTGAGAAAAAAGACAACTCTTCAGCGAATGGTGTTGGGAAAACTAGACAGCAACATGCAAAAGAATGAAACTAGACCACTTTCTTACACCACCCACAAAAATAAATTCAAAATGGTGTGAGACCTGAACCATAAAAGTCCTAGAAGAGAGCACAGGCACTAACTTCTCTGATATTGGCCATAACAACTTTTCCTAGATAGATCTACTGAGGCAAGGGGAAAAAAAACAAAAATAAACTATTGGGACTACATCAAAATAAAAAGATTTTGTACAGTGAAGGAAAAAATCAACAAAACTAAAAGGCATCCGATGGAATAGGAGAAGATATTTCAAATGCCACATCCAATAAAAGGTTAGTATCCTATACATAAAAAGAACATATATAAAGCTAAACACCCCAAAACCAAATAATCCAACTTTAAAATGTGCAGAAAACATGAACAGATGTTTCTCCAAAGAAGACATACATCTGGCTATCAGATAGATGAAAAGATGCTCATCGTTACTTATCATCAGGGAAAAACCACAATGCACAAATACAATTCACATTGTCTAAAATCAACAACACAGGAAACAATAAGTATTGGCAAGAATGTAGAGAAAAAGGAACCTTCTTGCACTGTTGGTGGGAATACATACTGGTGAAGCTACTCTGGAAAAGAGCATGGAGGTTCCTCAAAGAGTTAAAAATAGAACTATCCTATGATTCATCAATTGCAGTACTGGGTATTTACCCAAAGAATATAAACCCAGTAATTCAAAGGAATACCTGTATGCCTATGTTTACAGCAGCATTATTTACAATAGCCAAGATATGGAAGGAGCCCAAGTATCCATCAATTGATGAGTGGATAAAGGAGAATGAAGTTGCAATAACATGGATGAGCTAGACACTATAATGCTAAGTGAAATAAGTCAGTCAGAGAAAGATAAGTACCACATAGTTTCACTCATATGTGGAATTTAAGAAACAAAACAAACAAAGAAAAAGAAAGGCAAACCAAAAAACAGACTCTTACCTATAGAGAACAGATAGTTACCAGAGGGGAGGGGAGATGGGTTAAATAGGTGATGGGAATTAAAGAATGATAAGCACCAAGTGATGTGTGAAATTGTTGAATCACTATATTGTACATCTGAAACTAATATAACACTGTAAGCTAACTGACTGGAACTAAATAAAAACTTTAAAAAAAGGAGTATTGGAAAATAGTAGATATAATTAGCATAATTATCTACAAACAAAATTATATACATAGAAAAGCTGAATTAACAAAAAAAAATAGTAAAAGTAATAGCCTATACCTATAATGTAGATACACCTATACATTTTACTGCATAAGTTCATTCATCCAGATGTTTAAATACTGTCAAATACCTATACTTTGCAATTAGTACAATGAGAGTATATGGGCCAGAGGTCTGCTGCTCGATTTCTAAAAGGGCCATTTAGTAAATGTTTTAGGCTCATGGGCCATAGGGTCTCTGCTGCAGAGAGTATCTGGCCCTATGGCCCTATGGCATGGGCCATAGGGTCTGCTGCATAGGGTCTCTGTCCTAGTAGCATGAAAACAGCCATTGACAACACGTGAACAAATAAACATGGGTGATTCAATAAAATTTTATTTCTGGACACTAAGCTTCAAATTTCCTGTTATTTTTACATGTCACAAAATAGTCTTCCCTATTTTCCAACTATTTTAAACAAAACAGGCTATAAAAGGCCATAGTTTGCTGACCCTTGCTATATACTATAAGTGGCCTACTAGTGATGTTATCACAAATCCATCTGCGAGTTATATTATGCGAATCAAAATGCCAGTGTCAAAACCCATGTCATGTCAGGAAGAATTTCATAAACTTCAGGGAAGAAAGACTTTTTTTACTACCAGATATATAGGCGGGAAGACTATTTTGAATATAAAGGTTAGGAATGGCAGGTAAGAGACAATGAGGGGTTTAAAAAAATGGTTGTCATCTTCTCTTTTAGTTTCTATAGATGGAATAACAGTACACTCTGATGTTGTTTTTGTCATACTCCTTTGTGAGATCAGCAAAATTTTCTCTGTAAATATTTTTTCATCTTTTTGTTTTAAAAGCATTTTTTATTTAAAAAAAGCCAATTCAAAAAGACAAAAAATGTGAGTTTTCAGGGAGATAGTAAGTGAAATGCATTTATTGATTTTATGGTAACAAACCTCTAGAAATTTACTATTTTTTTAAATTTTAATCTAATTTATCTGTGGTCACTGAAAAATGATCAGACAGCAAGTAGATTATCTATTTCAATTAATTTATGACATTTATATTAATAAAAGGCTTTCTTTGTATATGGAAGAAATATTGTCCCTCTCATTTCCATTTTTCATAGGAATTGATATTAAATAACATCTGAAAGCATCCAGATATGAAAAACACATGTAATAGACTATTTCTAAATCCAGATCTCTGTGTTGTCTGTTAGTTTTATTACTTATGAATTAAGTTTTCCTGAGATGTTTCTATTTATTTTATTTTTTCTGTATTTAAGTCTTATCAGTGAGATTTATATAGATACTAAACATATGAGATTATCTTTAAAACCATATTAACTCTTTCACTACCACATCTAAAATCAGCTCTGGAGTCAAATTCACAGGAATCTATTTTGGCTTAGCCGGTTCTTTGCTACGTGACCATCAAGTTATTTAAACTTTGTTTTTCAGTATTCTCATATTTTAAATTTGGTTAGAATAATACCTAACTCACAGGGTCACTGTAAAAATCAAATAATCTGAGTCATATCAATTGTTTTACTAGTGCCTGTATTATGGTGAATTTTTTTGGTGGAAAAATAGATAACACAAAAGAATTTAATTGAAAGGATGAAAACACACACACGAAAAGACTATTCATAATGCCTGTTAGGTTTAAGGGAAACCAACAAAGTGCTATACTACCCCAGGGTTAGCAGCAGTAAGAAGCAAGAGGAAGAAATGATTATTGTAATCAGGAAGGAGTAGGAGTTCCTTGGCAGGAACTACAGCCTTCATATTCTACCACGGCAATCTGGAAGGGAAGAATGTGAGCAATAAATACCCTAACTTCATTCTCTTCAAACCCTCTAACCCTCCAGTACCTGCTGGTGACTATCTTTGGCCGTTTTAGCCAGAAGCCACAGGATAAGGGTACCTCTTGATAGAGGCCAGCAAGGAACATCCCAGGTCTCCAAGTATGGTGTAACAGAACAGAGGAACAAATTATACGTATCCAGTACAACTATTAGGCCATCAGCATTTTTCGAACCATCTTTTTTGTTTAAAAGTATGACTATAATCTTTCATTATATGCTACTAGTTGTTACTATTTGGAGTCTATCTGGTAATCCAAACCACAAATGCCCCAAATTTATTTCTTGATAATGATAGGAAGGATGAGTTTAATATAATTCAACGTATGCTTCAGTTCACCAGGTAGCCATCAATAAAGCTGAAAATTAGTCTTCTCCCTTTGGCTATAAATTTGACAACATGTTCCTCAAATTAGCTTTTAAAGAACAAATGACAGATGCTCACTGGTAATATCTGATGTAGTTTCTTCCTTTAAATCATCAAAAATTGACTCACATAGAAAAAATGCAAGTTATTGGCATTAAGGATCCTAATTTGCTGAATGCCCTAATCATTTCATACTTAATAACAAAGCATACTAGTTTCCTATGGCTGCTATAACAAATCAACACAAACTTGGTGGCTTAAATAACACAAATTTATTCCTTTACAATTCTGGAGGTCAGAAGTCAGAAATGAGTTTTATTGGGCTGACACCAAAGTGTTAGGATATGTTTACCAGTTTTCTAGCTCCTGAGGTTACTTACATTCTTTGGTCCGTGAATCCTCCCTTGCATTATCCCAATCTCTTGCTTCTATCATCATGTCTCCTACTTGTTCTGTACTTAAATGTCCCTCTGCTTTCCTCTTGTAAGAATTCTTGCAATTATATTTAGTACTCATCCAGATAATTCAGGATAATCTCCCTATCTCAAGATCCTTATCTTAATCACCTCTGCAGTCTCTTTTGCCATGCAGAGCAACATTCACGGGGTTCAGGGATTATTAGGGCATGGACATTTTGGGGATCATCATACAGCCTACTACAGAAGGCTATGAAAGTTCTTTGTTTACAAACTGAAAATTGCGGGGCACCTGGGTGGCTCAGTGGGTTGGAGCCACTGCCTTCAGCTCAGGTCATGATCCCGGGGTCCTGGGATTGAGCCCTGTGTTGGGCTCTCTGCTCGCTGGGGAGCCTGCTTCCCCCCCCTCTCTCTCTGCCTGCCTCTCTGCCTACTTGTGGTCTCTCTCTCTCTGTCAAATAAATAAATAGAATCTTTAAAAAAAAAATTGCACACAAAAATCTGTATCTTTAAGTTTCCTCCTTTCCTTCCTCCCTCCTTCCTTCTCTCTCTCTCTTTCTGTCTCTCTCTCTCTCTTTCTGTCTCTCTCTTCCCCCACTTTTAATCTGTCCCTTTACTCCCAGAAACCACTAGGTGTAAAGCTAACACATTAATTTACATTGTAATTCAAAAGAAATGCAGTAGAGAAGTTAATCTTTCTATTTAATTTGACAGACTTATCAGTGGCTAGTCCAAAGTAATTAAGGATTCTCTAATCAATTCTCATTTGCTAAACTATCATGGAGAACTTTATGCCATTTGAGGTAACAAAATCACTAGGCTAGAAGATACCCAACATATCAACATATGTGAAACTTTGCATTAAATCCCTGAGACAAAAGTTTTGTCATGCTTTCTTTGAAAGTCTAATTGTAAAAATATACCCCCCATTGATTTTTTCTTTTATTGTTATTGTTGTAGCCTGTAGTGTTTTGTTTTCTGACACTTCCTTTTGAAATCACTAATGTTCCACTGGTTCTTACCATCTATATATTGGAACATCTGCATACATGTCCTTTCTGATACCATGTCTATGAGCTACTCTATACCCAGATTATTATTTTTTTAAATTTTTTATTAACATATAATGTATTATTTGCCCCAGGGTAAATGTCTGTGAATCATCAGGCTTACACATTTCACAGCATTTGCCATAGCACATAACCCTACCCCCCCCGCCAGCCACCCTTAGTTTGTTTCATGAGTTTAGGAGTTTCTTATGGTTTGTCTCCTTCCCCATCCCATCTTGTTTTATTCCTCTTCCTTACCCCTCCACGACCCCCTGCCCTGCCTCACAAATTCTTCATATCAGAGCGATCATGTGATAATTGTCTTTCTCTGACTGACTTATTTCGCTTAGCATAATACCCTCTAGTTCCATCCACGTCATTGCAAATTGCAAGATTTCGTTTCTCTTGATGGCTGCATAGTATTCCATTGTATATATATATACCACATCTTCTTTATCCATTTATCTGTTGATGGACATCTAGGTGCTTCCCATAGTTTGGCTATTGTGGACATTGCTGCTATAAACATTCGGGTGCATGTGCCCCTTCAGATCACTACATTTGTATCTTTAGGGTAAATATCCAGTAGTGCGATTGCTGGGTCATAGAGTAGCTCTATTTTCAACATTTTGAGGAACCTCCATACTGTTTTCCAGAATGGTTGTACCAGCTTGCATTCCCACCAACAGTGTAGGAGGGTTCCCCTTTCTTCACATCCTCGCCAACATCTGTCGTTCCCTGACTTGCTAATTTTAGCCATTCTGACTGGTGTGAGGTGGTATCTCACTGTGGTTTTTACCCAGATTATTTTTTAATAACATTTTCCTTAGTCTGTTTCTATTCCTTGCTATAAAGAACATTAGCTCACGAAATATCATTTCCCTTCATCTGCTAGAAACATTGTCACAAAAACTAAAATATTACATACTGAAATATAGCCCAAATCCATTCACATTTTAGAATGTTTTGAATTATAAAATGTATTATACTGACTTTTAAATCATACCTTGCTTCATTTATAACTCTTTCTGGTCTTTAATAATGAGCAGATTTTTTTTTTGAAGAGTTAGCCAAGGTCAGGAATCTAAGAAACCAGAAGCTCAGGAGAAAATGATATTCTACATGGGATCAGAGCTTAAGTATATTGGCTTAGTAAGGTATTATCTTAAACAATTCTGCAATTGAGGATTTGAAATATCCTAAAAAGTATACATTCCCTACTATGATGATGTCAGAAGAGTACTATAATCTATATTTCACTAACTCCTCTAGAAGCTAGGTCATTTTATTTACTATGTTGCATTTTTGAGGATAGATAATGATGACTAGAAGGGATAGAATGGATATTTTTTGTGTTTGTGTGCACATGTGTGTGTGACTATTGTTGATTAATTCTGTTATTGGTTATAAAAATTAACTACTCATGGAGTAATAGAATTCATTATGAATGAGAATTGGAAATTGAAATTGTGTAAGAGAAACCTTCCCACAATTATATTTATTATTTAAGTTTTCTCTGGAAATTTAGTATATGCTTAATCTATGTCCTTTTACAAAGAACTATGTGGTCTACTAAAACACTAAATTTAAAAGCTATTTAAAGCAGTTATAATAAAGCAATCTGCAGAGAGCTATTTTAAGAAGTCACTTGAAATATAACATAGTTATGCTGTGAAAGTAAGAAATTTCAAATAGTATCCCAATTGAAGTTTTAAATGATTAAAGTTCAGCAGACATATTGATCACCTCCTATGGAAGGCAGTATGTGTAGATACTGGGTAGCTCAGTAGAACTATAATATACAACGTCTGTCTTTATACAGTGCACAATTTCATATGAGAGATGACCCAGGTATGCATATATCCTACTAGTCCACATTATGACAAATGAGAGACAGCTGCAGGATGCAATGGAAGTACAGGGGAAAATGTGACATTGCATATGAAAACATCAGAGAGCATTACAAAAGAAGTGATATTTGAGTTAGATCTAATTAGAACAAAAGTTCACATATATTTTAAAATTTTTTCACTGAAACCCTGAAATCTATTGAAGACAGAAAAATAGCAAAAGGAAATGGGAGTTGTGGGATCTAGTACCATATGCTAAGTCACTTGAGTCTTGCAACCTGTGCATCAAGTAATAGGCAGAGAGACCTCATTACCACTTGTGGTTCCTGAAGACGCCCATGAACTGGTTCTGGTCCCTCTCAGCCATAATCCAGGAGTACCTGAAGAACACTGACATAAGCAGTCACCCATGGACAAGAAAGCCCATGTGTGGAAGTCCAAATTTCCAGGAGAGAATTTCTAGCACTTCAGTGGAGAAAAAAATTTATTTGGAATGTACTGGAGTGGATAAGAGGAACAGCTTGGTTTGCCTGTACCATCCTTCCCCCACGGTGGTACAGCTTAGGACTGTGACATTCTCAGCTATGATTTCTCCCATGGGAAAAAGGGGAGAACAGATGACTATCTGCTTGACTTCCTCAACTGTGTGGGACACTGCCAACGAGACTCTTTTCTCTCTTGAAGAATCTAGATTACTAAACTGAAAGTTCCCTGATAAGGAGGAGGGATGAGATTAGGAGGAGCGAAGCAGATAAAATTATCAGAGGTCTTTAAGGGATATATAACCATCGGTCCCCGATGGTTACACTGTAGATTCTGCTGCTGGGAAGGCATCACCCATGGATCTCTAAAATTGGCCTGAATGCCTCATGCACATCCCCCACGCCCCCACTCCTCAACTGATTCCCTGTGTGAACTTCCAAGGCACCAGTAAGAGAAAGTCTTAGTAGATGACAAAAAAAAAAAAAAAAATGGTAGACACAAAAAAGAATCAAATGAAATGAAAAATGCAATAAAGTACATCAACACCTGACCAGGCCAAAGAGAAGAATGAACCTGTGAGTAAGAAACTTAAAATTATCCAGTTAGAGGAGAATAAAGAAAAGAGACTGATGTGCAATGCTGAGTGCCGTGAATTGTGTAAGACTGATTATTCACAGACTTGTACCCCCGAAGCAAATAATACATTATACGTTAATTTAAAAAAAGAAAAGAAAGGAGAATGAAAGAAAAAGAAAGCCTACATGATCTCTGATACTGTAAAAAGAAACAGTGTGTGAAGTATTGGAGTTCCAAAAGAAGAGACGTTCTCTAGGAAACAGAAAGTTTATTTAAAGGAATAATGGCTGAGAATTTCCCAATCTGGGGAGATACTTGGATATTTCCATCTAAAATGATCTCCAAGGGGCGCCTGAGTGGCTCAGTTGTTTAGTGTCTGCCTTCAGCTCAGGTCATGATGCGAGGGTCCTTGGATCGAGCCCTGCATCAGGCCCTTGCTTGGTAAGAAGCCTGTTTCTCCCTCTCCCACTTCCCCTGCTTGTGTTCCCTCTCTCACTGTGTCTCGATCTCTCTGTCAAATAAATAAATAAAATCTTTAAAAAATTTTTAAATAAATAAATAAATAAAATGATCTCCAAAAATATTATAATAAAACTGTCAAAATTAGAGACAAGGACGAAATCCTAAAAGCAGAAAGAGAAAAAATGTAACCTACAAAGGAACCCCCATTAGTCAACCAGCAGATTTCTCAGCAAAAACTTTATAGGCCAAAGAAAGTGGGATGGATATGGCACTTTCCTTATGCTTTCACACATACATTTGAAACGCTTCTATTTTCATGAAAGAAGATGTTAGTTGAAAAATGGTTTCTATACTGTATTCTTTCTTAGAGTTAGGTATATGGCACCTTCCTTATGCTTCCTCAAATACATTTAAAAGCTTCTATCTTCATGAAAGAAGATGTTAGTTGAAAGATGTTTTCTAAAGAAGATGGCAGAAGAACAGGGGACCCACATTTCATCTGGTCCCTTGAATTCAGCTACTTATCTATCAAACCATTCTGAACACCTGTGAATCCAACCTGAGATGTAAGAAAAGAATTGCTGCATTCTACAAATAGAAAAGCAATCACTTTTTGCAAGGTTGGAGGTGTGGAGAGATGACTCTGAGGGGATATATGGAAAGATAAAATGGGTGGGGAGGGAGCCTCCCTAAACCAGCTACTGGATGGACAGTGATATAGCAGCAATGTGCAAAATGGGAAATTTTAGAAGTCAGCTCCTGTGAGGGACATCCCTGCCTGAAAGGTGCTCAGATAAGGGAAGAGGCAGAATCCTAGGTGGGACAACGTGGTCTCAGGACTCCCAGGGTCACAGAAAAGAACAGGGATGCCTGAGCCAACAATGTTCTCAAGCACTGGAGCACGGAAGCCGGCTACAATTTATAAGCCTTGGCATGGTCTCTCAGCTAGATGTTGCCAAAAATTGTGAACCTCTGTACGATCCAGACACTACTCTCCAAGCAGGACCCAGCAAGTGATGACTGCTGGGAGACCCTGCTCTTTCCCATTGGAGGAGTGGCCAGATGCATACACAATCAGAAAATCACTCCCGAAGTAGGGACCTAGCAAGCTGCAGGGCCTCCCTGAGACCCTGGCCCTCCACACACACACACACACACACACACACACACACACACACACACACACATACCTGGGAGGCTTGGTGCGGGTGTGCACCGCAGCAGTCTTCAGAGTGCATGAAAGGGATTGACTGCTTCTTCCTGACAGTGCACTGAAGAGTGGGGGCAGCAATCATTTAGCTCTGGAGCTGGAGACTGGGGCACCACCAATTTTGCCTTTTTTTTTTTTCATCCTCTAAAGCAACAAAAGACTTCAGGGAACAAAAGCCACATAGAGCAACCTGAAGCAGTTTACACTGAGCTTTGCCCCCTGACAAGGGGTGGTGCGATTCTGCCTAAGCAAAGACACCTGAGAATCAGTGCAACAGCCACCCTCCCACACCTCAGAAGACCAGCAGGAACATCAGCCAAATATCAAGTTTATGAATCACTCAGAAATGAAAAACTCCTGTCCTAGGGGAAATACTATATAGAATTTGAGGTCTTTAGTCTTTCTGTTTAAAATTTTCTTTTTCTTTTTTTTTTCTTTTCAATTAGGTTCTCATTTTATCAACTCTTTGTTTTTAAGTCTTTTTTTTAATTTGCATTTTTACATTTACAGTTTATAGATATATTCTTCATTTTGGCTTCCTTTCACTGTATTCAAATATATATATTTCCCCCTCCCCACAATTTTGGGATTTAGTGTCTTCTAACAAATAGACCAAAATACACCCCAAACCAAGTAGATCACCCTGTTGTGTCCACTTGGGAGATTATATTCTTTTACTCTTTTTTTTTTTCTTTTCTTTTTTTGGTTTCTGACCTCTTCAGATTTGTCCAGTATGTATTTTCTTGGGGTTGTTGTTGATAGTTTTGATTTTGTTCTCTCATTCATCTATTCTTCTCTGGACAAAATGACTAGAAGGAGAAATTCACAGCAAAAGAAAGAACCAGAGGTAATACTCTCTGCCATAGATCTAGTCAGATATTGAATTCAGAAAAATGATTATAAAGTTACTAGCTGAGCATGAAAAAAACATAAAAGACACTAGAGAATCTCTTAGTGCAGAAATAAAATCTAATCTGGCCAGAATTAAAAATGCTTTAACTGACATGCAGTCTGAAAAATGGATGCTCTAACAGCTAGGGTAAATGAGGCAGAAGAGAGAGTTAGTGACATAAAAGACAAAATGATGGAAAGGAAGAAAGCTGAGGAAAACAGAGAAAAACAACTAATGGATCATGAGGGGAGGCCTCGAGAAATGTGTGCTTCCATAAAGCAAAACAATATTAGAATTATTGGGGTCCCAGAGGAAGAAGAAAGAGAGAAGGGGGACAGAAGGCATATTTGAGCAAATCATAGCTGAGAACCTTCCTAATCTGGGGAAAGAAACAGGCATTCAAGTCCAGGAGGTAGAGAGAACTCCCCTCAAAATCAATAAAAAGAGATGAACACCCTGACATGTAAGAGTGAAACCTGCAAATTTCAGTGATACAAAGACAAAATCCTGAAAGAAGCTACAGATAAGAGGTCCTTAAAATACAAGGGTAGGGAGGGGGGCAAGATGGCGGAGAAGTAAGAGATCCTGCAGCAACCGGTCCCCAAAAGTGAGCTGGAAATCTACCAGAACACGCTGAACACCCATGAAATCACCCTGAGGAGAAAGATTTCTAACCCCGGGATCTCTCTGA
>CM052810.1:115026282-115045753 GCA_028533885.1 Nasua narica | reverse complement strand
AAGGAAGGGAAGGGCGAATGGGGGGAAATCGGAGGGGGTGATGAACCAGGAGAGACTGTGGACTCTGAGCAACAAACTGAGGGTTTTGGAGGGGAGGGGGTGGGGGGGTGAGCCTGGTGGTGGGTATCGAGAAGGGCACGTACTGCATGGAGCACTGGGTGTGGTGCATGAACAATCAATCTTGTAACACTGAAAAATTTAAATAAACAAATTTGGGGAGAAAAAAAACCAATCTAATGGAAAGGATTAAATATACTAAAAGGTATATATACAACATGGTACTTAAATATGAAGCTAAAACAACCAAACATACAATGTGGTGAGAGGGGCCAAGTGAATGACAAAGCCAGTGAGTGCAAGGAACTCAGAAGAGAGAGCAAGTGTCCACGGCTATTATTGATGTCACTTAGACTAAACTTAATAATAGCACAAATGCTGTATACTACATCTATCTATATTGCATGCAATCTATAATTTTAGTGGAAAGATACTGTACTTAGTAAAGTTTAATATAACTGGCCTGCAGGGGCCCCTGGGTGGCGCAGTTGGTTGGGCGACTGCCTTCGGCTCAGGTCATGATCCCGGAGTCCCGGGATCGAGTCCCACATCGGGCTCCCAGCTCCATGGGGAGTCTGTGTCTCACTCTGACCTTCTCCCTTCTCATGCTCTCTCTCACTCTCTCTCTTTCCTAATAAATAAATAAATAAATCTTTAAAAAAAAATATAACTGGCCTGCAGTGAAAACTAAGCTCATAAATTTTATAGAATATTGTACTAGAACAATAAACTTGGAAACTTTTTAAATTGATACTTCATAATTTCTGTGACTAAATGCTTATGCATAATTAAACTCTGTAAGTGAATAAAAAAAAAATACAAGGGTAGGAACATTAGATTGGCAGCAGACCTATCCACAGAGACCCAGTAGGCCAGAAGGTGCAGACATGATATATTCAGAGTACTAAATGAGAACAACATGCAGCCAAGAATATCCAGCAAGGCTTCCATTCAGAATGCAAGGAGAGATAAAAAGCTTCCAGGACAAATAGAAACTAAAAGAATTTGTGATCACTAAACCAACACTGCAGAAAATATTAAAGGGGATTCTATAAGCAAAGAGAGGGCCCCAAAATAACACAGACAAGAAAGAAACAGAGACAACATACAGAAAGAGGGATTTTACTGGTAATACAATGGATCTAAATTCATATCTTTCAATAGTTATTCAAAAGAGAATGGGATGATATATTCAAATTGCTGAAAGAATAAAAAATGTCAACCAAGAATATTCAGCAGAATTATACATCAGTAATGAAGGAGAAATAAAGACTTTCCTAGACAAACAAAAGTTGATAGTTCATTACAAGTTCATAACTAAATACTGAGAAGAGTTCTTTAATTTGAAATGAAAGAATGCTTAATAGTAACATGAAAATCTATGAAAATACATATAACATTGTAAAAGTAAATGTATAGTCAAATTTAGAATACTCTAACACTGTAATGTGGTGATGTGTTAACTAATAGCTACAATATAAAATTTTAAAGGACAAGAGTATTAAAAATAACTATAACTACTATAATTTGTTAATGAATACATATTATAAAAAGAGATTTTGATATTAAAATCATAAAAGAGGGGAGAAAAGGGGTAGAGTTTTTTATGCATTTAAGATTAAGTTGTTATCAGCTCAAAATAGACTGTTACAAAGATTAAGCTTCATGGTAACCAAAAAGAAAAACCTACAGTAAATTCACAAAACTTAAACAGAAGTATAACATATCAACACAATGGAAAATCACCAATTCACAAAGGAAGGCAGCAAGAGAAGAAAGTAAGAAGGGAACTATAAAAGAGCTAGGAGACAACTAATAAGATGGCATTTTAAGGCCTACCTAACCATAATTATCTGAACGTAAATGGATTAAGTTCCCCAATCAAAAAGTATACAGTGGCTAAAATAAATAAATAAATAGAAAGATAGACAGATAGATAGATAAATAAAACCAAAAAACCAGGTCCTAACCATATGCTGCCTACAAGAGACTCACTTAGCTTTAGGATACACATAGATTCAAAGTGAAGGGATGGAAAAAGTTATGCCATGCACGTAGAAATCAAAAGCAGGTGTAGCACTGAGTTTATATCAGACTTCAAGACAAAAACAGTAACAAGAATCAAAGAAGATTATTATATAATGACAAAGGGGTCAATTCATCAAAAAGATATAGCAATTGTAATATATACACACCCATCATCAGAGCACCTAAATATATTAAACAAATACTAACAGATCCAAAAGAGAACTAGACAACACAATAATAGTAGAAGATCTGAATACATCACTTCAATGACAGATAGAGCATCCAGCCAAAAATCAACAAGAAAACAATGGATTTGAACAATACTTTAGACCAAATGGGCCTCATAGACATATATAACACGTTCTTTCAAACAGCAACAGAATACACATTCTTCTTAAGTGTGAACAAAACATTCTCTAGGATAGATTTTGTTAGGCCACAAAACATGTCTTAGCAAATTTAAAGATACTGAAGTCCTACCAAATATCTTCTTCAACCACAATGATATGACACTAGAAATTAATAACAGGATGAAAGCTGGAAATTTTTCAATATGTGGAAATTAAACAACAGACTTTTGAAAAACTGATGAGTCAAAAAAAAAATCTTGAAACAAATTAAAAGGGAAAAACAACATACCAAAACTTATGGGATGCAGCAAAAGTAGTTCTAAGAAGGAAATTTTAGTGATAAATACCTACATTAAAAAAAAAAGATCTCAAAAAAAAAAAGATCTCAAATAAACAACCTAACTTTACTCCTGAAGGAATTAGATGCTGGATTGATATTAAATTTTATGTATTTTCATTCAATGACTAAACTAGAAACATATAAACTAGCAAAACTGAAATAGGAAAAAATAGAAAACTTGAAGAGACCTATTATAAGCAAAGAAATTGAATCAATAATCAAAAAACTCCCAAAAACAGAAGTCCAGGGCCAGATAGCTTCACAGGCAAATTCTACCAAACATGTAAAGAAGAGTTAATACCTATTCTTCTCAACTATTCCAAAAAATAAGAAAAGTAAGGAAAACATCCAAACTCATGCTATGAGTCCAGCATTACACAATATCAAAACCAGATAAAAACTCCACTATAAAGATAATTATAGGTAAACTAGTATTTAAAAAACAACAACAACAACAACAAAACAAAAACAAAAAACTTTTTATGTGCCAGCACTGGGGTAGGTGCTTGAAAGACATATTTGAAGATCAAATTCCTGACTTTGAGGAGTTCCCAATCCAGAACAATGACAAATAAGCAAGTGAAGCCCCATGAGAAACATACTAAATTTTATATAAATTAGAAATAGGCCATTAGCCAGTATTAATGATATGTTTACTACCTTCCTGGAAGGCCAGATTTTATAAATTAATATACATTTCACTGTTATTGCTAGCAATAATGAGTGAAAAATCAGGAAGACTGTTCTGGGCATTTTTTTTTGTTGTTGTTCTGGGCATTTTTAAATGTGAATCAGCTCAATAAAAGTGAAGAGAGAAAACATGGTACTTAGCATGCTTAAAGGAATATACTTTAAGTTTCTAAGATTCATTCATTTATAAAATAAATATTATTGCAGTCTTTCTATATGTCAGAAGACATTCTAAGTTCTTGTGACACATCAATGCATGAAAGAAATAATGTCTGATCATGTGGAGGTTATTGACAGAGGAGATAGAAATTTTACAGTATGCTAGAAGATGGTAAGAGTTGTAAGATGGGAGGGAAAGAAGGAAAGGAAATGAAAGGAAAGAAGAGTAAAGCGAGAAACAAAAAAGAGGGCCCCTGGGTGGCGCAGATGGTTGGGCAACTGCCTTCGGCTCAGGTCATGATCCCGGAGTCCCAGGATCGAGTCCCACATCAGGCTCCCAGCTCCATGGGGAGTCCGCTTCTCACTCTGACCTGCTCTCTCTCACTCTCTCTCTTTCCTAATAAATAAATAAATAAATAAAATCTTAAAAAAAAAAAGAAACAAAAAAGAAATGAAAGTACTGCAGAGTGTGGAAGATCAGAAGAATAAGGTTGGGAAAGGGAGTTGAGATTTTTAATAGGATAGTCAGAGTGGCACCATTTAGAAGTGACATCTGAGCACAGACTTGAAGCAGGTGAGGGAGTTAGTCATGCAAATATCTGAGGCAAAAGCCTTCCAGGAAGATGAGCCATCTCCAAAGATGTGAGCATTCCTGGAATATTCAAGAAAAAGTAAAAGTGAATGAGGGAAAGAGAAACTAGAGATGAGTTCAGAGAACTAATGAAATGGAGACCAAATTCAACAAGGAAATTATAAGATATGTTTTAGTTTGAGAAAATTTACTCTTAGAGGATTTTGAGCAAAGATGTGGTGTAATCTTACTTCTACCTACTGTGTTGAAAAAACAGATTGTGAGGAGTAGAAGAATAAAGTCCACTTACGATATTAAGGCAGAAATCCAGGAGAGACTTAAAGATTTAAAGCCTTGAGAGTCAATGGGATCACAAGAAAGTGATGAAGATACAGAAGGAAAGAAAATAAGAGACTAAACCAGGGACACTCCCAAATATTGACGTTTGGTAAGGCAGAGTAAAAAGGGAAATGATGGTGAAGATGTGAACAGTGAGACAAAAGAACCAGGATTATAGGCTGTCCACGAATCCAAGGGAAAGAAGGATATCAAGGGAACTCAGTGATGCACTATGTCCAATACTGCTGAAAGATCAAGTAAGACAAAGACTAAGAATGGATCACTGGATTGTATGGTGTGGTGGTCACTGAATTCTATCAAAAACTGTTTTGGTAAAATGGTGGAAATGAAAACCTGACTAAAGTGAATTTAAAAGGGAATGGGGGAGTGGAGAAAAAAAAGGAAGAGAGAGAGTGCAGTGAACACTTACGATAGGTATTCTTGCAAAGAGAAGGAAAGAAATTGAGAAGTACTTGATGAGGGGAAAAAATTCTTTAATATAGAAGCAATAATAAAATGCTTGCACGATGATAAACTGAAGAGCTAAAATTATTGAAATAAGAGAGAGAGAAAAATTGCTGAAGCAATGCCCTTGTGTAGGTAAGAAGAAATAGAGAAATAAGATCTGGTGCACAGACACAGGGATTATTTTAGGTAGAAGCAAGGATAGTTGATTTAAGGTAACAGGTGGGAAGTCAGATTATGTGGGTGTAGAACTTGGTAGGGAGGTACATGTAGTGATAAAAGTCTGAAGGGAAAAATCTCTTCTGATTGTTTCAATTTTCTTAGTGATGTAGGAACCAACTTTGTCAACTGAGAATGAAGAAGAAGTAGGAGATAATGGTGATTTGAAGAGAAAAGAGTATGGAATCCAAGTCTAGGAAACTGAGTCAGTGAGAGGTGTGGGGAACTGTGGTGATTGCTGCGCAGTATCATGGGCCCACTTGAGGTCGTGCTAGTGTCTAGCTGCATGGATGCAGGCATGGAGCAGGGGAGAGTTGGAAATGACTAGGATGGATATTTTTCCAGATAATTAAAAAGGAGGGGTTGTTAAGTGTGTATGTGTATGTAAGAAGTTATTATTATGGATGGCCATGGAATTTAATCTCCTTAGTAAAAATAAAGAGGACATTCAGTAAGCAAGGACAGTGAAAGTGTGGTAAGATTAATGCACTAGAGTCCTGGTTGGGTTAAAGGATTGTTTGAGTTGGGGTTCAAGATGAAATGAAGTAGAAAGCTAGGTGGTGCAGACTTCATGAAGTAGAGATCATGGTCAGGTCCCAGTATTGACAAAGAAGATGTCTAAGATACAACCACGGGAGTGAGTGCCTGAGAAGAGTAAAGAATACCACCATTGGAGGAAAAGATTTTAAGAAAGAGAGCTAAGTTGGTATTTTAGGTTTTCATATAGACAATATGTTGAAAGGTCATCTATACACCAACTGAAATTACCAAGATTTTTGGGTAAGGGAGTCAGGCTGGAGATAGTGCCAGTAAGCTTAAAGCCAATTATCACATATTTGTGCAAATTCCTAAGATGGATATACAAACGTACAAATATTCTGAATCAATATTTTATCCTGGATTTGCTTTTAAGGTTTGAATAATTTTTGATGTTAAAAAGAAAGAGAGAGAAAGAATAAAGTACACACAAAATAAAACCCCTACATAAAAATCTCATCAGGATAAATATTATTAAACTATATCCAAACAGCATGGCTCTACATTAAAAAGACTTTGATATAAGTTATAACATTTAAACATAAAAGGAAAAAATATTATAAGATGGTAAGTAATGGATAACATTTTATTTGTATTTTTAGTGTACAAAAGAAATTCATGATTACCATAAAAATGCAAACTGAATAAAGGAAAATAAAGTAGAAATAAGTTAAATATTCTACATACTAATCTCCCCATACAAATCCAGAGCTCCAAATTAACCAGTTAAAGACTCTGTATATTCATTCAAAATGTTTCTAAACATACGTAAATATATATCAATAAATGTAATTACAACGGCTTTCTTTTCCTTTTTTTCCCCACAAATGAGATAACACCATTCATAGTTTTATGAAACCTGCTTTCCTCACTTCACAATATTTCTTGATCATTTTTCCATATCACATATAAAGGCCTAAAATTATTTTTAACATCTATATGATATTTGTCATAAAGCTGCATCACAATTGATGAAGCCCGTCCACATTAATGGATATTTAGGTCATTCCCAGGTTTTTACTATTAACAAACAATGCTGTAATGAATGCCAGGTGTGAGCATATTTATAGAAGTGAAAATGTTGCATCAAAAGATAAGCATCTTTTAAATGTTGACAGATACCGTCATCTTCCCCAAAAATTCATCACATGAACACTAAGAACTTTCCATTTACTTCAAAATTTTATAATGGGTTTGCCTTCTGTAAAAGAAAATAGATTACAACTATTATAATGTTGGTGGTGGAGATTTGGACTATTGACTAATTATCTGAACTACAATCAGAAGAGTAAAACTGTTGGAGCACTGGGTGGCTCAGTCAATTAAGTGTCTGGCTCTTCAGGGTTGTGAGTTCGAGCTCCGCATTGGAGCTGCAAACCCAGTGTGGAGCCTACTTTAAAAAAAAAAAAAAGAGTAAAACAGTCAAGCAGGATGTTTGACCTATGACACAAACTCACATGTAGATGAAAAAATATATATAAACATTTTCATGGTGGCAATGTTTTTAATAGTAAAAACTCTATCCATTATTATACAATTATAAATAATTTGTGATATATTCCTAAAATGGAAAGTTATACATCAGTAGAAATTATTGACCCTTATTTCCATGTATCAAAAGGATCAATTCTCAAAAACATCATGTTGAGAGTAAAAAGAAAATACGAGGGCGCCTGGGTGGCTCAATCATTAAGCATCTGCCTTCAGCTCTGGTCCTGATCCCAGGGTCCTGGGATCGAGCCCCACATTGCGCTCCCTGCTCAGCAGAAAGCCTGCTTTCCCTCTCCCACTTCCCCTGCTCATGTTCCTGCTCTCGCTGTCTCTCTCTCTGTCAAATAAATAAATAAAATCTTTAAAATAAAAAAGAAAGAAAATATGAAAGACATTTTCAGTATAACACCACTTAATAAAATTTTAAAAACATGTAATACAGTACAATATAATATACATATTATATATGTGTGCAAGTCCTGTGGACTCTAATTTTACCATATGAATGTAGAGATTGTGCATCAAATTCAGACTAGCTGTTACCTGAGAAGAGAGTGATAGGAGTGGGATCAATACTGAGTACAAAGGAGTCTGCCATCATATCATGTTTTATCTCTTCTTCTGAGAATCTGAACTAATATGACAAAAGAAGTCAATACGAATTTTTAAAAGAAACAAATGAGTATGTAAAACCAAGTAAGAAATATATTTCCCAAATTATGACCAGTCTCATTTTGTTGCCTCGAGTGCTTCAGATACACTTGGTCAGCACCGAAACCATATGAATAGTTTTAAGTAATCTGCTCCAGAATCATCCCATTTGGTTCATGTGTACCCTCTTTTGTTTCTGGCCCTTCTGCTACTGCTCTTCAATTGCTCTCTCTTGTCTAGTGTGCTCAACTATTTATACATCCTTGTCTTGTATAATTGACTCCCTTTACTGGATCCCAAGTAATATTTCCTATTTGTGCATTTTAAGCAATATATGTGTATATAAGTTTTATTTATTTATGTATATAAATTTTAATTCTTTCTAAAAGACCTTTTTTTCTGAAAGACAGAACAGAGACAAATTTCTTTAAAGTCCTGATTCAACAGATTATATTTTCTAATTCTCATTTCAGTGACTGTAGAACTTTTGAGGCTCTATGCTCTACTCAAGGGTTCTCAATTTCAACTCCCTATGTTATAAGTCAAGGCTTCAGCCTTATACTTGCACAGACTTTAAAACTAAACCCTCTGGGAATTTGGACTTTTTTCTATGTATCTCCTTCTACTCCCCACATCCCTGGGTCAGCTTTCGTGTTTAGTACTCGGGTTTTTGGTTATCACTTTATTTCTGATTACTGAAGGTTTTTTTTTATTTATTTGGAGCTTAACCATGTATTTTTAAGGCATTTTAAAATTGTGTTTTACTTAGAGTTTCTAGATGTTGGCAAGTAAGTTCTATGTTCACTCAACTCACCAAATTGACAGAATTGAAGTTTTCTCATAGATTTTGTGCAAATTATTACTTTCACCTTATAGCTCTCATTTCACCTTAAAATTCTTAGGGACACAGGAAGCTCTGATTCTGAAGATATGGGACTTGTGCTGAAGCCATCAATACAGATCTTCTCCTGAAAGCCTGTGAATAAGCTATATCAAGTGCAAAAGAGTTTCCTATACTTTGCTTCTTTCAGCTGAGTCTTTCAGCTAGTTGGTACTAGCAGCATGTATTTACCAATACAGTTGTTTCAACATTCTTAGGAAGTCAGGCTCAAAATTCATAAAATCATATCATTCCTGATGATACAACTAGGGAGGGATTCAACGAAGAGTCATTAGAGATCTCAGTTGGTAGGTTTAGCAAGGCCAATAACTGAGCAGCTCATCTTCATGCTTTTTATCTAAATTGATGGGCCATTTTACATTTTAACTTTCTGATACCAAAGCACCTAAACCATGGAGCATTAATTTAGGTAGACTGATCAAATATAAAACATGACATAGTACTTTTTTTTACTTTCTTCTTTTCCATCTGTTAGAAATGTGATGACCATGTATTGCACTTTGTTTGAGACAGTCCTGAGATACACATGTTGTTCTGGAGAAATTATTAACAAACCACATCCTAGTTTAGATGATGCCCTATGGTCACCCTGTCTAAATAACCAGGCTCCCCAGACTTCTAGGACTGTTGATGCAGGAAATAGCAAGTGTAAGTCTGGGTATTTCTCTGGCATTATCCTATATCTGACCATTTCTGAGCCATCAGAGTTGCTCAATCCAGCTGAGAGACAAAAGGAGAAAAACATCCTAGCTTATAATGCTGAGTCGATAGAGATACCATCCAATTGGCCTCTAGCTGACTTGCTTCATGCCTTATATATTTCACCTTTGACATCAGCTATTCAGAGAAGGGAGATAGTGTCAGTCTTTTTTTTTTTTTACCATAATCTTATCATAAACTCTTTTTTTCATGATAGTCCAATCAATCCACTATTCTTTATACAAAGCCTAATAGGAACTTTCTTGTTTCACTGTCACTCTCCCATACAAATCAACCAACACAAGATGTAACAGGGCATAATTATACAATCACATAATTGCACACTTATCTGCTAATACCACCAAGAAATGCTCATGCTGAAAGTGTATTATAGTCCCAACTGATGCTAGATAACAATACAAGATTTAATCATTCCAAACTTTATTCAAGCAATTTAATGTGCTTCTTGAGGATGACTGCTTCCTAAAATCATTTTATTCCTGTAAAATTTGTATTTTAGCAAGCACAAACAGAAAGTTAACTAAAATTACGATATTCTTACCCTCAAAAATCTTTTAGCACATTCTGATAAATAAAATATATTTAAATACCCTTGATTCTTAAACCAGTTCTCCAGAATTTTCACAAATAACAAAAGCCCCTTTACATGATAGAAAAGCTTTTCCATTATTAGTGTGATTAGTAATGATACTTTCTCCAAATAAAGGTCTTGACTTGGAAGTTTAAGAGAATATTACCAGGAAAAATCTACATCTTTGATTTGCAAAGTCCACCTTGACCTCTGCTTCAACCTACCTCTAATTTCTCTAAACCCAAATATAATAAGGAAGAGATGACACTACTGTATGTATATTACAGCAAGACAAGTGAGTAACTTCTGAGATTCAGTATGATTTCATTTTATGTTCTTAATGCTGGTCATCTCTTCCAACATAAGCACTACTATGTTGCTAATAGTATTCATCACTATAATCAAAGTGTACATAAAATTTGAGTGCTCCTTAAAATCAATACAAGATTACATTTTGATAATTAATCTTATTTGCCTTCATTGGCATTATGACTTTTCTGAGTCCTAAAGCAAGATCCTTCACCAACATAAGCAAACCATATTTTTCATAAATATTACTGTTATTATAAACAAAATTAGAGAAGATCATATTAAAATTGTATTCTATAGGTAACAGACATGTGAAGTAACTGTTGGAAAAATCCAAATCCACATTATTTTAAAATGTTAAACCTATATTAAATCTCCTGACTTTTTTCTAATTGGTTTTCCCTTTGATATAAACTTATTTATAACTATCATCAGTACTTAAAGAACACTGAATTACATGCACTAAAAATTTATAAAGCAAAAAGTGATAAAATCAGGGAAAGTAGTGGGGATTTTTTTTCTAATGACAGTATCTGAAAGTGGTTTGGAGTTGATATTAAAAATATTTGCAACCTTTGTTAGAGAAGTTCTTCAATAGAAATTTTAGAAGACCTTGATGTATACCTTCTAGGATGTTTGTTTTGAGCAGAAATCTGAAAAATATTATTCTAAGACCTGCTTTGTATTTTGTATGACCTATTATAAAATTATAACACTATAAAATAATTTTCAGTGGAACTTAATAACAAATCCAAATTGAGAATCTGTGAAAGTAATCTGAGCTGAGAAGTAATAACCTAGGTTTGTTGTATGATAGCATTGCCTATGACCCTCCTGTGGGTGCACAACAGCTGTTAATTGAATTAAACTTGACTTAGGATTTCTATTTCAAATCATCAGCTCTCCCATTCATACCCCCAAAAGTGTCTGCACTGCTAGCCAAAAAAAGATGGAGAAAAATAAGCACTAAGTTTCTAAAATGGATAAAAATTAAGAGTTCCATAGTTGTCAGTAATAACCCCAATTTCTGAATCACAACAGAATAAAAATGAACACAAATAAAACTAAATTCTATCTTAATATTTTAATGCCTGGAAATTGAAGCTAGATAAAGACATAATCATTTATTAAGCTTAGAAGCTGAATGAGGTAGTTATGAGGATATCTAGAGGTGACCTCTGCAAAAGAAGACTGGAAGAAGAGGACCCTGAGGAGGGGGTGGGGGGTTCTGCCTTTACAGTGTTGCCCAATCTCAGTCCTGAGGGAAGAGAGGTCATCTGTGTCTGTACTGCCCACTAAACACCTACTTCTGCTCTTCTTACTGACCCGCCAGGCTCACCACACTGTGGGATAAAGTTAGGTCTACCAACAAAACGGTGATATTTCTGTCCCACCAATTCTAAAGTGCACTACATTAATCTGAACTGAGAAAGCAGCAATTTCAAAGGCTCCTTTCTGTGTGAAGGATGGGATTCTTCATCATACCTGTGCCTTTTTCCAAGCTTCACATTGCCATCCCATGGCCTGCAAGTGCAAGGGATTGCCTAGAGGAGATCTAGAAAAGGAACAAGATTCTGAACTGTCAATAGAGAGGGAGAAAGAACTTATGGTAGGAAGCTTCATAAAGGAGGTTAGTTTGCCTAAAGGAAGGAACTTTGTAATTAAACTGACTCTCTTTTCTTTCTCTTCACACATATCCTTGTAAAATACTAATGAAACAGGGAGGAAAAGGCACAAGCTTGAGTAATTAATTCAGATGCAAGCAAACCAGCCTGAAATAATCATATTAGAGAAAAGAAGATGTGAAGATGGAACCAGAGGTCAGAGTGTTTGGCCAAGAGCTGAGGGAAGTGGGCACTTCTGTAAGCTGGCAGAGGCACAAAGAAGTACAGCATAGAGAATACAGTCGATAATATTGTAATAACATTGAATAGTGACAAGATGGTGACTATACTTATCGTAATGAGAAATGAGTAATGTATAGAATTTTGAATCAATATGTTGTATACATGAAATGAATATAACATTGTATGTTAATATACTTAAGAAATAAATTAGATATGTATAATAGATAATGTATTGGTCTAATCCTATGAAAGTTTAAAATAGAAACTGTTTTTAAGCAGGTCAATCTGTAAGAAATAGGTAACTGAAGAATGTTCAATAAGCTTAATGTGAAACAGTGTTATTAGTTTCCAGTTCATGGATTAATGAAACTAAAAAATGCTCTATTGGAAACTGTTTTGCTTCTGAGAATTAATTATTTCTTCCAGAGAGTCCACATACCACAAATAGCCTTTTCTGAAGAACCAACTGATTTAAATAGAAGAGACATTTTATCTTACAGACGAGATTTTAATTTCCAAGTACAGAGCACCTAAAGCAAGTTACATCAGCTTTCTTTTATATCACCTCCTACCCCTTCTTCCTATCTTGAAGAAGAAATATTCTTGAACCTTCCCTCTCTCGTCTCCTGTAGGACTTCATTTTATTTTTTGTTTCTTCTTTCCTCAATTTCTCTCTACTGACTTCATATCCTTATTTCATGAAGGGGCTGAGGTTTTTCTAATCCTGACTAAAATCAAATTTCACTCAACAGTACATTTCCCCTCAAGATAAAAAATATTATTTATCTTTCCCTTCACTGGTAAATATCTTAAAATTTAAAATTACTCTTCAGCTTTCTCATTTCCCATTTAGTCCTCAGTCTGAGCCTGTCTCTGCAAACCTACGAAACAAACCTCTCCTCTTAAAACCCATCCATGACCTGATAATAATAACGAAGTCTATTAACTCCAACCCCATTCTCTGATTAATCAACCACTTTATGGGTTTGCTATTGTTTCTGATCACTATTTTGGTAGTCCTTTTACCTGCTTTGCTTCCTAGGAAATTGTTATTCCCCCAATATCTTCCATTATTTTTCATAAATTAATATTATTTGCAGACTCTTTCCACTCTACCTATCCTTAAAGTTATTCTGAAGTCATCTTCATCTCACTTTTATTCCCCGCTGATGTTCATTTATGTGTAATCTAACTCTTGCCACAGCTTCATGCACAACCATATATTCAGCTTTTCTTTCTAATCTGATATCTGGACATAAAATTTTCACACTGTTAACAAAATTGTTTTTACCTTCTTACAGAACATCTTTATGTGAGAGTATGCGTTAGTATGTCAAATACATAACATCAAAAGCCAAATTCATTATCTTAACTTATGCTGCTCCAGAAAAAAAAAAAAAAGCCACAACATTCTCATGCTTCACTCAGATTAGATTATTTACCATTCTCTATAATTTCCCTCTATGATGTCCCCTAGAGGTCTCCATTGCCTTATATTTGCCTGCCTCGCCCCTTTGTTCCTGGAATGAGGAACTTTCTGCGTTTATTTTTTTATAACCAATTCATCCATAGAGACCTAATTTAACTATCATATCCTCTTAAACATTTTTTTCTCTGGGTTCTGAGCTCCTCATGGACAGAAATTGTGACTGCTGGCTTTATTTCGAATCTCAGGATATAACACAGTGAGCCTGACACAAGATGGATGTTCATCATATATCTGTTCCATTCACCTTCTCATCTTTCTTCATTTTTATTTTGATATTTATAATATTTTGAGGTATCATACTATTTGTACATGCACATTTCCATGAAGAACACTCTGTGCCTTTGTTTATGTCTCAATCTCTACCATGGACAGTTCTTGGTAGATGCGTGGTACTCCATAAATATTGTTTGTGTAAGTGACATTTTATTTAACCCCTTTCCTTTCTCATGATATTGAAGAAGTAGGGCACAGTCTGTGCCTAGTAAGTGAAAACAAAACAAAAACAAAACAAAACAGAAAAACAAAAAATGGGAAGGCCAGAGCATGGGATAATGTTTTTATAGGGGCCAATAGACTAATCTGTATGTACAGTCTACTCTTATTAAGTAGGAAGAATAGAGTTGTGAGCTAGTATGTGACCATCCATATCATTTATGAGTAGAAAATAGAGTAATAGACTTCATCAAATGCGAGAGGAGAATACTAAGAAACAGAGTCTCCATAGTTGTTGTTTTAGTTTTCCTAGATGCTTTGTCCAGAGCCTTGAGAAAAATTGAGCACCATCTACAATATGCCATTAAGTAACACAATGTGTACTTTGAAAGAAACTCTATTTCATAGAATTAAGGGACACACACACATGCATACATTGTCAGTATCAGCACACCTGGTATATGCCATTTGGAAATGTCCACACCAGAGGTAAATTGTGGTACTGCTATGAAAGACATTGAAAACTGTCGATCAGTGTTCTAGCCTTGCTTCTGATTCAATTTAGCATGTGGCTGTGGAAAACCAAATCTCTCAGCCACAGTTTTTTTTTTAAATGATGAAATAAATAAATGCTAAAAATCTGTGATTCTAAAAATTGCCTTACATATAGAATTATGTGGAACTTAAAACTCCTTATAGGCCTCACATGTCAGAAGAATGGATTTTTTTCTTTGGTGGTTCAAATCATTCTACCCATAGCTTTCACAACCTCTGACACAGCACAAGTACCTCTTTATAGAAAAATGATGAGTAAGACAGAAACACACTGATGCACCCCCATACCTGCCACCTCTACCACGACCATCACACAGACACAGACACAGACACACACACACTGCTCTTCTCAAAGAGACAGAAAAGAGATATTTAAAAACAATCCTACAAAAATAATTTTTATATGTTTTAAAATTTTACTTTAAATTGATACAAGTGACAATTATGATTCTTAAATGCAGGATTTCTGAACTGCTTTCTTCCTATTAAGTTGATAACAATAAAAAGAGGATTTAGGGGGTATCATATAAGAAGCAGTGGAGAAAAGCAAGGCTGTTGCATGCAATTTCCAGCTCCTGAGTCATTCCACCTTTTAGCACAGCTAATGTTACATCACCAAAAATAATTTAAAATGTGAGTACCTTATACAATATCGACTAGTTTAAATGGCCACAGTCCTATCATCACAAATCCACCAAAATATAAGAAAAATCCATTTTCTCAGAAATTAATCTGTTTTTAGTTTGCTTCTTACATCCATACTGGTAGAGGGAGAGGGTCTGTACTATCATTCCAAGTCTATTAAACACATTACATAAATCTTTCATCGGAGAAATGACTTACATATTTTTTTCTAAAATGGAAAAAAAAACCCCATAAATAACCCATACCATCATTGCTAGCAGGAATTGTTCAGAAGGCCTTTGGGCTCAGAATGCTGGTATGCCTCTGAAGCATCTATCACAAGGCTCAGCCCTGGGCTTTGGCAAAGCCACTGCCATGTTAATCTGCTTCATTACATCTCTACAATTTGTTCACTGCATTAAGGAGCAGTATTTCCCTTGTGAGAGGAAGACCCATCTTTCACTTTGAAAGCTTCACCTTCAAAAGGTACACACATGTAGTCACAGATGGGCACTAAAGGCCAGAAAGCCAAATAAATATTAAAATACAGCATGTCAGAGTTGAATCTCATTTCAGCGCAGGAAGATTTAAAGATCTAGGGCAGCCAGAATTAGAGGTATTCAATCTTTTAGATCTAAATCCATGCTTACAAAGCACACACCTTATTTTAATTATCATTAACACAAATAACAATTCAAGGATAGATCAAAGATAGAATCATGTTGCCTTACCTGAAATAAAGGGAACTGTAAATCATAGCACAGAATCCATAGATGTGGTGAATATAATAGTCTCCACAGCAGTTCTTCAGAATTTTGACTAAAGCAGAAGGTAAAATTTCACATGTGCTCCATCCTCACTGAAGAAGAAAAAACAAGAAAGGACGACTGCGGCATCCTCTCTGCTTCTGCTTTAGCTTTCTGTTCTGACGCTCACTCGATGGTACCCACTGTCTGTTAGAAAGCAGCATGCTAAATTGAAAAATAAATAAATAAAGTAAGCCTGCATCTTACATGACAGCTCCATCTCCTGGCCAAAACTGGAACCATTCTCATTCAAGATCCTCTAGCAACACTGTATTTACCAAGTTTGATTCAATGATGTAGAGTACATAATTCCACTGTCTTTGAAATCAATTATCTTAATTACTTGTAAATTAAACATTTAAGAAGCAGGAGAGCATAAATTTTTAAAATGTGTACTTCTACTTCTGAGGTTTATTTAAATTTATTTATGTTATATTTAAACTAAATGGAAGCTTTTCACAGCATTACAAACTTAATGTTTAAGACTTACTTAACTTTATTTACTACCTTCAAGAGTAAGATTTACCTCCTAAAAATAATTTTAGATGCCAAGTTATCTTTACTGGCACTTTACTGGAACTTGTTTAAAATTTTGTTATTAGAGAAATTCTTTGTTATGTTATTTTTGCTATTTGGAGGCAATTTTGGAGGATTAAAGTTAATAGGGGACAATGAAATTACTAAAAGGCAAATGAAAATCTTTAGACAACCCCGGTTCTTAAGATAGTTCAAAATATACAGATATCAAATTACATGCTATATGAAATTTGATAATTATAGTAAATGTGTAGTTACATCTTCTTAGCAGGATAAGAGAAAAATTATTACGAGAATGCAAATAACACCAGTTACATTGAGCATATTATATGTTCAATAATAGATCTGTTTATTTTTCTGTTATCAATTGTGAAGATCTGGTTCATTCTTAAATTTCTAAATAAAAAGATAGACAGCCTTCTTTACACTTTTTCACAATACCATTCAAATCTGGGGACTAAAATTGTCCCTGCCCAGGTCTTTTGATCCTAAAGTCTTAATTATTTGCAGCTTTTGCATTAACGCTATCCGTGGTACTGAAAACCAATTCCAAACACAGGATTCCAGGTCTTAAACTGCTCTGAAATGTTGTCTTTGTAATATCTGATATAAATTTTATTTTAAAAAGTCTTATATAGGGCGCCTGGGTGGCTCACTTGGTTGAGCAACTGCCTTTGGCTCAGGTCATGATCCCGGAGTCCCGGGATCGAGTCCCACATCGGGCTCCCAGCTCTGCGGGAAGTCTGCTTCTCCCTCTGACCTTCTACCCTCTCATTCTCAGTCTCTCGCTCTCTAATAAATAAATAAAAATCTTTAAAAAATAAAATAAAATAAAAAGTCTTATATAATCCAGAATAAGTGCTAGTATCTGAGATATATATCTAAGTCCTATTTTATCCACAGAATACGTAGTATACATGTTGACTGGAAGACATAACGCTGATGAATCTATTTAATAAAAACCTGAGTATCAGTCACATGTTTTTTGATCCTTTACATAATATTTCACTTTATCCTTGCTGAGGTCATATTATGGAGCTTGTGCCAGCAGTTAGTGCTCCACTGAATAGGTGGAATAGATGAGGATACCCAGGCCCACTTTTTAGGAACTTCTCCAGCGTTAACTAGTAAGCAAGTCAGAAGAACAAATCTGGTTCTCTAAATTTTCTCCTATTTCTACAATATCATTAAGATACATCTGGATTGTTTTTAAAATGCTTTTTAAATTTTATTAACATTTCACAAAAAAATAAAGTGACTTAGTAGGTGACATTATTTAAATATGTACAGTCAGCTATTTCATTTCGTAAGTTTTCTGCAAAAACATAGGAAACTGTTATAAATTCTCAGGGCACATAAATCATGATCATTTTTCTCAAATTTTCCAGCAAAGCATTCCTAATGGCAAGAAGCTAGAACTCATCATATTAGAGCTGTAGATGCCACAAACATGAAATATCATTAAAGCTTCACTTTATTTATTATATAAATTTAATTTATTATATAAATTCCTATGATTTTTAATTTATTAAAATTATAAATTTTATAATTTATATAGCATTTAAATATTTCTCTTAAAATATGAATAATTTTCCCCATTGTTTTGAAGGTAAATTTTACCCTTTAGGAAGATATGTCTAACTTATCCTGAGATTTTGTGTACCTCCAGGTACACTACTACATACCCCTCGGGAGACACATCCCAAATTGAGAACCATGAAATGATGTGATGTAAAATCAAATTATCTCAGCAAATAGATAATTACCTAAAATATTTTATGTGTATTTCTTTCCAGCACCTAACTTCAGTTTTGATGAAACACAAAATATAGAATTCAATATTAATAGGTTATATCTTCCAAAAATTTATAAAATATATTTGCATTCTTCATTTTTAGCATGCTCTTTTCAGTGTTACTGGGTAAATTGTAAATGGTGTCACAATCCTTTCCTCTTCGCCTTTTCATGTTGTTTTCAATGTGACTACTATTAGGAGATGGAGATTATCTTTCCATCTTTTATCTGGGCTGCCCTCATGATTTAGCAAAAAAATATAGTAGAAGTGATTCTGTTCCAGTTTCAAGTCTAGGCCTCAAAATTTCTTAAACATCTTTTTTTAAGATTTTATTTATTTATTTGAGAGCGAGCGAGCAGGGGAAGAAGCAGAGGGAAAGGGACAAGCAGACTACACTGAGTATGGAGCCTGACATGAGGCTTGATCCCACAACCCTGAGATCATGAATTGAGCCAAAATCCAGAGTCAGATGCTTAACCAACTGAGCCACCCAGGCATCCCTAGGCCTCAAATTTTCTTGCATGCTTCTGTTTATTTTCTTGGAACTCTCTCTGACCACCATATTAAAAAGTCTGGGCTGCCTGATGGAAGACATGGAACCACATGGAGTAGAGACAGGTTTCTTTGATGTAAACTTGCAAAAATTGCTAGCCCCAAACTGACCTGGCAGCTGATGCAGGTGAATGAACAAATCCAGATAAGATCAGCTAAGTCTAACCAGAATCAGCAGAACCAAAAAACTATGAACTAACTAAATGTTCATTTGGGGATGGTTTGTAATGTGTCAGACCCAATTTCTTCATGCTCAATTCAATGTTATATTTTCAATCATAATATTTGAAAGCATTTGAAGTTTGCTTACTTCCTTTTTCTTAGAATACTTTCCTTACTTGCCTTTGCTTGATACCATTCTATATTCTTCTATCAATGGCTGCTTCTTCTCAGTGCCTTTTGCTGGTTTTCCCTTCCATTATCCCACCTTTGAACA
>CM052810.1:114999983-115025782 GCA_028533885.1 Nasua narica | reverse complement strand
AGAGGTTACTGCCTATGTTCTCCTCTAGGGTTTTGATAGATTCCTGCTTCACGTTGAGGTCTTTTATCCATTTCGAGTTTATCTTCGTGTATGGTGTAAGAGAATGGTCAAGTTTCAAGCAATTCCATCTTTTAATGATGTTAATCCTAAATTTTAATGTCACCTTAGACTCTTCTTTTACTTTCATACTCCACATCTAATCAATTTGTGAATACTATTAGCTTCTCTTTTGAAATGTATCCAGAATCAAACTCACTACTTTACTATTTTATCTTGGCTTAAACTAACATCGTTTGTATTTTGTATCTTTGCAATATCTTAACTAGTTTCTTTCTCTACTTCTTCCCTTGCCTTTGCTACAAGCTATTCTTAAGAAACTGAAGTAATCCTATTAAACTGTATATCATATAAGTACTTCTCTTTCCAAAACCTTCCAGCTCCCACAGAATAAAGCCAAAGCCTGACCAAATGCTCACAATGTGCTGAGTAATCTGGTTTATTCTGTAGTATAAATCTCTCTGATTTATTCTATAGTTACTCTTGACCTCACTCACTCTACTCCAACCATTCTAGTGTGTTTGCTAGTTACTCAAACATGGAAGCAATGTTCCTTCTCAGGAAGTTTCCATCTTTTGATCTCTTTGTCTGGAATGTTTTTCTATGGGCTTCTAATGGCTCACTTTCTCTGCCATTCTGGTCATGGTTGAGAATGCCCTCCTCAGTAAAGCTAGTCATAATCCTTACCACTACACCCTATCTCCTCTGCTTTTATTTTTTCCTGGATTACTTAGTTGACATACTATACATTTTGTGTATCTCTGCAAAGAAAAATGTAAGTTCCAGGAAGGCAGAGATGTTTGTCTATTTTGTTCATTGCTATAAACCTGGTTCATAAAACAGTACCTGGAAAATCAAAGTCCAAATAATGAGTGAATTAGACACAGGATATGCTTATCATTTTTTATTACTATGTCATGGAAATGTTATTTATTTTTATGTGTGGATTCCATGTTTTCATTATAGAGTGTGAGATCAATGTGGTAAATAGTATGCCTTTGATTAAACTATCATCCAAGATCTAAACAGAAAGCTGAACTGAGAGTGGGTATTCAATAAATATATTGGGTTAATTACTTAAACATTGAAAGTAGACCACTATGCTCTACAATTGTTTTCAGTGGCGTTCTAAAATAATTTTGGTAAAATATCATTGAACAACACTTATTTCATGTTAGCATTTTTTGTCACTTTGAAAAAGACTTTGGATAACTTTAAGATTATTACAACTTTACTTTTATTAAAAATGTTTATTCTAATCTAGACTATATATATGAGACAGAAGGTATGTATTCATATATATGTACCCTGAAATTGATTTGACTTTCTTTTAGCTAGCAACAACAAACCAATAAAACAATTTCTTAATGATATCTCTTTCTGGCACTATTTTATTTTATTTTATTTTCCTCCCCAAATATGTTTATTCTAATTTTTCAGTGTTACAAGATTGATTGTTCATGCACCACACCCAGTGCTCCATGCAATATGTCTGGCACTATTTTAATCATAAAATCTATAGTTTTATTTTGGCAGCTTGATTTTCAAAATTACTTTGACTTTTAGGGATAAAAGCAAGTATAGTCATTAATATTATATGTCAACTTAACTGGCTAAGGGAGCCCAGAGTAAACATTATTTACGGATCTGTGAGAGTGTTTCTGGATAAGATGAGAATTTGAACTAGTGGACTCAGTAAAGCAAATTGCCCTCTCCAATGTGGGTGGGCATCATCCAATCTGTTGAGAGCCTAAATAGAACAAAAGGTAAAAGAAGAAAGAATCCATCCCTTCTTCTTCTGCCTCCCTGCTTGAGCTGAAACTTCTCATCTTCCCTCAGGATGGGATTTACACTGTTGGCTCCAGTGGTTCTTAGGTTTTTGGACTCAGACTGAATTACTCCACTGGCTTTCCTGGGTCTCCAGCTTTGTGTGTTTGTGCGTGTATATATACTATATATAATATATTTATATATTTAAACACACATATTTCATATAAAATATATAGTATATGTAATTTATAGACACAATATATTCTATATATGTTTATATTATACATAGCTACACATATTATGTACTATTCTATATTTTATGCATTATATATAATGATTATAATAATTATTAAATAATATATTACTTTACACATTTATATGTATATTTAACCAAAATTTGATTTGGTCACTTTTTACCACATCTCACTCAATTTTTTAACACCGGTACAATTCAAGAAATGGAGAAAGACAGTCTAGTTTGGACCTAATATTTGTTTACATTTTTCTTGCATCAATTCTTCCCATATAAAATATCTACATTGAAGAAATACAACCAAGGAAACCCCTAAAGGAACAATTTGATTTATGCAGTTTTAGTCACTTTGAAATATGCCAATATCTTTTAAGTTATTGGTTGCCAACTTTAAGAAGTTTTCAAAAACTAAACTCTCTATCTTATGTTTTTCCTGTAGCATTACCATTAGGGCATCATAGACCTTCAAGCTAGAAAAGTCAAAATTTTTTATACCATGTTGAAAGACTTCTAATACTGATGGGAAAAAAAAAGGGTAGTTTATCATACTAGTTCCAATTAGTACGAATTGACATTTACTAGTATGTTATCAAATGATGGATGAAGAAATAAAGGGGCAATACAAATTAGGCATTAACTTCCATAAATAAAATACTATGAACAGAATATGTGCCATATTCTTTTGAAAGGGGAGGCATTATGAATAATTTTAGCAATAGCTAATGTTTGTTGAGTAGTTTTTATGTGCCAACGAGGGTGCTACGTACTTTGGAAAGATTATCTCATTAAATTCCCACAAAAGGTCTGTGAACTAGTTTCTTTTTCTTCCCTCATAAAGATGACAAAATTAAAGGTAAAAATCCTACAGCTTACTAGCTGTGTCTTGTGTCTGGAACTCCAACTCAGATCTCTATTCTCAATGGTCAGGTTCTATTTGAGTTCCACTTCAGACTCAGGAGATAAAAACACTGAAGAGAATATTTTAATAAGTTTTGGAATTTATGTGCTTTTTGTTCTCAGCTCCAGGTCCTTGCCATTATGTGAGCCAAATTGGCAGGAAGGAAAAGAAGTATGATCTTCAGGTTTGCTTCTCTTGACTGTGACATTTTAGAATGGATGATGGGTTTGCAACTGACGTAAAGACTAATACAGGAAGACAAAAAGAGAAGGCAAAACAGAAGAAGCCAGAGTAATTAAGGTAAATAAACTGTCAAGAGATTGACGATTGGGAGAAGAGGACAGAGTGGTGAAAAAGAGAAGCAAAGGACTCCTAGAATTCTGCCAGAGACTCTTCTCTTCCCAGAAGATAGTTCTTTGAAAGAAAATGCAGCTTTCCATGATCCACTGAATGAGAAGTTCCCATACATGGTAAAAGTCTCATGTGATCCTGTTACCGACACCAGAAATATATGAATTCTGGCTGGTGGCTCCCTGCTGAGGATAACAAAAGTACAATCAGGTTATCCTGATATCACTAATCAGGAGGGGCACTTTTGTCCTGAAAAATCAACCAATATGATGTACCACTTAGACACACTGACACTCTCTGAATCCTATGACAAAGTATGGTCACTTGGTGTCCGCAAAAATCCCCCTGGTAGGCAGAAGACTGATCATAAACTCTAAATCTTTTTTTATGGTTCTTATGGCAACCATTTCATAGAGACTCATTTTTCCAAGCTTACCATTATTATTATTACTAATAATGGTAATTCTCAGCTAAAAAAATTTAGATTAAAAACTGTACTTGGTAAATTCATAATTTTATTTCCTGACAAATTCACCTCTGTGGGGTAAATAACAGAAGGTAAAACAAAACAAAACAAACTACAACCACACTTTTTTTTTTTAGAGAGAGCGAGAGAGTGCACGAGTGGTGGGGGGAGGGGTAGAGGACAAGGGAGAGAGAGAATCTCAGGCCGTCTCCATGCCCAGCACCAAGCCCAATATGGGGCTTGATCTCACGACTCTGAGATCATGACCTGAACCTAAATCAAGAGTCCAATACCAACTGAGCCACTCAGGTGCCCCTACAACCATACTCTTAATTCAGCACAACAAATTTTAGGAGGAACTCACCAGGATGGATTATGAGATGGGATGGAGAAGTCAGAGATGATTAGAATTCTGGAGACTGCATGTCCTGCTCCCCACCTACATGAAGTATGAAGGCTGAACTAGGGAAGACAGGAGAAGCCTTAGTCACAAGAAGCAGCCCTTTCCCTTCTTGGATTTATTGCCCATAGCAAGTCATAGGGACCTAAGTCACATGAGAACACTGTAGCATGGCAAATGAGAAGAATGAACTCAGAATAAAACCCTAGAGGGATGAGGCCTGAAAGATGTTGTTTTGTAAATGGAGTGGATAAAGGAAGACAAAGTCTAAAGAAATTTCTGAGTGTCTCCAGGTTCACCTTACAGTGAGGATAGTACTCTATGGTAAGTTTCTAGATATAAGAGGTGGCACTGCACATCTTTTCCCTTAACCCATACTCATATCGACCTGCCAGTTACTTAAAGTTACCTCTATCATATTGCACTTCACTGGGGAGGTGCTTTCATAAACCAGGCAAAACTACTAACTCATGGGAGATAACTGATGTCGGGAATGGAAGGAACACCCCGAAAGGAAATACCAGAGAATTAATAATTTTGCCATCTGGACATCAAATAGTGTTCCTCCAGCATCCACCATCATTGGATGATGCAAATAAATCCAGTAGAGAGCCAGCTTGTTTTTCCCTTGGGTTTAGCGCCAACAGGTATATCTTTGTTCTAAAAATTAATCAGAAAAGGAGTCCTCTGGATAGACAAACATTGTTTTAGGCATGTAGCCAGTCACTGTGATATCAAAGTAGAGAGGAGGATTGAAATCAGAGTAGTAGTTTAAATGTTTCCTTTGAGTACGTGAAACATCACCAGCAGCATGGTATTATCCAAGATAAATAATGGAAGGACAGTGGTAGGAGAAGGGGGATAGAGGTCCTTCAATAGGCCAGTCAGGTCCTCAATAGCAGTGAGATATAATGTCATAACTGCTCTTGTGATCAACTAGGGTCTTAGTTCAAGAAAATAATCTCAAAAGAAAGTACTCAGGGCTTCAAAGGAGATTTCATTGCTTAGTTGATTTTACTAGCTGAACAGGATCAGTTATCTAGAAAAACACAATGGTATAGAGTTTTGCTGGAGCAGTAATATCCTCCTGGCATGTTGGAGTTATAATTACTTCTAAGCCAGCTTACAGAGCAGAAATCAACAGGATCTGTGGGTGAGGAAGTCTACGGTTCTACCCAAAGACTATAGATAGGAAAATCTTTGCCTTCTTGAGATTAGTAAGTATGACAGACCCTGGGAATATTAGCAGTGACCATAATTAGTAACTACAAAGCCCTGGAAATGACAAGATACATTGATCAAATCAGGATCTCCCAGAGTGAATGCCTCATTTAACCTTGTCCATGTGCTTTGCGGTCATGTACACAAGAGGGTCCTGTATACTGCCAGAGATGAATTGAAATTTCCATTTTGATCTTAACCCTTCCACCAACTGAGGTCTCTAGAGGACCTGAGGGAAAATGTCTGCATATCTGGAAACATTTAATCTATCACCTTCTTGGATAAAAGGAGAACAGGAGCTGAGAAAGGAGAATTTTCTATATGTAGCTCTGGAATAAGAAGGGGAAAGCTGTCAGATTTAGCCCAGTAAACTATGTTAATAACAGAAATTAAATTCACATTATCTTGAGCAATGTGAGTAGATGAGGATGGTAAGTCAAGAATAGAAGATATGAATATTGGGATACAAAAGGAATCCATACATGAGGAGGATAAAGATGTCAGAGGATTCCAGTATTTAGCAGTGCCTTTTTATGTTCTCCAGGACTGGTGGGCAGAATTGTTGGAGGTATGACCAAATGAAGAACAAATACTTGCAGATCAAAGAGCCAAATGATGAGATATATTATTTGAACAATTATGATGACATAGTATTTGAACATTTATGAAAGATAGGTGGCATGATTCACTGCAATAGTAAATAGGGTAAAGGACCTGTCAATATATTCACAAGTAACTCAGGTGAAGAGAAGGCACTAAAATATTTAAGTTCCACCTGCTTTTATCATTATACTTTGCTCAATATAAGAGAGAACTTAATGATAGCTATATGACAATGGAAAGAGCTACCCTGCAGAAAGGAATTTCTTTGAATTCCACCAGAATTTGAACACTTATCAGAAGTGTTGTCAAATGGATTTTGTATGAAGATTTCTTACTGATGTAGGAATAGCTGGTCCCTATGATCCACTTGGCCTCTTAAATAACAAGATGCTGTGACCAAACCAAATATCTAGAGACTTCTCTTGCTCTACATATCAGGAAACTGACTTCATATCCCCTTGAATTTATCCCTCAGAATAGGTATGTGTCTTGAGAGATAGCACTAGAAGAGAGAGAACTAGAAGCCCTACCACCTTATTCTCCAATCAGTTTTCTTTCCAGTAAACCAAACAGTCCCTCCCATGGAAAGGATGCACAGTTTCTCATGGGAATTACAGTAAGAGTGGTTTCATTGTTTTGCCTTGCTTTGGGTGAAAGCATTTTATGTATTTCTAAAAGAGAATGCAATTAGAGAGTTGAATTAAGAAAATCTCAACATTTTTCAAACTCCACGGTAGCAGAGACAATTCTGTGTTCACCAAACCATTACATTTTCCTCCTTAATACACAACCAAGTAAAAATCCTCAGTTTCCTGGCAGTTTATTGGACCACGTAACTTATAATCAAGACAATGCAAGCAAGTGTGATTCTCATCTCTTTCAGGATGGCTCCTCAATCGTTCATGTGATTCCTGAAAATCTCTTTTATTTCTTATATCCTGGCCAGGTCCAGTGGAAGATTCTGAAGAGCCATTAGATAAGATGGAATTGAGTCTTGGGTCATCGATCATAGGTGTGCCAACCCAGGAGATAGAAAATGGTAACAAGAATCACAGAGCAAGTCATGCCTCAAAGCACGTGGTGTTGACTAACAAATCAGAATTAAAGAATCCTGTGGCATGGCCCAGGATTGCCTAAAGTGTGCTCTCTAAAATTTTCGTTTTTCAAGATGTTAATGGATTTTCCCCACAAAGGGGGAAGGTAGTTTCTAGAGTCAAAATGGTTTAAAGAATGTTGAATATAATAATAGCATAAGCTGAAATACTATAATAAAGTTCTACCCTGGCTCAAAAAGGACAGAAAATTATCTCTCCCATAAGAGTCTAGATTATAGAGGCAAGCTCATATATAGGGACCATTCTGCTGTTCTGCTTCCTTCTAGGGAATTGTCCTCATCCTCATGGTTGAGGTTGGTTGACTTTTCCATCCACATTCTGGCTCATGGATAGAAGAAAGAAGATGGAGAACAAGCAATTTTCTTCTGAGCAAATAATGCAAAAGTTGTACATTTACTCAGTTATAATCGACTGGTGAGAACTCAATTGCATTGCCATGCCTGATTTCAAGGGAAGATGCTGGGTGGCAATGTCCTCAGGTTAATCTCAATTACTATGAGAAAAGGAGAGAAGATGCTTTGGGGGAAAACTAGAAGTCTACCACATTAGATGAAAAATATTAAACAAATTCTTTTTTTTACTGAAGGATTTCTCAAGATATTTAAATCACTAATGCATATTGTGTATTCTATATTGTAGTGTTCTATAGAATATACCATCAGAAACATCAGCATATCAAGTTCCTCTAGTTATAAAAGTGAGAACCTATCTACCTCACCTGCCACTGAAAGGACAAGAGTGGTCGCTGGAGGAGATCACTACTCCAATCCCCCAGCTTCACTTCTAGAGTTCTGTTGGAATAAACTAATGACGTAGAATCTAACATAACACTTTCTATACATAGACTCCAAAAAGGAAACAACAAAAATAAAAATAACGGTAGAGAATTTATCTTGCTGCTCCCAAATTTGTGTATGTGCTTGAAAATAAACATAAAAGGCTTTCTTCAATTGAACTTTTTGGAGGAGAAAAACACTTTACCCACACATTAAAATATTATCCACAGTCTACAGTCAGTATTTTTAACACTTGTTAGTTAGGAGTCATACAGCCTTATAAGTTTAGAACAGAGTACCAGCACAGAAGGCTTAAAATATAAGAGTGGGAGTTTTGCTGTTGGGACAAATTTAATGGCAGTTGTGGTTACAGCAACAAAACTCAGGTTTTCTGCCATGTGCCAATAATTCTAGGTCTCTCTCCTGGCTCTCTATCTCACTCTGATTGCTCTTTTATTTTCCTCCTTCTACTATCATTTCTATCTGATCAAATGCAGTATTTTAGTTATAGAAATGTTATATTTAATTTGTTAATGATAATAGGCCCATAGACACAAATAATTATTTTTTTAATTGAAGTATAGTTGATAACACAATATCACATTAGTTTCAGGTGTACAACATAGTGATTTCAAAAGTCTCTATGTTATGCTATGCTCACCACATGTGGTACCTATCATCTGTCACTATACAATGCAATTACACCAGTGACTATATTCCTTATGCTGTACCTTTTAAAATTATTAATTTTTAAAAGATTTTTATTTATTTATTTGACACAGAGAGAGATCACAAGTAGGTAGAGAAGTAAGCTGAGAGAGGCTCTCTGCTGAGCAGAGAGCCCAATGCAGGGCTCGATCCCAGGACCCTGAGATCATGACCTGAGCCGAAGGCAGAGGCTTAACCCACTGAGCCACCCAGGAGATCCTAAAATTATTAATTTTTAATATAATTTAAAGTGTATCTGAGATCATCCCTATACTACCATGAGTCCCACTCACTGTCATTCAGAGATAGTTTCTTTAGAGGGGAAGAAAGTTAGATTTACAGGTGGCAGATGGGTGATAGCCCTTTACCTTGGGTAGAACTATGAAAATGGATTGCAAGTGTGAAGAGAATATATTTGAAGCAGAAAAATATTACATGTCTCTGTTCCAATTATTAGCAATTTTGCTTTCTACATAATTTCTACTGAGCACAGAACTAATTATGATTACCTGCTAGACTCACTACTGTTTAGGGATGAAGTCCCATCCCCTTAGGATGGCAAGCAAAATCTTTGTGATGTGATTTCTGCCTGCTTTCCCTATTCAGGTTTATCTCCACTCCTCTACCATGTGCCATTAGCTTTCATATTACTGGATATTCCCAACCACAGCATACATTTTCGTGTCTCTGTTCCCTCCTTCATATTGTTATCTCCACTGTGAACCTTCTTTTTTTTTTCTATCATCCGCCTGGAAATCTACTAATCTTGTAAATCTCAGGACCTGTACAGACCCTGCCAACCATCTAAAGCAGATTCATCACTCCCTTCTCCCTTATCTTGGATACAGTATTATATAGCTCCCTCATCACCCACATTCACAAGGTTGTTATAAGGATCAATCAAATAAAGTTGTGAAGTTATTTCTCAAAGAACAAACTGCTACAAAATCATTTTGAAATTATAAGTAGGCAGTTCTGGATAACAATCCCAAGAGAACCTTTGATCTTCTTTGTTTTTCTCCCTTGGTATTGATGCAAGATGCTGTCATACTGCAATATCATATTTATTTAATTTTTTATCATTGCGGCCCCTCCTTCTTTTAGCTGTCTCTGGGAACACAAAGAGCAGACTGCTAATCAGAAGAGTCCCAGCTGGAATGAAATTGACAGTGTGGGTGCTGAACAAAGTGTTATTAACACTGTGGGCAGAAGCAAAGGATCAGAGAAATGCTTTCTTCCTAGAAATAGCTCCTGGGCTCTCCTCCACCTCATTTGCACCTCTAGGTGTTAGTCATGTGGATTTAAAAAGATAGGACAAAAAAATTCAAAACTGTCCTGTCTCTTTAAATAAAGGCAATCCCAAATGTCTGAGCATATCCAGACTATGGTGTAGATCCAGTTAATGGGATAAATGTTTAATAGTAGACCCTGTCTTAGGTATTAAGGACCCAAAGATAAACAAAGCAAAATCTCTGCATCAAGTAGTTTACCTTCTAAAAGGTATGAAGGAAAATGAAACCAAGATTAGCATAGAATGAGATACATTTCATAATGCAGACAAGTATAGCAGATGACAGAGCTAACAAATTTGAAGTTGGGAGCAAAGAGAAAATCAAGAAAAGTTTCTCAGGTGAAAAAAAATAACAAATGTGTATCTACTAGCGTACTGATACAACATTCCACCTAAACTTATTTTTTGGCCCAGCCCCTCAGAGCTTATGTTCTAAGATTTTATCACTTGGTCAAATTCTTCTAAATTTGGGGAAATATTATAATCTACATTTGGAATTACCAGTTAAAATACTTTCCTCTCTTGCCTTCTATCCAGTCTGAATTTTAAACAAATTTGATGTTTATTTAAACATAACCTGAAGTTATATTTAAGCTATTACTCTGCATATTTCTTTTCTTACCAAGGAATTTTTATAGTCAAATATTATAAATTAAATGGCATTAAATGTTGTAGACAATTACTTACAAGTTAAATTTCATTTTAAGCTGATTTAAGTTTTTTTTTTCAATTTTCCTCTCTTTTATTATAGTAACATACACACATTTGGAAATTGGGAATAAAGGAAGGGGAAAAAATTGTCCACATTCCTTTCACTTACAAATAACAACTGCTAATATTTGGTTGTTTTTCCTTCTATTCTTTTTTTTCCCCAAATATGTTTATTTCAATTTTTCAGTGTTACAAGATTGATTGTTCATGCACCACACCCAGTGCTCCATGCAATAAGTGCCCTTCTCAATACCCACCACCAGGCTCGCCCACCCCCTACCCCCTCCCCTCCAAAACCCTCAGTTTGTAATAACTTTCTATGCACTATTACATTCATTTCTGCATTTCTGAAATTATTAACACTTTGTGGTTTTTGAACAGATTGGAGACCCAGTTATAAACACAAAGGATCCTATTAAGTCCCACTAACATATTCAATAAGGCCATTCCAGACAAATATTACAAGGTCAAAACGAGAACTAAACCAGTATTGTTTAAGTAAAAGGCTAATGAGTAGAAAGCAATTTTGACTAGGTTTTTAAGCTTCTTAAATATTTCAAGAATCTTGAAGTGTCTTTCTTCAGAACAAAGTCAATAAAAACAATTTATCTCCACTGAAACATCATAATAAATGCAATGGAAGTAAACCTACTGCTTATAAAAATTTTTAGAAAAAAGTGATTGTATAGAACCCAAGTGGGAACTAAACCTCCCTGGAAAAATCTTCAAAAAGGTATAAGATGACCCTTATATCGTTGATTCCATTTGGGTAGTTGCCTTGTTGTGCATATAAGCTTATCTGATGACAAATTTCATGATTAATTTCAATATAAAAACCCTGGTTTTGTTTGAGTCTGGTCATTAGTAAACAAAGAAAACCTCTTCTCTGGCAATGCACTGGCCCAGCTTCAACTAGCAGGAAATATGAGAAAATGTAGTATAAGGCACTGCTTTTAAACAAGAAAGCAATGAGGCTAAAAACAGAATGAGAGCCAACAATCACAGTGTGTCTCCTAGGGTGAAGAGCTAATTTAAAGATGCTCTTTCACAAGTAAATAGTTTTCATTCATGCTTTAATTAATCAGATTAATGTAAGCACTATTTGGATGGAATAAATGTTTGTCTTTTCCATTCTTGTGTGTTATGATTTGCTTATTGGTATCTCAGCTCCATTTCAGATAGCTTAGAGGAATAATTCTGCTTATTCAAGCATGCTAGCAGAGCTGGTTCCAACAAGAAATATCTCTGCATTCAGAGTATGGCTCAAAGGTATCTGCAGAAAAAAATACCATTTCTATTCAATCAGGCAAGAACATTTGTCCCAAAGTGATGAACCAAAAAAGTAATCTCTTACAAGGCTCAGAATGCACATTCCAAGAGACTGTTTCCTTATACCATGATATTCTTTATGGCAGAACACCTCCACCATCTCTCTCTCTTTATTTCCTTGTTAAGTTTGGCTTAAGAGTCACCTCTTTCTGCACCTGTCCTGACTACCTTGGTCCACTTTGACTTCCTTCTTTTAAAAAATGCATTTTTTTTTTTTTGCATTGATTCTGACAACAACAGGATGAGTATATGGTCAACACGTTGATGTGTGCTAAGGCTAAAAAAAGAATGTGGGCTTTGAATGAAAGCTCGGTTCAAATATTTACTAGGCCTGTGACTCTGGACACTTTACTTAACCTTTCTAGTGCCAGTTAACTCCTCTGTCATATTCTTCTGTATCTATCTTATAAGGTTGTAAGTAAAAAAAAAAAATATGTAGGGGCACCTGGGTGGCTCAGTGGGTTAAGCCTCTGCCTTCAGCTCAGGTCATGATCTCAGGGTCCTGGGATCGAGCCCCTCATCGGGCTCTCTGCTCAGCGGGGAGCCTGCTTCCCCCTCTCTCTCTGCCTGCCTCTCTGCCTACTTGTGATCTCTCTGTCAAATAAATTAAGTGAAATCTTAAAAAAAAAAAAGCTATACTACATTGCCTTAGCAGTCTGAATCTCTTTCAGTCTGTATTTATTTAAAAAAAAATATGTAGTATACCTAGAACACAATAGTATTCTATACCATCAATGATGTTACGATATAGATATGTATATATACATACAAATGATGTCATAGACTATGCTAGAAAAGGTTTATTCATGTTACTTATATATGTAAGTTCTTTAAATTTCAGTGAGTTCACATACAGTGTAATATTAGTTTCAGGTATACAATATAGTGATTCAACACTTTGTCCATACAACACCTCATCACAACAAGTGCACTCCTTAATACCCATCACCTATTTAACCCATTCTCTTACCCCTTGTTAATTATATTCTTGATTAGAGAAAGAAATACATTTTTTAGGTATAATTCAAAAATCTATTCAATTCCCTGAATCTTCCAGTAAGACTATATATTAAATATTCCCAAATGGCCCTTCTGACGTATTAACAGATACATGTAATTGTTTCTTGTTTAAAAGACTAATATTTGAACCCTAAAACAAAATACAGGAAAAGCAAGTTTGTCATACCCTCACTCTTCTTTGATCCATACAATTTCACTATCATGTCCCAGCCTCTCTCTTTCCCCTCAGTAAGACTACTTTCCTCATTCAGGTACTCAATCCTTTCCACATCGTTTACTTTCTTCCTAAAGAACTAATCAAAAAGGTGGTTTCTAAGAACTCAGTCTCACAATTTGTGACAACTGAAGAACTGCTCTGCAGATAATTTTCTTTTTAAACATTTAAATCTTTACAGAACAGTATGTTTCATGAATAAGGATTTTAGACACCACACAAAAAAATTGTGATATATGTAGATAAGATTACACACACACACACACACAATCTAGATCTAAATGTATACCTCATTAGTTCTCATTGTGCCTAAAATCTAACTAAGGCAGAGGCAACAGAAAGGAAAGAAGAATAGAAAAGATATTAAAAATACATACTGCACAATATTTAAAAACAAGTTAAGACAAAGGCCAAGAAAATTCATCGATCTTTTCAACAAATGGTGCTGGGTCTACTGACTATCCACATACAAAAGAATGAAGTTGGACCACTTCACTTCCTTACACCATGAAGAAAAAGTAACTCAAAATATAAACCTAAATTTTTTTTAAAGATTTTGTTTATTTATTTTATTAGGAAAGAGAGAGAATGAGAGCATGAGAAGAGAGAAGGTCAGAGTGAGAAGTGGACTCCCCATGGAGCTGGGAGCCCGATGTGGGACTCGATCTCGGGACTCCGGGTTCATGACCTGAGCTGAAGGCAGTTGCTTAACCAACTGAGCCACCCAGGTACCCTATAAACCTAAATTTAAGAGCTAAAAATTATAAAATCTTTAGAAGAAAACAAAGTAAATTTTCATTACCTTGGGTTAGGCAATGATTCTTCACTACAACACAAAAGGCACATGTAACAAAAGGAAAATTAAAAAATTTGACTTCATCAAAATTAAAAAACTTTGTCTTTCAAAGAACACCATCAAGAAAATGAAAAGAAAATCGATAGAATGGAAGAAAATATTTGAAAATCATATATCTGATAAGGGACTTGTATCCAGGACATACAAAGAACTTTAATAACTTGACAATTAAAACAAAAACCAACCAAACAACAATAAAAAAACCTCCACTTCCAAAATGGGCAATGGGAAAAGGATTTTTACAGATATTTTTCCAATGAAAATATATAAATGGTCAATAAGTAGAGGAAAAGATGTTCAACATCATTGATTATTAGGGAAATGCCAATCAAAACCACAATGAAATATCACTTCACATTCACTATGATAGCTACAATAACAATTAAAAAAATAGACAAATGTTAGTGAAGATATGGAGAAATTAAAAACTTCCATGTGCTGATGATAATGTCAGATGGTTTTGGAAAACAGTTTGGCAGTTCCTCAAAAAGTTCAACATAGATGTACCATGTGATCCAGCCATTCCATTCTTAAATATATTAGAGAAAATTTTGTATACCATACAAAATCTTGTACATGAATGCTAATCACAGAATTATTCATAATAACCAAAAAGTGGAAACAATTCAAAAGTCCATGAACTGATGAGTGGATAGTCAAAATGTGGTAAATCTCTATAATGGACTATTATATGACAATTAAAATGAATAAAATACTAATACATGCTATATGATGGATGAATCTTGAAATCATTATGCTAAGTGAAATAAGCCAGTGACAAAAGGCCATTTAATGTGTGATTCCATTTATATGAAACATCCAGAATAGATAAATTGATAAAGACAGAAATTAGGTTAGCAGTTGCATAGGGCTGGAGATACAAGGGTGGAGGATTGGGGAAAATGGAAGTGACTGCTACTAAATATGGGATTTCTTGTTTGGGTGACGAAGATTTTCTAAAGTTGATTGTGATGATGGTGGCACAATTCTTTGAATATACTAAAAACCATTACATTGTACATTTTAAGTAAGTGAATTATATGACATGCAAGTTATTTCTCAATAAAGCTGTTTAAAAATCAAATCAAATGTGTTAGGGAAGGAATAAATATGAGCAATAAATTTAGGCTGCCTCCGTTTCTTGCTTAGATGACTAGCGACCTGACACTAAAAACCACCAACGTAGCAGAAAAGTCATTGAGATCAATGTTTTTGCCAGAGACAACAGAGAGTAGAATTCTCAGAAAAAGAAGTCAAGGGTACAAAAGAATAGAAATACCAAGTAACATAAGAACAGGAATATGTCCTTACATTTGGAATCATAAGACAATGGTGACCACAAGGAAACTGGTTTCTAAGGAATGGTAGGGTGAAATCAAATTGCAATAGTCAAGTATTAAACAAGGACTTGACCAGCCATTTTGCTATCTCTCCTAGACTGAGAGAACACATTGGCCAAACATAATGCCTAGATGATACTTAATCTTCTTTCCTTCTCAATCTAACTTAATATCTTTGTTCCTCTTCCTCTGCAACATTGCACCCAGATGTCAAGAATTTTGAGGCCTTTCTTTCTATACCCTTTATATACTCTTTCTATGCCCTATTCACAATCTTCAACTTCGAACCCAGTCATAAATCCTGGCTCCAAGAATTCTAGGGTACATGCCACCCACCTCTGGCTTTGGGGATGGGTAGAAGCCCTGAGTAGAGAGGACTGTGGCATAAGATGAACAAAACATTGAAGTTTTATTTTAATCCAAAACATAGAAGATGAGATGTTAAGAGGGATAGGGAGAGGAGAATGCAGAGATTATGAGTTTACTACATGACAAACTAGGCCTCAAAATATCTCAGTATGCTGGGAAAATAAGTTAAATCTTACAAAAATAAAAGAAAACAGAATGGTTCATAGGGTTAAATATACAGTTTTGGTCTTGGATATAATAAAGTCTAACTGTAACTTTAGGATGAGATGGACTGGCTTTAATAAAATCATATCTGAAAAAGAAAACTGTAGCATCTGGCTGCTTAGAATAAATCTTCAAACTAAAACATTAGAGCGATCGTTCTCTTTGGCTCTCTATGTATTACTTTGGTATTAATGCAAAGCAAATTTAATTTAGCTAATAAAATGAAATATTCCCAGAGGAATATTTCAGATGAAATGACAAATGCAGAAAAAATCCTAAGAATTGAAATTTCTACATACAAGTATGTTTTTATTATTTTTAAACAGACGTATATCAAGATATAGGAAGGTATTGCCTAACTGTAATAGAGTTTGGCTAAAAATTTGCCTGAATTTGGGCTAGGGAGAGGGACTGCCAATTATTTGGGTGTTCAGCTGCCACAAACATATACCCTACAAGACAATCTTTCATAGAACTATTTCCAAGGAATGTAATTTTAGTGGCTTTTAGATGTCACCACAAGACACAATGTCTTTGCTTCACCACCCTCTTCCTAGATTGACCAACAGGAGAAAACTCTGTAAGGGATACTTGCTGTACTTGCCACTCTGCACAAATCATCTCATCTTTTTATGCCTGCACCCCAATTTTTCTTTAGAGATCTTTCCTGCCCAAATTTTTGGTACTTAGATTTTGTCAAGCTCCTGTATTCTTCTGGACACCAAGCCTGGATAAAGATTGGACATGAATCTCAATCAGAGCCAGTGGATTGAAACATCAAAGTTTTGGAACTGTTTGAAGAGAAGGACACTTCCTTTTTAACTGGACTAGAGTTGTGAGGATGTAAACCTGGAGCTCCTGGAAGCCTTCTTGGCATAAAAGAAAGAAGAGACTATAATCTATGAATAAAGCCAATAGTGGAGAAAGAAAAGGAGAGAGCTAGAATAAAGACTGGGTTCAGGCAATTTCATTTGATCCCCTGGATACAGGTTTGCCTCAAGTCATAACACCTTCTGGACTTTCCAATTCTCTGAGCCATAAAGTCTTTTTACTTAAGCCAATTATGAATATTCTATCACTTGAAGCCAAATAATCCTGACTGATTTTTACATCACTGCTTCTAAAATGCCTGCTTCTTGGCAGGCAAAAGAAAACTGGACAGTCTTTTTTATAGCCAGCTAAGGACCCTATGTAAACATAAATGTAAATTCAGTCTGGCTTACCAAACATCTTTCTTCCCAAATGATATTGATTATTAATATGACTGACTTAACTTTGTGTAAAACACATAAATGGAATAGCACATTATTAAAGAAACCTTTTTATTTGCAAGTGCTCTGGGAAAACACCATCAGATATGTGATAGCTCTCAGAAAGTAGTTTCAGTTCTAGCACTTGAAATTCATGTACTCAATTGCAAATTTGGTTTATTAAATGGCAGTCTCATTTTATTTGCTTTTACCATGCACTGGGCTTTGCGTTTGCTAATGCTTAGGACACACCCTGTGAATTAAGCTTTAAGGAAAATGTCCTCTATGCTTCCTTCAATCGGCCTCCATATTCAAAATGGAATGAGGACTGTCAATAGACAGAATGTGTTACCTAAATGCAATGCCTTTAACTTGTGAAAGAGACATGCCAGACAGCCTTGCTATCTCACCTCATTTATTTCCCCCAAGTTTATGACTTATAAAATGAAGTCTTTCAATGCTTTCTTTATTAGCAGCTAGCTTGCTATTGTGTGGTAACACATAGAATTGTAGGACTCAGGTTTCTACAAGTTATTTAGTATTTCTCTCTAGTTAAAATTGTATGTAGGGCGCCTGGGTGGCTCAGTTGTTGGGCAACTGCCTTCGGCTCAGGTCATGATCCTGGAGTCCTGGGATCGAGTCCCGCATTGGGCTCCCTCCTCACTGGGGAGTCTGCTTCTCATTCTGACCTTTCTCTCTCTCGTTCTCTTTCTCTCTCAAATAAATAAATAAAATCTTAAAAAAATGTTAAAAAAAATTCTGTGTATGTGTTTGTGTGTGTATAATCGTAGTTTGTCTACAACTTCAATCAGTCTTTCTCCATGTCACCAACCCATCATAATCAGAATAGACTTTTTTCTGGCAGATCTTGTAACTTATATGGGGTGATCAAGAACTTAATTGATTAAACTGACTGTGTGCTTTTAGTTCTTTCAAATTCTGGGGTTTGGAGCTGGAACTTTTGGAGATGAGAACTCTGGTTTATGAATATGGCTGTCTTTTGCTGGTGATCTTGTCTACTTTTTGTTTAATACTCTCTACCACCCATTTACTAAAAACTATCAAGTAGTTTTTATTTTATTTTATTAACTTTAAATTACTTTAAGAAGTAAAATATACTTCCTTAATCTTTATTTGTTCTTAAAGTATTGCTAGAACTTTGGGAATTTGTAGGACATATTTCTAATTAATGAAGAAAAACTGCTCATGCTATTCCATCTTAACAAAAATGAACTGCATTATTGGCAGTTATCCTTTATGTCATGCTGCTTGTCAGTGATGATAAAAAAATTGCTAGGACAATTAATTTACAAGAACACTCTGCAAACAGAGGAACACAACAAAGACAGAACTATTGGAGTGTCTAATCAATTTTGCTGGTGAAAAGTTTGGTGAATTATGAAGATATTGGAATATAAGTGAAACACTGAGGTTTATACAGATCCAACAGCTCACTATAAAGGATTTGGAGATGAAATGGGTGTGGACTAAACAGAGTAGGTGAATCAAAATGTTTAAATTGGAAATTTCAACTGAAGAAATAAATGTAATGCTATATTCCAAAGAAGGTTCCAGACACCCATATCTGAATGAAGTTTCATGACTCTTACAACTTTGTACCTCAAAGAAACAAAATTTGGTCTGTGAAAATTACAAGGGATTTTTGAAAAAAAATTATCCTTGAAACTCCTACTGATTAGTTTATAAAACACCCTCCAGCAAAAGAGAAAGATGGAGGTAACCCCTTCTTCACCTCAAGCATAGTTGTAGGCATTTTAACAGGGTCAACCAAGGAGCTTGATACAAGTCCCCAGTATTTTGTCATGCATAGTGCACAGAGAAATCTAAAATGCTGCTTTTCAAATGTTACTCTTGCAAAGCGTGAGAAGTGGTTTCTTCAATGGAATTAGAGCCTATCTATAGAAATTGTTAGGGGGAAAAAAGTAAGAGTTTCCACATGGTAGAGACAGTTAATGTGGAATCAGTTTTAAACCTTTTCAATTGTTCACCTAAAAAGTCAATGAGATATGAACAAATAATTTGCATGAAGTGGGTCAGCAAACAAACAGGAGCTGAGGAAGCAGCATTTTCCATGGGAAAAAACATGCTTTGTCCTTGTGAAGGGAAGGGTAGTCAAACATTCTCAAATATTCCCTTTAAAGAATCACTCTTGAAAGAAAGAATCACCGCTAACCACTTGGCAATTCCTCAGATGATGAGATGTTGAAGCTGTCTTACAACCCTATCTGCCAAGTAAGAACTTTCCTTCCACTTTCCATCTCTCCCATCTTTAATCCAAAAGTGGCATGCTGGAGAGAAGAGGTAGAATCATAAGGAGGGGAAAGATGACTGCATTCCTGTTTCCACCAGAGAAGGAGAAAGGTTTAAGTTTAAATCAAGTTCAACGTTTTATTTTATAAGTGGGTCTAGATACATGTAGTGAATTGAGAATATGTGCACTACAAAATGAGACTACAAGATTTTAAATTACTTAAAAGTGACCAGAAAAATTACTGAGCATGCCCAAGATTTGAACCATGCACAGAGGAAGAAATTTTTCCACTCTATATCTTTTTAAAAAAATATTTTATGTATTTATTTGACAGAGAGATAGAGCACAAGTAGGCAGAGCGGCAGGCAGAAGGCAAGGGAGACGCAGGCCCCCCCCGCTGAACAGGGAGCCCAATGCGGGGCTCGATCCCAGGACCCCGGGACCATGACCTGAGCTGAAGGCAGCCGCCCAACCAACTGAGCCACCCAGGTGCCCCTCTACTTTATATCTTTTTTAAAAACATTGAAGATGGGGCACCTGGGAGGCTCAGTCAGTTAAGCATCTGCCTTCAGCTCAGTTCATGATCTTAGGGTCGTGAGATACAGCCTCACACATCAGGCTCCCTGCTCAGTGCGGAGTCTGCTTCTCCCTCTCCCTCTGCAATTTACCCTGGGTTTGCTCTCTTGCTTGCACGCTCTCTCTCAAAATAAATAAAATCTTTTTTAAAATTGAAGATAAAAATCCAGTTGTCTTTGATATCATATGTTGGAAACCCTGGCTGTTCAATGTATTTTTTGGCTAGCAGTATTCTGTAAACATATTGATGGTGTAGTATTTACAGTGTCACTATGTATATAACCATACTTATTCCTAAAACTCCTGAATGGAAGTTGTTGCATATAATTTGTTCAGGCCTTTTAGTAGCCACCTAGCTATCAACAGAATGTTTATCTTATTTCGAAGGCTTCCCAACAATGGAATAAGTATGACTAGCTTTTGGGTAATTAACAAATAAGCAATAAAAAGACATTGGAAGAGACTAGAGGAATCTAGAGGAGTATGAAAAATCCAAATGTTAGTTTTCTTGATAGTATAGGAAGCTGAATTGCCACAATAGGTGTTGATTTTTCTAATGTTTTCTATCCGTATAGAAAAGGAAGAAATAATACAGTGCAAAGAAATCTTTACACAAAGTTGAGTAAAAACGTGTTTGAAAAATAAAGTCTGTGAAGAAATATAGTAGTTGACAGTTTAAAAACAATTCCATCCTATTTATCTAGCCAACGATCCTGTGAAAGAGGTAAGATCAAAAAAATTACTACACTTACAGATGATTTTAGGGATGATCCTGAGATTTTTGCTAGTGCTCCTGGTAATTCACTCCCACTATTCATGAATCTGGTTGGTTATAAGCTAGGACTTGCAGGAGTACACCATGTGCAGACAGCCTAAGAAAGAAGGCAGCATAGAAGAAACTGAGTCAAAGATGTAGGGAAAGAGTCCAGATGCCATCATTTCAGGACATGGACCTAGATGGGCCCAGAGCACCCCTAACTCCTACAATTTTTAGTTCATGATCTTGTTATTGCCCCTATTGTCTCGAGCTCTTTTAAATCCACAGTGCTCTAAAATGCACTTGGTGGCAAGATAGCCACATGATTTCCTTTGATGTAGAAGCACCCATTAATACACTTCCCAGAGATCATTCTGTGTATGGTGATTGACTTCAGGATGTTTCACATTTTAAAGCCTGCTATCCTTTTTTTTTTTTCTATCCCATTTTGAAGCCATTCCTATTTAACATAAAAAAGAAGGAGTGATTTTTCTCTGAAAAGCAATTCTAGTCAGATGTTGTAGCACCTGTGGATACCTCCATCTATTAAAACCGCTGTGGGGATGCCTGGATGGCTCAGTCTATTGGGCATCTGCCTTTGGCTCGGGTTGTGGTCCTGCGGTCCTGGGATCGAGTCCCACATCGGGCTCCTTGCTCCGCAGGAATCTGCTTCTCCCTTCATCTGCTCTGTCTGCCACTTCCTTGCTTGTGTGCCCTCTCTCTAGCTGACAAATAAATAAATAAAAATCTTACAAAAATAAAATAAAATAAAACTGCTGTGTTGTCAGTCTCTCTCCTTGCAAGCTCCTTGAGGTCAAGGCCAGGTTTTATTCTTACTTGTGTTCCATCATTGAGTAGAACATATCTACTCGGGTAAAGTAGTACATCGAGTGGCATATCTTAGGCTTTCAATAAATACCTGTTAAGTAAGCTTCAGTATTTTTAAAACATCAAAATTATTGTTGCAAATAATTCCCTTTTTAAAATTTTTTTTATATTACATTACTCACCATACAGTACACCATTAGTTTTTGATGCAGAGTTCCATAATCCATTGTTTGCATATAACACCCAGTGCTCTTTGCAATACGTGCTCTCCTTAACACCCATCACCAGAGTAACGCATCCCCCTACCCCTCTCTCCTCTAAAATCCTCAGTCTGTTTCCTGGAGTTCCTAATCTCTCATGGTTCATCTCCCCATCTGATTTCCCCCCTTTCATTTATCCCTTCCTTCTCCTAATGTCCTCCATGCTATTCCTTACGTTCCACAAATAATTGAAACCATATGATAATTGTCTTCCTCTGCTTGACTTATTTCACTTAGCATAATCTCCTCCAGTTCCACCCATGTTATGCAAATGTTGGACTCATCCTTTCTGATGGCTGCGTAATATTCCTTTATATATATGGACCACATCTTCTTTATCTGTCTGTTGAAGGGCATTTTGACTCCTTCCAAATTTGGCTATTGTGGACATTGCTGCTATGAACATAGGGGTGCATGTGGCCCTTCTTTTCACTACATCTGTATGTCTGGGGTAAATACCCAGTGATGCAATTGCTAAGTCAAAGGGTAGTTCTATTTTTAACTTTTTGAGGAACCTCCACACCGTTTTCCAAAGTGGCTGTACAAATAATTCCTTAAGCTTTGAAGGCGAGGTTCCTTTTCTCAAGGTACTCTTTAACAATGATATTACATATTATATTCTTCGCACAAAACATCCTGTGCATGTCTCTGATCTATTATAATAATCAAATAGCACAGATGAAGTGATTCTTATCTTGATGTTTCTATTCCTAAGAGATAATCTGGCTCTACACTATTATTTAGGTTTACAAACCTACCCAGATCAAGTGACCCACAGCCTTGCTTTATGTTGCTACTTCCTCTGCTGTGTTCTTAAACCTGCACAAATAAATAAATACATAAATAAATAGGCTAGATGGAGTAAATTAGTAGTATCTACCTGAAGGCTGGGAAACTGACACTCTTAAAACAGTGAGAATAAATCAACAACTAATGTTTATCCAAGTGCTTGCAATTGTCCGGCCGAGGCAGAGCACCTGCCTTGGTGTTAACCAGCATTTAACTACTGTGTAAATGGCTGCCAAGCCCTACTTACTGCCAGGAATTATTTTAGAATCTAAAGTCTGTGTTTGCATTATCAGTCCTTCTATTTGGCTCCCTCCTGAGCCTCCCAGAGCCGTGCCCGCCCACCCACTCAGCAAGGCTGCCTGGCACAGGAGCAAAGCACTGTGCTAAGTCCATTTATGTCCCGCAGGACAACCCACCCTCATCCCACCTGCTCTACTTGAGGCCGAACAATTGGGTCCAGGTGTGCAGTGACCCATAGCAACAGGGATGAAAGCCAGTGCCACCTGTCTTGCTGGTTAACAGAAGGAAAGATTTTTCTAGAAGACTACACGTGGCCAATTTGGGTAAAATTAATGTCTCTACCTGGAGGAACACTTTGCAAGGGAAGTAAAGATACTACTACTTTCCAGATAGACATTTAAAAAAAGAAGAAGAAGAAGAACAATTAGTGTTGCCATAGATTACCTATTGAAAGAAAAATAAGTATGCAGTTGTCCTCCAAAAAATTTAAAAAGATACTTAGTGTTAGCTATCAAAGGGAAGATATGTTTGGATCTATCCATCCAATTGAGTAGATCTACGGTAAATTATAATTTCTCTCCACAGAACCAAATTTTGTATGTATGCTTCAAGTTGCTTCTTTGTCTTTCTGTTCTCCAGGCTTAAACACTATTAATGTAATCAACATTTCCCTACAGGATTTGTACTCTGTTAACAATGGTGTGTGCTACCCTTTTCATTTGGGTCAATCTTGAGAATCATTATCCTTAAACTCTGTATCCTCCATTTTTAAAATTATTTATCTCCACACTTAGCAATTAAAAATTTCTAATATGAGCACTCCCACTGTCCATGGTCTTTAATTTTACCACTTTTTTTCCCCAAGTTCCTTAACTAGGTCTCAGATGAAAAATGTTGCAGCATCACAAAATGCATTGCCTATTTTGCTGTCAAAGAAGTAATCATTTCTTCAGAGATATCTGATTGTAATTTATTTTCGGATTTTGTCCCATTCATTTCCATAATTGTTTAAAACATAAACTGTTGTGCACAGGGGACCACATTAGAAAATTTAGAGATTATAAAGATAAGTAAGATATTTATACTTCCATGAAACTTACAATCTACTAGGCGATTTAGATATTTAACAATCATAATACATGTTTATACATAATAAATGCAAAAAGAGAAGTTCTCCTTCCAAATCCTTTACTGTAAGAATTAAAGCTCGGACACCTGGGTGGCTCAGTTGGTTAAGCATCTGACTCTTCATTTTGCCTGAGGTCATGATGTCATGATTGTAACACGGAGGTAGGCTCGGGCTCCCTGCTGGGCGTGGAGCCTGCTCAGGTTTCTTTCCCTCTCTCTCTCTGCCCCTCCCCTCCTTATACATTCTCTCTCTCTCTCAATCTCTCAAAAAAAAAAAAAAAAAAAAAGTCAAAGCTGTAACTTTGACATTCTATTCCAAATTTACCAGCTGTGTAATCTTGGTCAAGTTACTTGACTTTCTGGAGCCTCAATTTCTACATCTTTAAAATTAAAATGAAGGCAACACCAACACCTACCACATAGAGTTATGAGGATTAAATGAATATAATACATGTGAAGCTTTAACACAGTGCCAGTCACTGTGTCCACTAAAAATGAGCAATTTAATATTTATGGTCATATATTTTTATACCAAATTATCAGAGAGGTTAAAGTTCAGATAGACGAATCAATGAAAACTTAAAAAGCAAACTGATTAAATAGAAGACTAATGGCACTGGATAAGACCTTGGAGACTTCACTTCTGTGTGATGGGGAACAGAGACAATAAATCCTAAAAATAACAGTTTGAATTACCTATCACTGCAGTGGGATGGGGCACCAAAGTCAAAATAAAATATGTTCATAGATTGTAAGGAAATGTGGTATTTCTTGCATGTCCAGGTTGCAGACACTCATTTGCACTTATTACTTTTGGTCAAGGTTGATGCCATGGAAAGCTATCCACCTGCATTTCTGGGTTGCATCATCTAGTCACTCAGCAGCCCCTCAGAAAAGTAGATTCTCCTAACTTGAATATTGTGGTGTTTATTTCAATTCCAAAGGAGGGAAAACTGGTCTAGTTAGATATCGAGTAAGAGAAAGGAGATTATCTTCTTCAATTAACCTACTATTTTCTATTTAGTTTTCCAGGTTCAGTGGTTGTGACAAGTTTTGGGATGCATTTGCTATAAATTTTGTGTGCTTTCTCAGAGTCCCTTGCAACTCTCCTTTCTCTTACTCGATATCTAACTAGACCAGTTTTCCCTCCCTTGGAGTTGAAATAAACACCACAATTGAAGAAGACACAAAAAGGTGGAAAAGCATTCCATGCTCATGTATTGGAAGAAAAAAAATTGTTAAAATGTCTATACTGCCCAGAGCAATCTATACTTTCAATGCCATCCCGATCAAAATTCCACCGTTTTTTTTCAAAGAGCTGGAACAAACAACCCTAAAATTTGTATGGAATGAGAAAAGACCCCGAATTGCTAAGGAAATGCTGAAAAAGAAAAACAAAGCTGGGGGCATCACATTGCCTGATTTCAAGCTTTACTAGAAAGCTGTGATCACCAAGACAGCATGGTACTGGCACAAAAACAGAAACATAGACCAGTGGAACAGAATAGAGAGCCCAGAGATGGACCCGCAACTCTATAGTCAAATAATCTTTGACAAAACAGGCAAAAATATCCAGTGGAAAAAAGACAGTCTCTTCAATAAATGGTGCTGGAAAAATTGGACAGCTTTATGTAGAAGAATGAAACTTGACCATTCTCTTACACCATACACGAAGATAAACTCGAAATGGATAAAAGACCTCAACGTGAGGCAGGAATCTATCAAAACCCTAGAGGAGAACATAGGC
>CM052810.1:114938016-114999483 GCA_028533885.1 Nasua narica | reverse complement strand
GCACGTATTGCATGGAGCACTGGGTGTGGTGCATGAACAATCAATCTTGTAACAATGAAAAAATAAACATATTTTGGGGGAAAAAAAGGTGAATTAGGAACCAAAAAAAATATAGTAGGTTATAAAAGCACTGTGTGAAGGAACAAGGAGGAAGCTAGCATTTGAAAGAAAATAAAGACAAATTTAGAGAGGCAATTGAAAATAAGAAGTTTCAACAGAGATCCCTCGAAATGATGTATAGATTGAGAGCAGTAGGTATTTGAGAAACAGGAATTTGGGCCCTTTTCTCTAGTATCAGCCTGGAGATGGGCCAAGACTTTAAAGAGGAGTGGCTGACTTTTATACCCAAAAGATGTAACCCAGGCACCTAGATTCCCAGCTTCATAAAATATTTTGACAAAATCTGCCAAAGACATGAGCCATTGCTTAAATGTTATCATCTTAATAAACTCTTCTTTATTGTCTGTATGATCATCCAACTTAAAATTACGACCTTCTACCCCATTAACTATTCTAATCCATTTCACTACATTTTAATTTTTATTTACTCAATATTAATCATCTTTTAATATAATATATAATTAATTTATTATAATTATCATTTATTGTCTATATCTTCTCTACCCCTAAAAACAAGCTTCAGGAAGGCAGGGATCTTTGTTTTTTTCACTGACATATTCCAAGCACCAAAAGCAGTTCCTAACAAAGAGCAGACACTCAATAATATTTATTGAATGACTGAATTATCTCAACCTATGCAAATATATGACCAAAGGTTGAACCCCCTCACCTTCACCTTCATGCCTCAGTTCCAAGCAAGACTCTGGAACTTTGATATGATGGGTAGAGGTGCCCTGGTAATCACTGAACTTGCAATTACAGTATTATTTTTCACATGCCTGAACACAGGTTGAAATTCATATATACAATATAAACTCTGTAATATCTTTCAAATCCAAATTCTTTTGTCTATCTCTACTTTCATCAGCTTATGCATACCATTATCTTTCTCAGGTCTACAGCAGTAACATTCTATGTTTCTCTCTGCCGTTCCTCTTGGCCTTCGTCTATTAGATGTTAGTCTGGCTTATTTTCTAGATTTTTCTTCATTAGCATCTCCCAGTTCCTCCCACCCATACCTCATCTTCATACTTTTCTTAACAACTACTCTTTTCCCCACAGCACATTGGAAAGTTACATTAGCCTATTTAGCTTTGTAAGCTTAGAGTAATTTTCTGAACTATGAATATATAATTTCAATTATGATTAAACTGATTAAGAAATAATTCCTTTGATTTCTTTCCTCCACTAATAAAATGAACATACAAACTGTGAGTGATTTTTTTGGCTAAATTCCTCCTTTAAAATTGATAATCTAAATAAAAGGTTTCATAAAATGAAGTTTTTATAGGCTTTCATAAAATAAAGTTTTTCAAAGAGTTACACTCTCTAGACTTAGAAGATACATTGTCTAACCACAGTTTCCTATTTTTAGTTTCCTATCTTATTGAGGTAACATTGAAAAATGTTAAACAGTAAAAATTTAATGTAAGATCAAGTAAATACTTTCAAAAATGAAAGAGAGCCTCTCAAATTAAAATTTTAATTCTTCCTATATTGACCTAATCATGTAAAGATTTGAACATAGTTACTTGCATGCACCAAATTTTAGAGGACAGAATGAGAAATTGTATAAGTGAATTTTCTATGCGCTTTCTTATAATTAGTACTAGATGCTAAGAGCTCATGGAAAAAACAACACTGCATTTTCCCCTTTAGCTTAGCTGATCTGATAGTCTGACAGTGTCACACTAACAAAGTTTGTGTAGGAAAAAAAAAGCCTGTTGCTTAGTCACAAAGCCCTAGAGTGGAGAATGTGTGTACATATGGGTAATTATCCAGTGATCTTTCCTGAGAGAAGCAATAAAGTCTATCTCCAATACCTGGCCTTATCTCTTCACATCTGTCTTTTCCTAATGAAACCCCATGGTAAACAATGGGCGTTTGCAAGCATCAAAGAGTATTTAGTCATCTGAATGGATGACACATTCTCACTAACAATAATTTGTACAATAATATGAAAGATAATATCGAAAAGTTATAGTTAAGTTGATACTTTGCACTTAAGTATAGGTTACCACGATTATTCACTATTAATGAGGTGGAATAAATTTTCCTACCTTTTAAAAACAGAGTAAAATCTTATTCTGACTCTGGTATTCAATGACAAGGCTTTCCTCATTACTGGCTTTCTGAATGGAAGAGGTAATTAGTACACAAAGGTATGCCTAGTCACATAATACCATCCTATGCATAACAGATATTTATTGAGCACGTGTTATGTGCCAGGCATTATATTAATAAAGAAAATGATACAAAAAGGTTTAATGCTTGCTCTCAAGGACCTCATAGTCTTGTATAAGAGTGTTGAAGAGGATGACTGGAAATAGATAAGCCAACATTTATAATACAGTATGAAAAATATTACCCTACAGTATGACAAAATATAACCAAATAATAAATGCTACCCATATATTCTGAAGAATGCAGATGAGGATTTGTAAATCATTTATGGAGAGAGCAGGACAGGATATCAAGTTCATTATCTTAACTGAGTCTTTAAGAATAAATAGCAGTTGACCACATGATGAAGTGAAATGTGAATGAGAAGGGCAATGACAGAAATTTCAAACCAAGGGAATAGCAGCTAAAAAGGCATAGTGGCCAACATACCTTCTGAAAATTGCAATTACATAGTTGTGTAGCAACAACATGGAGGGGAATCTATATTGAAAACCACTTGAAAATGGAATATTTTTTACTTTTTTATAATAAGGGTAAAAATATTTTACTATTACTGAATCAAAGCACACCTTATAGGTAATATTTTGACAGTTGCTGTATCTGAGATATTTGCGTCCTTGATATAAAATCACTTAGTCTACTGAGTAGACTTTAAATTGACAATTACCTTGTTTTTTAGACTGATTTTTACCACCATGCAATTTTGCTTTTCTGTACTAATTTTTGCCACCTTAAAAATGTGAAAAGTAGCTATACTTCTCAACTTTTAGAGGTGTTATAAAGTTAAAAAAATGTAATGAATGTAAAAATACTGCATTATCTTTTATCAGAAGAAGACCATCATTCCTTCTTATAATTTACAACACCTTATATATGAAACACTGGCAAACATGAGTTAGTTTCAGTATTTATCAGCAGAAGATTAGGATCTAAAATGGACTACAGAGGTATAAAGGTACAGAGAACATAATGTGAATTATGCTTACTTAAATTAATAATAATGAAAATAAATGCAAGCATAGGGGTAGATAGCTTTGTTATGAAGGTGACTAAAGATAGAAGCACAGGAAGCTGAATATAAGCATCAATGAGGCCTTCTGGAAAAATGCAGATTCCAGTATCTCCTCAAACAGCAAAAAGGATCTATTCTAGACTCCAAAGGGAACAACTGAGGGACAAATAAATGTAAATGGCATGAAGGTATATATTTAATGTCTTTTTGATATCCTAAATGTTTTTAAATTACACTAATAATGCACATATATGTAACTGCACAAGGTTCAAACAGAACAGAAATATATACAGAGCAAATCCTGAAATTTCCATACATTTCATCCTTCATTCCCTTCCTCCCATGAAAAGTGACAACTGTAAAACCCTTAATGTGCCTTTTAAAAAAATTCAGTATAACCCACATACAAAACAAATGCCCCAAACATAAATGTTGGACTCAATTAGTGATCATGAAGTAAATCCCTGTGTTACCTCCCCCCAGGTGAAGAAATAAGATTATACCAGCAACCAGATCAGCCCCAATCTTAACCAATTCTTGCCAAAGACTACCTTATCTCAAGATGATTCACTATTCTTACTTCTAATATTAGAATTCATTTTACCCATTTTTAAATTTAATAAGAATAATCACAATGTCTTATGTGTGTCCACCTTCTTTCTTCTCAGTTGTGAAACATTCATCGTGTTTCAGGGAGTAGTTTTAGTTGCTTCATTTTCACCTGTGTACAATATTATGGATTAAGACTATATCATCAGTTTTTATCCATTTTCTTGTTGATGGATGTCGTGATTCTACTCTTTTGAACAGTTTTCAATAATGCAGTACTCTTGTATTATACATTCTTATATATACGCACACATTTCTGTCATGTATATACCTAAGAGTAGAACTCATTGGCTCACAGGCTACATTTAGACTCAGCTTTAGTTGATAATACCAAACTGTTTTTCAAAGTGATTGTACTAATTTACATTCCTTTGAGCAGTATGTGAGTTTCTGTAGCTCCATATCCTCACCAATACATAGAAGTATTAGCCTTTATAATTTTAGCCATTCTGGTAGGTCTATAATGGTGCAACAGGATAATAGCCTTTCTTTCAACACTGTTTTGGAAATAACAGTGTAGGAAACAGGAAAATGTGGCCTGGGTCTGGAAATTTTATCATAAAGTTTATAGGTGTTATGAAAAGACATTATTTGGCTATGAAATTGAAACAGAGTCACTAGAGTCAGAGCTCTACCCACAAAGTTTTTGAAGATCCTGAGGAACCAGAGGCTGAAGGAAGAAAGAGATCAACTCAAAAGTTCTAACTGAAGGTTATTAGCTCTATTCTGTTATGAATTTCTATGATTTATGCAGGATATGTTTACAAAGTGTTGTCAAATACCACCAAGGTTCTAGAAGCCCTATATTTGTAACCAGTAACTATTTTACCTGAACCCCAGGACCCACTTACTGAAGAAATGAAAATCACCTGTCTCCATCTGCAGAAGGAAAGCATACAAGCCACAAGGAAGCTAGAATCATAGCAAATTATGTCACCCTTCTGGTCACTTCTCCCTTTTCTCCTTTGTATTTAAAATGTTAATCCTACTCACATAAAATAAACTTCTTTAACAAAAAAAGAGTAAAGATCTCTTTACTGACATTTATTTTTCTTTTTGCTGTAAGGTATACTGGCACAATAATTATTATTTGCTTTTCTTGTCTTATACAAACTAGTTATTAAAATATGGCCTAGAGCAGTTCAACATTAAAAAATGAATTAATGCGGGGTGCCTGGGTGGCACAGTTGATTAAGCATCAGACTCTTGGTTTTGGCTCAGGTCATGATCTCAGGGTCGTGAGATCAAGCCCCACATTGGGCTTCACGCTCAGCACAGAGTCTGCTCAAGATTCTCTCTCCCTCTCCCTCTGCCCCTCCTGCTCATGCACTCTCTTCCCCCCACCCCAAAATAAATAAATAAATCTTTAAAAAAACAAAAACAGGGGCGCCTGGGTGGCTCAGTTGGTTAAGCAACTGCCTTCGGCTCAGGTCATGATCCCGGAGTCCCGAGATCGAGTCCCACATCGGCCTCCCAGCTCCATGGGGAGTCCGCTTCTCACTCTGACCTTCTCCCTTCTCATGCTCTCTCTCACTCTCTCTCTTTCCTAATAAATAATAATAATAATAATAAAAAAAAACAAAAATGAATTAATGCAATCCATCACATCAATAGGCAACAAAAAGGAATTAATCATCCCATTCGTGTTTGATAGATCAGATTTCCTTTGTGGATATCCTTTGTTTCCACCTTATAATGTGGACTGATTGTATTTTCATACTCCACAAAAATTTGATTCTGGGATAGGATGTTACTCCTCACTACGCGGATTCACAGATGTATTTGAATGTTTTCTGGATATCATGTCTTTCTCTTCCTTGGTCTTCTTTTCCTTTATTTCCTTTCCTTTTCGGGAGGGTGGGAGGGGGTGGTTAGCTGGGGTATATGCTCAAATGACTTTTCAAAAAAAGACATAGAGAAGCTAAAGTTTTATTGGTTAGATTAACTGAAATATCTTTATTTGGTTCTCATACAAGATTTAATTTTCTAGATTGGCATCTCAATATATGTTCCTTTACATTAAGTGAAACCTTAGTGAGTCTTTTCATTTCTGGAAATTTTTCTTGTAATACATTTATTTTTTCTTTTTTTTCTTACTTTGGGGATTGATGCTCTTTTTTTCTTACCATATTTTCATATCTTGTTTTAGTTCAACTTTCAAAAAGATGTCTTTAATTTTTCCTTTCAGACTTATTTTTCCTCTGCTTTATGTAAGGTATATATAATTTATGAGCACTCTTTATTATATTTTATTATTCCCCCAAGATTTCCCATTCCTGCTTCATAGATGCAACATATTTTTATTTCTCCAGGATATTGATTATAGTACTCATGTATTTACCTTGGCTCCATACATTGTCTTGATTCTTCATATTTACATTTATACTATATTTGCATTTGGACTAGACCTAGGGGACCATCATTCCAAATTGTAAGGTAGGAATGGAAATGAGCAAGAGATATCTAGGAAAACTTTAAAGTGAATTTTAGATTAGGTTTGGACATTGGAAAAATAATTGTTACTCACTGGCAGATCTAGTGAAGCAACTTAAAATATTAGCAATGAATAGGTAAATCAGAGGAGACTAATACTACCTGCAAATTCTATTAAATTTGGCATTATTTATATTTTTAATTTATATTGATGTTTATTATAGTTATATAATTCTATTAAATTTGTAATAATTCTATTAAGCTTGTATAATTCTATTTGTTATAAAACTGCAAAAGAAAAAATAAAAAAATAAAATTGCATTTTCTTTTTTTTAATCAAAATTTCATCCTATGATAATTCCATTTTACGGTCCTTAGAGTAGTTTAAAACACACACACATACATGCCCATACAAAAATCAGTTCCCCAGAAAACACTATGAGGAAAATCTTTGGAGTATACAGTTATGTTCTTTTGAGTATATGCCCAAAATTGGGCATCAGAATGAATATACTTCTAAGTATTATTACTGGTGGAGAAATTAGTATGGGGTGCTAGGGACTGGCAGAGTTAATGAACATTTAGTAAAACAGTAGTGAGCAAGGATAATTTGTCTGTGACTAGAGAAAAAACATAAAAGTTCATAGAAAATAGAAATATTCCATGACAGAAAACTTACATAATGAAAGAGTAAATGTCAAGAATTTTCATTAAATGTGTGAGTAGCAGTGGTCTAAATTAATAAAAGCTCATTTCCCTTATGCTTCTCCAGGACTCAGTGCATACTAGTGTCATATGTGTGGTAATATGACATATGAAGTACTAGTTAATATGTTTTTACCTCCCTCCATACTTGTTTCATCTGTAAAATATGTATAATTCTTCCTACACGTGAGGGTTAAGTGAATATACTCAAAGTGCTTAGAAGAGTATCTGACACATAAAACTGAATAAATGTTGGTTTTTGTTATTGTTGTTATTATTAATGAATTTCTTCACTATTACCTGAAGATATTCCTCCCCTTAACTGCCCCCAAATTCTGGCCAGATACCAAAGCTATTATTTCTTAAGTGAAATTATCATGGGAAAGAGATAAAAGAATCATTAGATTCTTGCGTTTTAAATTTAAAAGGTTTGGGTCTTAAGTGTTATAAGTTGAATTGTGTTTATCCTCCTCCAAAAAGAAAAAAAGGTTTTTTGAAGTCCTGATCCTCAGTGTCTCAGAAAATACCCTTAGTTGGAAATAAGGTTTTACAGAGATAATCAAGGTGACATAACATCATTAGGGTGGACTCTAATCCAAAATGATTGGTGTCCTTATAAAAAGGGGAAATTTGGACACAGAGACAGGCATGCACAAAAGAAAGACTATGCCAAGAGATGCAGGGAAAATAGCACAGAAAGATGAAAACAGGATGCAGTTATGCTGCCACAAGCCCAGGAATGTCTGGGCTGCCAGAAGCTGGAATAGATAAGGAAGCAGCCTTCCCCTACTGGTTTCAGAAGAAGCAGGGCCCTGATGACACCTTGATTTAGGACTTCTACTGTGAGACAATAAATTTCTGTTGGTGGGAGCCACTCTGCATGGTATTTTGTTATAGGAGCCCTAGAAAACCAATCCATTAGGTATAAGACAGAAAGATTTGAGAGGGAAACTTACAGATCCAGTTTACTATTGGCATAGAAGGAAGAGAGATCCAAGCGAAACTTTTTGGAGCCGGGAAAGGAAGTTTGGGAAAAAGCTAGGGAACCCAACTGAAAAGGGTCCCTGACGGGGCCCTCTACATTGCTTATTGCTTGTTCACCTAGGAGTAGCTAAAAAGATGAGAAGTTGGTATATGCCAATGGAGCAGAGACTGTGCCTCACTTGTCTGAGGCCCACAGAGTACCTGTACTCCACGAGATGAAACAGTAATACAGAGATGGTGGTGTCGGGTACCTCAGATGTGGGACTTACGTCAGTCACTTACAGCCCAGAGTAAACATGGAAGCCTGATAGTTGTGTTTCTTCCTTCCTTTCCCAAGGGAAGGAACAAAAGTTACCTGAGAGGTAGAGCTGACAAACCTGAGGTAACTAACTAATGCTTATGAAGAGGGGATGCTGCCATGCAAAATCAAATGGATGGTGTTTTGGGGACCAAAGGGGAATGTGGACACATTGGTAGATATCCATGTGAAGGCATTCTGGTGCCCAAAAATCATACAGGATTCGACACCTCATTGGATGTCCACATAGAAAAGCAGGAGTCTGGGAACCATACTGAGCTTTCTCCACAAATGTAAGCATTCCCGGACTTAAATCATTTCCTGTATAAGATGGAAAAAGAAAACTGTACATTGGTTTAGTATAAACCTGAAATCACTGGAAAAGCCTCAAGTGACTCAGTGTACCTCTAACTAACTAGATTTATTTTCTGCCATTAGGCAAAATATGGCTGGGATTAAAAACTAAGTAAAAAATACTCCTTGAGCACATAGCTTGAAAATATGGTACCTGCTATATTTGTCTTTTCATTATACATAAGCTCCTTGATGGCAGGCACTGTATGTTTTTATGTTTGTCTTTTCAAAACTAATATAGTTCTTAACATATATTAGGGTTCTCCATCAATATGAATATATTTTAATCAATTAATGATAAACTAATAAAATTAGTTATTTGCTCTAAAGTAAATATAAAAAGTCAAATAAAATGAAGAGTAGTTTCCTTAGTTGACAAATATCTTCAAATAAACTGACAAAAATCATTTTCATTTTGCTTATGTATTGCATGCTTCAGTGTTCTTATAAACAATGTTTTCTCAATATTTTAAAGACATAGATAATTGATTTGAATTATCTCATGTAAGGTGAGTTTAACTGTCCTTCATGTCATATACACACACCAAAATAATCCACAGATCTAAATTAGCCAGACCTCGCTAAAGTTTAGAATACTTTTCCACATTCAGATGTTTCTTGTAAATGTTTTACCAAAAGCAACACAAAAGACTATCAGTAAATGTGTATTATGCTGTTCTTTACTCACTTGGCAAATAATCCATCCCTCGAGAAGAAAAAATTTTCAGAAGACCAGCACAGACCACAAGAGAGATTTTTGCAAAGCTCTACATGCAGGGTGTAAGGTAATCTAAAAATGTAATTTTCAAACAGATACTTGTAGGTTTTATGTTCATTGTAGTAGTTTATGAGTGAATAACCTTTGTAAAATTTAGAAAAATACTGGTGAGGTGCACATAAGTGAGTATGGGAAAGAGCCTCTTTGTATATACTCATATGCAGGGAAATGTTACATTTTACCTTATGATAAAGAATAATGAGGATGTTTTTCCTTTTGTTCAATTTTGTGTGTCTGCCAGTAGATGGCGGTACCATGTTGAGTGCTGTCAGCCTTTTTTTTTTTCCCCTCAAAGCTGTTTTCTGATATATGTTGGGTACCATAGAGTGAATCTCAGAACAGGAAGCGGAGGCATAAGCAGAGAGGATTCTGGAAAGGTCTCTTTGTTTTCTTGTCCACAGAGAAAGCAAAGAAAAAAACATTGTAATTAATTTGTAAATCTCTGTGGCCAAAAATCTGAACAACTGCAGAGGAAGGCACCTTATACTCTAACCATCTTGGATACGGGGCTTTGTTATGCTGTGATCTGTAAAGCTCTGTTTTATCAGGTAAGCTGGCAAAACATTTAATTATCTGCACCATAGAATCTAGCCACCAGATCATTTTTCTTACTTTAAAATCATCTTCATGCTGTTATTTTTAACTTAATGCTGTTTTAATGTAAATTACAGGAACCAAAGTCATCATTTGATGTGTAAACTGCTTACTATTCCTTTATCTCTCGAAGGAAATAGAGCCTCTGTCTAGAAATGGTGACTTATGGTAGAGACTAGGCATTACTGATCTCGTGTTTTTGAGACATGCAAATTGTTATGATTCATTGTATTCAAGGAAAATATTTTTTCTTGCACAAAGCTGACCTAATAGATTTCGTGAATATACATCATCTATTTGAATGTCCAGTGTACCCACTATTTTTTAAACATAAATGTATAGTGAAATTGGAACTATCATTCTTGTGCTTTAGTATTTTATTTAACATCTTTGGAGAGGCCATGTGTATAGGGATGATAACAATATAGAGGTGTAATAACCTATTTTCATGGAGGGAAGAAGATAACCAACACTAACCATTAAAAAGGGATCTAACCTTTTAATAATAAAATGATCCTATATGTGTTATTTCTTTTATGTTTTAATATGTTCATTTTTATATTAAATATTTATCTTTAAATTTATTGACTTAAAGGGAATTATATTTTCTTGATGAGTTATCTCAGAAGCTTGATATATTTGTTTGGTTTTTTCTGTGTAGATTTAACAACTGGTTATTATTATTATTAATTACCAGGGAGAGCCACTTGAGCCAAAAAAAAACAATTACTTAAGCTATAATATATATTTTCTGTAGTTTTCTTTAAAATATTTTATAGTATAACCACAAATGCTGCATTCAGTTAGCAATCACATACTTAGAATAAGAAATTATTAGCAGAAAATCTGTAGGAATTAATTGGAAGAAGGTTTTAAATATCATAAAGTTGTTATTTTTTAATACAACAGGTGGTGTAATGTAGCATATGAGGACAAAGATAAAGGCATAAGTGCTTGTTGGAATTTACATAGAAAAATTTCAACACAACCACTCCAAGTAGTGTGCGTCCTATGTGAAATAAAGACCTCTGATTTTAACCTGGGTTTCCAGTCAGTATGGTCAAAATGGCCTAAGGATAGAACTTGAGTATTTAAAAACAATTGTAATTTCTAATGATACGGCAAAATATTGATTTCTCAATACTTTACACTGAGTATCAATAATACTCCCCCTAAAAACATAAAATAGTGGTTACCTCAGAGAAAAGCCCTGAGTCTTGTGTATTTCAGAACAACTCCTACCATAGGATATGAAGAAAATTGTTTCTTTAAAAAGGTTCCCAGAAATAGATGTTAATTGGCTTAAGTGTATTGTATACTCCATGCTTCTCTACAGGGGACTGAATTTGAGTAACTTTGTTCTATGTAAACACAAAAGCTGGTCTTGATTGAACTGTTTTACATTTATGAATGGATGCTTATATTTCAGCCCTCTATATCAGCAATTTTTTCAGTACAGTTGCAATAATCTCTTATTTGTCTATATATGCAGTCATGATGTGAAGGGCATATGCACACAGAGTTCTTCACAAAACTGGCTCTTTGAAAATTTTTGGAAATCAAACCTGTTTTGATTAAGTGATATATTAAGTAAGTTTGGGTATCTTACTCTTTAGAAGAATCTAACAGTGACTTCGTTTGTAAGGTCAAGAAAAATACTGTAATTTTTTAAAAAGATTTATTTACTTTAGAGAGAGCACAAACCAGGAGGGACAGAGGGAAAAGGAGGGAGAAGCTCAAGCAGACTCAGTGCTGAGCGTGAAGCCAAATGTGGGGCTTGATCTCACAACCCTGACTTCATGACCTGAGCCAAAACCCAAGAGTTGGGCACTTAGCCGACTTAGCTACCCAGGCACCCCAAATAATACTGTAATTTAATGGTGTAGTAGAGATAAATTAAGTTGAGCACTGAGCTGGAAGGCTCAGTTTCTGATTCAAGTTCTGCTACTAATGAGCTATAACACCTCAGAAAAGACACCATGTATCACCGAAGTACATTTTCCTTGCCTGTATGGTTAGTAGAATCAAAAATATATAAGAACGCTTCTTGTTTTTAAAATTTTATAGTTCTAATTTATCTGCATTTTCATCAACTGATTTCTCAGCTTAACTGTATTATATCTTTAACTCTTACTGAGTTGTATATTACCACTAACGGTGACAGTGGTAATATATAGACACTATCTAAGGAGATAGAAAAATAGAGGACTAGAGATTTTTAAAGGTCCTTGGCCAGTTCCTGCTGTGGTGGAAACAACCAGGAAGCAATATGAAGAAGTGAAGAGCAGAGCTAACAGAATGAATCCTAGCTTCACTATTAAATGACAAAGTATTTAAACTTTCTAAGTCTCTATTACATCATCTATAAAACAGGAATGATGGTACCTAATGCTGCAGGATTGTGTAAATAAATAAAGTCTATTCAGTGTTTATTATACATCCTGGGACAGGACTGAATGCCCACCCTCCCTTCCTCCTCTGCCCACCCCCATTATTAATGATGGAGATATAGTATCTTCCACCACAACAGGAAGGACAGAATGAAACTGCCAAGAAATTCTGTAGCTGAAAATGATAATTCTCATCCTGGAAGAATGCCCTTGCTGAAACAACAACAACAAATGTGCTCCCTACAATAATATCGATTAGTGCTAACATCCTGGGCATTTCCTGGGAGTTTAAAAAACTCCCATAATACCTTCTAGAAAACCACTCTTTGGTCCAATGATATATTATAATGGACTCCACTTCAAAGGCTTTCTTTTTTTAACAAATCAGGGACAAGGAGCTTTATTTCACTTGTGCCTTAGCAGATATACTTATCAGACAAAAGGCCTCTTTGAAGATTCACAAAGAAAATCTAGGTTTCACCAAGCACATTTAAATACCCCCAAATTTCTACTATGACCATCAAATTACAGAGCCTAAATCCCAGAAATGACCACATGTGTTGGCTATGTGGTCAACTCACAAACTCTCTCCTGCTTAAGTTCTATTACTGATACAATAAAAGGTAGAAAGGCAAATTGTGCCTGATGAAATTGTGGACATACTGCAAAATCTCTACTTCCCTCCAAAGGTTTTCTCTATGTGCAGTTTTGTGCTCTTGACAGCTCTGTGCTCCTGGGATCTTTGGGAGCTACAGCTGGGATGGCCATTCAGCCCCCGAGGCCTCCTAATCCTGCCCTTCAGCCACCCTGGGCCTCTTCACACAGACTCGAGTAACTGCACTGTCATTTTCATCTTCATGGCAGCCACGACGACTTAATGGGCTCATGACTAGACAGATGTGAGAAGGCTGAGAGTTTGGGAGGCTTAAAGAGATGAGGGGAAGATTTCTCAATTAGACTGGGCTCTGCCTGGAATTTCCCGGTTAGTCTATCTTCCTTGAATCTAGGTAACTCCAGCTTTTGTGATGCCTTATCTTTAGGGTTGAAATTAACTGAAAGCGCACATAAATATAAGGATATGAAGACAAACGCACTTTTTTTCCCACTAAAGAGTGAATATGTGTCTAGATAGTGAAATTTCTTTGCATGAGTGGCTGTACAGATTACTTTTTCTCGTTATCATTCATGTATAGGAACATTGTGAACTCACTGAAGGTTGGGAATTAGTGTTTTGTTTGTCATCTAAAAATATGTTATTCATTCTACCTTAATACTGATGGTTGTTGCTATGAAGATTAATTACCTGCCTACCCCTGAAATATAATTTAAGATATTAACAGTACACTTCTGTACTTTCAGGATCTATTTTTAAATTTTGATTAATTTCAATTCTAAATTATCTGGTTCCACTTGAATTTTACCCTAGAAACAACTTTAATGGCAATTCAACAGAGAACCTGGTATCTGAACTGTTACTTCTTGAGGTAGATTGTTGTTTGAGGTAGTTATAAAATTTGGGAAGGACAAAAACCAATCAGATTACTGCTTGTGTTGTAAGGTCATATGTTTACCTTTGATTAGGGTGCTATTTTTTATTTCAGTTTTACCTGATGATATCTTCCACCCAGGGGTAAAGTTAACACATTCTTCGGATACATCTTGATGGAATAGTAACAAGTGTAGAGACCTATTTCAGAGCAGAATTGTGTTAATTTTCTTTTATTTGATAATATGGTAACAGAGAAAATCCAGCTTTTCTACTATGCAAAAACATGTTTTGTTCTATGAACTGCCTGACAAGTATCAACTCTTAGGGTACCTAAAATTCTAATCTACACCCAGACGTATAATTAGCCACAGTAGAAAAATTCTTTAAAATTTGTATGAACGCCTCCTGGATACCACAAATTTTAGTGTGTCCTATTTATTAATTTTTTTAATACTCCACCTCTTTTCCTCAGGATTTGAAGTGAGAAAGGACGTTGTAGAAAGAATTTAAAAGATGTTTCACCCCAAGATGTATGAATAGAAAACAACTGCAAAGTAACTTATAAGCAGGTTTACAACGTTAAATATATATATTTTGTACAAATACAGTGCATATAAACATATGCTAGGTGGTGGTTTGGATAAGGGAATTCTCAGGGGTTGTTTCAGTTCAGAGAAATCTTTTAAAAGTCTGGAGTTATTTCTGTAATAATTGAATTAGGTTTTCATCCTTTTGGAGACCGCATATAGGGAGCCCTTCATGTGATTAAGCTCTGTGCTGGCGCAAAGAGAAAGAAATGATGGTCCTTAAATTATTAAACAGTGGTTGAATATTGTTTTATTCAATGGGTGAATTCAAAAGATGGGAAGTCACTCTTTAAATAACTTTGGCCATTTTCTGCCAAGAAGCTCACTTTGGGGAATTTTAATCTCCTAATATTCAGAATATTCTTACTCGGGTAGTACAGAACATTGTGTCCTTTTCCTTTCCCAAGAGCTCTGACTGGAATAATTCACTAAATCCCAGTTATTACTGCTAAGTGACATTGCGCTTCTGATCTAGAACCCAAAATATTCTTGCATAGGGCTTAATAGGACACATTTTAAGGGCTTAAGTGTCTAGTTAAGAACCAATCATCTGTTAGCTTCTCTGTCTCCTTGGTGTTTTTGCTTGTGACATTTATTTTTCTCTTTGTAAATTATTTTTGTTCTACCTAATGTAGTGTTGAGCACTTTGTTTTCATGGAACTTATATCATGGTTGGAAATAACCTTGCAAATAAATTCTTAACGAAACAACTCCAATTTCTACATGGGCAGAGTGGGTAAGAAAAAGAATGAAGTCAGCCGGGTTGAGATTACAGAATTGGACAGTCATAAACAACAATATCCTTTCCGAGGAAGGGAAGCTCCATCTTAGGGCTAGGAGACTGATGAATCAAATTATTTTTCCAAAAAAGCTAAAAATCCAGATTTTTATTAGAAATCTCCCTCTTGTTAGGGTGCCTGGGTGGCTCAGTGAGTTAAAGCCTCTGCCTTCAGCTCAGGTCATGCATGATCTCAGGGTCCTGGGATCGAGGCCTGCATCAGGCTCTCTGTTCAGCAAGGAGCCTGCTTCCCCCTCTCTCTCTGGCTCTCTGCCTACTTATGATATCTCTCTCTAATAAATAAAAAAATAAATCTTAAAAAAAAAGAAAAGAAACCTCCCTCTTGTTAAATGTTGTCATCTATTTCAAATTATTTACAACACTGGATAAATCCAACAAAACAAACCTACAGGCAGGATACAGCCAAGGGGGTTGGCCAGGTTTTGGTTTTTGTTTTTGTTTTTTTCCTTTTGCCAATCCAACCAGTATTTTTACCAGTGAGGAAAATAAACATGATGGAGAGGAAATGGCTTGACTACATTTCGAGGCACAGCCACAATAACACTCATATTTCTTATCTACTACTCCAGACCTCAACCAACTGTCTGCGATTTTCCTATTACATTCATTTCAAACCCTTGAATATTCTATGCATTACCTCCCATATTTCTGTTTTTCCTGCTGATATTTAAGTCACAAAATTTTAATTATCATCATAGATCCTTTTTACTCAGGTTTTGTTGCTATTAGTGCTTTCCTTGATGTTCCTATCATGTTACTGATATGGTAGTTGTTATAGTATGTAATATTCCCACTTCTGCCCTGTTCTGAAACTACGGAAATCTGTCTTTGAATTAAAATTCAAAAATCGATCCTTTAATAGGATGCTTACATGTTCTTGAGTCCCATAAAGCCTCAAAGTTCTAAAATATCATATTAAACGATCTTTAATCATAGCAACAATGATTACAGTTCAAGTAAATCCATTCTTAATGTTAGTTTTCAACCACTGTGTTGGGCTCCACTATCAATCTGATATATTTATACCAAAAATTAAAGTATATTATTATATCAGCATTGGAAGAACAAACAAAAGTGTAATTCACAACCATATTGCATTCTCTTTCATTGACATAAAAATTTGGTAGCATTAGCTAAGAATACAAAACAGATACACGAGCCTAGAATGAGAACTTCTTGGCCAGTAAGTGGAAAATCAGGAAAAAAAAAAAAGCAAAATGAAAAATGACAAAAATTAGATTTTTAAAACCTCACTAATAAAAATGACAGAAGAAAAGAATAGTTGAAGGGAAATAGATATGCAAACACTTTGAGAGAAAACAGAAAAAGGTATAACATGATAAGCTTTGGCTGCACACTGGATTCACCTGGGAAGCTTAAAAAAGAGCAATGCTGGCTCCACATTAGACCAATTCAATTATATTCTCTGGGGCTGAGCCCGGATATCAGTGTTTGTTTAAAAGCTCTGCTAGTATAGTTCAAATATGTGGCCAGGTTTGAAAACCAGCTGACTGAAGGAAGGCAGAGAAAAATAAGAGAAGCTAATGAAAGGTTGGCTAGTGAAGTAAAAGAGAGCTGAGAAATGACTTTCAAAATAATTTGAAAATTCTAGTAAGTGGGTGTGTGTTAGGTAAAGAGACTATGCAAATACTTAGGAAAATAACAAAAAATACATTCATGTCCATTTCTTCCTTGGTTAGCAAGGCTGGTATTTATTCTATATGTTTAAGCAGTTTTATATTTCAAATTGCTAATTTCCTACCCTTACCTCTATCTGAAAGTTGACCCAGCTGCTGGCTATGGTATATTTTGCAAACTAACAATACAAACAATTGTGCATGCTCAGAAATAAGCATCTGTGAACTGTAATTTGTACAACCATTTGTACAATCACTCTCTTTTTATTCTGTACCTCATAAATTGCTCCTTTGAAAATTAAGTCTTAAATAATCAAATAAGAGTTTCTATTGAAAGATACTCTTTGAATGTCCAGGTCACCCAACTGGAAACAAAATGTTGATTTCTATGTTTTGAAACTGCAACTGTGGCAGATTGAGAGGAAAGGCAGATCTGTAAACCAACAAATTTCTTAAACTCAAAACGCATTTAAAAGTGCATTTTTCAGAAAGTGATATTTATAAGAAAGAAATGAATTAACCTAATAGCTAAGTGGAATTAATAATGAATTGCATTTCTTAAAAGGAATTCCACTACTAAGGTGAGTCAGCTTTTTCAACTCTTTAAGAAGACATTTGCAGGGTTAACACCCCAGTCGCTTTTTTATGTTGGCTTCTTGCAGCGCAGTCCTTTCTACAGCTGGGAGGAGACTGCGGTAGCCTTTAATAAAACAATCTTCTATGTCCTCCAGGGCAAATTATATCCTAAAGTCTTTCCTCTAGATAAACATCATTTAATATTTACTACTTAACTCTGCTTTCTTCACAACCTCTACCATTCTGTCAACCTGATCAGTAAAATTACCCCACAGAGAAAAGATCTGTTAAATCTCAAGATAAGAATATCAATATTCTAAGGCAGAAGGCTGGTGCTTCTATAGTAAACTGAAGAAATACAATATTATGTTTGAGGTTAGATTTATGATGGATGTCTGTGAAACAGTGCCTGGGTTCGTAAACCAGGACCGGACCATTTACTTAAAAATAATTGACGTCCTATCCTTCCATACAAAGTACTTGGGTAGTAAACAATGAAAATATAAAAAACAAACCAGTGATGTGTTAATAAGAATTAAAGCCTGCACCCGAGAAGAAATGTTTTTCGAAGAAGGGTCACCTTAAATTATTCCGTGAGTACAGAAAGTGAAAAATTTATCGTTGATACAAACATTCCCTCCACCAACATGGTGACAACTGTGATAACTAACATGATTCTTTGGGGAAAAGGATTTCAACTTGTCATTCAAAAGCATGTACCTTAGTACAATTGAAAAGGGAAAGGGTAATGCTCAGGAGTAAATAAAAAGTGGCAGAGCACATCCAAATCATGATGCAGATCTTTATGCAAATTAACACAAAGGAGTTAAGCTACACCACCAAAACCACAAATGTGAGCTCTCTCTCATACCTTTGTTAGACATGTTGTTTACTAAGTTTCTTAAAATTATTCGAAGTCACTGTAAGGCATGTTTCTTTTAAACATCCATTAAATGCACAATAGCGATGACATGTCTCAGACAACACACTAGGAGATCAATTTAATCATAAAATAATATACATTTTTTTCAACAATCCATATCCATCAGGAAAGCTAAATTTAGAGAATTTTATGCCTGAGAAAATACTTTCTATTTATTCTCCTGAATTCCTGCTGAATAAAAAGTTTCAGGGCTAAATATTTAAAGCAATAAAAAGGCACACTTAATATGGGGGCTCTTTGTACTTTCACGACCAGTTTTGTTTTTTTTTTTTTTTTATAAACCTAGAATGGCTCTAAAAAAAAAAGAGAGTCTATTAATTTTTTTAAAAGGGGGTGGCTTGAAGACTTAGTGAATTCAATGCCCAATATTGCAAAAGCAATTTTATCAGAATCCTGAATGGCCCACGTCTTTGAGTAGATAATTCAGGGGACACACCTGGAACACTGAAGGAACACCACAGATTCCAATTCTGTCCTTCCTAGCATCTTCTCCCGTTAGCTTTTACATTTCTGCTCGTGACTGTAGCCCTCTCTAGCCAGGGTCTTACTTGCTAGATCTTCCACCCTGGGTAGAACCCGGATGGACAGGCTACACCCGTCTTGTCTCTCATTAGCAGTTTGGCTGCTGCAAATCCTTCCCTGAAATACAAGTTTGCATCACATTTTAATTTTTTTCTTACCTGTGGCATTCTGGTTGTCTTTAGCCTCAACAGAAGGGAGCATTGAACAGCATCCGTCCTGCCTTTACATGAAGAGACCTTCCACTGTGTGTTTCTGCTGCAGTAAGTGGCATCATTGACACCTAAATCAGGGCAGTGCACACAGGCCCTTGCTCTAATTTTGGTGCCAATGATGTGCTCAGTGGCTGGGAAAAAAAAAAAAACATTGACTTTTTGGGACCTGAATTCAGATCCTAAAAAAATATTTTCAACTTCTCTTTACTTCAAAAGTCCCTACTTTGGCAGGATGGGAGGTGGAGGGGATTTAACCAAGTGACTTGTCATATTCACTGAAAATGAGACAATGTTTTGTGAGTTTTTTTTTTAAACTGCTATTTGTATAAATTTCTCATCTAGGAAGAAATTACATATGTAAGAATTACATGAAGAAAATACATAAAGAAATCATGTACACAGAATTGAATTTCTAGATTTAGAAAGGATGTGAGAGATGTTTCTTTTCAGCAACCAACCTCCCAGCTAAGCTGTACTCAAGGCATCCATAATATTTGTTCATCAAAAAACAAGGTTCAAATCTGAGCAAACCCATAGTTCATGAAGGTATTCTGAAATGAAGATAGCCTCTATTAGGTAGAGCACAGCCTAGCTCAGTTACATGATTAGTCCAATAGTCAGTAATCCTTGTTCAGAGTTTAGGACTATTGCCGTATCCATCATTCTCTCCCGGACGGATGGATGTTGGAGTGTATCTGGTACTGAGTCTCAGAGTCTGGACACTGGAACTAGAGTTTTAGAAACCAAAGAGGTACTACAAATGAGCCAGTCAATTTTCCTCCTCTCCCTCTCTTTTGTAGAAGTAGACAATGAACATCTAAGATGTTGAGTGTTCAATATTTCCCAGCCCAAGTGATGGCAAACACAGATCTAGAATACAGGTTCCCTGAATTGCAGCTTCCATTCTCCTCTTGTTTTCCTCCCTCTCTTCCTTACCTTTTCATTAAGTCTTGTTTCTAAAAAGATTAAGCACAGCAAACTTTTCCATTATGTTACGCTGTCTTCCGTGGTACCATCTCAGACTGATCAGAGTATACAGCATTATAATCATCTATTTGTGGGGCATGCTTAATAGAGAAGGTCCCTCACACGGCTGAGTTCTGATGGACGAAGAATCACATGACAGCCGAAACTCAGCCCCACCTGGATCAACCTGTTATCCAGTGGGGTTTACCAGGAGAAGGAATCTGAAGGCAGTGATTACAACCTCTCTGCTCTAGGCTAGATAAATCTCAATCCTCTGTATTTTAAACCTCAAAGGAATGCAGGTAACATGTAGAAAAGTAAGCACCACCATCTTGAACGGATGCAAGTTGTACCTCAAGAGCCTCGTTCTAAAGTTCCCTCAGGTTGCCAAGTGAAAAAGGCACTCAACTCTTAACACTCAGTTGTGAAAACAGTGTGCTGTCATTTTGATTACAGTCAGTAAACAGTCTGTGGTTGCCTGGAAAGAAGCTGCCTAAAGCACACGGCACCAGCAAGCAGTAGGAGAAATGTGGCTGAGGGCAACTCAGAGGGCTCTCTCTGTTATGGCTGAAGCGGCACTGATGTTACCCTGATGTTATGGATCAAGGATTTATTATTGGTCTAAAAATGCTGTTTGCTCTCTGTTTGCCAAGATGCCAATTTATTTCAAAATAGAAAGCTTTCTATAATTCTGCTATAGTCAGATTGAAATGTGGTTTCCTCTCCAGAAGCACATGTGCCACAGAAACACACCCACATAAAATGTTTGCTTATGGACAAAGTAACTTTTTCACTATAGCATTTCTTGGTCCCAAATCCTATGACTTAAGAACAAAAACAACAATATGACCAAGTAAAACAGAAAAATTATCCATCCAAAGAGAACCCCCCGCCCTTTTTGAGCATCAGAATAGAGGATGGCCTCCCTTTTTAACTCATGTGTTTGTTCGTGGGTTTCATTCCTTGGAGGAGGATAAGGAGGGTGGGCAGGAGAAAGGGGTATAGAAGACCAGCACTATTCAAAAGAAATATAGTGAATCCCAAAACGTACTTGGAGATTTTCTAGGTGCTAAAAAATAAGGCAAAATAAACAAGTGAAATTAATGCTATTGATGCTATGTTTTATTTAAGCCAACATGCCCCAAATATTATCATTTCAAGATTTGGCATTAGCCACATTTCAAGTGCTCAATTCCTTCACCTGGCCAGTGGCTACCACACTGGACAGGGCATTTGTAAAATTTGTAACTTCCTGCTTACTCGTAGCTAATCAATAAAATCCTTATTGACTCAAGGAATTTTGGGGCACCTGGTTGGCTCAGTGGGTTAAGCCTCTGCCTTCGGCTTAGGTCATGATCTTAGGGTCTTGGATAGAGCCCCGCACTGGGCTCTCTGCTCAGCAGGGAGCCTGCTTCCCCCCCTTTCTCTGGCTGCCTCTCTGCCTGCTTGTGATCTCTCCCTCTCTGTCAAAAAAATAAATAAAATCTTTAAAAAAAAAAGGAATTTAACAGTGATGTAGAAACGTAATAATCCTTATTCCTCAAAGAATTTAACAGTTAATGTAGAAGCAACAAGGCACATCCTTAAGAACAAAAGAAGATAGAATATTGTAATTATTATATGATTTTTAAAGACAGTATCTGTGTGCTCTGGGAGTTTAGAGGAATGCAAAATTACTTCTGACTCTGGAGTGAAGGTAGGATTTTAACAGGCAATGATTGAGGGTGAATGATATTTCAGGCAGAAGGAATGTTTTTGAAAGCCAGAGGCCAGAGACTGGGAACTTTCAGGGAATGGCAAATAGATCAGTTTGACTAGAGTAGAACATATATATAGGAAAGTATGTAAGATGAAACTGCAGAAACAGATGGTAAAATATTTTTAGAGAGAGAGAAACTTTGATTACTTTTTTCTAAAGAAAAACAACACTGGATTTGGTAGCACCATTTACTAGCCATGTAATCTTGGACAAGTTACTTATCTTCTCTGGACCTTATAGCTCCTTTATCTGCAAAATGAGGGCAATAATCACATTTATCTCATAGGGTTATTGTGAAGATTAAATGAGCTAATCAGTGCCTATCGCACAGTAAGTGCTTAATGTTCTTTATTATCATTGTTATTTCTTCTCAAAGGTATTCTGGAGTGGGGAATTCTTTGAGTAAAGTATTCAGTCTTCATTTTGCTTTGTTTTAAAGACAGTCTAGTAAGCTTAGCCTATTTATACAATTATCTTTGAGGTAAACAAGATTTCAATGCATGTATTTTGATCTAGATTAAATAGGACTACATCATTAGGAAATATCGTATCCATAGAGAATTCGGCTTTCATTGCTGTTTTTCTGTTTTATCGTGTTAATGGCTGTGTGATACAAAACTAAGTTACTTTATTTACTTGTCCAATCTCCTGTTAGCAGACATTTCAGTTTTTTCTAGACTTTGTTATCCTAAAATGTGCTGCCATAAGTAGAATGCAAGCCTTTTTAAAGAGTACTTGTAGGTTGAAATAAAAATTACTAAATTTCGGGAGGAAACCAAAATTAAAAATCCATTTATTCAAAAAATGTATGCTGAGCACCTACTATGTGTCATACACTGTTCTAAGCACTTGGGATTCACTGGTGAACAAAATAGACCAAAAAAGACAAATACTCTGGGCCCTGCCAGGCTTACGTTCTGCCCAGGGAAGACAGAACATGAATAATAAACGTTACAAATAAGTAAATTATGTAGCACATAATAAGGTGCTTTAGAAACCAATAGAATGGGATAAGAACCTGGAGGGGAAGCATAGTAGGTCTCTTTGAGAAGGTAAACATTTGGCCAAAACCTGAAAGAGATGAGGGAGTTAGGCACTCATCTACCTCGAGAAAGAACATTCCTCATAGAGGGAACAGTGTATCTGTGCCTGGCAGGCGCAGAAGACAGACAGAAGCCAAGCTGGCTAAGAAGCAGTGAGGGAGAGGGAGAGAAGGAGGAGATGAACTCAGCTAGGTAACTGTAAGCCCATATCATAAGGCCTGAGAGGCAACTGTAAAGCATTTGGCCTTTGCTCTGGGTAACTCCTGAAGGCTCGTGGTCAGAGGACTGACATGATTTGATTTCCATTTTTCCCAAATTGCTCTGACTGCTGGTGAAAATAGGCTGGGAGCAGGGAGACAGGAAGCTATTGCAGGCTTTTGTGAAGGACTGACATAAATCATTCCAAGGTTCTGGGTTCAGAGGAATTATACCACAAGACATTAAATGAATGAACAAATCAGAGTGAGGAAGCTATGATGGTCCTCTCTGAGAGATCCTAAAAATGAGAGCAATATTCATGGCACATATATTTCTAACTTCAAAAATGAATAAATAAAATTATGTTTTCTGTAAGCCAGTCATTGTCAAAGTGTGATTCCTGGGGCAGAAGCACCAGTATCATCTGTGTGCTTGTTAGAAATGCAAAATTGGGGGCCTCTCTCCTATCTATAGAATCAGCTACTCTGGGGTGAGGACTGGCAAGCTGTGTTTAAACAAAAAGCCTTCTAGGCGACTCACATGCTAACTATGAAGAACCACTACTATAAACTTACATGGTGAAAACAGATGAACTGACAGATCCTTTTCAATTTTAGGATACTGGGTTTCCAAGTTCAATTTTTAACATTTATTTTCATAAAAAAATTAAGTATATTCCTTGAGAAAAATAATTCATTTGTAAGAAGCATAGATTCAGGCTTACGAACAAATAAATCTTTTAAATCATGTAGAAAATTTTGACATTTATTATATCCCATCTTCTTATACAAATATGATGGGAAGTGGTATATTATTTTTTAAATCCATATGCAGTAGGAAGTTGAAGACAAGGAGAATGGACAAAACGGAGATGATAAAACCATCAAGACTGTGGATTAATGAAATTACTCTTTTGGAATGTACTTTTAGCTCTGGGCCTCCTGGACTCAACATTTTTAGAGTGAAGGCAGGAATGAATTTTGTAGAACTCAGAGAAACAAATACCAGATTTTAGGTTAATGTGAATCACCAGGAAGCCTTCTGATGGTCAAATCTGATCTAGGAGAATCTTTGGAGCACCGAGAGGAGTGGATGTACGGTTTACTTTCTAAACAAACTTCCTGTATTTCATTTCATAGTATCTTGGTGATTTGCCCATTTGGAATTGTCCCCTTGATAAGGGCCTCAATTCTTACAACCAAATGAGCAGCTGGTAGGGTAGGATGATTACAGACACTGGAGAGCCAACCAGTATTCCCACCCAGATGGAAGGCTGCCTCTTCCCTGTGGGGAAATGCTGCCAGAGACTGGCTGGCAAAGTCTGTGAGTTCCTCAATAAGAGGCTTTGGATCTGCTTCAGCCTTTGCACAAAGAGCTAACTAAGTCCCCAGAGTTTCACAGCGAACGTATGACAGAAATGGTTTTGATCTGGAAAATTCTAAGGCAGGTACATCATATTATGAGTATAAAAGAAGACAGATGTACTGAAAGAAAAGAAAATAGCATAAATAGCCAGAAACAGTGAAAAGATAAACTAAAGAGAAAAAATGATGGGCAAAAACAATGAACCTGTAGTAAGACAAAAATTTTTAAAGAACACTGCGACTAGGTCTTAAAGAATAATAGGATAAACTAAAATACCACAAAAAAGGAATATAAACAATTAAACTCACCTCTATAAAATTCAATTGTTGACATTAGTATTATAATTAATATCATTAATATAAATGGATTAAGAAAATTAAAATCAAAGCAACTTTGTCCAATGTTCCTCAGTTCGAGACACCTACCCTTTTCGGGGTAAAGCCTTATCATGCTCTTTGAGCTATCACTTCCTCATCTGTGGCATGACGAACTTCCCCTTAATTTCCAAAATGCTGATATTCTATGAAGATAATTTCAAAATTTGGGGGTGATTTCCTGGTCCAATACTCATATTAGATAATCTGAAAGTAAAATTTCTGAACCATCTTATTTCATCACCTTCTTAACGGAATTCACCGAGTTCAACTAATTTTAGCCATTAGTAGAAGACTTATTTGATTTGACTTTGTTTGGATTTTTTGTGTAATTACATTCAGGACATCTAGCAAGTATGTTACCTCGTGTCTCTGATGTTACGTCCTAAGCAAGATTTCTTTTCTCGGTTTAGTTTTCAGAGAAAGTTCATCTTTTTATACACAGCTATTAGGAACTGTTTTTGTTTTTTCCTAAATCCAGTGTGCTTCCACTTTTTCTTACCTACTGGGAACATTAGAGCTGAATTCCAGCCTTGATTGTGTAAAGTACCCATCTCAAATTTCTAGTAACCTCTATTCATTTCCTTCAGAGTAGCTTCCTCAAATTATAATCCACGTGCCACATGCACCAAATTCATTTAGGTAGCTTTAAAATGCAGACCTCTAGGCCATGCCCCAGACCAACTTTTTCAGAATTTCCAGACTGAACCCAGAAATCCTCATCTTTGACAAGTAGCCCAAATGATTCCTATGCTCACTGAAGTTCAGAACTACTTTAAAGAATCCTCATTCTCTAAGTAACTGGATTAGGCCAATTTTATATTGGTTAATCTGTAAGCCATCGTCTGCTTTTAAAGATGACTGAGACAGAGATCTTAATAAGACACAATGTCATTTGCAGTGTGAGGCCTAAATTGGAGCACGAGGCCATATACAGAAATCACTACCATTTCCCATGTGTATTTCGGGTTGACAAATCTTTCCCATTTGGAGCCCAGGCCGTAGGATATATTTTCTCTGATCCATCAATCAGTGATTTTCACAATAGGGAGAGGAGAGAGAACTCAGGCAAATCAGAACTTTTTGGGATGTTTTCTCAAAGTACTTTCCTGCCCCTCCTTAACTTCTTAGTTTCCATGGATATTCACCCTCCCCACCTTATACCCCTCCCTGTTCCCAGACAAAGATGACAGATATTTTGGAAATATATCTAAATTGACATTCTGGTTTTTCAACATCATGCTCATTATATGTTGGGCTAGAAATTAAGATATTTAAACCCAGTTACTTGTGTTCTGGGGAGGAGAAGCAGCATTTATTAAGCTTGTGGCTGTAAAGTAGAGGGGACATTTATTGAAGGGCTATACATTTATTTAACAAATCAATATTTCAAGCTTCAATGCATGGGTCTGTCTAATTGTATTATTAGTAGTACAGTAATAACTCAGACTATTATTACTATTATCGCTTCTTTTTTTTAAGATTTTTATATTTTATTTATTTGACAGAGAGAGACACAAGGAGAGAGGGAGTAGGAGAGGGAGAAGCAGGCTTCCCACAGAGTGGGGAGCCCAATGTGGGCCCCAATCCCAGGACCCTGGAGGGTCAGAGCCAAAGGCAGATGCTTAATGACTGAGCCACCCAGGCACCCCAATTTATTGCTACTTCTAGTACTACTAAAACCTCCTGCTTTTATGGGAAATGTACTTTATGCCAGCTCTTATATGAGTGACTTACAGGCATATGCGTGTATATGAGTGTGTATGAAAGATATATCTCATTTAGTTCTAACAACAGCCCTGTTTCACTAGGTATTGTAATCCCCATTATCTGATGGGAAACTAAAAATTCGGTTGGTTGGGTAATATGTTCAATGTGACATAGCTAGTGAATGACAGAGCTAGATCTGTGCTATTACCACATGAAAGGTAAGAGAGGAGAGGCAGAGGGAAGGTCATAAAGGTGCCTGCATACTTCGCTAAAGTGACTATAAGTCACTGAAGGCCACTGACAAGTTTTAATAAGGGTAGGATTTGTGTTTTAGAAAGATCACTTTGATTACAGTAAAGAAAAGATTGGTGGCTTAGGAGTGAGTTCTCATCTGAAGACAAAGATTTTAAAAGACCATGTATAAAAGAAAAAGGTGAGATTTAATGGTTCTGTCATTAAATTGTAAACAGAGATTTATTGGTGAGAATCCATTACCAGTTTGGCTTATGAGCATGAATAAGTGAGCTGATGTAAACATTGTTTTAAATATCAATTGCTGATTTAAAAATTACATATACTTTCCTTCAAAATAATGACTGGTTCAACTGGGCTAAGTTATTGCTAATGGTTATAGCTGAAAGGAATATGATATCAGATTGTTATACTTACGTTAATATTATGCCTTGGTTTAGCATGCTAGTTCTTTATCTCTGTTTGTCTAAAATTTACTCTTAGAAGCCACTGAATAAGGCTTATTGGTCTTATCATAGCCAATCAGATGGGGTTTTAGATGGAGAGGAAAAGGAGCTAAAAACAACTAGAATAATGACCCACAACACCAATGTGGACCACCACACGCTCCACTGGTCTACCTCTTGGTCTTTTGGAGAAAGAAAGGAGGAGCAAAGAGGGGCGAAGGAAGAAAGGAAGCAGGAAGTAGAAAGATGCTCTGGACTCTGGCATGTCTTCAGAAAGTAATTAAATCAAGGCTGCCCAAGAAAAAAGAGGCCCACCCCCACCCCAGGATCCTGGCAGTGGTTTCTGGTCCCATCCTTCCCTGAGCACCCAGACCCAGACCCAGAGCACCCATTTCAATCCAAATGCCAAAGAGGCTGGACTAACTTCACCTGTTTCCCTTTCTACACAGATTATGGAGCAAGAAAGCTGACACCAAGCCGCAACAGAGTTCACCAGGGATGAGATATCTGCCAAGGATTTGTGGCAGAGTGGCTTACCGGAATAAAAATACAGGATCTCTTCTAGGGACGGTTTAAGAACAAATGAGATAATTCCCAGAAGTGGCCTGAAGTTTTTCTAGAAGAAGTTGCTGTAACTATCTAAGGTATCTAAACTACCAGTGGGTATAAATTTGTGTTTGTGGAAGGTAAACTAAAATCTCTATTAGCTAACAAGGTCAGGTGTATCCCAGGAGCGGTGGGGGAGGCAAAAGAGTGATTACCTCCCTCCTTGCTAGTTTGTTCCTCCAAAGAGGCAAACACTTAGAAATATGGCAAAGATGACCCCCAAGAGTGGAATGATGCTAAAAGCTATTGATGTAAGAAAGAGAAACTAAACCAGCTTTTTATTTCTTTTTCTTTTAAAAAAGACATTCATTCTGTGTATTTAGTAAACTAACCAGGGTTGTATTTACTTGCATTTTATCATATTTATTTGATGATTGGATGCATAATTCACCTGTCTGCATGGGGTAAAGAACATCCAAATATGTGGTTAGTATTTGGTTATAAGTTGGCTTCTGAACTGGTCAAGTTTCTGTACCGACCAAGGAGTATTTACTTGTCTGGTGTATCATCTGCAACTGACTAGAAAAACTGTCTAAAACTGTCTTAGTCAAGAAAGATGTTTATTGAATATAACAAGAAGTGCAGAGGTTGTTTGGGTCCAAGAGCTGAACTATCCAACAAGAGCCCAGGGGTAGATCTGTCTCTGTGATCTGCCACCCTCAGTGTGTCAGCTTTGCCCTCAGAATAGCATCCCTTCCAGTTGTAAGTTGACTAAAGTGGTCCCAGTATCATACCTCAATGCAATAAGGTCCAGGGAACAGGGAATTCTGTCCCCTCGTTGGTCTCGTTATTAGGAGTGAAGAAACCTTTCATAGACACACACTTAGCAGGCTTCCCCTCACCTTTTGTTGGCCAGGACTAGACCACAAGCCTATTCCTGAACGAATGATTGGCAAGAGGCTTAGAGAAGGTGTCTGGAGTTGAATGGATGTTGGAGAGTTGAACACACAATTGTCTTCAGTTTGAAAACATATAGTAGGAAAATTGAGGAGCTAATAAAACCAACAATTTGTTTATTACAATGTTGGCTTCATTGTTATTACTTAGCAGTTGTCTCTCTGAGCTTATAGCTGTTTGAGAAGGACAAAGTCACTGGGAACATCAACACCTAGAACTAATTATTACTTCCAGGTTAAAGATTGTTCTGATGACAGAAATGAGCTCATTCTTTCCTACTCAGCTATTTTTTTTTCTGGAGGTATGCCATTGAGTTCAGGTAGAGAAAGGCAGAAATAGATTCTCTTATTAAAAAGTTAGCAAATCAATAAATAACACTTATGTGTGGACAATCATGAGTTTAGCTAACAGTAAGGGAACAATGACAGAGAAAGTCTAAATTTCATTTATATTTGGCCATGTCATAGTGATATCCTTGCCATACAGTCACTTTCTTGATAGGTTTATTCAGACCAATAGTAGTGCATAAATCCTTGACAGAACAATGAGAGCAAGAGGTAATGATATATAAGAAGCTAGCCTAGGCTTTTAATTTATCTTCAAATAACTCTAAAGTACTTAAAATATTTATCAATATGTATCCATTAGATGTGGGTTTTATGTGTGTTATTAACTCATTCCTGTTTATCTTCTACATTAAAAGCAAAGGTGATGACTATATTGCTCTGTTTCTTAGATTGCACCACTCCATTCTTAACATGGGGCTGTATACATAGTAACCTCCCAGTGAGGTAGTGGACTTATCCTAATTCCATTTTGGAACACATGAACTAAAAATCTCATTTCATAGGCTTGGAGCCCAGGCTACTTCCTGAGCTATTTGGGTTTAAATCCTGTCTTCTTGACTTACTACCTTTGGAACTTGGACAAGTTATCCAACCTACCTGGACTTAAGTTTTTTGCTCTCTAAAATGGTAATAATAAGGTTAAATAAGATTAGATGATTAAACCACCTAAGTGAGTGAATGTATATAAATTACATGTCAAAGTATCTGGGACATAACAACAGTGTTACAGAATTTTATCTATTACTATTGTTTAATTCTCAAAGCCACCTAGTTAAGTAAGCACACCAACCAGATGTTATTTCAAAAATCTTCTAAAATATGGAAAATAATGTTTAAATCTGCCTTGGAGAATGTCCAGTGGTTATCATTGTAATGTGCCAGATGCTCTGTATATGCCTTTAATAAATTATTATTCTTTTTGTCACATATGCTACCTGAAAATATAGTAAATACCAGATAATCACTAAACCCAAAATGAAAACCCCTTTAGAAAATATTAATAACTTTATTCAAAGGAAGGATAGTTATTCAGTCCATTTTGTCTTTTAGATTATGCCCTTCATATAATAGTCTTTCATTGATACCAAGAAAACACAGCATCTTTTCCTTAGCAGTGGACTCAATCTTTCCCCAACAATTTGCTCTTTCATCATAAGGACATGAAAATACATTGTGGATTTTTTTTTCTGATCTCTCAAGTTTATGACACAGAGTAGCTTTCCATCCTTGAAGATGGCAAATTTACAGCCTCTGACATAATTTTGTCTCCATGGGAACAGACCAGAACTAATTGATTTTTGTCTGTAACATAATCATAAAGCTCCCTACAAAGGGAGAGAGAAACTATTGATATTAACAGGTTATAGACAAAGGCAATTTTCCAAACTATCTGCTATTCTTGAAATTAGGCAAAATGAGAACTCACAGCCTATATAAGTAATGAGAAAAATAATACTTTTGTCCTTGCCACGTAATGCCATATCCCAAATGCCCTTTTTATTTTCAGATTGATTCATTAACAAATATTAGCTTTGTGTTTGTATTTGTTGGTTTCATATAGTTTTTGAAGCTTATGTTAATATCATAGCATATAGATATGTGTATGTATGCCTAGAAAACTGAATTGAACTATATAAATTATTTTTCTGTAGTTATTTATACATAGCTTAGGTCTTTAAAATCAAATCATACAATAGTAGGATTCAAGATAAAAATGTCAACTATACTAGGAAAAGTCAGTCAAGAATAGAATGTGTGGAAAATGTTTTCCCTCAGAGCAACAATTTGTGTTGTCAGTAGATGTTTTGGTGAAGGTTACTTAGCTTCCCTGTGCCTGTTCTTCATTGATTTTAAATACAGGGAGTTGACTAATTGTCAAATCCAATATATGCCTTTTAATTATCATCTTCAAAATTCCTCTTTTGGCATCTATGTAACTGTTCTGACTTCATTGTCTAATTTTCCTCTCCTTAAACACTGGTAGTCACAGGAGTCCTGCCTTTTCATCTTTCCAGTTTTTTCCTAGACAGTGTAATGCATATTCTTAACCAGTGACTCTTTAATCAACATTTTCCCAGTCCAGACAGCTTTCCAATTCTCAGACCCATATTTTAATTACATACCCAGCTGTCTCACAGACATCTCAAACGAAATAAATCCCAAATAGAATTTATTATCATGCCCTACAACCCTCTCCACTTCTCTGTTGGGTTAATCACAACTTGAGGCTTAAACCAATCTGGGATTGAGCTTGACCTCATATGTCTTCATCAAGCCACACATCAAGATATCATAAAATCTCGTTGATTTTCTCTCTTCTAATTTTGCATTGAATACAGTCCTCTGGCTATGGTTTGTTTTCTCTCTAACTTATTGATGGCCTACTCTCTTCCAGGCATTGTGCTCACCTTCTAGGAGGATTTTCTCATTTAATGTCACATTAACTCTATGAAGTATGTGCTATCATTGCTATCATTATCCTTATTATGCAGAAAGGGAAACTGAAGATCATGAAGGATAGAAAAAAAAATTGCCCAAGATCACACTGCTAGAGAGTAGCAGAATCAGGGCTTGAATACAGTTCTGACTGCCATGTCTAGGCCCTTAAATAGTACAGCTACAGTTCCATTCCCTTGTCCTCTTCTTTAGACTCCTGCTGTCCATCTATTTCCTTCTAGGGCAGTTCTCAAAGGGTGGTTTGTGGACGACTGGGGGTTCCTGAGTCCCTTTCAGGGAGGCAATAAGGTCTAAACTATTTTCCTAATATTAATCCCAAGAAGACCATCGCCTTTCTCACTGATAGCACAAAAGTCATGGAGTGAAATAGCTCATGCCTTAGTAGGAAGCAAGGGAGAGGCACCAATCTGTAGGACGAGTTCTTGTTTTCTTCACCACCACACACTTTCAGTAAGAAAAAAGTGCCAGTTCACATAAGAATGTCTTTGATGAAGCAGTAAATATATTCATTATATTAAATCTTGATCTAGGGAACATGTGTTTTTAATATTCTGTATGATGAAACTGGAAAAACACATGAAGCTTTTCTGCTGTGCTCTCCAGTACCGTGGCTGGCTCAGGGAAAAGCACTTGTGTGGTGTGGGAGTCAGGAGGTGAAAAGGCTACTTTTTCTTTTTTTCATTGAACATCATTTTCACTTGAAAGAAGAACGGACAAACTATGGTTATTCAGACTCAGATATTTAGCAGATATTCTCTAAAAAATGAACGAAGGAAAAGCCTGTCACTTCAGGAAAAGCAAATGACAGCATTCGTTGTCAATGTTAAAATTGGAGCCTTCAAGTGGAAATTGGAATTTTGGAAAACTTTTACCTGCCGCCAGGAACTAGACAGCCTCCCAATATATTATGACTTTTCTCATGAGATCAATGGTGATATTAACAAATGTGATTTTTGAATGTTAATGAAATTTGTCAAATTTGGGGAAATCTGCAAAACACTGTGCCAATATTTTCCAAGTGATCCATGCATGAAGGTACAAAATCCACCCAAAAGGCAAAATCAATAAAAGTTCCTGATACAGTTTCAGATTCCACACTGAAACTAATATAAAAAATTATCATTTGCAGAGTTTTGGTGTGTATCAAAGAATATTCACAAGTGCCTGAAAAAACAAGTAACATACTCCTTCCTTTTCCAGCTACATATATATATATATATATATATATATATGAGGATTTTCTTCATGTACTTCAATCAAAACAACATATCTCAACAGACTGAACTTGGAAGCAGATAAGAGACTCTGGCTGTATTCCATTATGCCAGACAGTAAAGAGATTTGCCCAAATTTAAAATAAATTCCTTCTTCTCACACCATTTTTTTCATTTGTGATAATACCGTTATTTTTATTAAAAATATGTTTTATATGTAGACATACAAGGGGTTATTACTACGTTAATAAAAGTTCTCTTCTAATTTTTAATACGGTAAATATGAATAGATAAGTGGCCTATAAACAAAAGCTCTTTGACATTGTAAGTAATTTAAGAGTATAAAAGGGTCCTGAAACCAAAATGTTTGAAAATCATTGCTCTAGGATCAGCCCAACTGTCTATGCCTCATTACTGCCACCATTTTTTCTAATCTTCAAATTGATCCCATCACTCCCTATCCATGGCTTATTAAGCATGCTGTATGAGACCTTTTGGTGATTATATCCTGCCAGTGTTTCAGTTCTTGCTCTTACCAATCCCTTTTGAGCAGGTTGGTCTCTACCCATAATGAACTTCTTAATTCTTCCAAGGCCTTCCCTGCTTTTTCCCATGCATATACTATCTCCTAGTCTAACATGTCTCTACTGATGTGTCTTCCTACCAACTTTGTGCCAACTAGTACCACCACACTAGTTGGTCAAACCCCAACTAGTCTAATAAAATTTCCTCAGGGAAACTCTCTGAACTTCCTTTCCCATCCTTACCTGGGCAGAACAAATTGCTCCCATTTATGGAGCTCAGACAATAACCAGCTGTACACAATTGTATTATAATTATTTGTGTCCACATCTCTCACCCTGGACTGTCAGCTCCTTAAGAGCAGGGACCATGGGTGTTAATCCAAACACAGTGTTGATACACAGCAGTCCTTCAATAATTATTTCTTGAATAAATGATCTTCATCCTTCCAGGTTTAAAACTCTATGGTCCATTCTATAATAGGATTTTTGAACTACATTTATTGATTAACAGAGTAATGCATTTCCTTTACTCATCCACATTCACAGACACACTTTGGTTTTTAATCAAAGAGATCATCTCCTTAGGTCTTTTTTTATCTTTTTTGTCCTTGCAAGGAGAGTTCTGGAGAAAATCTGGCATATTAAACTTGATGTATTTTAATAAATTATAATGCATATATATTCATTAATAATATATATCCCACACCAAGGCATCAGTAAGAATTAATTTTTTAAAAGTCTGTTCTAATAGGAATATAAAATTACGTAAGAGGTCTATATAATAGGCTCGCAAAGAACAAGAAGGAAGAGGGAAAAAAATTAAAATAGAACTGCCATGGAACTATGAGATGTTTCTAAAAAGCAGAGCTGCAGAAGAAGCCATGAGAAGCTCCCGTCACTGTGATTTTTAATGTCTCAATCTATCTAAATATTGGGCAAACCTTAGTTCACCTTGGAGGAAAAGCCAAGAGTCTGTAACCGGCCTATCTTCTCAGGATTTAGAGATAATAGTGTGGCAGTTTCAAAGAGACTTCTTTACCTCTTTTTTTCTAAGACTCAAATTTTGTGTTCTAATTCTTGATAAGTAAATAGGAAGGTAAAAAACTATTTCTGTTTAAATATGTTTTTACAATTTTTTGATATCTTGGTTCCATGTCATCTCAGAGAAATCAAAGTAATCTATACAGATTATTAAAATATCTCAGTAAGCATTTTTAATCTAATTTCATTTTAAAACTTAGGAATCAGGAAATTCCAGTTATATGAGTATAATTGGTTATTTCTTTATGGCAAAGTGTTACCAAATATAGGTAAGGTATTTCAATGACACTGAGGTTGAGGGAAGTTAAATGTCATAAGCAAACTGTTAGTGACAGGCTCAATATGAACCCAGAACTCAGATTCTGATTGCTGCATATTTTTCATTCCATTGTTAATAAAGAAACAAAAATTAGTTTAACTAAATGCTCAAATACAAAAGTAACCTTTTTTTTTCTCCCTTAAGAAAGCAACCATGTTTCATAGAAATGTCTTAAGATAGCTTCGTCATGCTGTTTCATTTTTTTTTCTCACCATAGCACATACCCTCCCTAATGTCCATCACCCCGCCATCCCATCCTTCCCACCCCCCTCCAATCCAGCAACCCTCAGTTTGTTTCCTGACATTTCATTTTCATTTAGCACTTGGTAAGAACCGAATTCACTCAGTTCATGAAAGGTGATGAGAGATAGGTGGATTACACTTATCTGGGTATTTAAGGCTTGCAGTTAATGTGCAAACTCCTTCCACATTCAAAAGTATAAATGTGATTATTCCATACAGCCTAGTTCTGGGTTATGTGAAGATCAAAATGGACATAAAATGGCTAAATACTTTAATTCTAGTTTGTGCCATTTGTCATGAATTTGGAAGGCACAAAATAAATAGATGAATTAGGTTTGAGAATTTTCTATTTTATTTATTTATTTATTTATTTATTTATTATTAACATATAATGTATTATTTGCCCCAGGGTACATGTCTGTGAATCATCAGGCTTACACATTTCACAGCATTTGCCATAGCACATATCCTCGAGAATTTTCTATTTTAATATAAAATGAACCAACTATTTATTTTGTGCCTTCTAAATTCATTTGATAGAATACAAAATAAAACAAAACAAACAAAAAAGCCCCATCCCAACACAAATCAGAAGTTCTTTTTCAGAGCTGGTGCCAAAAATGGCATGGCTTTTTGACATCTGATGTTTTATGACTTACTTAAAATATACTTCCATAAGAGCAGAAAATATAGCAATGTCATATTATAAATACTAATTCAATGAAAAGACACAACTATTGAAAATAATTTAGTCATCGGAATAGACCAGGAAACTAGTAATTCAGATAAACTCAAAAAACATATATAATGATCTATAGTTATTTTTAATCTATATCATTTTTCTTACATTGCTGTCAGATCTAGAGTTCCTCATTGTCTGTAAGCTTAGTTACCCATGCAATAAACAGCTAAGAATTAAAAGGCCATTTAGGGATAAACTACTATGGAGACCAGAAAAGTGTGGGGGCAAAGATGAGGTGGGTGGTTGGGATAGGGAAAATGTCACAGATGACTTTGATGATCACCCTAATGTCATGGTTGTAGATTGTTCTAGAAGAGACTAATGTACTCACTGTATGTTGTTGTTACTGTTTCTTTTTTCTATCCTGATATTTTAAATGTGATTTTTGGCACAATGCAAAATAAAATAACCATTAACTTAGGTTTCAAATGACAAGAAAATACAATAATCCAGCTTAGGTTTCTGATATTTTTGACAGTTCTGTCACATTTCGAGCAGATTTTTTTTTTTTACCTTTCCTGGAGAATTGGGCAGGTGTCTGAGTTCTTCTTTTCTAATCCCAGACAGTTGCTTGGCATGTGTAAATATGCTCCTGTACTCTGTACTTCCTGGCCCGGTCCTGGAGCTCTTTGGTCAGCTGTGGTTCCACCAAGGAAGGGCCTTACTTAAAGGAGAGTGGCTTGAATTGTGAGGATGCCTGAAACCACAACAGAGGAAACAGCTGAAGGAACAAAAAATAATTAGATTATGACAGTTGACACCAATACTGTGCTTACTAATCCCAAAACTATTCTAGACACTTACAGTAAATTAATTCATTTATTCCTTATGATAACCTGGGAGGTCAGTTCTCATAACATCCCCATTTTATAAATGGAGACTGAAGCACTGAGGGGTTACATTCTGCAAAGTCATACAGCTCATAAATGACAGAGCCACGGTTAAGAACAGACAGTCTAGCTCCATAGTCCATGTGTCTAACCACTACACCAAATGGAAGATTCAGAAAGAATATGAAAAGTGTCTTGGAATAGTCAGAATAACAGCAGACTGGAAAAGGAAATACATTATTGCCTCAGAAGATGCTCCAGAAGGATCCAGGATGAAAAGCTGAAAGAAAATAGTTTTGGGGGTGCCTGGGTGGCTCAGTTGGTTAAGCATCTGCCTTCGGCTCAGGTCATGTTCTCAGGGTTCTGGGATGGAGCCTCCTGTCAGGCTCTCTGTTCAGCGGGAGTCTCCTTCTCCCTCTCCCAGTGCCCCTCCCCCCACTCGTGCTTTCTGTCTCTCCCAAATAAATAAAATCTTTGAAAAAGAAAAGAAAGAAAAGAAAATAGCTTTGACTTCTCTGTGGCTGCTGACAGTCAGACTTCGTTTAGAGAACCAGTGGTCAAGGATGATGATGCCGATAACCAGAACAGCGATTGGATTAGGCAAAACTTTTCCTATTCTGAGATTTTACGAATCAGGTTTATACCACTGTATTTCTTTATTTGGAGAGCTAATAAGATGTGATAAAAGGAGTGGGGGTGGGGAATGATGGATCCTTAAATTTCACTTAAATTACCGACATTACTCTTTTTACCAAAGTATACTATGTTTTGGCTCAAAGGTCTCGGACCAGACTTTGATAGACTTATAAAATTAGTTTATTGAACATTCGATTAGATAATGATGCTTCCAGGTTAAAATTTGCAGTGCAGCACTAAAATGTTTATACTTTTAAAAAGTTACCATAAGAATCCCCAAAGGAACAAAATGTTTACACTGTGCAATGAGAAAGAAGTCTATGCATTGAAGAAGAAAAGATTTTTTTCACCAAAAATAAAGTAATACTCATTTATTAATATATGAGCAGAGAAATTACTAGAAGAAACATTAAATGACATCTTGGCTGATTTTCTTAATCCCTCTTACTCACTTGCTTTCCTAACTCTCATGCATTTTTTTCCTTGGTAGGCAATTCTTATGCAAGAAGCTAAACGTAATTAAATGTGCAGGATGAAAAGATGGCACAGGCACTGCTGGTACCCCCGGGGCCTGAAAGCTTCCGCCTTTTTACTAGAGAATCTCTTGCTGCTATCGAAAAACGTGCCGCAGAAGAGAAAGCCAAAAAGCCCAAGAGAGAACAAGACGATGATGAGAACAAACCAAAGCCAAATAGTGACTTGGAAGCTGGGAAGAACCTTCCATTTATTTATGGAGACATCCCTCCAGAGATGGTGTCAGAGCCGCTGGAGGACCTGGACCCATACTATATCAATAAGAAAGTGAGTGTTGAATTTATACTTTCAAAAGTTATGTTTCCAAGTATAAGTCTTTAATTAAACACTAACTTTAATATACTTTTCTCTGGCTCACACACATACTACATCGTAAGTTTTCTACTGTTAAAGATTTCAAAACTTTTATTTCTACTTACTTTTAAGCACAGTAGCCAAAGTCAAAATTTGGCTACAGTGAAGAGATATGAGAGATAAACAATTTCTATAATTTCACAGTAACTGAGATAGTCAAAATTAAAGTCGACACCTACAAAGCAAAATATCTGTTATCACTGACATATTTCAGTATATGGTAGACAACGGAAGAAGAGCCGTGCAAAAGAAGAGTTGTGGGCACATGTACTTATTTTTTATTTCTTAATTGGCTTGAAGTTTCCTCACAAGAGATTTATATTCTAGAGGGTAATAATCTTACTTAGCATCCTCCTATAAGAAGATAATACATTGACAAGCACAGTCAAACCTACTTATTGTTAAAACATCACTCTGTGAGAAAAATGTCAAGAACAAAAGACAGCTTATCTACATATGATTTGAATCAAGTTATGACTATGCGTTCCTAATGCTATAATAACAATATAATTCTGTCAGAATTAACTAGGTTTTGAAGTTAAACCAGCTGCGCGGTTTTATAGTAAATATTTTTTCTTAATGGATGATAGATTCTGCATCATCTAATTGGGTATTTTGGCATTTTATAACCACAATTTATATTTCACAATTATAAGCCTAAAAACAGGTCTCTGTAGAAACTAAAGATAAACAAATATCACCATGAATTGATGGTTTGTGGCTGAAAGAAGATACTGAATGCCTTTATTAATCAGAGCCAGTCCTTTTAAAAAGAATGGCTAAGGAAATTGCATTCTCTAAGCAGTATGCGATTTAATCATTTAAGATCAGTGATGGGTAAAGAACCTGACAGTTAACCATCCAGAGGTAGAACTAGCCCTGTTGCCCTACAGGAGGGCTTCTCAAACTTGCATGTGGTATACACATCATCTGAGGATCTTGTTAAGATACAGATGCCGATGCTAGAGGTCTGGGTGGGGCTAGAAATCCTGCATCTCTAACAAGACCTCCAGTGAGACTCCTGCTGCTATAATACATGGGCCACACTTGGAATAGCAAGCTTTAAAATGCTTCCTATAAGTCATAAAACCAATTTAAATAAACAGGCCCTTTCTTTTTCCTTTGAAACTAGTTTCATGAAAGTGGCGTTTAATACAGATTCACACATTTTTAAAAGTCATTTGTTCCAGTACTCTACTTTAGATATGATAAGGAAAAATTTAAAATTTAGTTACTGTATTATTACACATGATGATGACAGTGAGACATCCCCCAAGAAACTAAAATAAGATTCTCCTTAAAATCACTGGTTCGAAGTATGTACTTGCAAAGATGTCTTTAAGAGACAGGGGTATGCTCACTCTGACATGCTTCGAAGTATTAGCTACCTAAAGAAAGGAAGTATCCTTAAGAAAGAAAATTGGTAAGATTAAGGGGTGGGGAAGAATAACAGAGACAAACACTGGCATTTTCCAAGGGAAACAGATCTTTAGAGTGGCCCTGAAAGCATTTTCCTCCCCAAATCAAGGCTATTTCCTTGTAGACAGGCTACACTGGGCTACCTAACAGAGGTGTCATTAAACATTGTGCAGCATTTGATTAAGTCAGCTTGTTTGGACTCCACCCTCTGCAAAGAACCTTCTTATTATAATTTGTCTTCCCACAGATCTGCTTGAAAGGAAAGAAAATGCTGGTTATGCCACTGCAATTATTTCAGTCCACGTGACAGTAATACATCTCGTTGTAAATAAGTAGACCGGCATTCTGATTTTGTGTGTGAGGCTTTCAGGCTTGGTTACTGTGAGTCTGCTGCTAAGAAACAGAATTACTCTCTGTATGCTAACAAAGTCAGTTGTTATCGTGTCCCTGTCTGAGAACCAGACCTGGACCTTGATTTATTCTTAGTGGCCATGGTCCATCTTGGGAGACATCTAGACTATTTACTTTTTACTATTGGCGCACTGCCTTTCTTTATGAAGTACCTATAAAAATGAAGACTGAGGTACTATTGAAGAAAAAGATAGTTTGTGATTGCTAGGATTGAAGGCGCTAACGTAAGAAGCTAATAGAAAGTTCTGGAATTTAAAAACATGGTGTGAAGTTTATGTTAATTATTTGAATAATGCAGGTAGAAGGCACTTCAAAACTGTAAAGCATTACGTAACAGTTTGCTGCCATCAATTATGATATATTTTACATACCTAATTTAATCAGATAATCAGATAAGCCACATCACAATGTATTTCAGTGGTGTTTAAGTTGACCAGGTAACAACTGAAGAATAGTGACAGTGATAATCATAATAAGCTAACGTTTGTTGTGCTCCTATTTTTTTTGGGCACTGTTTCAGTGCTTTAAGTGGCATAATTCATTTAATATTCCAAGAACCCGTCAATCAGTACCATGTTAGCCTCATTTTACACATGGGGATGTCAAGCCCAGAGAGGTTAAGTAAACTGCCCAAGTCACACTCCATAAATGGTGAATTCGGGGATTGAACTCAGGCAGTCAGAGCTCTTAAGCACTAAGCAAAACTATATATGGCAGTTATTAATAAAAGTAAAATAACTTGCCTCAAGTAGTAAACATTTTAGTGAACCATATAAGATGTATATTCATCTGGGAAAAAGCAAGCAGCATTCCAGAGTGAACAATGAGTTTGACATACTTTCAGCTATAACATTCATCAACTTAGTACTAATATGTAATAATTTTTTTAAGTCACATCATTATTTATCATTACTTGGAGACCAGATTTTGGAGTTGACATTATTTATCCCTCCTGCAATTATCTGTCACTCTCTCCAGTAATTAATTTTCAGCTTAGGCACATCTCTCAATAACCTAAGAGTCCCAAATTTCAAGTGTCTTCCTTGTAATTATTTCATTATACAGGAAATTAGTATTTTATTCCTCATTTCTCAGAACTCAAGGTTTTGTGTTAGCTGGTGTTCCCCAGAAATAAACTGAAATTGTGTTAAGGCCTGCTCTCTTCCAGAACCCGCAAATTCAATGAAGATGCCCTTGGCATGTCATTTTTAATCCCATTAGTTCTCCCATGAAGGCAAAGGCTAATCTTTCGGGAGAGCAGAGGATTTCATGTTTAAAGGGACAGTTCATTCCTGTCACTCTGTTTTTGGAGATTTTTCAAAATAAATTCCTCTCCTAATGTTACAAGTGGTACGTGCTTTTTCAGGGAAACTACCTCACAAAAGCATGAGTAAATGCACTTCAAATTATTGTGAACTTTACTTCATTGAATGCCTAAATGGATCTAGATTGTTTGTAATATCACAGACAATTAATATTACAAACAATATTAAATTATCTAATCCTGTGAATTTAAGAAAATCCTTTAATGCATTTGTGCATCGAGGGCAGTTTTCCCAATATCCACTGTCCCTTATGGATGATCTCAATGCTAGTAAAAAAGTTTACTTACCCTCCTCATAGAACTGTTCAAATTTATAGATTGCTGTTCATGGAAAATGCTTGGTTAGAGGTAATGCTTGGCCCCATGGTCTTGAATACAAAAGGGCAATGTATGGAGAAATTGTTTTCTCTGTCCTTTATACTCAAAATATAAGTATTTCTGTCTGCCTATTCAAACACTGCAATGTTGTTAGTGAACATAATTGTCTGGGATACAGACCTTAGTTTAAGAGTAAAAACATATTATTAAGCAAATGTCTTAAAGGTATATGGCATCTTAAAAGTAAGCCTGCACTTAATTAAAACAAGTATTTATGTACAAACCACACTATTAAATACTTTGGGGAAAAAATGGAGAAAAAGTAAATTAAGGCTTTTATGCTCAATAGTTTCTAACAACTTCTAACCTAGTCCTCAGGAATGAACCCTACATGTAAATTGCTACTTGACTGTAATTAAAAGCAACATGCCAATGCGTGCAAATTAATATACTAAGACTTACTGGTAAAGGGAAACAATTAGGAAGTGATCAGAAGGCAGTGATTTATCTGGAAAGACATGATGGAGGAGGTGATTTTGATAACTGAGGACATTTCTGAGAGTAGGCTTTTCACCCCTGGCCGCATATTAAAATTACCAGGGGAAATTTTTAAAATAATACCCATGTCTATGTCCATCCTCCAGAAATTCTGACTCACTTGGTTTTGCATGGGACCCAAATACTGGCAATTTTAAAATCACCTCAAGAGATTCAAACATGCAAAGAAGGCTAAGAACTTCTGATATAAGAGGTGGTGGAACCTTATTTTCAGGCCCGTTATGGACTTGAAATGGGGGGAGTTTATATTAGATGACCTCTCAGGTACCTCCTTCCTCTAGGATTTTATGACACATTTTCAGAATCAGAGGGGGAAGCTGACAGGTTGTGAGAGAAATTGACAGGTGGACTGAATTTGCTGGAGCAGAGATGGCAAAGTGGGAAAAACTAAAAGGTGATCCTAGAGAGATGTGGTGGGTAATCACCAGGTAACATGGCTTAAATGCTCTATTGATGGTTACAGGTTTCAGGTCATGGAATTTTAGCTACAGAATGCCCTTTGAAATGATGTATTGAAGTCAAATTCTCAATGCAGCTGTCCCTTCTCAGTATTACCAGCAGATCTATAGAATCAGCAAAAACACGTTATTCAGCCTGTTTGAACATTTTAAAGTAGGACAACTACCGTAGGGAATAGAGAGGATTTATAAACTTTAGAGTTCAAAGACTTGAAATAATTAAAATAAAGAAGATTATTTTAGTAGCAATATGTACAGAATAATCTGAAAAAGTTACCAAAACTGGAGACAGATGGTAAGCTTTAAATAAAATTGGAGTTTGTAAAGTTAAAATTTGATAAAAAATTTTGTGTAGGATCATCAGTTTGTATCAGGAAGTTGGAACTCTAGAGACAAACTAGATAATAGTAAATCATATGTTTATTTGTAGCTATATGTTAAGTTAGGGGAGAAACTATAACATGTTTATAGTTATTTCAACTTGTTTAAACAAGTTTGAACAAACAAATCAGGTAAAAAGTTCTTCATGTGTTTAAGCCTTTCAAGTAAGCCACACATCTAACTAGTAATTTTTTTTCATATTTTCTTTTTCAGACTTTTATAGTATTGAATAAAGGGAAGGCAATTTTCCGATTCAGTGCCACCTCTGCCTTGTATATTTTAACTCCGCTAAACCCTGTTAGGAAAATTGCTATTAAGATTTTGGTACATTCATATCCTTTTCATGTGATTGAATGCTGGTACTTGATTTTATAGAAAATGTCATTCTTTTATACATATTTTTATATATTTATATTTTACATATATTGTTATATATTATATAGAATTTCTTAAAGATTAATGGTGACATTGTGATTTAATCTGTTCTCACTGATTTTTCTGCCATTTATTGAAAGATTAGTATAGAAAGACTATTATGATTCTAGAAGTAAAATGAACTGTTAGTGAACGTGTAAATGAAACATGCTGTGTAGAAGGAACAACAGCAAATCTACTGCACACTTTTATTATCCTCCAGACCATATATAATTATTGCTAAAGAAACATAATCTATCAGGGTTAGTATTATTATCTATATTACCAAATGTTCATACTTCAATGCCTTAATTGGTTCTGTATCTTCAGCACCTGGATCTGTCCATCCTTCCTTCCCTTACTAAATATTTATTAAACTATATATATGCCTACATATCTAATTTATATTTAAAAATCACTGAACTTAAGACTACTTACAATGATAGTCAAAAACCATACAAGCAAGGACAGAATAGGTGTGGATTTCCAGAAAATTCTCCAATAGGTAATGATAAAATAGAAAGGTATTCAGAGGCTATGTTTTAAGAATGGGCATTTTTTAATTTTTATTTGTTTTTAGTTTTAAATTCCTGTTAGTTTAACATACAGTGTACTATTAATATCAAGTGTACAATTTAGTGATTCAACACTTCCACACAATATCCAGTGCTCATCACTACTGCACTCCTTAATCCACATTATCTATTTAACCCATCCCCCACCCACCTCTCCTCTGGTAACCACCAGTTTGTTCTCTGTAGATAAGAGTCTATTTCTTGGTTTGCCTCTTTTTCCTCCTATGATCATTTGTTTCTTAAATTCCACATATGAGTGAAATCATATGGTATTTGTTCTTCTCTGATTGACTTGTTTCACTTAGCATTATATCCTCTAGCTTCATCCATATTGTTGCAAATGGCAAAATTTCAATCTTTTTTAAGGCTGAGTAATATTCGTATGTGTGTGTGTATGTACACACATCTTCTTTATTCATTCATTGGTTGATGGACATTTGGGCTCTTTCCATAATTTGACTATTGTAGATAATGCTGTTATAAACACTGGCGTGCATGCATCCCTTTGAATTAGTATTTTTGAATTAGTAATTTTGTATTCTTTGGATAAATGCCTAGTAGTACAATTGCTGGACTATAGGGTAGTTCTATTTTTAATTTTTTGAGGAGCCTCCATATTGTCTTTCAGAGCAGCTGTATCAGTTTGCATTCCCACCAACAGTGTAAAAGGGTTCCTCCATCAATCCTATAGTTAAGAGTCTCTTATGGTTTCCCTCCCTCTTTTTCCCTCCTCCCCTATGTTCATCTGTCTTGTTTCTTAAGTTCCACATATGAGTGAAATCATATGGTATTTGTTTTTCTCTGACTGACTTATTTCGGTTAGCATAATACACTCTAGTTCCATCCATGTCATTGCAAATGGCAAGATTTCTTTCTTTTTGATGGCTTGTGTGTGTGTGTGTGTGTGTGTGTGTGCGTGTGTGTATGTATACATACCACATCTTCTTTATCCATTCATCGGCTGATGGACATTTGGGCTCTTTCCATAATTTAGTTATTGTTGATAATGCTGCTATAAACATCAGGGTACATGTGCCCTTTTTTTTTTAAGATTTTATTTATTTATTTGACGGAGAAATCACAAGCAGGCAGAGAGGCAGGCAGAGAGAGAGAGGGAAGCAGGCTTCCTGCTGAGCAGAGAGCCTGATGTGGGGCTCGATCCCAGGACCCTGAGATCATGACCTGAGCTGAAGGCAGAGGCTTCAAACCAATGAGCCACCCAGGCGTCCCACCTGTGCCCTTTTGAATCAGTATTTTTATTCTTTGGGTAAATACCTAGTAGTGCAATTACTGGGTCATAGGGTAGTTCTATTTGCAACTTTCTGAGGAAACTCTATACTGTTTTCCAGAGTGGCTGCACCAGTTTGCATTCTCATCAAGAGTGTAAGAGGGTTCCCTTTCTTCCACATCCTCATCAACAACTGTTGTTTCCTGTGTTGTTAATTTTAGCCATTCTGACAGGTGTGAGGGGATACCTCATTATAGTTTTGATTTATATTTCCTTGATGATGAGTGATGTCAAACATCTTTTCATGTGTCTGTTGGCCATCTGTATGTTTTCTTTGGAAAAATGTCTATTCATATCTTCTGCCCATTTTTAAATTACATTATTTGTTTTTTTGGTGTTGAGTTTTATAAGTTCTTTATATATTTTGGGTACTAATCCTTTATTAGATATGTCATTTGCAAATAATCTCCCATTCTACAGGCTGCCTTTTAGTTTTGTTGACTGTTTCCTTTGCTGTGCAGAAGCTTTTTATTTTGATTAAGTCCCAATAGTTTATTATTGTTATTGTTATTTTATTATTATCTCTTGCTTCAGGAAATATATCTAGTAAGAAGTTGCTATGGCTGATGTTAAAGAGACTACTGTCTGTGTTCTCCTCTAGATTTTAATGGCTTCCTGTCTCACATTTAGGTCTTTAATCGAGAATGGGAATTGTATACAGATAGATTCAAAATAGCCTTATAAAACCTAAAAGAGACAAAAGACTGGTTAACCTAGAGATAGGGTAAATGGGACTGAACTTTTTCATTTGAATTCTTTTTATCCTATGGTTTGATATTAGCAAGCATTTATATTTTTAAATAAAAGGTTTACCCCCAAATAATCATAATCTTCCTTAGAGTGAAGTCTGATTGAGATCCTAATAGAAATTAATTACAGCTAATTCTCGGGAAGTTTTCAAAATAGCATTTATCTGTTTAGATATGGTGTGGACTAGATACAGAAGGCTATCTAGATGGTCCATTAAGTTCCCCCACAGTCTAAAGTGAAAATAAAATGTTAGAAAACAATATTAAATTATCAGCAAAAAATTCTCTCTCCCTTTTACTCTTATAAACACTAAAAGCATGAGTCACATCACAATAAGATTGTTAAGAGTACCTAATTACAGTACAATTCTCAGTCCATGTAATCCTTGAATATACTGTGGTATACATTCTCAGGGCTTTTATATTGCATTCATTAATGTTTTGTCAGTCAGTGGTGATTTTAAATTATATCTGAAGTTGTACTTCGGATATAATAACATTTATATTTTTTACACTTTTATTTTACGTTTATATTGTGAACTTACTAAGGAATGGTCATTTCCCCTTGCAGTGCTATTTCACATAACTGATTGGAATGCAAAATTCCCATTGTTTAAAATAAAGATCTCCTTCCATTAAATTCAGTTCTGTGAAATTTTACATTTCATGTAAAATGAAAAAGAGTAGACCAAGAATGTATGACAGGCTTTGAAGTTTCTTATTACTTTTGCCATTGTTTTAAAACAAATAAGACAAATTTCACAGGCAACTTTGACGATATTCTGTTGGTATTGGGTTGTTTGTAAATGGTCTTGATGATATACTAGCATTTATTCCTTAACTATAATCTACTTTATTCAGCATGCTTATCATGTGCACTATTTTGACCAACTGCGTATTTATGACCTTGAGTAACCCTCCAGACTGGACGAAGAATGTAGAGTAAGTAGGAATGACTTCTTCAAATGAGAAACGCACACTCAAATTAGCATTTGCCTTATAGTTATGGTCTGACTTAAGTTTTACACTTTTTTGGAGTCAGGCTAAAAACTTCTAAGAAAAAGTTATAACATGAAAGAACATAAAGGAAGTTCTTTGGGGGAGCTTCTCTTCCATGAGGTAAGTATTCTTTCCAGAAAATGCATGATATCTGTTTAAGAAAGCCTGTAAAGAGTATATACACTAGCTGGTAAACTAAACCAATCATTTAGCATAAAAGTTAAGATTTAATCATAGTTAGTTATGCATTTTAGATTTTTAAAAAATGACTATTTCGGGCACCTGGTTGGCTTAGTGTGTTAAGCATCAGCTCTGGATTTCAGCTCGTCTTGATCTCAAGAAGCCTATGCAAACCCCCATATCAAGCTCTCCGCTCAGCAGGAAGTCTGCTTGAAGATTCTCTCTCAATCTCTCTCTCTCTAATAAAAAAATCTTTCAAAAAAAACAACAACAATAATCATTTGAGTAATATGATGAATAAAATTATTTTATTCTGGTATATTACTATTATTGTTATATTCTCATAAAAGAGATTTAGGTGTTTAGCATAATATTATAACATAGGTATTTCAGTTATATGTTATATCATTATAGTTAGGAAAATACATTTAGGTGCTTAAGTAACTTAGATATTTAGTTATATTTAGATATGTAGTTTATTTAGACACAGGATATGTGCTAAAACACCATAGATGTGTTCCATAAAAGAAATAAAACATCTCTACAAAATCATAGCTCAAAAAATAACAGGGCTTACGGGGAAAACATGATTAAGAGCAGGTCACTCAAAACTTATGAAACTTTGTAATTAGAACACTAATAAAAACCATAACAATCCCAATAAAAAGATACTGGCCAAGTTAAAGCTCTATAGACATTTGCACCTAAAATCACAGCCAGAGACTCCTTGCAGTCTCAGACTTCAGGCCTTTCCTTTCTCCTTTAAGATGAAGACCTGGGGACATTTCTATCATGTCATCAAACTAAAACATTTGATTTATTTATTTTAATACAAAGGAAAAGGTCTAAGCACAATAGTTCTTGGGCATGTTAAACTAGCTCCTGCTTCCACTAAAGAAGGCTCTTATATGTCAATTTTCTGCATTAGTACTAAGGTCTTCCTTTAATGCTAAGGATGTTTTATTTAAGTGTAAGGAAAAAGGTGCCACTAATTTTTTTGAAACATCAGTGTGCTCAGAAATTTTTGCATTAACTAACATAATTTCTGCATTATAACAATATTATTTCCTAAGTTATCTTTCACATGTGATGTTATTCATGACAGAGAAAATATTATTTAGTGAAACAGAGGTGTTTAGGTTATGTAGGTTATTTATGTATTATATAATACAATAATAATGTTTAGTGAAAAGTTTCTAGTATGTTCTTTTTATTGTCATATTTTTTAAAAGTAATATCCAATAAGAGATAAGTTATTATGACAAATATTGCCACTTCTATTTGTTTTTATAGGCTTCCAATGGGGATATAATGCACTATTCTAAGCCTTCATTTGTCAGTTTAACACATGAAAGATTTTTTTTTAATAGTAGCTTGGAAATTCTCCTTAGAAATCATTTTAGTAGAGAATCTAGTTCTTATGTTGAGGTAAGCAATTTAACCGAATTCTTTGTTATCATTTATGATTTGTGGATTAACAAATGGACATACCTATATAAAACCATTTTGTATGTACTCTTCCTAGAAGACATTACTGAAGCATTTAAACATGTACAAATCACATTTATTTGTATAACATTATTAAAAGATAGGTAAAGAGGACATTTGTATCTTATTACTTGAATATGCAGGTCTCTCTCTTTTCTTTCTTGGGGGGCGGGCATTGGAGGGATTAAGGGAAAGGGAGAGATTTAAGCAGGCTCCACCTCCAGCACAGAGCCCCATGTGGGCTTAATCTCACGATCCTGAGATCATGACCTGAGCAGAAATCAAGAGTCAGATGCTTAATCGACTGAGCCACCCAGGCCCCTCAGCAGGATTCTCTTTTTAAGGTCATTTTTAGAGATAAATATATTCATTATGAAAATGGTCTTACCCATACAAAAGGTTTTGACTTCATTCAGTGGGAAAACTTTGCACAATTATTGGGATCATTTATCACTTGACAGCAAAGTAGCAGGAAAACAAGCAAAATTAGTGGTTATAGCCTACAAGCCAAACCAAATAAACAAGAGTGCAAAGAAAAAAGAACTCAGTTCAGACATGAAAACAGGTCACTGATAGCATAAACAGTCCCAGTACAAGGAGGTGATATGAACAGAATAGGCTGAGGACTGTATGGTATAGTGAGGGTCATGTTATGAAAGGCAGGCACAGATCTACAGACATCATAATTACAGGAAAAAAAAAACTGGGTGACATGGACAGAATCAACAGTATGATTAGGAGCCTAGTAAGGCAGAGCTAAGAAAGATCAAGGTCCTCGACTCTCACTTACTTGTCCCATCTAGTGTGCTAATAGGCACTTCTGAACACCTGTTCTGGGCAAAGCTCTGTCTCACATGTTAAGCTCCAGGACACTCTTCCTTGGATAGCTATCAACAAAAACAGGGACAGGAGTAGGGACTTTAATATTAGATGAGTTAGCATTGCCTTTAACCATTAATGTGACAAATAAAACATACATTGAGCTGTCTCCTACGGCTTTTCACAAGGTAGCTCTCTCTGAAAGGAAATGTCATGGTGATTATGTGTAATGTGTAGAGGTCCACACTAAAACACAAATAAATATACTGTAAATTATATTTTTTCCTAAAGAGGTCAGCTACTTCATAATAAGTATAGATAGCAATTATATTTATTCCTCAAAAAATCAACTGACTTATTTTAAAAAGGAGGAGGGATGTTCTTAGGAAAACTTGATGTGAAGATTTCTACATAGATTTTTCCTCTTATTTTTTTGGTCCCTCATCTGAGAGAAATTTCTGCAGAAAACAATGCAGAAATAGCTCTCCTAACTTTATTTATATATAAAATACTAGTAGATGGGAAATATAATTAATTTTAATAAGAGTAAATCAAATCTTTGTGGCTTGGGTGAAATAATCTGAAGGATAATCTTAAACTGCACTTATTAAAAGAGCACAATGTTGAAAAACGAGTACTCTTTCTCAACTTTTTTGGAAGAAATAAATAATATTGTCAACACTCAAAGGAGAGAGGGCTAAAAATGCACTGTATGTCAAACAGTAAATGGAAAAGCCTTTCACCATTTTGGAGGCTGAAATTTGAATGCGAGCATGTGTAAATGATTTGGCTCAATTGTATAGAAATGGTAGCTGATGCAGGTAAGAATCAGAAATTCGCTTTCATGCTGAGTTTCGGTAATTTGTAAATGCACACACATAAAATACTAATAAATTATAATTTTTCTTATGTAGATATACAGGAGAAAAGTAGTTTTTCTAGACTAGATATGTGAAATATGCCTAAAAAGTCTAATCAATAAATTTGAATGGAATATTTTATTACAAAAAATCCAAAAAGTTTTCACCTCTAGAGCTGTATTATCTAATGAGGGAGACACTAGCCACATGTGAAAACTGAAATTTGGTTAGTTTTAGTTGTTGAAATAATATTTTAGATATGTTGGTTTAAATAAAATATAATATGAAAATTAAATTTTGTTTTTCCTTTTTTATTTGGTTATTGAAAATTTGAAAACTACATATTTAGCTTGTATTATATTTTAATCAACAGTGTTGCGCTAGAGCATCAAGCTTGATCATTATCCATAAAACACATGAAATTATTATTCTAAAGTCTAAATAGTTAAACAAGATCAGATTCTTTGGGGAAGATACTATCTCTTCAGTTTAGCTCTTTACTCAGGTTTATAAAATTAATTAGATGAGTCAAGTCTCTGTAAATGGAAACAGGAAATAAGATTTTAGCAAATTAAAAAAACCACAAAAGGACAGGTTTTCCATATTTGAAACCATGTGTATTAACAGCTCAAACGAAATTGTTAATTCCTATTTGGATGCTCTTCCTAGGTACACATTCACTGGAATCTACACCTTTGAGTCACTTATAAAAATCTTGGCAAGAGGGTTTTGCTTAGAAGATTTTACATTTCTTCGTGATCCATGGAACTGGCTGGATTTCAGTGTCATTGTGATGGCGTGAGTATTTTTGAAAAGTTGTTAAGCTTAAAAGAATGAAAATAGTTGTAGCACAAACCAGGTGGTTGTGACATATTTTAAATGCAGTTTGCTTATTAGCCAAATTAACTGTATGCCTCATATATTTTGAGAATACACATGAGAATACATACAGTAAGGTAAATCTATCTGGTAAATGAGCAACAATTACTTTCATGCCATACAGTCTTCCATCTCATCAAAATGAAGTTATTCATTGAGCATAATACCTCAACTGTACTTCGATTTCTTACAAACTTGCTCATATTAGTGAAAATTACATTGAAATAAGGCAACAAAATTTTATTCCTCAAAAGCAGCTTTCAGCATATGGCATGCTAAAGCGCATAGGAAGTCCATTTATTAAACTCAAGGGGCTCTATATGCCAAATCCAAATTTCATTCTTTATTTAGTATAAACTTTGCGAAAACTATCAGTAACTCTGATTTAATTCTACAGGTATGTAACAGAATTTGTAAGCCTAGGCAATGTTTCAGCCCTTCGAACTTTCAGAGTCTTGAGAGCTCTGAAAACTATTTCTGTAATTCCAGGTAAGAAACTGGTGTAAGAAGATAGGCTCCTTGTATCTCCAACTTTTCTTGTGTATTATTGTGTTGTGTGTGAACTCCCTATTACAGATACGTGACAGAGTTTGTGGACCTGGGCAATGTCTCAGCGCTGAGAACATTCAGAGTTCTCCGAGCACTAAAAACAATTTCAGTCATTCCAGGTGAGAGCTAGGTTAAACACTGAGGCTGACTTTAAATACACTGTAATAATAGTTAGGTGGAAATCACACTTAGATCATTAGACTTGTTTATTATTCTTGTTTGTCAACTTCAAGAATGTCCAATGATGTTCCAAGGCAGTTCAGTTCCTAAAATTTTAGAAATTACATGCTTATATAGAAAGTCAGCCTTTGAGTTTAACAGAGAATTGCATGAGTTATCTATAAAAATACTAGTTTTGTGCACGTGTGCTCTCTCTCTCTCTCTCTCTCTCTCTCATGTTTTCTCTCTCTTTTTGCATTTATGATGTAAAATTTTCTTTTACAATCTGGAAAAAGCTTTACTACCATGCCTTCACTAACTTACTTGGGTTTTACCATTCACTGCAGATCTATTCTGAAAATAGATCTCCTTTTATAAAGGAGAAAAGATTATTCTTCAACAGCATGGCATAGGATATTTAATACTTAAAAATTATTTTGTCCTTTGAATTATTGTTACGTGGAGGATGGTGTAAAGAATGGGTTGGAGGGAGATGCCTCAAGAAACACAATCTGAAATGAAAAATAACTGCAAGTTCTTCTTTAGATGTTCATGACAACACATTAAACCACACACAAAAAAGCTTCCTGCCTAGATATTTACATTTCCATTTTAAATCTCCAGAAAGCATAGTATTCATAAATAAAATCTGCTTTTCATCCATTTCCCAAACCATCTGGCTATCCATAAAGCTTTGGTGCCTAAATAACCAAGCAACCATTTACGGGAAAAGATAATGTGTGTGACTAAAAAGACATTGCAGATTATGACACTCCTCTTTGGATGACCTATTGCTGTCTCTCCTCAGGTTTAAAGACCATTGTAGGGGCCCTAATCCAGTCCGTGAAGAAGCTTTCTGACGTCATGATCTTGACTGTGTTCTGTCTGAGCGTGTTTGCTCTAATTGGTCTGCAGCTGTTCATGGGCAACCTGCGGAATAAATGCTTGCAATGGCCCCCAAGCGATTCCGCTTTTGAAACCAACACCACATCCTACTTTAATGGCACAATGGATTCCAATGGGATATTTGTTAATGTAACAATGAGTACATTTAACTGGAAGGATTATATTGAAGATGACAGTAAGAAATATTGCTACATTGTTAACCTTAGTGTTGCTGAATGACTTTTCAACTATAAATAGTTGAGGCTGTGGGGTTGAACCCATCTTTGTAAATATACTTCATTGTGTTGTCCACTTTGGAAATAACTGAGATAGTCACACTCTCATTTATTCCCAAGTAGGATATATATGAAATGAAATAGTTTATTCTTTATGTTAACAGGTCACTTTTATGTTTTGGATGGACAAAAGGACCCTCTACTCTGTGGAAATGGCTCAGATGCAGGGTAAGAAACACAATTTTTAAAAATGTGAACACTTTGAGAAAAATCAGATAGGAAAAAAGTACAAGGGTATTCTTACATGTATACAGTAGTGATGCGACCTACCTAGGAAGTACCTTCTCGGTGTTAGAGGACTGCTATCAGTTCTACACTCATGGTCATTAAAATCACCCCTCTGGGTGAAGATATTTTCTCCAGAATTCCATAGTTAAAATGTAGCTGATTTTTACCCTAAACTGTGAAGACCCATAGTCTTTTTTGTAAACCCATCAGACACGTTTAATAAATACAGGAAATATTTTGATTGATGTGGGTATGTGTTGATACGGGACGTTTTGCTGTGGCTGGAAAAGATCCAGAATATAACATGATCTTCAGCAGTTGGGAAACTGTTTTTGAGAGAGTTAGGTATTCTTGAAATAGCATGAAAACCCTATGTGCAAAAAAGCCAAGGGACAGATATATGTCAAAGGCATGTCTAGGTCTAAGTCTGCATGCCTAATGGTTCTTTTTGCTCTACAATAAGAGACACTTTTATATCTTAGTCATCCTGCTGATCACTCATACTTAACATATTTTCCCTAAGAGTATTATAAATTGATTTTAGGTCAGGGTGTAATATTTTTAGATGCCAAGGATGGCAACAGTTAGTGACTCTTAAACCACAGAATTTACGCAGAAGTATTTGGAGTCATCCTCGAAAATGGGAAACTTATGTGGCCATAAAGATCTAGGAGTATTATTGAAACTGTCTATCAGTCCTGGAGATGGTGTTTTGGGGGTGGGAGAGGAATTGTTTTTCTGATATCTTTCCTAACCTTTGTTAGGAGAATGTAGTGAATAAGAATAAGAATTCTAGAGTTCGTATATATCTGGATTCAAACCCTAACTCCATCATTTACAAATTCTGACTTTGGAAAAGTGTTCTAAGCTCTCTGTATCTGAGTTTACTTCTAAAATGTGGAGAGTAATACTGTCTCTTATGGTTGTTTTGGTGATTAATTACTTAATATACATAAAGCACTTGGTTTAGCACCTGGTCCATCATAAGTGTGTATTGCATTTTAGGTATTATTTTTTATTATTATGGTTAATCTAAAAGCCTCATAAAATTTTTTATAAGGTTGGATGATACATACTTTATCATTATTAAACCATAAGAATCACTTCTCTTTATTGAATACTTAGTATGGATTAGGTGATTTACATGGTAAAACTGATAGCCACTCTTGTTAAATATCAAATAAAATTCTAAAGAAATCTTTCCAATTTCAAGACTTCTTATAAGGATACAGTAATCAAGACAGTTACATACTGGGGAAGGAATAAATAAATATATCAATGGAACAGAACAGATGCCCTCCCCCCCCCCAAAAAAAAATAGACCCACACAAATGTAATCAACTAATTTTTGACAGAGGAAAATTCAAGTCAGTGAAGGCAGGAAAGTTTTTTGAACAAATTATGCTAGAGCAACTGGAAATTCATATGCAAAGAAATGAACCTAGATACAGATCTCACACCTCACATAGACCTAAATGTAAAATACAAAACCATAAAACTTCTTTAAAAAAGCATAGAATAAAATCTACATGACTTCAGATTTGGTGATAAGTTTTAGGCACCAATAATCCAACCTAGGAAAGAAAAAACTGATAAGCTGAACTTAATTAAAGTTAAAAACTTCTGCTCTGCAGAGATACTATAAAGGGAATGAAAAAAAAACAAGCCATAATTGGGAGAAAATGTTTGCAAAACATTTATCTGAAAAAAGACTTGTATCCAAACTATACAAAGCACTCAAAAAGAAAACAAATAATCAACTTAAAAATAGGCAAAAATCTGGACGCCCTACAAATGAACATATACAGATGGCTAATAAGGATATATAAAGATGTCAAACATCATTTGTCATTAGGAAATTAAAAATTAAAACAACAATGAATTACTACTCTATACCTACTAGAATGGCTAAAATTAAAAAAAAAAAGTAATACCAACTGCTGGTGAGGATGCAGAACAACAGGAATTCTCATTCATTGCTGGTGGGAATACAAAATAGTGCAACCGTTTTGGAAGACAATTTGGCAGTTTCTTACAAAATAAACACAGTCCAACCATATGATCCAGCAATTTCCCTACTAGATATTTAGCCAATTAACTTGAACATGCATGTGTGTATTTATAACAGTTGTATTCATAATCACAAGAAGCTGGAAACAATCAAGATGTCCCACAACAGGTGAATGGATAACTATGATGTATTCATCTAGCGAAATATTATTCAGTGATAAAAAAAATGAGCTATCAAGTCACATAAATGTGGCAAATTAATGAACTTTAAATACATATTAATACATGAAAAGAAAAGAAGCCCATCTGAAAAACCTATATTTGTCTGATTCAAATTACATGACATTCTGAAAAAGATTAACAATAGAAATGATTTTATAAAAATCAGTGTTTTTCAAGGGTTCAGGGTAGGGGGGTTAACTGGGTGATGTATGGGGAATTCTTTAGGGTGGTGAAACTTCTGTTTGATTCTACATTGATGAGTATTAAGCATTTGTCAGACTCATAGAACTTAACAGCACAAAGAGTTAACAGTGTATGCAAAAAAAAAAAAAGAAAAGAAAAGCATTGTATGTTTGGAATATCCCCGGTTGAAATACAGAATGTAACAAAGGGATACAAAATTACTTACAAAAGATAACCTCACTAAAGGAGTAAGAGAATAAGTGTTGATCTAAACAACTTTGGGAATGAGTGGAGTCTGTAAGGCAAAGGCAAAAAACAAAAAACAACAACAAAAAAACAAAGCAAGGAGATACATGTGTACACACATACACACACACTCATCCTGGGTTCTAATACTGTTCTCCAATAAAAGAAGAAGGACTTGTTGGAGAAATCATTGGTTCTAGAGCAGGAAATATAAAATATGGGTCTGAAGCATCTTGTAGTGCCACAGAGTAAGAAAGTGCTAAAAAACAAACAAAAACAAAACACACAGAACCATGGGGTTACATCAGAGATACTGGAGTCAATGGAAAAGCTCCCAATGACCAAAAGTGGGACAATTTAAGCAACAAAATAAATAAAACAATTAAATTAAAATTCAAAGTATGAAATGAATATCATGAGTACCTACTCATATAAAGAAATGATTGAATAAGTAAATAGATAAATGAGAGATAATACACAAATCCCCCATGCAAAAGAATTCCAAGTAATTTGTGTACATGCTCTAACCTTAAGAAGGTAGATCATAATTCCCCATTCCTAATATGTGGGCTGCACATAGTGACTTTATTCCAAAGAATGCACTATGAAAAAAAAAAGAAAGAGTAAATGTATAGTGGACAAACCTGACAAACATTACCTCCAATCAAGTGATGAAAGTTAGTATCAACAGTGATAAGTCATATTCATCATATGTACCCTTGATATGATGTGACAATAATAGTATTTTACCTCTCCCCAAATCCATCCCCAATCTAGTTACGAGAAAAATGTCAGACAAATCCCAATTGAAAGACATTCTTCAAAATACCTCAAAGTATTCCTCAAAACTATCAAGATAATCAAAAACGAGGAAAGTCTGAGAAAATTTATCAAAGGAGCCCAAATGGTGACTAAATGTAATGTATTATCCTGAATGGGATCTTGAAACATAAAAAGGACACTAAGGAAAAAGTGAGGAAACCTGAATGAAGTATGGTCTTCGGTTAATAATAATATATCAGTATTGATTGAAATGTACCACACTAATATATTAACAATAGAGGAAACTGAGGATGGAAACAGGGCATTGATCCTGGGCTCTCTGTAATTTTTCTGTAAATCTCAAATTACTCTAAAATACAAGCTTTATTTTATAAAGTTCTACAGAAGTGCCTATTGAAGCAGCTCAGCTCATTAAGTGGCTCCCTACCCTTTGTTTCCTGACCTTTCATTTTTAATTATTGATTCTTGCAACTTTGTAAAGAGCAGGATACTGACGATGTGAGAGGCAAAAGTGTGTGTTACTGCCTCTTTGCCATTCTAAATGTCTGCAAATCTGACTCCTTGTACCCCCGTTTTCTATTAGTTTTCCTAATAAATTTCATCTAATAACAGTATCACTGTAAGCAATTACCTAAAGTGCTCTGGAAATGAAGGCAAGAAAATTCATCATAGACAGCAACCCTGGGTTTTGACAATTCCTATAAACCAACATCAATTGGCTATAATTGCCGACCTGACACTGGCACCATTTCTCTCTCTTATAGCCAGTGTCCAGAAGGATACATCTGTGTGAAAGCTGGTCGAAACCCCAACTATGGATACACAAGCTTTGATACCTTTAGTTGGGCTTTCTTGTCTCTATTTCGACTCATGACTCAAGACTACTGGGAGAATCTTTACCAGTTGGTAAGTGACTTGTCCATTAGGGCTGCTACAACAATATACCACAACCTGGATAGCTTATAAATAACAGAAGTGTATTGCTTACAGTTCTGGAGACTGGGAAGTTTAAGATCAAGATGCCAGCAAGCTTCGTTCTGGCAAAAGCCCCTTTTTAGTTCATCAGCTGTCATCTTCTTGCTGTTTCATCACCTGCGTAGAGGGGCTAATCCCATTCGTGACAGCTCCACCTTCACCATCTAATCACCTTCCAAAGGCCCCACCTTCTAATACTATCATACTGGGCATTAGATTTTCAACTTAGCAATTTTCGGGAGACATAAGCATTCAGACCACAGCAGTAAGGTTCAAATTAACATATGTGAGAATTAATTTTATGAACATATATGAACTGACAAGTATCAATACTTGTTAATAACACTCTAGAATACAGAGGGGAGTCCAGTACAAAGCAAGTATGCCTAGAATCCCAACTGATCATTCAGCCGTACATGTACAATAAAAAACTTTTTATATGAAGGACATTCTTCTAGGAACAATGGATGATGCCAAGAATGTTCATGGCTTTGAGTTCATAATCTAGTTGTAGTTATAAAAAGAACATGTGAAAATATTTAAAAAATCAATTATATAAAAAATTTCAAGTTGAATTCATGGTTAATTGGGGCTAGAAAAGGAGGAAAGAAAGATGTTATCTCTAGATGATGTAGAGAGTAGGCTGCCATGGAAAGAGAACTCCATTGAAAGGAATTAAAGATAGTGTTCTTATTTGTTAATAGTGCCCCCCATTATGAACTCTAAGATTTTAGTGGGGTTTTGCATATATATCCAATATATACTCATTTGAAATGTGTATGTTTGTATGAAATGACACTATAGCCAAGCTTCAGACAATTTATATTATTTGTGTGTGAAATGTGTGTGTTTGTATCAGATGACACTATAGTCAACACTCAGATAATTTAAATATTATCTGTGTGTGTGTCCATGTGCCTGTGTGCACTTACACGTATTCATTTTAACACCAAACAAATCTTGGTCAAAATACAATGGATGCTAAAACGTATTCATCTCCTCCCTATCTAATAATGGTAATCAAATCTTTATTTGGGGACATTATAGAAAATACTGATGAAATTATCATTTGTTTCCCTAGACGCTACGTGCTGCTGGAAAAACATACATGATATTTTTTGTCCTGGTGATTTTCTTGGGATCTTTCTATTTGGTGAATTTGATCCTGGCTGTGGTGGCCATGGCCTATGAGGAACAGAATCAGGCCACCTTGGAAGAGGCAGAACAGAAAGAGGCTGAATTTCAGCAAATGCTGGAACAACTTAAAAAGCAACAGGAAGAAGCTCAGGTACTGAGTGATAATAAGCAAAGTTTTATTTTTATTGCTATTATTACTGTAAGTTTTAAGTAAGAATATTGTTGTAGCATAGAGGTCAAACTGGAACTAGTTTTTCATTTGGTATGCAGTCACTGTCATTAGAAATAAGAGAAAGCTACTCAAACCTAAATTTGTTTCTAAAGTTGAAATCAAAGAAACTTTTTGACATTATATATAAAGAAGTTACTTTGGGGTAGAAAACACATTCAGGATAAGGTAGACTATGAAAGTATATCACGAAACCTGAGGGGAGAATCTGACATTCAGTTTAATGTGAAAAGATACCTAACTGATATTTCCAACTACTCATGTTTCACCCCTAATTATAACACTTAAGGTTTTATTCTTAATTTAATTGATTTCAAATGTTAACAAGGAAACTATGTATACCTATTCTTAACCATTCTTCGGGTTTTCTGTAGCATAAAAGGTATTTGCTACAGCCCTATCAGGATATCAGGAAAGCATCTGCATTAGATGACAACTTTAAATTCTCATTAACATTGAAAGGCTATTTGAACTCAGGGCATGGTGAATGGGACATCCATGTCTTAAGGGAAGAGACAGAACAATACTTGCTTAAAAGGAAAAAAAACATAAATAAAAAAGTGAAAATCACGGGAAGACAGTAAAAGCTGATTCATGGAAGTAAGAGTTCCTCTACATTTTTACCAGTACATGGTTATGGTCAGTCTTATTAGCCCTTCTACTAAGTACCTCATTGTTTTATTCTGCATTTTCTTAATGGCTAATGATGTTGAGCATATTTTCACGTTCTTATTTTCTGTGTAGCTTCTATTGTGAAGTGGATGTTTAAATCTTTTGCCCATTTGTTTTTCAAAGTGGGTTTTTTGTTTTCTTGAGTTTTGAGTAGTCTTTATACATGCTGGGAATAAGTCCTTCAGTCCTTAATGATATATATGCTTTGCAGATATCTGCAAATTTGTCTTTTCTCCTAATCTGTAACTTGTCTTTTCATTCTAATACTATTTTTGGATAAAACTTAAATTTGGATGAAGTATACTTTACCAAGTTTTTTTGTTTGGTTGGTCATGCTTTTGGTGTTGTATCTAAGATATTTTTGCCAAATCAACATCATCAAGATTTCCTATTTTTATTCCTAGAAGCTTTACAGTTTCATGTTTTATATTTAGGTCAATGACCTTCCTTATGTGAATTTTTATGTAAGGCGCAATTTATATGTTAAGATTTTTTCTTTTGCATATGGATATCTAATTACTACAGCACCATTTGTTTTTGTTGTTGTTTTTCTCTTTTTTAAATTTAAATTCAATTAATTAACATGTAATGTATTATTGGTTTCAGAGGTACAGGTCAATGATTCATCAGCCATATATAATACCCAGTGCTCATTACACCACGTGCCCTCCTTAATGTCCATCACCCAATTATCCTATCCCCCTATCCCCCCTCCCCTCCAGTAACCTTCAGTCTGTTTCCCATGATTAAGAGTTTCTTATGGTTTGTCTCCCTCTCTGATTTCACCTTGTTTTATTTTTTCCTCTCTTCCCCTATCATCCTATTTTGTTTCTTAAATTCCATATATCAGTGAGATCATATGATAATTGTCTTTCTCTGATTGACATTTTTCATTTAGCATAATACCCTCTAGTTCCACCCACTTGCAAATGGCAAGATTTCATTTTTTTTTTTAATGGATGAGTAGTATTACATTATATATACACACCACATCTTCTTTAGCCATTCATCTGACAATGGAATCTGGGATCTTTCCATAGTTTGGCTATTGTGGACATTGCTGTTATAAACACTGGGGAGCAGGTGCCCCTTCAGATCACTGCATTTGTATCTTTGGGGTATATACCTAGTAGTGCAATTGCTGGGTTGTATGGTAGTTCTATTTTCAACTTTTAGAGGAACCTCCATACACTGTGCTCCAGCGTGGCTACACCAGCTTGCATTCCCACCAATAGTGTTAGAGGGTTCCCCTTTCTCTGCATCCTCATCAACATCTGTCATTTCCTGACTTGTTAATTTTAGCCATTCCGACTGGGGCAGCACCACTGTTGAACATTTGTTGAACACCAATTTCTTTTTTTTTTTAATTTTTTATTAACATATAACGTATTATTTGCCCCAGGGTGCATGTCTGTGAATCATCAGGCTTACACATTTCACAGCATTTGCCATAGCACATACCCTCCCCAATGTTCATAACCCTACCCCCCCCCACCTCCCAGCCACCCTCAGTTTGTTTCATGAATTTAGGAGTCTCTTATGGTTTGTCTCCTTCCCCATCCCATCTTGTTTCATTTCTCTTCCCCACCCCCCATAACCCCCTGCCCTGCCTCTCAAATTCTTCATATCAGAGCGATCATGTGATAATTGTCTTTCTCTGACTGACTTATTTCGCTTAGCATAATACCTT
>CM052810.1:114862011-114937516 GCA_028533885.1 Nasua narica | reverse complement strand
GCATCCTCACCAACATCTGTTGTTCTCTGACTTGCTAATTTTAGCCATTCTGACTGGTGTGAGGTGGTATCTCACTGTGGTTTTGATTTGTATTTCTTTGATGCCAAGTGATATTGAGCATTTTTTCATGTTGAACACCAATTTCTCCACTAAATTGCCTCTGAACTTTGTCAAAAATCAGTCGTCCAGATGTGAATGGGACTATTTCTAGATTCTACTCTGTTCAATTGATTTCTCTTTACAGCAATACACATTCTCTTTATTACTGTAGCTGCTTAATAAATCTTGAAATCAGATATTATAGCTCTCCAATTTCTTTTGCCAAAGCTAGTTTAGCTTCATAGGACTTCTGGAATCACCTTGTCAATTTCAGTTCCATTAGTTTCTATTGCTATGTCTTCAAAGTTTATCTTTTCTTCTGTAGTGCCTGCTATACCATTAATCCCATAAAGTGCACTTTTCATCTCAGTTTTTGTAGTTTTCATCTCTAAAACCTTGACCTGTGCCTCTTTTATATTCCCCATGTCTCTAATATTTTGAACACAAACAATATAGTAACTGTTTAAAGTCCTTAAAGCCCCTTTCTTCTAATTCTAACATCTGTGTCAGATCTTGATCAGTTTTAAATTTTTTCTTCATTACTTGTCATATGTTCCTAATTTTTTTTTTTTTTGCATTCTTGATAATTTTCAATTGAATTCCAGACACTGTTAATTTTACCTTTTTGGGGCGCTGGATATGTGTGCATTCCTATAAAGATTCTTGATCCTTATTTGGGGACATTAGTTACATTACTTATAAATAGCTTAATCCTTTTCCATTTCTAAACCTCTGGAGATCTGTTAGGTAGAACTAGCAGAGCATCTAATCTAAGGCTAACTATTCCCTACCACGGAGTGAAGATCCTTTTGAACACTCTATCCAGTGCCCCATTAATGAAGTGTCTTCAAAACCAGTTTTACATGTATTTTGTTTATTTTACTGGTTGTTTTAGGAGGGAGAGCAAATCTCTTAGCCAGAAGCAGTAGACCAAATAACTTTTGTACATAATGACTTTTTGATACATAGTGGTTTTTTTCAGATGGACAGTTCATTTAAAGCATTATTTGAATGACAGTAGATTTATAGATCAATGAGTAGAGTCAAAATTTAGGTTTTTAATAATTCTGAGTTACTCTTAAGATGCACAACATATAGTATTAAGTCCTTTTTTTTCTGAGGCATTTTTTTGGTGAGACAGGGACTTGACAATGAATTGTTTAACTGATTACCCAGGCCAACCATATTCTTAGTATTTGTTAAACATGCTGGCTTTGCTATTTTCATCTTACCATTGGGTACAGAGTAGTATCATGGTTATATTTTAGTGATTTTATAAGGAAAGCTTTAAATAAGTTTGGTGATACTTAAAAATCTTATAAAAATATACCTCATGCTTGCCAGAAAGGTCTACTGCATTTCAAGTACTTAAGAGTTTATTTCAGACCACTATAAATAAAACACATTTGTAAGTAATGAAGTACATTAGCTACTTACAGGGCAAATTATTTATTTCAAAGCTTTAAATAAATATGGAAAATAATATTGTAGGTTGTATATAAATGTATTTTAAAGCATTGGATTATTCTATTATCATTTATAAAAAGAAACAAAGCAACGTGCTTGAAAATACTATAGTACAGGAGTAAGAATACATTCTGAAATTTACCCACTTTAGGGTAAAATATAGCATCAATTAAAAGAGTAAAAGCTTTTAAATTTAGAAGTAAAAGTACACAATGTCTATTAGAAGTTTAAAGAATCTAATTATCTACATCCTAATTAGGTCAACTAAAAATGTGTATTTTTTTTTCACTTAAAAGTCAGTTATTGGATTCCAGTGATGAAATCATGATTTGGCTCAGCTTTAGCTTCATATGTACAAAAATTACACTGATCTACACTGATCCTTGGGTAACTGATCCCAGTGTTTTAATTTGCACTGGGATGACACAGTACCAATCCAATTTTACCTCCTTATTGAGAACACAGGTAACAGTGCCCAGTAAATAGCCAATATTGAAACAGAGGAAGGTGTTGGAAGCAGACACAGAGGGAGATGTAGTCTACCCATGAGATCATCGGTTCTCTACTATAACTTATGTCTTACTAACCACCTGTCACTCTTCAAAGGTATCGTCTAGCCAATGACTTCATGAAGCCTAGAATCACTTCCATTTCCATTTAATATCTGTTGAAGGGCCTCCTAATGCTAGTCATTGTTTAGACATTAAAAAGTAACAATAAGCTCAGTGAACTCACAAATCAAGTGTAACTTTAAAGGATGACTGAAGACAAAACCCAACAAAAAAAAATGTTTTATACTAAATCATCATAACTGTGTTTTGCATTTAATTTGTGATCTTTAAATGCTTAATGGTGCCTTACACAACATATCCCACAGCAGCGTATATAAGTCTGATAGGAAAAATTTTATAGTAAGCTTTGGGACACAATCAGAAACATTGGCATTTAAGAGAGCTAACATAATTAGAGGTAAAATTGAAACAGGTATTATAGTTAATAATGTCTTGTAATTTTGAATGGGTTTTTTAAACTGGATTTATGCTTAAAGTGAAGTATAATTACAAGCAGTCATGTGGATTTATTTCTTAAGGACACACAAATGCAGTGAATTATAGCGCTTATGTTGAATCACACAGAAATGTTATAAGAACTAAATGTTATTCCTTGAGTAAATATTAAGCATATATTTGTTATTTGTTACAAGAGGAATTCATCAAGGGGCACCTGGGTAGCTCAGTCAGTTAAGGACCCTTCGGCTTAGGTCAAGGTCCCGGGGTCCTGAGATCAAGCCCCACATTGAGCTCCCTACTCAGTGGGGAGTCTGCTTCTCCCTCCCCTTCTGCTGCTCCCCCTGCTTGTGCTCTTCCTCTGTCAAATAATTTTTTTAAAAAAAAAGAGGAATTCATCAACCCAGTGAAAGAAATACTCCTAGTCTAAGTAAGCAGAACATTGGTCTGTCCACAGAGATGGGTATAAACAGGTACAGACATAAGAGATGACAGGAAACATCTGCCTTTGAGGGAATCTGCACATCACTGGCAGTGGAACAAGTGACAGATTGAGTTGATACGTGACACAGAAAATGTGTTGTGTCGGGAGGTTACCATTGTTGCCTTAGAAATGCTTCAGTTTTGAGTTACTTGAACTGTTATCCAAAATAGGTAGGGAAATCATGTCTTATGCAAAACAAATTCTGGAAGTGATTTAAATGAACATGAGTTTCAGGATTATGGCAAAGGAATATTACTACCACTTCCTTTGTTTCTAACTACAAACAAGTCAATAAGTGATTAATACTATGTGTTGCACTGTGTTACCGTGTATACAAAGTGGAAAGAAGAATTAAGGAATTTATTTGGATAAAAATAAATATATGTATATTCATTCTTTCAACAAGTGCTGTATATTATGTATTTTCTATGTATGAAGTACTAAGCAAGTTCATTTAACTTGCTACAAATAAGTGCCTCATTTATTCACTTTATTTTATATATATTTACATTAGCCTCATTCATATTGACAAAAGGCCTTTAATATTTCTCAACTTCCATTACTGGCATTAAAAGTGACATTAACAATCAAGAGTTCAAAAAAAAATCTCATTATATGACTGTACGTAATTCCATAAATACCCAAATTCTGATTTACTGTTCCCATTCAATAGCTAGGCATTGTCTTATACTGAGTCGTAAATTGAATATAGTATTCAATATAAACAAATATCTGTTTTACATTTTATGTACATTTACAATGCTTCGCCCAACACACATAGTTAATACTATATGTAGTACTATGGTTCCCAGCCCTGGGATCATGACAATCCTAGAGAATTTGTATTTATAGCACCTTTATTTTATTTTTTTTAAAGAATTTATTTATTTATTTGACAGAGAGAGAGAGAGATCACAAGTAGGCAGAGAGGCAGGCAGAGAGAGGGGGGAAGCAGGCTCCCCGCTGAGCAGAGAGCCCCATGTGGGGCTCGATCCCAGGACTCTGAGATCATGACCTGGGCTGAAGGCAGAGGCTTCACCCACTGAGCCACCCAGATGCCCCAGCACCTTTAGTTTAAACCTTTTTTTTTTTTCTAATTGTAGTTGAAATGAGATTCAGAAATGGAAGCTACTGTGGAGGGTTTGCTTCTCCACGGGAAGAAAAAACCAAAAAGCATGTGTTGTCAAACTCACTATAAATAGTTTTATCTTCTTTCCTAAAATGTTTCTATTATACAGACCATCCTGACACATAATCTTTTACAAAACCTTGAAAATTCAAGTCTATATAGGTCTTATTCTTCCCCCACCCCCACCCCAGTGTTGGAAACAATTGACAGCATAATGCCTTTTTCATCTTTATTCACCAAACATTCGCTGGACACTTTTTATATCAGGCAACCTACTAGGCAATGTGTACAAATCCGTTTAACAAAATTCCTATCTAGCATATATCTAGTGGAGAAAATAAAACAAAATGGGTACATAAATTAGAGCTGTTTGTATTTAGTAATAACATATGTAAAGAGTTGAAAGAGTATTCTCATAATTTAATGATTTCCACTTCCATGATTATATTTAAAAACAGGAATATACTTAATGAGAACTCAGCCTTGATAGGAACTATATCACTGTTTCATATCCTCTACTCATGGTTAGATCACTTCCAGTCTAAAAATACTATTCATTACAAAACAATCTGCCGTGCTTCACCTTAGAGCTGATAATTTCTTTAGTATATACAAAAATTCAAAATGATTAAATATACTTAGTGCTGAAACATAAAAATATTTAAAAAAGATCTCATAATCCCTTAAACAATTATTTCAGGTACTTACTAACATTGATATGTTAATCATTTGCTATTTATAATAATAACAGATATTTTACAAACATTAAAAAAATTAAAATTAAAAGTGCAATGTAATAAATTAATCATGTCAATCTCTGGGATTAACATAACCCCAGGGATGTGAACAATAGTACTAAGGGAAGTCAAATGGAGGAAGAGGTCAAGCGAGTCAATATAGACCCACTACTTCTTTCTAGTGGTAAAATAGTAGACACTTTAAATACTTTTAGTTCACAAAAAGAGAAAAGAAAAAGTCTTAGATCTAGATTTAGAAGGAAAAAATACCACTCAGCTGTTCACAATCACATGTGGGAAGAACAAGCCTGTGGATGGAATTGGAATAGTAATCAGACCAGCAACCACCACTAGAGAACATTTGCTTTTAAAATGTAGAAGATATATTTAAGAGAGCAATTTTCCTTGAAAATGGAGCTAATCTCAAAAGAGTTGGTTTTTTTTAAAGCCTCTCCAAGAGATGTGCTAAACTAGACTTTTCCTGCCTTAATGCACAGGTTAGCATATTGCTTTATACTATTTCAAATTGTCATTATTAAGTAAACTCTCTAAGACACAATGAAATGACCAGAAGACACAATGTTTACCTATTGTTAACAGTCTCAATGACAACATTTGTACCATAGTCAACTGTTTTCAAAATTACTTGGTGTAAACAGTGCCTGGCTTTGTCTTTGAACAGGCAGTTGCAGCAGCATCAGCTGCTTCAAGAGATTTCAGTGGAATAGGTGGGTTAGGAGAGCTCCTGGAAAGTTCTTCAGAAGCATCAAAGTTAAGTTCTAAAAGCGCTAAGGAGTGGAGGAACAGAAGGAAGAAAAGACGACAAAGGGAGCATCTTGAAGGAAACAACAAAGGAGAGGGAGACAGGTTTCCCAAATCTGAATCTGAGGATAGTGTCAAAAGAAGAAGCTTCCTTTTCTCCATGGATGGAAACCGACTGACTAGTGACAAGAAATTCTACTCCCCTCATCAGGTATGGTTTTCTACGAAGTGCTCCGGTTTGTTCTGTCATTGCTATTGCTTTGTAATTACTGTATTTTGTTTTGGTATATTTTTGTAATATCTGATGTAAATGAGGGACAGGGAACTAACATTTAACATGATTCTTTAATTTGTATCATAAGCTGTTTTTAAAAGAGACTTTTATTAAACCATTAATAACTTTTAAGGCAATCAGCTTTAAACAACACTATTTTGAGACCATGTTTCTTAATTTTCTGTTTTTGGAGGGTGAGAGGGGTAAAACTTAGCTATCAGACTTCCCTTCAGCGAGAGTTTTAAAATTTTTTGTTTACCTTTTTCATTTTGAGACCTCAAATGAATTTATTATCTCTGCATACGGGTGTCTGCCTTTATTATCTGAGGTTGTAATTGCCACATATGCATGAATTTTGAAAGAAATGGCTCTGGATTTTGCCTTGATCTTTTGATATGTGAACCGTGCTGTCTTAAGTCTCCATTATGCTGACATGCTGTCATTTTACGAGACATTAGAATGAAATGATGACCTACATGCTCTTGGAAGAGCCCTAAACTGAAGACAGTTTTTTTTTGCTCTGAGTTAACGCCAACTACACAGTTCTTCAGCCTATTTTCAAGTCAAAGAGGGAAAGTAGTTTTAACTCTGTTAATTCATTTTATGGGTTGCATAATGTAAAGAGTAAATAATTATGAACTCTGTGATAAGTACCATTATGACTTTGAACACTACTTGGTTCCACTAGAATTTCATGTGCTATGAATTATTAACTCTTCTAATCATATTAATCTGGGTTAGAATTACCCTAAAAATAAGGCTTTGAGCGACACTATATAATTAAGATAAAGTAAAAAACTATATATCAACCAAGAAGTATTATATCCTTCTTATAAAGAACAAAAACCTTTTTAAAAATTGGGAGTGATAAAAAAAAATTGGAGTGTATTAAGCACAAATTCAACATAGTGTTTAGCTCTTGGTTGGGAGGAAAGAGCATATGCAAGTTATCAATGGGTGTTTATTATTTATATTGAATATATAAACAAAATTTTAAAAAATAAACTACATATTAATAACTTGAATTCTCACAGTAGGACAAAATAGACGTGCACACATGAGAAGTTAAAAGATAAAAACCATTTCCTTCAGATAATGCCAATATCAAAAGGTTCAATTATTATCTTGCATAAAACAAATATAAAGTATGGCTTAAATAAGTACAACACATTTGGGATTAACTGGAAGCTCTACTGGGCAAGTTAGTTTCTCTGACCACATTTTTTTTTGTCACCTTGATATTTTAGCATTATTAGGACTATAGGAGTCATTAGGATTAGGAGTATTTGACAAAATACCATAATGACTGACGTCAAAGAGGCTTGAGTTCATATCTCAACTCCCAAGTGAGTTCTGTGACCCTACTCAAGTGACTTGTATTTTTATAAGATTTCTGTAAAAGGGGATAATAACATCTACCTTAAAGAGTTGCGCAAGATTAAGCAATATATAGAAACCTTATGTGACAAATAGTAAAGCTCTTATTAAGTTAAAATTAGTGAATGATTCCAAATGAGGGAAACTAAAATCTTTTAAGTAGTTGCAATTATCACAAAGGTGTATGCACAATAGCAATATTTACAAAAGCATATTTATATGTTTTTGAAAACAGTATTGTTTCCATCATCGTTTCATCACCATGCTCAAACAGAAACTGCATTAGTTCATTTAGCCAGTCAACGAATATTTATTGACCACCTACTATGTGGCAGAAATAGTTCTAGAAAATGAAAAGACTTCGTGAACCAAAGGATACAATTCACTGACTTCATGGAAATTTATACTAAAGAAGACAGACAATAAATAAGATGAATAAGTTACAGACTATGTTAGAAGGTGAAAGTGCTATGGGAAATAAGAAGCAAATCACGAAAAGGGGATCGGGAGCACTACGTGGATGTAAAAATTTTAAGTGAGTGGTTTGGGAATTCTTCACTATAAAGGAGACATTTAGGCAAAGATTTGTAGGAAGGCAAAGGAAGAGATTATCTCATTGAAGAGGATCCCAGACTCATGGAAGAGCCAAGTGTACGGCCCTGGCACAGCACGATGCCTGGAAGGCTGAAGGAGCAGCTGCGAGGCCTATTTGAGTGAAGCACAGAGAGGCAAGAGCAGAGAGAAGTTAGGTGGCAGCCAGCGTTTTAATACTACAAACAGAATCAGTATGTTATATATAGTTCATTTTATGGTATTTATAGATAGATAGTAAGTAGGGAGATAAATAGGTAGAAAAATGGACAGACAGATGGGAGATATTTCAAAAGTAAAAGAAAGATCCTATGAACATTGATATTTACAAATCCCAGTAGAGATAGGCAGGGAGCATTAACACAACTCACAAGCAAAAATATAACAGAAGCAGTATACAATTTCTGGCTGTATAAACAAAAAAGGGCTCTGTGATAGTAAAGAGAATCAGTGAAGGTAGTAGGAATAGGAAGCATAAGACGCACATGGCATGCATTTAAAACAAATTTATCTTCTGAAAATGTCTAGGCAGAAAGGCCACAAATTATGGGTATGCTGCCCTCTACTAACATAAATTTTTAAATGTTATTTCACATTTATTTCATTATTTTATCTTCAAATAGATAAATCATGTTCATAGTACAACATGAAAAGGTACTTAAGGGTGTACAATGCAAAATGAATCCCCTCCAAAGATTTTAGCTATGTTGTTTGGACACACCGCAACAATTTATTTTAAACCATAAGGTTTGCTGCTATAACCAGGTATAGTTGTTGATTTATTGAAAACATTGATAGGAATAGATAGTTAACTTGACATGCTAGTAAGTATTTCCAATACTCACTTTACACGTTTCCACTAGAACATCTTTACATTCTCTGCATCATCTTCTATCTGGACTTTTCCCAACTGACTTCAAGTTCAGTCCCTACATGCAGGATTGTGTTTTACATACCTAATTACTTCTATTTTCCTTTTTGTTAATGAAAATTATAAGAGAGAAAGTTCATATTTACCTTCTTGGAACAAGGCAAAAAAATAAAGATACCTGGGATTCATGTTTTGCCATGCCTGAAGCAAAGAAAAATGGCCTTTTGGTCCTTAAAGCATAAAAGCTTGTTTTCCTTAGAGAAAGGGCTGCCACAGCTGTGGGTATTTCCTCTACTTTGCTGCATCTTCTAGTGTGTTATTTTTGGTTTATTTTCTCTGAATACTATTTTTGTTATCTTCTTTTTCAGTCTCTGTTGCCTTGAAAGCTGTGCTCACACCCATTATTATACTTTCCAAAGAGTGAATAGAAGTTTCAAATAAACTCAAAATTCTGGAACGCCTTTGAAAACACCACAACATAAAAACATGCAAATTAAAGGCATGTACCAGATACATTTTAAACATGCACACATACCATATACTCTCAACCAATGTCATACAGACTGATTTTCAGTTTCCAAAGACAGTCACTGAACATACGAATATTAAGATGATTACACTGAATCATCCTAGGGATTAATGCAAGACAAAGTATTCTTCTAGTACCTGCATTAGAATCACCTGGAATGTGTACTGAATATTCAAATTCCAGAGTCCTATCCCCTCCTTACTGAATCCCAAGTCAAAAAAAAACTGGGACTAAAAATACACACTAAAGTTTTGAAACACAAGTCTGATAATAGCCAGTATTATACTGATAGTTAAAATTGAGTCTAAGAAGATTAAAACATTACCATTCTTTATTACTGGGGGTTGAGTTTAAGTCTTCATGGTATCTGATTTCTTGATCACTTTGATCAACTAGAAAATCAGTCCAACTACTCTCTGACACTGGGTAGCCAACTGTGTGCAAACTGAGAGTCACAAAGGCACAGTCTTGGGTTGGACAAGCTGGATAATGAATAATAGTTCCTGTGGATATTTTAACTAAGTCCAAAACAAGAGCGCATTTCTTAATGAATAATATCTTTCCAGAACATCACTGTGACAGAGGGCAACAACGATTATTCTGGTGCTTTGCAGTTTGGGAAAAGCCATAAAAATAAAGCTAAAAATGGGGCCTAAGAAAATCAGCATGACCTAATTAGGCAGAGGATCCAAAAATAAATCTGATGGAGTCTGTCTTTCCTATGTTTTTTTCCCACTAAAATTATTTTATTTGGCTTTATACTGACGTTTGGAGGAAGAATGGTAAGGTACAGGAATATTTGCTGTGGCCATATGGATATGTATGCATATGTGTGTACATACATATACATATATAAATATATATACATATATATAAAACCCTGGCTATGAAGACAGGTAGGAAAGGTCACGAGAGTCCAAGCAGGGGGAGCAATGGGGAATGTCATTGTTAACGAAGAGGAGAGTAAACAAAGATTCCACAGACTGAATACAGGTATTTTTGAAAACTATGACCAAGGCTAGAATAGAGATATTTGGGGCTGCAAGTTTAAAATTCATCCAAAAGGTGAAAGAATGGATTTCATGTTAAATCTTCATTTTCTAGTACCAAAAACCATTTACTCAATTTATTTGTGAACACATATAATAAAAAAAGTTCTGAATCATCCAATTCCTTTTAATAAAATTAAAGTGAGATCAGAAGGATAAGCTGTCTTCCACATCACCCTCTTTGGTAAAGGCATGAATATATGTCTTGCTTTTTTAATCTGGAGTTGAATTTTAAGTAATAACAGCAACTTATATGGCACTTTAGGAATTCTTTCTGTTGTGTTTGTTAGGAAATATATTCTCTTAAGGTGAATCACTAGTAGCTATTTGGGAAACTATTAGCAAATTTGGAAGAGCATCATAGGTAAGTTTCATGATTTTATTCCCACGTGGACAGAGACAAAAAGATCCAGAAAAAGAGTAAACTAATTTCCGTTTAGAATTCAAAAGAAGAGAACAGAGGGATAAAAGTTTTATTTTTAAATCATTATCTAGAAGTAATGTATTTGGTACAGATATTTTAAATTTGAGCCAACAATCTCTCTTGAGCCATAACTTATTTTTCAAGTTGGATGCCCTCCAGACCATAGCATCTCAGAATAAAAGCCATCTACTATTTGTTTAACCACCACTTCCTCCAAAAATGAATTATTTGTCCTTTCCAGAATCAGGTTCAGACCGGTAACATTATGATAACAAAATCCAGTATTAAAGTTAGGATCAAATGAAATGGTTGTGCACTCAGCAAATTGCAAATTAGGATTCTCAGTCAGAAAAAAACACTCTTTATACTTAAATTTGTATTGTGGTCTTTAATAAAAATATCAAAATGTATGTGTTCTCTATAAACTTGATTACCTCTTTTTAAGAGCGAGACTATTCTAATCCAAATGCAAATCGATTCTGCTATATTAAGACTTTTGTTAAGTAACTGTGTTTCCCTGTCCGCCCCCCACCGCAATTCCTTTCTTCCTTGCTCTCCCCAGTCTCTGTTAAGTATTCGTGGCTCCCTGTTTTCCCCACGACGCAATAGCAAAACAAGCATTTTCAGCTTCAGAGGTCGAGCAAAGGACGTCGGTTCTGAAAATGACTTTGCTGATGATGAGCACAGTACATTTGAAGACAGCGAGAGCAGAAGAGACTCACTGTTTGTGCCACACAGACATGGAGAGCGACGCAACAGTAACGTTAGTCAGGCCAGTATGTCATCCAGGATGGTGCCAGGGCTTCCAGCAAATGGGAAGATGCACAGCACTGTGGATTGCAATGGTGTGGTTTCCTTGGTGGGTGGACCGTCAGCTCTAACCTCACCTACTGGACAACTTCCGCCAGAGGTGATAATAGATAAGTTAGCTACTACTGACATTACACATCAATTTGAAATAATCAAAGCCTGGGCGGGTTAGCCTGTTATACCATCCTGCTTCCCCAAAATGAAATGCCTCAAAAATAATATACAATTTATTGAATGAAAAACAATAAATCTTTAGAACCAATTGAATTGTATGGGACCATTAGCTTTCAAATGCCTTAGTGTTTTTAGAGTCTGAGAGAAAACATATCTGCAAATTCAGTAGACCTACCAATACAAAATAAGGGGCACTGTGACAACTAAATTGTTATTGTAAATGTATGCTCACATAGAATTATATAATATTTATTTATATTCTGGAAATTTAATATACTTAAAATTTAGTATTATCATGACCAATATATGGATAATAGACAGTTTCCACACAAATATCAGTATTACAGGAATGCTAAAATGTTTTGATATGTATTAAAACGACTCTAAAATGTTTTGATTTCTTATAGGTTGGCATATAGAAATAATCAAAGAAATCTCAGGAAAGCACACACATTTCATTGTACATCTGTGTTTGTGCATGGAAAAAAATTGGCCCATATATGTCAATATTGTCAACATAGCTTCAAAGAAAACAATTAGGCCTTGCAGCATTATAATCCTATTATTTTGGGTGGAGAAGATTGATCTGATTATTAATCATTGAAACAAGCTGAAAATAATCTGCATTTCAGTGAAATGAAAAAATATATGACTTTAGCATGCTTATGAAAATGTCTCTGAAAATTCCACCAGGTTAATTAAAACATTCCTGCAACAAATTTGCCCTATACGATTGCATCTAACTGGTGAATTCTTGTTAAACACTATCACCTGTGATAGTTTTTTAAAAGTGTTTACAACTTAATAAACTCAATATGTTATTATTACTTGAAAGTTATTATCTGGAAAAACTGCATGTAGCATGATTTTCCAAAGAAATGCTATGTGGTATTGTAGTATTCAACGAAAGGGTGGTTTGAACCATCAGTATTTGGTTTGCAGGGCACCACCACTGAAACGGAAGTCCGAAAGAGAAGGCTAAGTTCTTACCAGATTTCAATGGAGATGCTGGAGGATTCCTCTGGAAGGCAAAGAGCCATGAGCATAGCTAGCATCCTGACCAACACAATGGAAGGTAAGAAGAAAGACATGAGATAGTCAGCTTTATATGATTATATGCTTTGTGGAACTATTTCTTCTTCTCACAGAATTACCAAAGTCAATTACCCAAGATCAGAATGGTATAACAGACCTAAGTAGATGATATATAATATATAAAATACAGTATTATTACACTGGTTACAAAAACTAATACTGTTCCTTTTTCTTTTTAATGCCTTATCTTGTCTGCAGAGTGGTAGTCCCCTATTCCATATTATGTCAGTGAGTTTTTATCATTGTTACATTATCCTTAAACAATCAGAATATACACTTCCTTTCTTAAGTCTTGCATGTAAAAGCACAAGGAAATATCTCTTTCAAGCTTTAGTCTGTTCTCCGGGCGGGAGGTAGTGATGTGGTGGGGGGAGGCATGTGAATGAACTGAACAAATGAAAACCTGTTTTCAACACAAAGAAAAGATCTAAGAAAAGACCCTCAGAAAAGATCTCTTCTCCATCTTCCATATACCCAGAAGCCATTACATTCCTCCAAAGGAGAGCTTACACAAACGCTTGTGGATTTTGACACATGGGATTGGGCAGCAACTATTACTCCCCCTCTTCATTCATTAAATAATTCTTCACTTCATAAAGTTTGGAGGGTATTACACTAGTTTTGCAATTTTATAAGTCTTTTATATAAGTAGTATTTAACATGTGTTCTTCAGAAAATATCACTTACATTTTGTATCTTGTCCTGTTGGTGTGTATGATATCTGAACAGTCACTTAATAATTATAACAAGTTTCAACTATTAAAATTACTAGCAACTTTTAAAAACATTTTATGTTAAAATTCTGAAAGATATGAGTAATATGAATAACATGAGTAGATATGGGTGTGAATCTATACTAAAAAAGGACATTCTATATTCTCATTGTGTGCAAGATTAATGCTGATATGGAGACCATCAGAAGAGAGAACTGGTCCCACACATTAATAATAAGGATCACAGCTTTAGACAGTGTTCTTAAATAGACACTTTCAACAGAAATAATCAATGTTTGATACATTTACTATTTCTGTAAGGCTTACTTAAAATTTGTTTTGGGGCACCTGGGTGGCTCAGTCAGTTAAGCGTCTGCCTTTAGCTCAGGTCATGATCTCAGGATCCTGGGATCCAGCCCAGCATCCGGCTCTCTGCTCAGCAGGGACTCTGCTTCTCCCTCTCTCCCCTCATGCTCTCTCTCAAATAAATAAAATAAGTAGTAAAAAATAAAATTTATTTTAATAAAAATAATATGGCAATATAATCAATAATTACCTAGTTATTAGGTAATAAAGTTAGTTAATTTGAAGCAAAATTTTAAATTGATGGTATTTATTTTCTGTATTTCATTAAAAGAGAAAGATGTTTATATGAAATTTAAATGAATATTTTGTGAAAATATCTAATGGGATTGCCTTCTCAAGTTTGTTAAGCTAAGTAATATGAACTTCCATTCCCAGGTAGAAACACTGATTTTACAAAATAATGTAAAATCTATAGCAAAAACAATTCATTTTTGTTATTTACTACTCTTCCTCTTTATTATTCCCTAGAACTTGAAGAATCTAGACAGAAATGTCCACCATGCTGGTACAGATTTGCCAATGTGTTTTTGATATGGGACTGCTGTGATGCATGGTTAAAAGTAAAGCACCTTGTGAATTTAATTGTTATGGATCCATTCGTTGATCTTGCCATCACTATTTGTATTGTCTTAAATACCCTCTTTATGGCCATGGAGCACTACCCAATGACTGGTCAATTCAGTAGTGTATTGACCGTAGGAAACTTGGTAAGTTCATTTAAAGTTTACTTATTTCCTTTGGTAGAGGTAGGAGATATAGACAAAAGAAAAAATCCATTTGTACTGTGTAGGGAATCTCAGCAGTAAGATCTAAAATTCAACTGGTATGGGGGCAACTAGGTGGTTTAGTCATTAAGCATCTGCCTTCGGCTCAGGTCAAGATCCCAGGGTACGGAACCGGGCTCCTTGCTCAGCAAGAAGCCTGCTTCTCCTTCTAACACTCCCCCTGCTTGTGTTCCCTCTCTCCCTGCCTCTCTCTCTCTCAAATAAATAAATAAATAAAATCTTTAAAAAATAATAATAATTGGGGTGCCTGGATGGCTCAGTGGGCTAAAGCCTCTGCCTTGGGCTTAGGTCATGATCTCAGGGTCCTGTGATGGAACCCCACATCGGGCTCTCTGCTCAGAGGGGAGCCTGCTTCCCCCTCTCTCTCTGCCTACCTCTCTGCCTACTTGTGATCTCTCTCTTTCTCTGTCAAATAAATAAATAGAACATCTAAAAATAAATAAATATATAAACTAATTAATTAATTCAACTGGTATGAATGTTGATTGCTCAGACCAATGTCCATGCTAATTGACCATAGTGCCTTACCAGTTGTAAGCTCCTTAAAATTTTTACCAAGATAAAAAAAAAAAAAATTACCATGATTCTCACTGAAATATAGGCCCAGAAAAATCATAATCTAATTCTGGCCCCACAAAAATACAGTTTTAATATACATAGCCTCTGAAGAAATCATGTCCATTGAAGGAAATATATAAAGATTGATTTTTGTACAAAAAAGGACATAGTTGTTTCAAATTGAATTACTTAATAAAATGCTTCAGTAGTATTCACACAAGAGAAATAATTAGTGAAAATGAATTTGTAATTTAGTCACACTTTTCGTTCAAATTATTTGAGCAGGCATCTGTGTATGTATATGCTGACATGTACACTTCCTCCTTTATATGAGAAAATTGAAATGGATAAACAAGTAATAGTAGGATTACCCAAGAGCTTCCTTTTTGGCACAAGATATAAACAAACTCAAACTAGCTTAAAGGAAAATTAAAAACTGACTCCTAGAATGGAAAAAAAAGATGAACTACCAAACCATATAAAAGGTAATTTTGCACTTGAACTTCAGGAAATGCTTTAACCAAGAGTTTGGATGTAGCCCAAATGTTCACTTCATCTTTTGTCTCTGGGTCAGGAAACATGCTCAGCCATAACTCACTGGTTTTACAACTTGTAACCTCTGCACTGGAAAAAAACTGTATCTTTTTCAGTTCTAGTTCAAAGACTCACCATAGGACTCTTGTTTGGCATAGCTAAGGTCAAGATGCCCACTGTTGGTTTAATGAGAGGCAGAAGGTGGAGCCATGTGAAAACATGAAAGACCTGAGCAATCATACAGGTGGAGGAACAATTCCTAACAGAAGTTGAAAAGGGAATATTGGGCAGGCAATTACATAAATGTCTACCCAGTAAGTAACCTCAACTTTACTCCATTATTTGACTTAATGGAACACCTACCAGATTCTTGGGATTTTCTTCATCTTTGACACCTGTGAATGGATTTTTTTGAATGATTATTCCCTGATCTTTCCAATCACTCCATGTCTGCCTTCTTTTCTGGACTTCTTATGTCTACTAAGGCTACATTTTCCACTCAATGTTTTTATGTACTCAGCAACTGTAGGAATTATCTACTCTTGCGGTATAACCTGTGCCCTGGTCCTATATTTCCGACTGTTACAGAACGTGGTTTAAGGATAACTTTAAATACAATGTGTGACAGCTGAAAGATCATCTTTCTCCCAGCTTATTGAAAGTCCTAACTATCTCAGTTCAGTCTAGTGTTACCTCTAGTGGTAGCCTCCCAGCTTCAAAGAGCCTTCCAACTTCAAAGATAGAAATCTGATAGCCATTTTGAGTTACTTTTCCTTTATACTTTATATACAAGTTGATAAGAAGGCCTATTATTTCTTCTTTCAAGGTGCCTCCTTTTTACTCTTATAACTACAATTAAAATAATATTTTTAACACTCTGCACTCAATAGGTTTGTACTTTGCTGAAGTATCTATTATCTGTATTTATGGTTCAACAGTCTTATCTGATATTTAGGACTCCCCATCTGATCCCAACCTTCAATAGCACCTTATTGCCCACTGTTTCCTAATCAGCCACTATCGGCCCATCAGAACAGCCGTGTCACTGTACCACACACACACACCCCATGTTTATATATTTACATATGGGACATTCACATCTAGAGTGTTCTGACTCAAATCCCCTCAATTATTCATATTCTTCAAGGTTATGTCCATTTTTCCTTTGTAATCTCCTATAGTGACTACACGGTTGTAGCTCAATAAATAACCAACTGGTTGTTTCCTACCCATATGGGCTGCTTAAAGTAGCATGTTTTCATGAAAGAATATGGGTTTTGGAGTCGGATGGAACTGGATTTGGCCTCATTGCCAACACTTACTAATAATGTAGCATCTGGACAAGTCTGATAAAAAATCTGAGTCCTTGTTTTCTATTTTGAAATGGATATAATGATACCCATTTCCCGGAGTTGTTGTGAAGGCTGAATGAGGTAATATGAAAACAATGCTAAGCCTGGCATCTAGCATGTGCTCAATAAACTATTTCCTTCCGCTAATATATGCTATTAACCTTTCTCTGAAATACTGATGGAAAACAGTTCTGCTCTAGCTCCTGTATTTTCCCCAAGATACTGAACAGTTAGGAAAGCTGAACAGTTGGGAAGAAATTTTGGAAATCTGCCAGAGTGAAGCAGGAAATTGAGGTTTTATAGAATTCCAATGTTGAAACACTAGAGTTTGGAAGCACAGGATAAGAGAGGTTGGATTACAGGATGATCAAATGGAAAAGCACTAAACTAAAGCACCAAATCTGGGTTTAAGTCCAATAGTCCATGCTAAATAACTGGGTGCACTTGAAAAAGCCATTTAGATCTTTGGATCTGTTTTCCAATGAGTAGAATATACTGGACAAGATGATTTTTCATGTCTCTTCCAGTTTCAAAATTCCGTAACTTAATGTGTAGCAATGGAGATAATGGGGTACAGAAGTAGGATGGAAGACTGATGACTGATAGATTGTTGTAAAACCATTGATAAGCTGAGGTTAGCAATGGGGATACAAGGCTCATCAAGGCAGAGAGTGCACATGACAGGACACAGACCTGAGTTAACTATTTCTAACCATAAGCGTAGAAAAATATGTAAACTGTTTTTAGTAGATGAAAGCTCCTGTTATTATTAATAATAATATCATACATATAAGGCATTTCATAGCTTCCCATATATCTTATGCTACACCCATAATAAGCTTTTAATAAATATGTATAGAAAATCATATATATGTTTAATTATATGATAAATAATATAAAAATCAGTACATAGGGAGACAGACAGAGAGACATTGAGAGAGAGAGAAAGAGAAAAAAGAAAAAGAGAAGAAATGGGAGGTGGGGCAGAGGGAGAGACTATATTTTTTATATTATGGGTACTTAGTTAACTTTGGACTATATTATACACCATGGGTGGTTGTATTGCATATTTTATGGAGTTTATAGTTTGCTCATTTAAATAAATTTAGTTTCTATGGAGTAGTTATTATTACTCAAATGATTACATAATACCTTATAAATAAGGGCATCTAGGTTTGGGTTGAATTGTTAACAAACGAACGTCCTGTGAAAGACTTGCGGAACTTTCAGGTTTATTTAGATCAGTGTGCCCCATTTGTATCCTGTTTCTGGAGCACATAAAAATTACATCACTTCTCCACTAATTGCATTGATTGATCAAATTTGAGTATCAGGAGACCTCAAATATCTGTTGAGTTTCTCTAAGATGCTCTATTTTGTTTTTGTTTTAACCATTATAAAACTCATGCACCCACCTTAGAGATTTTATAAGCAAGAAATCTTCCATCAATCATAGTAAGTTAGACAATCTCTTTATCATACAAACATTCCCAACTAACCAATAACTCTTTCTTCAGGGAATATAGATAGAGGTTTGTAGTTCCTTACCCTGATTACTTGTCTTACTATAACTCCCATCGTAACCAGTGATTAAGAGTTCATGATATCCCTTTATTCTGCTGGACCCTGAAGGGAACTCAGAACACGGCACCTGTACTAAGGATCTTACAGGTCATTTGCAAAAAAAAGCTTAAAGAAACACAATTAGGAAAATTATTTCAATTAAATGGTGTGGTATAGGGTATGAATTTTAAATCTCAGGAAAGGGACACGATAACTCTTTGAAGGAAAAAATAACTCTTGTTTATTGAAAGATAAAACACTTAGGAGCCAAATCCTAAAATTCACCTGGAGACATTTTGCATCAATGAAAGAGTGCTATCTAGTCATCTAACTCCTTTCCTACTATAATATAAAGCTGTCTTGTCTCCAAACTAACAATTTATAATGAGGGTCTTGTGTAATAATTGTGTGTACACCAATTTCTGAGTAATATTTGGTAGGCAGTATAATGCCAACAGAAATTCAAGAAGTTTAGATGCAGACCTTATGACTCATGTCAATGAATATCCTCATTTGACAGATGAGAGAAAAGAACACCATAAAAATGAAATGATTTCTCATCATTTTTCTTTCTTTAAGTATATATCAATTTCACTTTCCCCACCCAATCAACAACAACAAAAAATATATAAAGATGTGTATCCAAAAGGCGTGGGAATAATAAAACAAAACGTTTTAAAAAGAGGCCAATAATAATGCAGCAAAAGTAGACTACAGTTACATCAAATTCACTACAAAAAAAAAAAAAATGGAACATCAGTCAGGGTAAGTAGAGGTTCTGTAGAGCAAACTGACCAATACTCAGCCTTTAAAATGAGCATTTCTTCTTTTAATGTACATCAACAGAACTTTCCTAAGTAAATACTCAATAGGAAAACCTTCCCATACCTGAAATAAGAACTTGTGCCCCAACATTTAATCATCCCAAGTGTTGTGCCCCCCAAAACAACTCAAAATGCTCTGAATTTCTTTATTCTTGGTCCAGACTCCCAGGCTGATTCTCATCTCCATCCTTAACAGTGTCATCGTGTACAATAGGTTAGGAACTTTTCACTGAACTTATCTCCTCACTAAAGAAGCTGGCTTATGAGGAAGCCTATAAATTCATTATCCATAAGAAATGTATCAGCCTAAATGAGCTAGGTTTATGCAGTCTCGGGTTTGTATATCTTAATTACTACTATATTTTTAAGGACCACCAAAATGTCTTCCATTTAGGTGTTCGGCAGTTTTTTTCTGAATGAATGAGTGGCTACAGAAGCATATAACCCAAAAATTCAAAAGACAAAAAGCTTCTTCAAAAAAAAAAGACAGAATTAGGCTAAGTCCAATAAATATTTGATATATTTTTTACTGTCTTGAGTCTTAAAAAGTTTTTCTGGTATAGAAAATTCAAAGGCAGCTGAATGCATGTTAATAAACCACACATTAGCATTTTTATAAACCATACATGGGAATTATTTACATAATCTGATATATATCCAGAGGTTACCAGTTCTTTTTGTTCTTAGATTTTCGATGGAATTTTAAAATCATGTAAACATAGGCATTAAATCAGCATGCTGGATTGACTTTTGCTAGAATGGAAAGAAATTTTTAAAAACTTGTAATCACTGACAAAGCAGTTTAAATTAGACTAAAATGTACCAAAAACAATACCAATGATTTTTAGGACCTAAATTGAAAATATTTAAGGATATAAATAAATATAATTTTAAATGCAATTTATAATTAATATATTATTTTTAAAAAGGAGTTTCATGTTGGGATTACATTTTAGATGAAAGAATGTACACTGAAGGTAAGGTTTTTACATCACCAAAGGCAAGGAAAGCAAGGGCAAAAATGAACTACTGGGACTTCATCAAGATCAAAAGCTGTCATACAGCAAAGGAAACAGTCAACAAAACCAAAAGACAACTGACAGAATGGGAGAAGATATTTGCAAATGACTTATCAGATAAAGGGCTACTATCCAAAACCTATAAAGAACTTATCAAACTCAACACCCAAAGAACAAATAATCCAATCAAGAAATGGGTAGAAGACATGAACAGACATTTCTGCAAAGAAGACATCCAAATGGCCAACAGACACATGAAAAAGTGCTCAACATCACTCAGCTTCAGGGAAATACAAATCAAAAACACAGTGAGACAGCACCTCACACCAGTCAGAATGGCTAAAATTAACAAATCAGGAAATGACAGATGTTGGTGAGGATGAGGAGAAAGGGGAACCCTCCTACACTGTTGGTAAGAATGCAAGCTGATGAAGCCACTCTGGAAAACAGTATGGAGGTTTCTCAAAAAGTTGAAAATAGAGCTACCCTACGACCAGGAATCGCACTACTGAGTATTTATCCTAAAGACACAAATGTAGTGATCTGAAGGGGCATGCGCACCCAAAAGTTTATAGCAGCAATGTCCACAATAGCCCAACTATGGAAAGAACCTAGATGTCTATCAACAGATGAATGGATAAAGAAGATGTGGTATATGTATACAGTGGAATACTATGCAGCCATCAAAAAAATGAAATCTAGCCATTTGCAATGACGTGGATGGAACTAGAGGGTATTATGCTAAGCAAAAAAAGTCAATCAGAGAAAGACAATTATCATACGATCTTTCTGATATGAGGAATTTGAGAGGCAGTGCGGGCAGTTGTGGTGGGGAGGGAGAGGAAAAAATGAAACAAGATGGGATCGGGAGGGAGACAAATCGTAAGAGAGTCTTAATCTCAGGAAACAAACTGAGGGTTGTGGGAGGTTGGGGGGGAGGGATATAGGGTGGCTGGGTTATGGACATTGGACAACTCACAGCTATGGTGAGTGCTGTGAATTGTGTAGGACTGATGATTCACAGACCTGTACCCCTGAAGCAAATAATACATTATATGTTAACAAAAAAATAATAAAAATAAAAAATTTAAAAAGTATAGGTTTTTATAATGCAGGAGATCTGGTCATTTCAGAAGAGTTTAAAAGATCACCCTATGATATTTCTGTAGAAAGGAATATTTATAGACGATTTACATGGATGGTTCCTACCTCAGTTTAATGTACCTCTACGATCAGGTTGCTAATTCAAACAGCTGCTATTGAGACTTAGTATAAGAAATAAAATTTCATTAAATCAGTATTTATTTTAAATTCACCAGGGAAAAAATCCTATGGTGAATCATTCTATGAAATAAAAAAGGAATAATTTTCAGTGTGCATTCTACCATATATCTGGATTTTCATGCACTAGGATCACTTAAAACCATTTTATTTCTATTTGAGGGAATGAACGATGATCTGAAGTTAAGCTATTTTTTCTGGGATGGGTATTTCCCTAAGGTCTTTCTATGTTTAGGAAAATAATATGCTACTGCATTTATTTCTTTTTTAAGATTTATGTATTTGAGAAAGAGAGAGAAGGAGGACACGCATGTTGGGAAAGGGGCAGAGGGAGAGAAATCCTCAAGCAGACTCCCTGCTGAGCTGAGGGAGGTGGGAGAGGGAAGTTCTGCCTCTCCCAGGACCCTGAGGTCATGACGTGAGCTGAAATCAAGAGTCGGGTCCTTAAACTACTGAACCACTCCAGTGCTCCTATGTTAGCTGCATTTATACATTTTTAAGAGTAGATAATGATTTCTTTTAATTAACATGATATTTTAGAAATTTAAATAACTTTGATACTGTTATTTTGACAGAGTTTCTTCAAGGTAAAGGCTGACTTACCTTGTAAATAGTAAGCTTGACTTTATAGTCATAAAATGCAGCTTTTACTTATTGTTAATTAGGATAATTGCTTTAAAAGATTTTTTTGCAAGAGTAATTTCATAACTCTCCATGCCCTTGGGTCTCTTAGCCTGTGGTTCTGAGTTAAAAAAACAAATTTTGAATTTGTTTCACTTTGTTTCTATTATTAAACAGAAATTCAACCAACCACTCAAATAATTTATTAATTTTAATTATGGGTGTACGCATACTGAGAATGTTCTCCTGCTGTTTTCAATTAAATCTGCCGCTCCTTGCTCTATTAATCCATTAACCTTAATTCAGAGGCATGCATCTAGAGAATATTATTATAAAACATTTGTGGCAAACTCACTCTTATTTCAGGAATATTTATGAAGTTACAGAAATAAGATGGTATCCCTTTACAAGCCCACAAAAATCAAGAATATGGTTTTTACTAAATTTAAAATAAATTTAGAGTAACTTCAACTAATATATAGATTTGTTCCCAATGCAATAATACTAAAAACAAAATTCACTATGATTATGGGAGAAGTCTGGTGTACCAAAAAGGGCAGTAATTCAGTAGTTACTACTCAGTATCACATTTACAATATGAATGAGGAAATGCTTTAAAATTAGCATTTTCTTGGATATCTACCAGATTCGTTAAATAAAACAAATCCACTTAAAATACTCCCCTGAAAAAAACGCTAAAACTTATATCAGTTTGTCACATTTCTCCATTTTAAGTGTTAAATATTTTTATTCAGGACTATTTAATATTCTTTACAGATTCTTACAGTGTCAAAAGTTTTTCAGTGTTTGTGATCTCTATTTTACTTTAGGTCTTCACTGGGATCTTCACAGCAGAAATGGTTCTCAAAATCATTGCCATGGATCCATATTATTATTTCCAAGAAGGCTGGAATATATTTGATGGAATTATTGTCAGCCTTAGTTTGATGGAGCTTGGCCTGGCAAATGTGGAGGGATTGTCTGTACTGAGATCATTCAGACTGGTATCTACTTAGACTATGTTTATATTCATCACTGGCATAAAATTTATTTTGAAAATGAATCAGTGTGTATCTTACATTTACCATTAATAATATTCTAAATCTATACCAATACACATGATAACTCTAAGAAGATACATAAACATTCTCTTTAAGGCTAAGTATGACTATTTTTCTAAGAATGATAAAAATGGTGGAAATCATTGTTATAAAACTATGATAAAACTACGTTTTAAATTCACTCAAAAATTTTTTTACTACAACTCTTTAAGGAAATGCAAATAACAATTTTAGGCCTCAATTAACCTTTACTTTTTATCAGTCTTATATTAGTGGGAACTACTTTAAAACCTTACACAAATAGGAAAATATTTGATATCATTAGCATTTTAAACAATAGTCTAACAAACTCTTTTAGATTTGGCAAAAAAATTTATTTAAAAAAATATAAAATTTAATTGGAAATTAAATGTGTATTTTTTCAAATTGAAAAGAAGCCTTTATGTAAGTTATTTTTCATCAAATTAGTTTATTTTAGTTTTATTTTATAAATATCCATTAAAATATGCAATTCATACTTTTCATATTTCTTTTTACTCTAAAATATAGTCTGAGGGTGACATTAGTTTCCTAAAATCAATTCAATTTAAATGTCTCTAATCAAAATATTAATTTGTTTTCAAGGATATAGCTGTTGATCAATCAAATGTTTTATTTATCCTGACATATTTTATCTTTTTAGTTTTGGTTTTAATGATTTGATTTACAATTCATGTATTATTAACTATTTTTTCTGGATTTGAATTTTAGTATGGTTTGAGATTTTATATCCCTCAGAGGTAGGTCTACAATACAACAATGTCTAACTAACTTCCAAAATTATATTGTGATTACTACTGAGGATATCTTTTCACTTAATTACAGCTCCGAGTTTTCAAGTTGGCAAAATCCTGGCCCACGCTGAATATGCTGATAAAGATAATTGGCAATTCTGTGGGAGCTTTAGGTAATCTCACCTTGGTTTTGGCCATCATCGTCTTCATTTTTGCCGTGGTCGGCATGCAGCTCTTTGGTAAGAGCTACAAAGAATGTGTCTGCAAGATCTCCAGTGACTGCCAACTCCCACGCTGGCACATGAATGACTTCTTTCACTCCTTCCTGATTGTGTTCCGTGTGCTGTGTGGAGAGTGGATAGAAACCATGTGGGACTGTATGGAGGTTGCTGGCCAAACCATGTGCCTTATTGTTTTCATGTTGGTCATGGTCATTGGAAACCTTGTGGTACGTATATATTACAAATGCTCATAATTCAGAACAAGATCAGACAGTAACCTGATGCAATAGATAGCTCTGGTTTTAACATCAATAACCTTGACTCGAATCTTAGGACTAGCACTGTGAGTTTGGGAAAGTTACTTAACTTCTCTGGGCCTGAAGTTTCACAACTATGACAGCTGAATAAGAAAGCTGAAATCTTATGGTTGATATGAGGATTAACTGAAGTGTATTTGTGGAAGTTTGGGAACAAAAATATTAGTTTTTTTCCTTATTTTTCAAGAAAATATTTTTATGAAGACTAATTTTATCCCCATATTACCATTATGGCCTGAATTATTTTTTATCCTATTATTACTTTGATAAGAAAATGATCTCCAGTAAATCTAAAATTATAACTGTCTATTCTATATTGAAATTACTCTTTACACATTCGTAGTTCATACTGTTGGCTTATTCAGAAGCAGAAGTTGCAATTTACCCAATTTTGAAGATAAATTTCAATAAAATAGAGTATTATATTGTAGCTATGTATTATAACTATTCAAATGACTTGCAAGGGGACAAAATGTATCCTTCCCTGAATTTGCTTTATTAAAAGAAAATAAATTATTGCAGTTTAAATTATTCACATATGTGGACAGTGACCAAAGTTAAGAAGCTTACTTTTAGTTCTGACTTAAAAGCACTAATATAAAAGCACAATTTGTATATTTATGTGTTTTAATGCTTACGTTTCTCAATTATGTGCGTACATAGTGTTCTTTATGCCATCATACTTAATCTTTCCGTTGAGGTACATTTCAAGTAAGACTGCTTGAAAGAATGTTTGTGGGGTAGCTAAAGACATGTAATTTTTTTCAGAATAGTAAATTAGGAAGCTCTAGATTCTGAACAAAATCAGATACAGAAATAAGGAAGCAAACTAGGGTTCTTGCTTTGATGAAAAATGTGTTAATCTTACACAATTCGTATTTAGAAATTTTGGCTGTTATAAATTTGTAACCACTGGACAAAGGAATTTATATTAAAAGTATACTGTTTTAACACATATTACCAGGCTATCAAATAAATAAATTCATTATTTGTACACAGGAAGCTAGACATTCTCCAGGCAAACTGGTAACATGAAGCAAAATGACTAAAATGATCTTTTTATCTCATTGGCCAAACCCATCTAAATGAAATTTTTGTCTCTTTACTAGCAACCTTGAGTAGACAACTGAAGTTTTAGAAGTTCTGGTTTTCTGTTGTCCTTCTTGGTATGAAAGAAAAGGCACTTGTTTTATCACATTGCCCTTGCAGCAGGTAGACGGTGTCAGGTCCTTTAAATAGTGTGTGATTAAGACACGTGTCTAAAATACAGTAAGCATTCAAGAAGTATTTGTTGAATTAATTTTAGCAAAGATCTATGAGTTTCCTGTTTAAGTTATTATTTTATGCATACTGCATATTAATGTAATAATTTTTTTTCGTTTAGGTTCTGAACCTCTTTCTGGCCTTATTGTTGAGTTCATTTAGCTCAGACAATCTTGCTGCTACAGACGATGATAATGAAATGAACAATCTCCAGATTGCAGTAGGAAGGATGCAAAAGGGAATTGATTATGTGAAAAATAAGATACGGGAGTGTTTCAGAAAAACCTTTTTTAGAAAGCCGAAAGTTATAGAGATCCATGAAGGCAACAAAATAGACAGCTGCATATCCAATAATACTGGAATAGAAATAAGCAAAGAACTTAATTATCTTAAAGATGGGAATGGAACCACCAGTGGTGTAGGTACCGGAAGCAGTGTTGAAAAATATGTAATCGATGAAAACGATTATATGTCATTCATAAACAACCCCAGCCTCACTGTAACAGTGCCAATTGCTGTTGGAGAGTCTGACTTCGAAAACTTAAATACTGAAGAGTTTAGCAGTGAGTCAGAACTAGAAGAAAGCAAAGAGGTAAGAATGCTTTTAAAGTTTTTGTTGCCTTTCCTATAATAACCATGCATTATGGTTATTTAGGTTTTTTAATTATGTTTATATGCATTATTAAAAAGTATATTGAAAGTCATATATATACAGCAGTGTTGGAAAATTATGAGATATTTTTATTGGGAAATCCATTCATAGAAATTCCAGCTTTCCAAAGGAAATAATTGTTCTCAATAATTTGTATGTTCATCTTCTTGATAGTTTGAAAATCTGGCTAAAAATGTGGCCTGCCAAAAAATAAACCATATTTAATATATTCTATTCTATAACACTGCATTATGTTCTTTAGACAAATCAACAAACCATATTTTATTGATTGTTGTGAAAGTGTCATCTCCTTACTGTCTATATTAGGTTTTGCTCCGATTTTTTTAATGTGAAACTTTCACGTAGTTTTTGTTCACCTCTGAAAGTTTTACTGACTATGATTGAGTGTTATACATTTATGGGAGTGTTACACATATTTAGAAAGCGCAAGTAGCACTGATTAAATTTTGCCCAGTCAAGAATAAGCAAATCCACCAAGTGTTCCAGATTAACTTGAAAATGCTAAGATCTACTTAGAAAAGCTCCACTTGAGGATTACGGTTAAGAGGTAAAAGTTGAAAAGTTGCTCTTACTTATATTACAAGTTGTTCAAAATAAAACAAAGAAAAAAGGGAATTGTTCCTACTATATGATTAGAATTCATAGAATCCCATAATGGCAGCTTAATGGTATTAATTCTGCAATTCTGTGTTATGGAGAATAGGACTAAAATTTTTTACTATTACTTATTTTTGGACTTCTAATATTCCAGTAGGAAGTAAATCTAGCACAGAGTTATAAAAGACAGATTTTAGCTTAAGGGTATTATATTAGCACCACAGGAATCAGACCAATGATGTCCGATTCTGTGAGCATATTTTAAAAGTGCTCTTTTTAAGAACGGTATCCACAGAATTTGTATAAGTAATAAGCAGTTGACAATGTCATAACTCATAGCTCCTGATCCTTTCTTTCTGGCATTTTAGCGCTACTGGGATATGTTGTAATAGTAAATTTGAAAATATTTTTTAAAGGTAAAAACATACAAAATGATGTATAATATTCCTGGAATTCCACTCAAAGTCCACTTAGTGAGCTAAATTCTAATTTATATATTGCTCATTCTGAGAAAATAAAAATTCAGTCTAATTTTACTTTTCATCAACTAACAGATTTATTTAAGAAAAAATAACAATTAACTAGTGAGCAATTATTGAGCAGTTTTTGTGAACTCAGCAGTCTACTGGATACTAAGTGTAAAAAAGAGGTAAAGGAGAGCTCTATAATATAATTCCATTTGGGAAATCTCAACATCTTTGAGGAGGCCAACACTTAATTCTCAAAATCATTAAAGGCCTATTAAAAAGTTCTATCCTGCAGGACTGAATATAAAAATTATAGATAAGTACTAAGAAGAGCAAGAACACAGCAAGTTGCTAAAAGGAAGAGATAAAATTGAAATAGACCTCCAAGTTTGGGTCAGATGTATGATCAAAAAGTTAAAGCAAAACCCTATGGAAGGAAAGCCACAGTTGAGAATGAGCTTAGTATCGAGGTGCCGCAGTGGAACAATCAGCATGAATAAAGTACTGGTTGAGAAGAGAGTGGAAAATTTGTTTGGGTGAGTCAGGTATTTTCAGATTGTAAAGTCTCTGTAGTAAGTAGAAAAATTTAGAACTGCCTGCATAGTCAATACAGAGCTATTTGTTTTGAAGCAGGGGAAGGGATGCTTCAAAAAAAAAGGGCTTTTTCAAAAAAGAAAGTGATGTTTTAGGAAAGTTCATTTGATATCAATGACTAAAACAAGAGTGAGGGCTGAAGGGATTTATCTTGAAGAATGTGGTAACAACCATTTGATAGCAAAGAGGTGACGAAATTCTGGGCTAAGGCAAGGTAATATGTATGGGCACTGAGACCTTCTGGCAATCTGACAAACTAGGAAATTGGAAAAACAGTAATTCCACTCTCTAAAATGGCCTTTTTAGGAAGGTTACCAGGTTTAAGTGGCAAGAGGGGAGAATTCAATTGGAATATACTGAATTAGAAGTGACAGTATTGGGGGTAAGAGGCTGGGTGAGAAATCAGGGTTTAAAAACAGATTTGATAATTATCTGATTCCTTAAAAATAGACGAGCTTACCAAATAAGTAATTATAAAGAAAAAATAAGGGCAGATTAGGGACAAGACTAGGGGTCAATCTGGGGTCAAGAAGAGGTAGAAAAACCAAAGAGTTAGAGAAATTTTGTTACATTAATATCATAGGTTTTATCACATTGGATTTATGGAAATTAAATATTTAATTACTTTCTACCAAAAAAGTTGGTTTTCAGAATATTTCAAAAACTCTATAATGCCTACAGATATTTCAAATGACTGCCAAGAAAAATACTACCTCATTGTCATGTCTTTTCAATGGCTAGAAAATCATAAATCTGGTATATAGAGATACACTGTCTGGAAAACAGTTTATCGTCTGAACAAAAATTCCTTTTTAGGTGATTCTTTATTATAATTCTATCCCCTTCCAAGCTAAATTTTGGATACATGGAAAATAATTATAGAGTGTAATGAAATCCTTTAAAATGTACAGATAGTGTGAAAAATTATCAAACTAAATACAAAATTAAATACTTTTATAAAGCTAGGATAAAATTTCAAGTTATTTTACATGGTAGAAATAAATTCAACAATAAATTTTATATGGATGATTTTTAAAGTTAGCACCAAAGAAAAAAAAACCACCCTGAAAAAATAACAGGAAATTCTCATATATACTCACACAAAGATTATAAATACAATGTTTTTAAAAAATAAAAAGCAAAAAATCAGCATTTTCTAACATTATACAGTAGGCTTAGATAAATTCCAGAAAAGCTCAGTTTTAACCTGAAACTTCTGAAAACTGCTGGCACTGAACACAGGTCGCGTTTCAGATACATATTTATGTTGACTGGGTTATTCTTTTTTAAAAACTATTGCCCACACACATACACACACAAATGAAAAATAGCATATCCATAAAGTGACACTTTGGTTCATGCTTCTTAGTTTTTTGACCATAAGGAGAAAAAGAACATTGAGATATGTTTTGAAGAGCACAGAATATCCTTCCTTTTAGCTGACAAAGTAAGAAATCATATAAACTACACCAATAGTGTTATACATTTCTCACTAAAAAATTAATAATAGAAAATTGTATATCTGCTTTAAACTAAATCAAGAGAGTGATACATTTCTCACTAAAAAATTAATAATAAAAAAAACTTGTAATATATCTGCTTTAGGAAACAGTAAGTTAATCATTAACTTAGATAGCATTTGAAAACTCCAATCACTCTACTCCTTACATTCGTTTTCATAATACTGCATATCTAGCTATAGTGCGATTAAGGAGAAATGATCCCTAAAAGTCGTTAGAGATAAAGATATGAATTGCTATTATTATTTTTACGATATATGTGTTTATATATCTATATTCATTATATCCGTATATACGGATAGCTAACATAAACAGGCTGGTATGAAAACAAATACAAAGCTTTGCATGAAAAAAATGTAAGAGAATTAAAGGTATGAAATGCAAAACAGTGATCTTTTTATCCTGGGAAAACTTGGAATTATACAAATCTTGTGACAAGATATAAAGTAGAATTTTGTTGTCATATTTTTAAAGTTCATGTAATCATGATTTCTTGGAATATTTACAGAACTATGAATTTTTACAGTTTAGTTTTTTAAAAGTTTTCATTGTCTTCCTAGATGAGGCTATGGAATAAATGTTCTTAAAAATCGTATCTGAAGTTGAATTCCAAAGCACGATCTAGCAATATCATACTGTGACCTTCACTGCTTACCGTTCTTACTTCTCACAGGGGTAAAATCAAGCTGGAGCCATCAAGAGTGCAGCTCTGGTGTTTTTTAACCAGCCAGAGGCTCGGGCCACCACTTTTACCCAGGTTACCCAAGCAAGTTGTACATGTACAATCACTTTCGAAGTGAATTTTGACTGGCCTGCATGCTACTCAGCTGTTCCTTCCCCTGCCATGGCAAGGAAGTGCTAGATGTGCCCAGCCGCTCTCTGCTGAATTGTGTGACACATCATAGCATGGTCAGGAGAGACGGGCAGTCCCATATCATATTTGATTCTGCTAATGGGTCTTCCAGTTTAGTCTTTTAAACTCTGAAAGGCAATAATTGCATGCTCTATAGGATTTATAGCTGTTTAAAAACATGATAGGAATGTTTAAAGTACAATATAGTCAAGAATTTAAGAGAGCATGCATTTTTTTTATTTCTCTGCTTTTATTTCATTAAAATGAGACCACAAGTTTTTGTTGTTGATTCAGCCCTTATAAGTAAATTGTACTACCAAAATGAGCCTCATGGGATTTTTTTGATAGTGCCATTTTCAGATTATATTCAGATTCATGAATGTAATTTTCAACCTTTATAATTCATTTGCTCTAGACGGAATATGTGCTTTCATCGTTTGTTTTTTTTTTTTTAAGGCTCTATTAAAAAATAAGAGCAGGGTGATCATTAAGTTTCTGGATATGAAGGGCCATAGTCTGTATGTATTTGGGCACCACATATCTTGGATTTTCATGTAGTTTAGGAAAGTTTTTAAGTCATATTGTAAAACCACAAGTGTTCACTGCAAAGTAATCAAAGGAAGGAAAGCATCATGATATGGGATAGTTCACATCTTGATCTTTAAGTAATTGGTCCAGTGTAACCATTTTTTTTTTAATTTCCCTAATCTACAGTAATCTTCCCTAAATCTTCTACCTAAAACCAAGCAGGTTAAAAAAAAAAAAAGACATAGAAAATGTCCTGTTTTTTATTATTAATTATGTTTTATGACATGTAAAGGGCTTTTCCCAAGATTACTATAGGTTTATGGATTAGACTTTAGTTTATTCTCTTGGTGCAATCTTCTCTTGTTGATATCAGTGCTTACCGGAATCTCAGCCAAAGTGTGGGTTCTGGGAGGGAAATTACAAAACAAAAGTAGAAGAAAGTTCTTGAGTATTGGCAATTTCAATACTTTTGGTGAAAAAGAGTAACTAGAGTTTGAGGGTGTCTCTAGATTTAATTCATACCTTCTCTCTTCTTCCTTAGGGATAACTGAGAATTAGCTGGAGAATGCAACAAATTCAGAAATAAAATTATTAATTAAATGTAGAAAAAAATATATAGGTCCCTGGTTTATGCAATTTTTACTTAGCAATTACTTTTAATTTTGCGGTGTAAACCAACACTGGCCAATGGGAAAAATCTAATTATTTCTTCACAAGCACAACAGAATTAAATGGTACTGGAAAATTATCTTTTACATCATGATTATAACAGTATTCCCTCCTCTACAAAGCCTTCATTTAACGGAAAATAGATACTTGATTAAGATCCCAAGCACATGCCCTTTTGGAAAAGGCACTGTGTTCTGTTTTCAGAATCTGGAGAGCAATGGAAGTACCTCTGGGTTTTCGCGGTCTTGCTCTCAGTGTCTTCCACACACTCTTTGCAAAACTGAGTGTGAGGCAGCTCTTCCAGAAGCACAGATGAGTACGTGAATACCCTTTTAAACCCATCTTGACCTTCAGAGAACTGTTCTGGTGCTTTCGTGTACTTCTGTTGAAATAAAACCTAATTAAGGCTAGTTTGGATGTAAATTTTTGTATATCTTCTCAAGATAAACCAGCTTTTTTTTTTTTTGGCTTCTTGATGCCCTTTTACCTTACTCTTCAACTACCACATAATTATTTTCACTTTCAAATATCAGCTTGTTATTAAGACCATTTTAAAATTAAAGAACCACCAGGGCTATTGCACGTTTAAAACATGTTGAGGCAAAACCACATGCAGGTGGTTTATATACTTAACCACTCAATAAATGGTCCAGAAAAGAGAGCTATTGGTTTTAATCTTGTTCTTCCTGCCTTGGACAAGCAGCCCAATGGCTTCCTGGTGTGTCTACCTATTCTTTAAGTGAATATTGTAAGTCAAGATATGGATATGCATATCCAAAAGATCAGACTAAGGCCCTGATAGTATGTGTGACCAAAAGATTTTCCTCTTCTACTTGTAAGACAAAACTCAGAAGTTGTGAGAGAAATGGCTAGATTTTAAAGGCAATCTGTAATGGCTGAATCTTTTATTTTTGCCTCTTGAATCATACAGCAGTTTGTGAGAGTCAAACATTTGATAGCTGATTGAAAATAAATGAAATGTAAGCGCATTTCAGTGGAAGTAGGCCAGTTGCTAACATTCTCTTCTATCTCTGAAAGTTAAATTTCATAATTTAATTGGATAAAAATCAAGAGCGATATTCATCACAATGGGGAATTTCTAAGTAAGTTCATGTTATAAGAGGGGAAAATTGTCTCATGGCCTTTATGGGTGCTGATTCTGTCATTTCTTACGAATGGTATTTGCACTTAATCTTCTTGAAAACTTCATATTCAGGTACCATGTCTTTGAGAACATGGTTCTTGGATCAGCGTGCAGCTTCCACAGTATTGCGCCAGGCTTCTGCTATAGCCAGGCATGTTTTCTGTGGCTGAACTAGGCCTGGAGAATGTTGCATCTTAAAACCTGCTTTCCAGTGTGCATTTGTAGAGCATAAGCCATCATCCCTCTGTAGACTCAGTACTTTCTACAAGGGATGGAAGAATCAAACCTTAAGTGCCATAAAATATTGGAGGGGTAAGGAGAAAATAGTACAAGAACACAAGTTTGAACTTGTACTATATGGTTTTATATGGAAGCTTTCTATAGTTATGCCTATATAACTAATTATATTTTTCTAACTACTTCTGAACAAGTATTAATTTAGTTATTTAGTATAGTATTAAGTTCCTTAATATGAAAAATTTCATTTCAGGTTTCTTTGCTTTTTTTTTTATACCATTGTAGTATCACAGCTATGGCAATATAAAGAAAGTAAGTTATTCTTTGTGTTTATCATCAGTCACTTGCTTTTAAATCAGTTACATGCTTTTAATAAATATGGAAGTCATTTTGGTATGGCTATGATAAAATGTATCACAAACTACACTCTACCAGAGTATAACTGCCAAAGTACTGAAATTAATTAGGAAATGCTTAGAATACATAGATGGTATTATATCAACATATAGGATTTTAAATGCGTAAGTAGTTTCTAGGGCAGAAATTAATTATTTAAAAAGACAGTAGTAAAATTCTTTACATATGCAATGGCTAAAGCATATCAAGCAGTACATCGTAATTGTTAAGTTGTTGTATATTAATAAGAACATACTTTAAGCTTTACTTTACAAAAATGTAAATAAATTCATAACTTTTGAAATTTTATGCAGTTGACAAAAGATTTTTGTAACTTCATAGAATAAAATGCATGTAATTTCCTATGACCAAAAAAAAAAAGTGGCCTATGAAAGTTACAACATGAATAAGCCTGATTCTCCAAATTAAGAAGAATTAACTTTATGTTAACCTTCTTAAGGAAAGGAGCCCCCCACAAAACACTTCTTAGTGAAATGAACCCTCACCTACCAACTACCTTTTAAGCTTTGGTGCATGAGGGTCTAAAAGAGTTTGAACATACCTTAAGAAGCTTTCCAGAGTATAAGTTTAAAAACCTTATCCTTATATTCAGAAAAACTCTTGAATAACAGTGAAGAAATTCTCCATGTAAAATGAGTTCTGCTCATTTGAAAGAGCAGAATACATGCAGAGTTTTGGCAGGGGTTCGAGGGTATCTGTTTTTATAACACAAGTTATGCCTCATACTACCTTGCAGATAGAGGCAAATGAATTCACTACTGACTCTCTACAATCTTTACAATGTATAAATGCATAACCTCACATAGCTATTAAGAAAATTCAAAGTATTTATATCTAAACATGTAAACTACATTCATAAAAATATTTATATCTAAGGACAGTACTAATAACAAAAATACATCCAGAGATCAGTACTTGATAAAGAGTAGATTCAGTTGTCATTCAGATTAGTGGCTACTAGTAGTTATGCCATTTGGATTCGTTTTAAGTAAGTACTTGTATTTAAATATAAGATACCTGTAGACTATATGGCAGACAATTATAATGCAAAAAATTGAACATTTCACCTTATATTAACAGTGATAAAATGAGAACAGTATGTTTTCTAGAGTTTTCAAATGGAAAAATATACATGTATTTGTGTGTATATACACATATACTAATTACTTTCTTCCCTTTATTTCTTTATTGAATGTCTGCCAATATTTTAGAAAAACAATTTGGAAATATCATGTGTTTTTATTGCTAAAATATTATTAACTAAATAATTCCTATTCATTATATAATACAAAAAAATGTATTTTCTAATACAACTAAATAAACTTCTGTCAAGGACATTATTGAGTTATACAACAAAGTAGAGAGATGAAATTATCTAAATACTATAATTCTCTCTATAAAAGTAATTCAGAAATGCAATCTATTCATTTATTGACTCTCTATAAATTTGATATAACTATTTATTGTCCATTCTATGCTTGGGTCTTTTGGTATGTGTATACGTGTGCATTTTTGGTATATATGTTTACATTTATGTACATAAATATATAATTTGTATCTACGTATACTTTTATGTACATACATAATTTATAAGTATTCATAAGAATATCTGATCAAACAAAACAAGTATAATGGCCTAACATTCTATAAAATTTAGCATGGAGAAATCATGTAAGAAAGGCTTCATGGAGGAGGCGGACCATGACTAGGCTCCAGAAGAAATTATCCAACTTGGTTTGACCAACAAGAAGAAGAAACATGAAACTTTTTATAACTAACCTCAAAATAATTTTGTTTCTTACTGGATTTATTTACACAGTGGTTATTATTGGTGCCACTCATCAAATGTCATAGTGTTCAACCCATCAACCACCAGTGAAATTGGAAGGGAAGAGTTAGTTGCTGAGTTCAAAAAGCTATTCTTCTTTTTCTTCGTTATAGCAGAAGCTGTTACAGTTTTATACAGTGGTAACTTCCCTGGGATTTTCTTAAAAGAAAAAATATATTCTGGTTATAAGAAGCAGAAAAATCCTGGGGGAAGAAAATATGTCTTTGGCCTTTCTCACTTCTCCAAAAAGGAGAGAAATTCGATGGTAAAAACTCTTGCACTACAATGATCCTAAGAACTATCAGCCAAAAATGATGGCCTAGCTTCTCTCATTAGCATACTCCAAACTAGGAGATATTTTATTATAGAATTCTATTTTTGACTTATTTTTCATAATATATTTAGTTAGACATGATTAACCTCACCTTCAAAGTAACATCACAGAAAATATTATCTGAATAGTACTTTTCAAACAGTTCACATTATAAAATATTAAACTATATTTGCATTATGATTTTAGTAAATCAAGAATCTTGAGGCAAATTTCCTCCAAAATTACCAATGTTTAGGGAGTCATTTGGGGATTTTTCAGTAACACATTAACTCTTTCAGAAGGCTAGGGCAGAGTGACCCTACCACTTAGCTATGAAAGCTAATGGGGGCTTAGAAACCATTACCATGTCCATGTGCTCTTTTTTCATCCTAAAAGCTGTACATTGGCCAGGCTGTGTTGTATGTCATGTCTTTGCATCCGTTTTCATAAAACATTGCAATTCCATAACGTCTTCCCAAGTGATCTCAAAGTACTTATATATTTATTCTTGTAACATTAAAGTGGTTCTTCCTAACCATGCCACATGCCACAACGATTTAAAGGAAAAATTCACAGCCTGATAACATGTTGAATTCAGAATGTGCTCCTAAAAAAAGTCTATACAGATTCTGCCCAATGCCCTTTATGAAGAAATTTCCATTTCATTTAGAATTTTTTGGGAAGTATTGAATCCATTTAAGTAGTTCAAAAAGAGACAGAGATCCATCATTTTTCTGTTAGTAAAGTAAGAAGATTATGTAAGCTAGAGGAAAAATATAGCTCAAAGTTGAAATATAATGACCGTGACAAATGTTAATGTGCTGCTCTTCCTTTCTAAAATTACAGAAACATGGACAGTAGTTAGAGACAACTGGTAATGGTCTTTGCTCTGAAAAATTCCATCATAAGAAGTGGAAATTACAATTTAATTCGATGTATTTTAATACAATCAGTAGTGAATGTCAGCATATCAGACTTTTATCAAACTATTTTTGATTTGGCCTGAGAATTAGTTTATTAAACTATTTCATATGACATCCATATACAAATAGAGATCGTAGAACCACCAGCACAGTTCATCCTTTCCAAATCACCCACGTTGAATGCTGTCTAACCTTTGTCTGTCTGAATCAGGTCAGTAGTTACATTGTTTTAAATATAAGGACTTTAATTATGTTAAATTATTGGTTCATAATTTATCAGAAATGTTAATAATCAAATGTGATCGCTATCATTTTTTCACTCTTTAACAAAGAGTTTCCAAAATAGCTGAATAAAAGGGGAGAAAAATCACAATTTGCAATGGGGTTTCTTTCTAGAAATTAAATGCAACCAGCTCATCTGAAGGAAGCACAGTTGATGTTGCTCCACCCCGAGAAGGTGAACAAGCTGAAACTGAACCTGAGGAAGACCTTAAACCAGAAGCTTGCTTTACTGAAGGTAAACAAGCTCTAATACGATTAAAGTTCACTCTCCCCTCTTTTCTTACAGTGACCAAAAATACCTCACTCGAGGGAGCTATTTCAAAGAAATGGTAAAGGCATGTTTATCTTTGTTTTCTCTTTCCTTCCGAAAAGTTAATTTATCTATATTTCCTAATTTATATTATAGCAGTGACTGTGCCTGGACAATTAAGATGATCTCACGTGTCTTTTTTTTTTTTTTTAAGATTTTATTTATTTGACAGAGAGAGAGATCACAAGTAGGCAGAGAGACAGGCAGAGAGAGAGGGGAAACGGGCTCCCCGCTGAGCAGAGAGCCCGATGCAGGGCTCGATCCCAGCACCCTAAGATCATGACCTGAGCCAAAGACAGAGGCTTTAACCCACTGAGCCACCCAGGCGCCCCCACGTGTCTTTTTTATTGTTGTTTTCTTTACCCTCCAGAATGTGGAGAAGCTAATCCTATGAGATAAATGGCATTCTGGAATGTCATCTCATTGATACTGACTGCAATCCCTTCAGACCTCATTGGCAATGTTGTGATTTGATTTATAGATGCTGCAGTAATTACACACCATCCCTCACAGTTTCAAATGTGGTTGATTTGTGCTGTGATCAGAGCTGTTTGGGGATGCAGATGTATCGTAGGGCCCTGACAGGCAAAACAGTAGTTGTTCTCCCAGTGATCAGTACAATGTCTTATACACAAATCAATAAAGATTTGCTGATTCGATGTGATTCGATTTAATCCAATGAGTAATAGCTCAGAGAGTTAGAGCAAAGAATGGATGGAAATGAGAAATAATATGAAAACTAGGAGGGGGAGGACAAAGGAACAGTGATACTGACTAACAAGATGAGTCATAGGTATAACTAAGAAAAGCACTGAGGCTGAAAATAAATTAGCTTGGGAAAACTGACAGTGGCTGATACCGAGAAGACAGGGGGCTTTTCTGTGCATGAAAAGAAGGAAATGAAAAATTCAAGATCACATCAAAAAATTAATAAACAATTTGAACAGGCAGCTTTTCCCCAAACCTGAGAGGTGTTCTTGGATTCTACTTCCATCAATGGCCTTGAGGCAAAGAGAGATTTTGACTAGTGCTAAAAACAAAACTATTTAGGGGGTGCCTGGGTGGCTTAGTGGGTTAAAACCTCTGCCTTCAGCTCAGGTCATGATCTCAGGGTCCTGGGATTGAGCCCTGTATCGGGCTCTCTGCTCAGCAGGGAGCCTGCTTCCTCCTCTCTCTCTGCCTGCGTCTCTGCCTACTTGTAACCTCTCTGTCAAATAAATAAATAAAATCTTTACAAAAATTTTTTTAAATAAAACTATTTATATTCATGCAACTCTTGATAAAGTAATTCCTTGAATTTTAGGTGCCTGGCTAAATATATAACTCTGAGAATGATTCATTGTATAGGAAGGATGTTGAAGATAACTAAAGAATGAAGTACCCAGTTACCCTGTAAATGATGAGCTGAGATTGGCATGGGAGAAAGCAACAAAGTTTATTTTTTCATATCTAATAATTAAAATATATTTTCTAGAAAAGGTGGAGGTGGATGGGAGAGCAAAGAAGGCGGGCAGGGTGAGAGCAAAATAGATAAAGGGGATTAATAGGTATAAACTTCCAGTTATAAGATAAATAAGTCGTGGAGATGAAAGGTTTAGCAAAGAGAATAGAGTCAATAATACTGTATTAACTTTGTACGTGACAGATGGTGACTCCACTTATTGCGGTGAGCACTTAGTATGTATGTGATTGTTGAATCCATATGTTGCACAAAATGTATTTTTTTCTAACTTCTTATATTTAATGTTATATTTTAGGATGTATTAAAAAGTTTCCATTCTGTCAAGTAAGTATAGAAGAGGGCAAAGGAAAGGTCTGGTGGAATCTTCGGAAAACTTGCTACAGCATTGTAGAACACAATTGGTTTGAGACTTTCATTGTCTTCATGATTCTTCTCAGCAGTGGTGCTTTGGTAAGTGAAATGCAAAGTGGTAAGAATCAGGTTCTAGTTAAATAACTTATTTTCTGAAAATACCACGAACAGACCCTGAGTTTAAGAAGCAAAAAAGGAGGTATGTCTACGCCTGGTAGAGCATGGCACCCAGGGTTTAACTATGCAAAATTCAGCACATCATAAATCAGAACTATGAACAGCCAGATGGAATTTCTCATCTGGTGTTTATCTAATAGATGTTTTCCTCACTGAGACATCCATTTACAGAGACATTCTGTAACTACGTTAACTTCCATGTCAAATACCATCCAGTTTGCCCTAATAATTATATTAACATTTATGGACTAACAGTGTATTTTGTTTCTTTATGTATAATCAATTTACTCTTTCAAAATAAGCCAGATCAGTCAGGGAATCATTGAAAGTAATGTTGGAATAGGCCAAGGCTATCCCACATTACCAGAACTTGTAGTTATTTCTTGAGTTCATGTTACTTCTCCAAAAACATGTCTTTATAGCAGTAATTGAGATAGAGATTTTGGGGTGAGAGGCAGGAAAGAAAACATACTAAATCAGTAAAGATATTGACATTTCCTTGCCAACATTTTCTGTTAGTTTTAGTCTTCAGCTTTTATCTGATGTTTGTCAGCTATTAGTCAATATTTATCAAATTACTGCTTTGTAGCCAATATTATACTAAGCAATTATATCAAGTATTTGGGGGAGGCCAGCCATTAAGTAAAATAAAAGCATTCTTGATTCACAGGCTTTTGAAGATATATACATTGAACAGCGAAAGACTATCAAAACCATGCTAGAATATGCTGACAAGGTCTTCACTTACATATTCATTCTGGAAATGCTCCTCAAATGGGTAGCTTATGGATTTCAAACATATTTCACCAATGCCTGGTGCTGGCTAGATTTCTTGATTGTTGATGTAAGTATCCTGAGTGACTTTTATGAAATTACTTTTTAAAGAGGCAAGTTTGACATTTCATATATTCCTACGATTAAAACCTTGATTTTGAGAACCTAGTTTCACTAATGCTGACACAACTCTGCAGTTTAAAAAACAAACAAACAAAAAACATAATAAATGTAAAATTTAGGAAAGTTTCATGGGAAAGGGTAGAAGAGGTCCTAAAAATGTGGACAGTGGTACGGAAAACACAAAGAGTGTTCTATGCCATAAGCAGACAGTTCTTTTTCTGAATATTGAGGACCTCAAGGTACAGAATAGCTAAAAATCTGTTGACAGACCTAAGCACTTAGCTTATTAACAGCTACATTAAAAAAGAAAGAAAGAAAGAAAGAAAGAAAGAAAGAAAGAAAGAAAGAAAGAAAGAGAAAGAAAGAAAGAAAGAAATTCCAAGAGGTAAAATCAAGAAAGATTTGGGGCTCCTGGGTGGCTCAGTCAGTTAAGCATCTGCCTTCAACTCAGTTCGTGATCCCATGGTCCTGGGATGGAGTCCCGTGTAGGCTCCCTGCTCAGTGGGAAGCCTGCTTCTTCCCTCTCCCCACTTGTGCTCTTGATATAAGCTCTGTCACTCTCTTTCAAATAAATACATACATACATACATACATACATACATACAGATTTAGGGCCAGGAATTGTGAGATTGCATTTTAATGCCTTACTAGAGTACTGTTACTAAATAATGTTAAAACAACGCATTTATTGTATTCATTCAGCCACATATCCACAGAGACAATAAAATAATTTTCCATTCTTTAAAAAAAATAAATAAATAATTTTCCATTCTTAAATCAGTAGGTAAGACATCCCAGCAGCTATTCAGAAATTTACCAAGCAAATAGTTAGGTGTAAGAGCCCTGCTCTGAATCTGATTACCCTGGGGTGAGTATTCATAAAAACATTACCAATTATAGGATCTGTCTGACTTGCAGCCTATTTTCTTATTCCAAGCAATGAAGAACCACTGGGGCAAAATGACAGTCATCTGGTTCTTTGTAGTCTGTGATATTCCATTGCACAAGGCTTCACAGCCTCCCAACAAAACAAAGTACTTTAAGTACTATCTCTAGCTGGTCCCTCGCAATCATAAAGCACTTTATTTTTAGCTCTAACACTTGCCAATAAGAATCAATAATTGCTGTATGTGTACATTCATTCTTTGTATCATTTTGACCAGTACGGGCCTATCTAAATTCTACTCCCCTTTCTGACACACATACATACTTAGAGTGCTATGACCAAAATGTGTTTAACCCTTTGAGTTGATAAGAAATCTGCTACCAAGTCACTTTAATAGACCAGAAATGATTTCCAATTCCCATGGTTGGCTTTTAATGGATAATAGAGGTGCATTTTAATGTTATCCTGAAAAGCTATCCAGAAAGGGAAGTTTAATATTCTTATAGTCTGCAGCTGGAATGAGCTTCAAAGAATATCTAGACTTTATTCTAGACATTAGGAAACTAAAGCCTCAGTTTAAATAATTTTCCCAAGATAATGCAACTACTTAATAACAAAGCTGAGATTAGTGTCCAAATTTCCTAATTCTCGATCAGTTCTTCTTTACTCAGGGGTTTCTTATCTGTTACAAATGTAATACTGTATTTTCAGACTGGTTTTGGGATTTAGCATTTATAATCTCCAGGTTTTTCCTGAAATGATGGAACACTGAATACATTTAAGAATCCTCTCTGGTTCAGAAAGATTTTGTCATGCATGAAGATCATTTACAAATGTGATAGAACTTCTCCAGAGAATTCTGAAATTTACTGAAATATTTACATTTACTAAAAATTTTACATTTACTGAAATACTACATTGTACTTCAAGTATTTCCATATATTTGGCCCACATAGAAAATATGAGTAAAATGCAAAAATCTCTCAAGAGCAGGGGTTTTGTATCCTGTTGGTATCCTTAGAGACACCTTACATAGGTACTTAAGTATCTACTGAATAATGTCTAAATGAATAAATTCAATTTCAAAGAATATGCAAAAAAATTATTTCCTTTTAGTGAGTCTCACTTAGTAGATTGAAACTGAGTAATTAAAGCCTTCTACTTTGGGACAAGTTATGTTATCTTAAATGGGTCTATTATTCTTTGCAAAGCCAGGGCGGAAATATGTGGATTAATATAACCTCAGTAAGTGTAAAGATAAAACTGTTTTGGGGATGCCTGGGTGGCTCAGTTGGTTAAGCAGCTGCCTTCAGCTCAGGTCTGATCCCAGAGACCTAGGATCCAGTCCGGGGCATCATTCTCCTTGCTTGGCAGGGAGAGCGCTTCTCTCTCTGCCCCTGCCTGCCTCTCTGCCTGCTTGTGTTCTCTCTCTCTCTCTCTCTGACAAATGAATAAATAAAATTAAATTTTAAAAAACCTGTTTTTGAAAGTACAAGTAAAACATACTTAAAAGATGGGGTGCCTGGGTGGCTCAGTAGGTTAAAGCCTCTGCCTTCGGCTCAGGTCATGATCTCAGGGTCCTGAGGTCGAGCCCCGCACCGTCTCTCTGCTCAGCGGGGAGCCTGCTTCCCCCTCTCTCCTTGCCTGCCTCTCTGCCTACTTGTGATCTCTCTCTCTGTGTCAAATAAATAAAATCTTTAAAAAAAAAATACTTAAAAGAGCTTCACCAGTCCATCAGGTATACTGATGTAAAAATACTAAAAAACCACAGAAAGCTTATCCAAGGGGGGGGGGGGGTAACTTATGTGTAAGTGAAGTACTTCAAACCAGAAGGAATATCCTTTCAAACCTTGAAAAATTTATCTGTGTAAAAAATATAGTCTGTTCAATTCCTTACCTAAAAGTTAAAGTAGACTGCAGTGGGCCATCTATCCGACCTCTTAAAATTCATCCATTTATTCAGTAAATGTGTTGAGCACCTAAAAAGGGCCATATGCTATTTTAAACAAAGGAGGTACGAACATTAACAGACCAAGCCCTGTTAGAGCTTACACCTTGTGGGAGAAAGAAAGAAGTAAAATTTTAAAATAAGCTATTTTGTCACATGTGATGTGATTGTTTTTCCTATATGGGTTTTTGTGTCTTGGCTTTGTTTTTTGGTCATGAAGAAATGTTTCACATTGATTTGGTCAAGTTTTAACAGTCTTATTTTTTCCTCTTCTTGGTTTGTTCGTGTTTCTAAAGACCCTTTCATATCAAGACTGCTGAAATACTTTTTCAGTTTTTCCCCAGTTTTATAGTTTGAGGTTTTGTGTTTCTTCAACCATTGATTTTATATTTTAATTTTTTATCAGTCTGAAATTTATTTTGGTGTAAGGTGTGAGGTTAGGAGCCAGTATTATTTTCTTCAAAATGGTTTCTCATTTATTTCTTTCACCTCTCATTTGAAATGTTACCCTTATCTATATGCTAAATCTCAGCATGTCTTAGGTATATTATGGACTTTATTTTGTTTCATTCACTTCTTTGTCTACTAATATGACAGCTTTAATTATAGTAGATTTATAATTGGTTTTAATATCTGGTGGAGTCAGTCCTCTCTATTCTTCTTAAAATAATATTTAAGTTATACTTTTTCATGTTAATATTTTAAAGTTTATGTAGTTCCAAAAGACTCCTACACAACTTTTTAAAAAATATATGAAAAAATATATTGGTTAACATCTAAAATAATTACAGTATTGCTTATAACAGTGTTTCACTTTTTTCCCTTGTTTTTTGAGGTCAATTCTTCTCCTTTTCAAATTCATACAGGTCTTACTTCTTTTTCCAGAAAATGTTAAAAAAAAAAAAAAGAACATTGGTAGTGAGCATATTCTTTTAGCCCACTTTAATGAGAATGCTTCTAGATTTTGCCATCAAAAATTATACAAGTGTTTAGATTGAAATGTATCACTGGAATGCGTGGAAATGATTACGTGGTTTTTATTTCAACTTGCTGATACTGAACTTAAAAAGATTATCTTTAGCCATTTTAAAGAGAAATACATTCAGCTTATGTGGTTCATTAAGCAATCACAGAACTCCTAGGGTCTTCTTCAGAACCATCAAATCCTTCCTGCATTATTTCTCTTTCTCAGTCTTGCTGCCGTAGGAATGCAGAAAGGTGTGGATGACAGCCACCTCCCTGAAACTTCTAACACAGACAGGTTATATATTCGCTGTATTATGATGCACCTAGGTTCATATAAATTTATGTTAAAATTTTAGTTTTTGTCAAAGGGCTTCTGTTACATTTTGCAGACATTAGCAAGTGCCTTGTATGTTTAGCACATAACAGATGAGGATAAAAATACTATATATTGAAAGGTTGGGGACATGTTTGTTGAGATGGAAAACAGACTGGACTAGATAACAGAAGACATAAATTCTAGTTATGGCCTTGCCCCTTGCTACCTTTGCTTAGACTAGTCATTTGGCCACTCTCAGAGACAACAAGTAAAAAAGCACACTACCAATATGTGTTGGTATTTTCAAATTTTAAGTACATTGCAAATCTTTAAAAATATTTATTGTAAAATTACCTCTATATTAAGTTTTTTACATTAGTTAACTCAATAAATGAGTTTTTGTCCTATGCAAAATAGAATAAGGTCTACTAAAAGAAGCTGAGTTCACTAATGCCCCAATTTTCTAAGAACTCACAGAGTCACCCCACTGTGGGGTGGTTATATGCAAGTGGTGTCTCCCAGCCTTTGAATCCCAAAATTCCTTTCTACCCAGTAATCTCTGATTTTGGCCATTGCCTTTCTTTTCTTTTCAAACCATAACCTTCCTTACTTCAGGCTGTGAGGAATTTGCAGCCACTTCCCTTTAAGTGCCCAGTTCTCAAATAAAGGACTTGGAGAGCATGAAGGAAGTATTCTGAAAGGAGCTCCAGAAGCCTAAAGAAGCTGTTAATGCTTTCAAGGCAAAGAAGCCCAGAACATGGAAGCCCTCATATTCTCTAATAAGCTTTCCCATCTTTCCAGTCTTCTATGGCAGCGAACAGTAGACAGAATGAATAGCTTAATCAATTATCCTGCCACTAGTCATTTATTTTTCAGTTAAATTCTCTGAGATGTATGCTAAATTAAACACCGAGGGAAGAGTGGCTCCATTTGCCTTTAAAGCTTCAGTTCTAGTTTTTATGTGACCCTTTAAACCGTGTATTCTTGGGCAGATCAGTTTCCATCCTACCCCACAAGACCCTTGGAAGGATTCATTTAGATAGATCCATTTTCAACAACCGTTCTTGCAAGAAATTAAGCCCCAATGCCTTTAATGAATACAATGAATTAACTCCTCTCGATGCATCAAGAAAGTACTAGATTTGTACTGTCCTTGCAAGAACTGAAAAGACAATCACTCAAACCATTTTCTGTGTTTCGTAGTTCAGATGAAGAACAAATTTTTGATAATGTATGTAAAAGGTTAAGATACGGTTTTGAAGTTAGATCACCTGGGTTCAAGACCCACCCAACTCCACCTCTTATTACCATGCATCCTTTTTCTTGGGATGGGATGCATCCCCATCTAGGTGCAGGGGGGCTCAACTCCCTCACCAGTGAAAAGGCAATAGTAATAGTACCTACTTCTTAAGATTTATATGCATAAGGCACTTAGAAGAGAACCTTACATTCAGTAAATGTTTAATACATGTTATTATATTGAAAAAATCTAAGCAAATAAAGTCTCTTCCTCTCAAAAAAGGCATGTCTTCTTTAACCTTTCATATATTTAAGTAAAATTTACTATATGTGTAAATATCAGAAGATGTATTATCACTATGGATTATAAGTCCAGAAGTTTGGATGAACATTTCTTCATTTTTATGAAACTACAACATAGTCTGATAAAATTTTTTCAGGTAAAATTATTCTATTGTTTATTTATCCAACACATATTGACTAAAGCATATTTAACCAGACAGTGTTAGGCACAATAAGAGAAGAATGTTTCATCCCAGCCCATAAAAAGTTTATGTGAGTTGGCAGGGGGAAAGAAGAGATCTAATCAATTGATTCTATTAAATAGGAAATGCCTCCACTGCACATAATCAAGATACTACATAAGTTCAGAAGAGAAACACAATTTTCAATCAATGATATTAAGCACAGATCCATGGAGGATCTGGCTTTTGAACCAAATCCTGAATCACCAGTGATATATGCACAGGTTGAAAGGGGTTCCGTGGGGTGAAGGGCTTACATGTTTATAAAAATGGGAAGAGATTGTTTTCCTTGGTAAGAAAAGCAATAATATGAGATGAGGCTGGCAATATAAGATGAACCCACTATGTGGAAGATGAAGGCTGCCAAGACATGTCTGAATTTTATTTAGCTAGTACCAAAGAATAGACACCACATCCTATGCCTTCAGTCGACAGTTTATTTCTAGATGAACTATTAATATCTTTTCTTTTCGTAGGTTTCTTTGGTTAGCTTGGTAGCCAATGCTCTCGGCTACTCAGAACTTGGTGCCATTAAATCCCTACGGACATTAAGAGCTTTAAGACCTCTACGAGCTTTATCCCGGTTTGAAGGAATGAGGGTAAGAAGAATAAAAGTTCTCAGATGATTCATATCAGAACTCAATGTAGGTAATGATTTAGATACAGACCACAGTCCTCTAATATTCACTTCACAGAATTACAGAATTTCAGGGCAGGAATCTTAGATATCACTAAGGCCAGCCACCTGAAACTGAGGTTTACTTCAACGGATCCTCAGAAATTGTTTGTGGCAGAACTAGGACTGGAATCCAAGTTTTCTGATGATAGTTCAAGGATGTTTCCACAACATCCAAAAAAAAATGTGCTTCCATTTATTTCTTTTCATTGCTTATGCATATTTAAATGATGTTTTACTACTGATATTCTTCCTTCTAGGGGTTTTTCTTCTCCCAACAGGCAGTTTGATTCCTCAAAAACTCACTGGTAATGAATGAAAAGTTAATGGTTTTTGTGTGATTTACTTCTTCAATTAATATCAGTAACAAAAATACTTGTTGAGGGCGCCTGGGTGGCTCAGTTGGTTGAGCAGCTGCCTTCGGCTCAGGTCATGATCCTTGAGTTCCGGGATCAAGTCCCACATCGGGCTCCCGGCTCCATGGGGAGTCTGCTTCTTCCTCTAACCTTCTCTTCTCTCATGCTCTCTCTCACTTTCTCTGTCTCTCAAATAAATAAATAAAATCTTTAAAAAAAAATACTTGTTGAATAAGAAAACAACTCTAAACTGTAGTCTCTGATAAAATCTGTACAATCTAATAAGCAACCAAACTAAGGGGTTAGAATAATTACCCAGGCATTTCAGGCAACTCCTGGAGTTTGTTATAAAGATGGCCCTTTTAAGTGAGCATTCTGAATAAGGTTCATTTTTTCCACAACGTGTGTATTTCCTTCTTCAGCTTAGTGTATATATCATGCATCTACACATAAAGTACACACTTATTTAGATACACAACCACTTGTCACACCCCTCAAAATACATTTAGTAAAGGCCAGGTTTGTTTAATCCAGCATGCAAATGTACAGAGATATTGAATTTCTCCCTGGCCATAAGGCTTTTATGTTAGAAGGTTTGTTTAGAGCAATAAAAACACTTCAGCCTTGACTTAGAGATTCACTCATTAGGGAGAATGAAACCACTCTCCAGACTTTCCAGAAGCTCTGTAAGCAAAGAAATATCTGGTTTTACATTCAGTAAACCAGTAAAAAAATAGGTCTGTATCTAAATCATTACCTACATTTCATTTCAGTGCCACTTGACAAAAAAGAGTCACAAGACAAAATTCACAAAAATTATTACACAATTTCAAGTTCTATTCAAACCTATCTTTGCCATTACTGACACTACTTAAGCCCTCATTTGCTTGCATGGTTTCACATTAAAAATTCCTTTTTGAGAGAAGATAGCAATGAAAAAAATAAGAAACTTACAAATTTGCTCTAATCTGAAAAAATATTCTGTTTGGCATTTTTAATTCAATCATATGACAGAATTAATGTTCCAGCTATGAAATATGGTAAAATGTACCACGCAGTTATTTGATAAGAAAATTTGTGGAAGTCATTTTACACAAATTTTAGTAGCAAACAAACATGGCAAATATTATATGACTTAATTTCTAAATGAAATCAAATTCAAGTAGTATAAGAAATTTTTATGATTTTGGATTTCATGTTTTGATGTCAATTTAAACATTTTTGGTGTTGATTTCTAATATAATATTTGCATTATTTTAAAATAAAACAATAGTTTCATTTAACATAAATGCTTAACCAAAGAGTCCAAAATTAATCAGATTAAATTAGATAAGAAAAGATGCTATCAAACCTCCCTAGGGAGTTCAAAATACATCTTAAGCTTTTGAATTTAATGAGAGAATAGGTAACTTGATTTCTTCTTCATGAAACAGGTCAGCTTAGGTTGATGAAGTAACATGTACCCTAAAGTGAAACATTTGAGAGATTTAGAATAATAGTGAGGACATATTTGGTATTTTTATGTCCAGAGATAAAGTCTATCTCATTTAATATAGTTTTTTAAATTGGGATTTACCAATAGAGAAAAAAAGAACCCTGCAAATTCTTACCCCTATTCTTCACAGTCATAAAAAGTTGACTTGATCTGAGGAAGCATATTTAAGGCATTATTAATACTTTCTTTACAAAGGGTTTGTTTAACCATGTTTTCAAATCATCACTCTTTAACATTCCTGAAAATTAAAATGTATTGCTGCATGATGATTATTTCTTCTGTCGGTATTTAATGCATTTTTTTTTCTTTTCTCCCCAGCATACAAACATTTTCTGACTCCATCTTACTATATCAGGTTTTTATTTCTTTTCACACTTTGGTATATTTTGCTTTCCTTAAATCCTTTAGCTCTTTAGCTGTGTAACTGTTTATTTTCCCTTTTCAAATATGTCCTAGAAAACATCACGAGAAAAACTTATCCACCTAGATTTTTATTTAACTCTTTTCATACCCACTTTAGTATTAAATAAATAGAAAGGAATCGTTTTCGTTTTAGCAATTTGTAAGTGGCCTTATCTTCATTTTCTCTTCTAGGTTGTTGTGAATGCTCTTGTTGGAGCAATTCCCTCTATCATGAATGTACTCTTGGTATGTCTCATCTTCTGGCTGATCTTTAGCATCATGGGTGTGAATTTGTTTGCTGGCAAGTTCTACCACTGTGTTAACACGACAACGGGTAACATGTTTGAAGTTAGTGAAGTCAACAATCTGAGCGACTGTCAGGCTCTTGGCAAGCAAGCTCGATGGAAAAACGTCAAAGTAAACTTTGATAATGTTGGTGCTGGCTATCTTGCATTGCTTCAAGTGGTAAGTTGCCACTGTATGAGTTCTGGAAACATTTTCAAAATGTTTCACAAAAGATCATTTCTCGGATGTTCTTTGTTTGAATAATTAGTATCTGACTGTACAAAAATAGTTGATGATAACACCTATACTATTAGCTTAACTTAAAGATGTTTTGCAGTTATTTTAATATGTATTTCCCCAGTATTCAGCTTTCAGCATGTTTTAATATGGCCTCATATTCCTGCTTCCTGGTTTTTTTCTTATTATATTATCGAGTGCTTTTGCACTGTTACTGTTTTTAGTTTTCCTTAGCAATCATTGCCAAAGGAGCAACTTTATATGTTAAAATAAAATGTACATATTTTAGTGATGAGTTAAATGTATAAATTATTAGCCAGAAAATTTATTGTACCGACATCTAAGGAGTGTAGTTCTACTATTTGCATAAATACAAATCTTATGGAGTAGATTTCAAAATGTATAATGTCAATAATTTCGACTTAACTGACCACATATGACTAATCAGTAATTCACTATTGAAAACAATTGAGCTGTGTTTAAACACACCGTAGGTTTGGATCACAGAGCTTATATTTCAGTATAGAAAGGATTTGAGACCAAGATGGGTATTTTATGAATCAAGCATCTAGTTAAATTTTTTTAAGAAAAAACTTAATATCTTCCAAGAGAAACAAAGAAAATGAATTCCAGACTCTAAATACAATCATATTCTACTTCAATTTCTTGATTCAATTCATTTCAATCTCATGTTACAGAATTTTATGATATTATACAAAAACTTACTTGTAGTAACACTATCAGATTTTCATATGGTAAAACGCCATATTCTTGGATTAGGTTTTTATGCAGAATTCAAATATGTATTGTTCACAGGCCACATTTAAAGGCTGGATGGATATTATGTATGCAGCTGTTGATTCACGAGATGTAAGTATCACTCAAATACTATTTATAGTTGCAAGATTTTCCGTAGTGAACATTTGTAATTTAAGTGAATGACCAAGAATTTCATACTAGATATAATTGCATACAGAAATGATCCTCTTAAGCTAATGTACTTCAATAAAGATGATATTTTGGTTAATATATGTCTGATATATATCTACTATGAAAGGATATCTAACTGCATGGGATCAGAAGACATCAAACTGGTCTATAAATGAGACTTAAAATCGGGAACATTGCTCATGAGAAAGTAACTTGCCTCTCCTTATCCCTGGAGAGTATGATAAATACGCATTTGTGAAGCAACTTCCAAAAATATTATGAAAAAAGCAAGCAAGTTTCAGGGAAACTCAATTTTGAAAATAGGAATTTAAAAAAATTCCTCAAAACATATCTGTTTATATCACATTCCTCTTAGAAACTGATGTTCTATTATTAAAGCCATATCTTCAAGAGCCAACATCTCCATACCCAAATTTAAAATGCTGCAAAACAATTTATAAGACTAATAATAAGTTCAAAATATTTCTTATTATACCACTGTTATTTACTCTAAAGAAAATGTACAGGTAAGCCACAGAGGAAAAACAGATTCAAGAACAAGCATAAAAATTACAAACTTCCATTATCCTAGATCATACCAGTTTGAAAAAATAAATTTTTTGCAGAACAGTATCTCAGGGCAAGGCAAAAACAGCTCTAGATAGAGTAACAACACTCACCAAATTGTTAACTTAGTTTAAGTATTTATTATGTTTTTAAATATTATTTAATATTTTCAATACTATTTAGGTAAAACTTCAGCCTGTATATGAAGAAAATCTATATATGTATTTATACTTCGTCATCTTCATCATCTTTGGGTCATTCTTCACTCTGAATCTATTCATTGGTGTAATCATAGATAACTTCAACCAACAGAAAAAGAAGATAAGTATTCCTCAGCTCTCAGCTTTCCTCATTCTGAGATTCTGTCTGTTGTACATCCAAATAATCAGGATACTCATAGTCAAGACAGACTTAGATCATTTTTATATTCTTTTTAGTTCACTATGTGGTCAGTTCAGCTGCAGTTTCCAGACTCTAGTTGGTGGCTCCTCTCTAGGTTCGTCCTCTGCAGAGCTGCTCTAGTGTCTTTGTGACCATTGCTTCAAAGCATCCAGTGGGCCTCCTCTAAAGCTTTACCCTTGCTTACAGAGAATTTCGGGAATTATTTCTACCTAGTTTTCTAGCTTCATTTTCTCCCATACCACATTTCTATATCTACTTCCCTACTCCTTACTCAGTATCTGCCATCACCACTATCACACGTTACACACATAGCTACATGGATTTTTTTTTTTTTTTTTTTTTTTTTTTTTTGCCCTTTCTGAGCAAGCCACGCTCTTGTACCTCCATGACTTTACATAGGGTAGTTTCTTCACCTGGAATGGTTTGCCTAGATACCTCTCATCATCTGTTAAGGCCTAGCTTAAGGGTATCCTACCATATAAAGACTGTTTCTGAGTCTTCAGGGTTTATTTTGATCTCTGCAATAGTTTTTTATATATCCTTATATATTTTCCACCTGTCTTCATTTTCCCATTTCACACAACAACAAGATATTGTATCTCATATATCTATTTAATTCTGATAATAGTTATATTTTCTAGCACACGGGAAGTACTTAAAATTATTGAATAAAGGAAAACTGTCAAAAGTGAAATGGACTAAGAAAATACTTTTTCTTTCACAAAAATATATTTGAGATCTCTGAGCCACCTTCTAAACATAATATAATCAAATTAGGATCCTGTACTAATCAGAGATTTATGTGGTTATAGATTTTACATAAAAGTAAAGTACTCCAAATTTTACATAAATGAAAAAAAAGTAGAATACATATATGTATGTGTGTGTACATATATATATATTTCATATATGGGATAATTTCCATTTAAAAATTGAGAAAAGACTGAAGACTCAGAAATATTTTTGTACACGTGCTCTTGTAACATACTGAGATTGTAACCAGTTTTATACTGGATCTTTACTTTGGAGGTCAAGACATCTTTATGACAGAGGAACAGAAAAAATACTATAATGCAATGAAGAAACTTGGATCCAAGAAACCTCAGAAGCCCATACCTCGGCCAGCAGTAAGAATTACTCATCTTTTTTAGTATTCTAAAGCCTTATTTCCATACGGTGAAACTGGGAGTGCTCTGGATGAGAACATACTGAGTGACATCAACAATATATAATATGTCCTAATTGTAAAGTTCATATTGTTTAACACCATTCACAAATGCCACACTCACTAAGAATTACTAAATTCTTAGAAAGGTGGTAATGCTCTTTAAAGTTTGTCCATTGAAAAAAGTCTAATTTGAAGTTCCCAATAACTGTTTCCAAAGCAGCCTTCATATTCCTGCTGCCACCTACTGCTTTCAGGAATGTACCAAATCTTGTTACATGATGCTCTCTTGCCATTTAAATAAATGGAGTCTGGAAAACTCCCATCCCACCCCATCACTTCCGTCTATCCTATTTGTTCTCTCCATTCGTATGACTCTTAACCTTCTTAGGAAGGAAAAGGGCATCATCAAAATAGTTTCTTTCACCAAATACACAAAAAATAAAAAGATTTAATCAGAATGCATACTCTCTAGAGCTTCATAATATGTGAAAAGACATAATAATGGGGATTATATTCATAGAGCTGTACTTTAACTTATCTCCTAGATGGGTAAGGAATAAGGAAACTGAAGCCCCCAAAAATCATATCCAAAGTCATAAAGCCTGTAATTGCCAGAACTGGGACTTGACAAGCTCTCAAGAAGCCTATCAGTGACTTCACTTTACCTTATTTTTAAGAGTTTTGGAGTTGAGGTTGGAAGCGACAAAGGGGGAAAGTAGGGCAGGATACACAAAAGGGCATAAATCTGCTTTACTGAAGGTCATTTAAATAAATTTAAAAGAAGGAAACTTGGTCAATTCATGAAATTGATTTTTAGCTATGAAATTTCATTTGATATTTTTATTCCAAATTATTAAAAATTTATTTCCCTAATAAAACTATATTTAATGACCATGAGTACAGTAATCTCTGAAAGTATGTGACTCCTGAGATGACTGCTAACAAAACAAAGAAAAAAATGTCATGCATTTTTGTTGAAGCATAGATAAAGAACAGATGCAGAAAGATAAATAACAAACACACAGACACGCATAGTTAGAAGAGGTAGAATAAATTAGATAATGACTGATATATTTTGAAGGAGGGAGAAATGGAAATAATACACAAACCAAAATTCCTAAAGTATTGATAAATGAATTAAGATATTCATCCATCTAAAAATCTATCTGTACCAACCTACTTTTTAAATCTTCATTATGGTTCCATAATTTTTTATAAAAAAATTTTTATAAAAAATTTTTTTAAATTTTTTTTAATCAAGCAAAGCCCATGCCTATTAACAGCCAATTGTCACCAATTTATGTCTTACTGAGTTTTGTCTTTCCGTGGGATTTAAATATACCAAATATGTTTTGTCCTTATCATATGACTTTTTTCATTTCCTCCTCATATTTTAATATGAAGAGAAATGGAGCACAAAGAATTGTTTGGACTAATGTGAGAAGGGTGTATATCTCATGGCCATATATGGAAGGACTTCACTTGCAATTGTACTGGATCATTATTTATTTTTTTTATTTTTTATTTATTTATTTATTTTTTTAAGATTTTATTTATTTGAGATAGAGACAGTGAGAGAGAGCATGAGAGGGGAGAAGGTCAGAGGGTAGAAGCAGACTCCCCACGGAGCCAGGAGCCCGATGCGGGACTCGATCCCAGGACTCCAGGATCATGACCTGAGCCGAAGGCAGTTGCTCAACCAACTGAGCCACCCAGGCGCCCCTGGATCATTATTTATTAACCTCTCTCCTTTCTCTCTTTCTAGAACAAATTCCAAGGAATGGTCTTTGATTTTGTAACCAGACAAGTCTTTGATATCAGCATCATGATCCTCATCTGCCTCAATATGGTCACCATGATGGTGGAAACTGATGACCAGAGCAAATATATGACTCTGGTTTTGTCCCGGATCAACCTTGTGTTCATTATCCTGTTCACTGGTGAATTTGTGCTAAAGCTCATCTCTCTCAGATACTACTACTTCACCATAGGCTGGAACATTTTTGATTTTGTGGTGGTGATTCTCTCCATTGTAGGTAAGAATAGTTTAACTACAGAGAGCTATCGCTGTAGGTAAAACTCTCCAAAGCCTGACAGCTGTACAACACAGAAATTAGATCTGAGAATGTTAACATGTATAATTCTAAAGTTTACACTACTGTTCCTTTTCTTCTAACTGAAGAATGTCGGTATTCAAAAATAGAAAACAATATATTTAGAGATTTCAGAAATAATCCTTGTCTGTAATCAGCACATTTCATGTATGCGGATAACTCTTCATAGTAACCGAGTGTATATAATCTTAAATTGCCATGACACTCTGAGATTATTTAATTGTTGGATTTTCTAAAAATCTATATTGGTTTTAACATCATAGAATCATTTAATAAAATCTATAATCTTCAATTACTAATACTAGGGAGTGGATCCAAATATTTAGTAAAAATTTATACTCATAACAATCCTGCTGTTTTCATAAACCTTGCGAAGATAAAGCACTCATATAAGCATAAAATACTCACTGTTTAGCTGTTTTTTACCTTTTTCCATAGGTATGTTTCTGGCTGAGCTGATAGAAAAATACTTTGTGTCCCCTACCTTGTTCCGAGTGATCCGTCTGGCCAGGATTGGTCGAATCTTGCGTCTGATCAAAGGGGCCAAGGGGATCCGCACGCTGCTCTTTGCTCTGATGATGTCCCTTCCTGCCTTGTTTAACATCGGCCTCCTGCTCTTCCTGGTCATGTTCATCTATGCCATCTTTGGAATGTCCAACTTTGCCTACGTTAAAAAGGAAGCTGGAATTGATGACATGTTCAACTTTGAGACCTTTGGCAACAGCATGATCTGCCTGTTCCAAATTACCACCTCTGCTGGCTGGGACGGATTGCTAGCACCCATTCTCAACAGTGCACCACCTGACTGCGATCCTGACACAATTCATCCTGGAAGCTCAGTTAAGGGAGACTGCGGGAACCCCTCCGTTGGGATTTTCTTTTTCGTGAGTTACATCATCATATCATTTCTGGTTGTGGTGAACATGTACATCGCCGTCATCCTGGAGAACTTCAGTGTTGCTACTGAAGAAAGTGCAGAGCCCCTGAGTGAGGATGACTTTGAGATGTTCTATGAGGTTTGGGAGAAGTTTGATCCTGATGCCACCCAGTTTATAGAGTTCGCCAAGCTCTCCGATTTCGCAGCTGCCCTGGATCCTCCGCTTCTCATAGCCAAACCAAACAAAGTCCAGCTCATCGCCATGGACCTGCCCATGGTCAGTGGGGACCGGATCCACTGCCTCGACATTTTATTTGCCTTTACAAAGCGTGTTTTGGGTGAGAGTGGAGAGATGGATGCCCTTCGAATACAGATGGAAGACCGGTTCATGGCATCAAATCCCTCCAAAGTCTCCTATGAACCCATTACAACCACTCTGAAACGCAAACAAGAGGAGGTGTCTGCTGCTATCATTCAGCGTAATTTCAGATGTTATCTTTTAAGACAAAGGTTAAAAAAGGTATCAAGTGAATATAACAAAGAGGCAATTAAAGGGAGGATTGACTTACCTATCAAAGAAGACATGATTATTGACAAATTAAATGAAAACTCCACCCCAGAAAAAACAGACGGAAGTTCCTCTACCACATCTCCTCCTTCCTATGACAGTGTAACAAAGCCAGACAAAGAAAAGTTTGAGAAAGACAAATCAGAAAAAGAAAGCAAAGGGAAAGAGGGCAGGGAAAATCAAAAGTAAAAAAGAAACAAAGAATTATCTTTGTGATCAATTGTTTACAGCCTATGATGGTAAAGTCTATGTGTCAACTGGACTCCCAGAGGAGGTGTATGCCAAACTGACTGTTTTAATCAATACTCATGGTCAGTGCCTATAACAAGACAGTGACCTCTCCATCACTACAACTCTGTGAGTCAGGGTATCAACAAGATTGACAAGAGGTTGCTGTTTTCATTACCAGCTGACACTGCTGAAGAGAAACTCAATGGCTATCTAGACTGTAGGGATAATTGTGCAAAGTGATCATTGTAACTACACCAAACACCTTTAGTACAGTACTTGCATCCACTCTATTTTTAACTTCCATATCTGCCATATTTTTACAAAATTTGTTCTAGTGGATTTCCTTGCTCCCTAATTCATAGTTTATTCATAATACTATGTCCCTATTTTTGTAAATGCAGTTTAAGTTGAGAAAAAAGCATATAAAAGCCCTGTGTTCCTCCTCCACAAGTCTCTCATATAATTAGCAAAAGTGTTTTGAGAGATAAAATTCATGCTCAAAACCAGAAAAAAATATTCTAATTTCAATAATTTCAGGTACTTCCGTTTTCTAGATGGCTTTAATTTTGAAAGTGTTTTAGTCTGTTATATTTGTTTATATCTGAACAGTTATGTGCCTGTAAAGTCTCCTCTAATTTTTAAGGGATTATTTTTATGCAAATATTGTTTCAGCAAGTGCAAATTTTATTCTAAGTTCCAGAGCTCTATATTTAATTTGGTTAAATGCTTTCCAAAAACAAAATGAAAAAAATCTAGAAAAAGTGTATCTAAAGTGTCACTTTAGAATAGTTGTCCCACTTTCTGCTGCAGTATTGCTTTGCCATCTCCTACTCTCAGCAAAGCTGACATTTTATGTCAATTCAACACCCCTGTTATGTAAATAGTTATTTTATCCTGTGGTGCATGTTTGGGCAGGAATTGAATATATATATATATATATATATATATATATATATATATATATATATATATATATATATTCAATTACACATATATATATGTGTATATATATATATATATTCTGCTAAGCAACATCTATTAAATCAAATATGTACCACAGTGTATGTGTCTTTTGCGAGCTTCCAACAGGGATGTATCCTGTACCATTCAATAAACATAAATAGTTTGAAGATTATCACTAATGCATGTCAATATTGCCTATGCTGCTCTATTTTACTCAACCCATTCTTCACAAGCCTTGGTTAGAAGTCACATGTTGGTAGAGTGAATTCGAACAGCTCTATCCAGTATGTCAAGCAGAATAGCTTGTAGTTACTTAAAAGTACCTTTACTTTTGCATTTTTAATTCAACTTGAGTGTCATATGGTGTCTCTCTATATTTCAAAGAAACACACTGCATACTGCCTATTGTCAAAACCTATACTTCATATTTTGCTAAAAATATGTCTAAAATTTGTTTAAATATAAATAATGTAAAAATATGATCAATTTTATTTGTTGCATTTGTACATAAGAAAATTATTTTCAGGTTGATGACATGGCAATTTATTTTACTTTATGCTTTTGCTTTTCATTTTTAATCACAACTCCAAACTTTTGAATCCATAAGACTTTTCAATGAATAATTTCCTACAATAAAAGTTAGACAATGGGTTTTGTGGATTTCTTTGTTATAATATATTTTCTACCATTCCAATAGGAGATACATTGGTCAATATTCAAACTTAGATCATTTTTTACCAACTATGGTTGCCTCAATATTACCCATTATTCATGGAATTTTTTTTTTTACTCAAACTTTTGTAGTACTTGCTTATGCAGACTAGTCTTATTTTTTTAATTCTTGCTACACTAGAGCTATTAGAGAAATAACATGGGCTCTGTCCTTTTTAGCCATGAACAAAGTGGCAAAGTTGTGCAATTACCTAACATGATATAAATTTTTGTTTTTTGCACAAACCAAAAGTTTAATGTTAACCTTTTACAAAACTATTTACTTGTAGTGTACTAATGAACTGCATGCAGGGAATTGCTATTACTAAAAAGAATGGTGAGCTACGTCATTATTGAGCCAAAAGAATAAATATTTCATTTTTTATTATATTTAATTTGTTGGCCTCTTTTTTTATTGATGGATGTTTAAAACACATATATTGTATGAAACCTGTACTTGATCTGACATTTGTATACATAAAAGTTCACATGGATTTTATAACAGCCTAATACATGATCCACCAAGGAGTACTACAGAATAAAAGCTATGAAAAGAAACTGTTGTGAACTTTTTTGTGTGCAAAGGATCAAATCCACATGTTTCAACTTACACTTTTAGTAACAATAACAGTAGTCATTGACAATGGTTGTCAATACAAATTACTTCCCTTGGCTGTAAGCATTTTAATCTCAACTCCTCTCAGTGTTATTGATACCATCACCAAATTTCTTGGTAGGTAGCAAAGGTTACATACTTTGTTATTTAAATGTCTTTTAGGAACTCCTTATTTACATACAAAATGCTAATGATGCAGTGATTGAGAATTTATGTTATCTTTTTTTTCAGGGCCCTTGGATTTATGTCATCTCAAAACCAAATGTTTATACTCAGTGGAAAACCCCAGTTGCAAGGCGAAGTTGATCTAAATAAACATTTCACAATTTCCTCAATGTAAATGACATAAACTGATATCAGAAGAATTCAATGGCTTTTTTCTACTAAAGTCAGTTTTCAGATCTTGCCAACACCACAGAGATGTCAAGTATTACTTTGCAAAACCCTTAGCCTTTTTATGCATCCCATCATATAATCTTAGCCAAGTATTCTATTAATTGATAATGCATTATAGCTAAATGATTATCTTCTAACATAGTCACAAGAGTCTTCAGCTGAAAAAATACTTTAAAAAATATACCTATCTAGCTAATGGATAAGCTGAAAATACTATTCAGAATATAGAGCTGTTAATGCAGTTTAACAGAATTTTTAAATAACTAATTCCACTAGAAAAATCCTTCTGTTATTGAACTTCACAACGAAATCCTGTTTAAAATAACACACTAGAAAAAGTTTTAAAAATAAAATAACATACTAGAAATAATCAACTTAGACACAGAAATAACAATACTATGAAATTAAGGAAACCTAAACTCACCAGTAAGTGATACTGAATGGCTGCCCTTCAGTAAGGGAAGAACATTTGTATGGAGGAAGAAAATGGGTATTCCAGTTTTTAAATATTATAGCCAAAAGATACAAAAGATAATAGCTATATAAATTTGTTTACTAATTCAAATAACTAGAACACAATAAAATAACATGAAAATCATTCTCATGCATTTCAAACCATTTAGTAGTAATCATAAAGTTGCTGCTGACCATTTTTGCAGAAATGGAAAATATCAAATAGACTGGACCAAGAGTTCTAACACTTGTCTTTCAATATCAGTTCTGGCATCAAATTAGCAATGTAATTCAGACAAATCAAATTCTGGCCCCTCAGATTCCTCCTCTGTTGAATGAAGCGATATATTATCTCTAATAAGTGTTTAATTCTAAAATTCTATGTTCAAAGTCAACTTGTCTATTCAACGTGATTAATCTCTATACAGGTAATACTTAAGGAAAAAATATGAATTGTCAATAAACCTTTTAAAACATTACTCAGATGAGCTTAAATAGACAGAAACACATTTGGCTCTGACTTTAGCCCCATTAGAAAAAAGTTTCCTTGTCCTCAAAGATTTTATACCACAAAGTGAAAGATGGTTTAAATAAATGAAAGGATGGCTATTATTTCTTCTTTATGGTGTTACAGATTTCTAAAAGACAACACTTGAAATGTAACAAAAATGAGGGGTGCCTGGGTTGCTCAGTCGGTTAAGTGTTTGCCTTCAGCTCAGGTCATGATCCCCGGGTCCTGGGATGGAGCCCCACATGCGGCTCTCTGCTCAGTGGAGAGGTCTGCTCCTCCTTCTTCCTCTGCCGCTCCCCCTGATTGTGTTCCCCCACCCTCTCTCTCAAATAAGGATATAAATAAAATCTTTAAAAAATAAATATAACAGAAGCGATTAAAATCAAGTCATTAATAATTTACAACTTGTAATATTGTCTAGAACCACAAGTATACTTCTTCTTTGTCCTTAATTAACATTTGCCATAAAACTTCAAGTTGGGCTTAAGTCTTATATTCCCTAGAGTACAGTTTTTATTACAAAAGAGTAAAAGACACACATCATTTTCTTATAACATCTAAAATATTTTATATTTTTCAAAAACGTTAGTTGTTACTGACTCCTATAGGTCCTTTTGTCACCAGTGTTTCTCTCCTCCTCTCCTCCACAGAATCTCTACGTTCTCCATAATTCAGCTAGTTAACATACTTAAGTATATATCTGAAAACTTCTAAACCTGACAGCACCCCATTGTTCAGAAAATCAATTTCCGCTCCCAGTATGGAATAAAAACAAACAAATCCCTGTGTAATCTGCTCCTTACCTATTCCACTGCTAACATCCATCATCAGCCACCACTCCATAACTCATGCCTCTTACCTCTCAGAATTACACACTCTCCAGTTACATAATGTTTTGACATCTCTCCTGTCTTGGACATCTGTCTACTGTCTTTGCCTGAAATGTCCTACCCTCTCTTCTTTCCCCTGGCAAATCATTGCTTATCTTTCACGAACTGGCTCAAGTATCATCATCATTTAGGAAGCTTCCTCAGAGTTCCCCAAGTAGAATAAACTATTTCTCAGACTTCCTAATGTGATCTATGATGGTGTGGATCATACTGTGCTGTATTACCTCCTTTGCATTTATCTCTTCTTAATAGACTGTAGCACATCCAATGTATGGGCCACAAGAATATGTGACTATCAATATTCAGATATATTGCTAGTACAATTGATTCTTGCAGAAACACACAAATATATTTAAGTGCCAAAGAAGAAATATTAATAAACTCTTTCAGCCCCTACGGAGGACAATTCTCAAATTTATTAACACGTACATTCAGATAATCCACCTTTATAATCAGTTGAAATATATACAAACATCTTGGAAATACTGTATGCCTAGTAACTATGTTTGCAAGAAATATTTTTTACCTAACAAAAAGTACTGAAATAAAAACTCTATCAGTGGGGTGCCTGGGTGACTCGGTGGGTTAAAGCCTCTGCCTTCAGCTCAAGTCCTGATCTCGGGGTCCTGGGATTGAGACCCGTATCGGGCTCTCTGCTCAGCGGGGAGCCTGCTTCCCCCTCTCTCTCTGCCTGCCTCTCTGCCTACTTGTGATCTCTCTGTCAAATAAATAAATAAAATCTTTATAAAAAAAAAAAAAAACTCTATCAGTGAAATAATTAACTCTTACCAGTGAAATAATCTTACTGAGTTGTCTTCAGTAGAAATATGCTGCATAGATTAAAACAAACTCAGGTTTTATCTCATCATCTAGATGTAGATATTCTTAACTTTAATAATTCATGAGTACACTGGTAATACACTAATAACTTCAGAAAATTTGCTGGATAAATGTATATTTTACCATATAATGGTGAAACTATCCTAACTATCCTAACCTACCTCTATCATAAAATATTTAAAAATGGTAAGTAAAATATTGTTAAAAGACCATTTTTAATGTATAGTTGGGCTTACAAAAAAGCAAGAGAAATTCCCTGGGACTGATGGAGAAAGGCAAGCAAACACTGAAGTCAGATGATTCTTGGTAGGCTTCTATTGATCCCAGGGATCTACAGCTTGGTTTAAATTGCCTAGGTACAAGAAATAGCACACAAAGATTTGGTTCCATTATGGGTTAGAAATACTGAAAAAATTCAAGGCACATAAAAAGCCACACACTTCTTTTTTCCCCAAAAGCTACATACACTTAATAAATGCATTTTCAAAAATCAATATTGCAAAAGCAGACAGGAAGGCAATTTGGCAAGCGGATTTTTCTGTCTTGTCTTAGGTCTGAGTATATGCAGAAAAGCCTCTCTTGAGATTCATAGCAATTGGTCCAGAATTCATCTGGATTTGTGGCACAAATTTATACCAACTGCCTAGTACAAAATACGACAAGCCAAAAATGCAAGTTGCTAGTGGTACAAGGCTTCTGTGAGAAACTAACTGAAATCCTTTTTGAAAGACCACACCTCAGCCCAGGCCTCAGAGATTTCCCACAAATAAAGTCCAAGAAACATGAAATCACAGTAAGAGAAATAACAAAACAATGAGAAAACCAAATGGAAAGATAAGAGACAGAGAACCTATCAACAAATTCTTCAGATGTAGGATATAAGCATATTTAATAGCATTTTAAAAAGATGGATTAAAGTATGAATAATGGTGAGAAATAAAAATTATAAGACATATTTGGAAAAGTATTATGCTAGTTCTAGAAATAAAGAACTGAAATTAAAACAATCTGTAAGACTTAAATATCGGGGTACATGGAACTGAAGAGAGAAACCATGAATTAGAATCTGAAAAACTCATGAGCAAAACAGCAGAGGCAAAAAGCTAAAATGTATGAACCCATAAGAGAATTTCAGTAAAGGTGAGAAGGAACAAAATACCTAGAATTCCAAAAGCAGAACTGACATATTGGGGGAAGTGAATATTTGATTACAAAATGATTAAGAATTCTTTATTATTGATAATGGACACAAATCCTAACATTCAGGAATCACAAAAATCCTAATCAAATTAAAGAAAGCCATACCCAGGCAACTCGTTATAAAATTGCAGAACAATAAAGTACAAGAGAAAATCTCAAAACTAAATAGGATAAAAAGATACAACAGAACAATTCAACTATAACAGCAATAACAAAAATGTTGTAAGAAAATGTCTGTTACTGTATGGCCTGCAAAGTCTGAAATATTTGCTATCTGGCCCTTAAATAAAAAGTTTTCAATCCTAAAAAAACAAACAAACAACAAAAACAAAACAAAAAAAAAACAAAATAAAAACTAGTACTTTATACCCAGGAAAAAAAATCCTTAAGAATAAAAAAGAAAAGAAAACATTTGTTATTGGGAGTTCAAGAATTCTAATTGTATTGTTCAGGAGGATGATAAAGATAGTACTTTTAACTTTCCTTAGAATGCTTACTAAAATTTCAAGAGTATACATGGAAAGATAAATGGGATGAAATGATTAAAAGAATACAGAAGAAAAATGAAATAGCTTGACATTTAATAAATTTAAAAGCACAAGAAGGAGGAGAAAAATAAGACAAATGAAAGTTATACAATACCTGGTAGAAATTAATAGTAGCCCATTATGAGTGCTTATTATGTTCTAATCATTTTTTCAAATACCTTACATGATAATTCTCACATTGTCCCTATTAAGATAAGAACTGTGAAAAAACTGAGACATGGAATATTCTTAACTTGTCCATGGGATGCATTGCTAGGAAGAACAACAGGGATATTAATCCAGGAAATCTGGCTCCAGACATAATCTCTTAATCATTGTATCATAATACTTGACACCCAGAATGACTATGTTACACAACTCTACATGAAAAATCACAGTGTAAGGGATGCCTGGGTGGTTCAGTTGGTTAAGCATCTGCCTTCAGCTCAGGTCATGATCGCAGGGTCCTGGGATTGAGTCCCACATTGGGCTCTTTGCTCAGCGGGGAGCTGCTTCTCCCTCTGCCTGCCACTCTCCCTGCTTGTGTGCACATATGTGCTCTCTCTCTCTCTCTTTCATACACACAAATAAATAAATAAAATAAAATCTTTTAAAAAAATAAAAGAAAAACCATACTGTATTCTAAAAATTATACACTCTGAAGAACAACTCCAACATGGAATACAATGTAACACGATGGCATTGGTGAGATCTATAAAAACATATCAATAATATGTGAATAATTACTAGAAAGTACACTGAACTGCTCAGTTAAAAGGCAAATCAGGTTGATTTTTACAAGGCAGCTATTTAAAATAAATAAACCTAAAACATAAAAATTCAGAAAAGTGAAAAAGTAACAGGATTAGAAAAATATCAAATAAATACTCATGAAAGAAATTGAGGAAGACACAAAGAAATTGAAAAACATTCCGTGCTCATGGATTGGAAGTACAAATATTGTGAAAATGTCTATGCTACCTACTGCAATCTATACATTCAATACAATCCCTATCGAAAAAAACCATCAAAATTTTTCACAGAGCTGGGACAAATAATCCTAAAATTTGTATGGAACCAGAAAAGACCTCGAATAGCCAAAGGAATGTTGAAAAAGAAAACGAAGGCTGGTGGCATCACAATTCTGGACTTCAAGCTATATCACAAAGCTGTAATCATCAAGACAGTATGGTACTGGCATAGAAACAGACACACATATCAATGGAATAGACTAGAGAATCCAGAACACACCCTCACCTCTACAGTCAACTCATCTTTAACAAAGCAGGAAAGAATATCCAACAGAAAAAAGACAGTCTCTTCAACAAATGGTGTTGGAAAAATTGGACAGCCATATGCAGAAGAATGAAGCTGGACCATTTTTTTACATTATACACAAAAATAGACTCAAAACAAATGAAAGACCTAAATCTGAGACACGAATCCATCAAAATCCTAAAGGAGAACACAGGCAATAACCTCTGTGACCTCGGCCATAGCAACTTCTTGCTAGACACAGCTCCAAAGAAAAGGGAAACAAAGGCAAAAATGAACTATTGGGACCTCATCAAGATCAGAAGCTTTCACACAGCAAAGGAAACAGTGAACAAAACCAAAAGACAACCACAGAATGGGAGAAGATATTTGCAAATGACATATCAGATAAAAGACTAGTATCCAAAATCCATAAAGAACTTATAAAACTCAACACCCAAAGAACAAATAATCCAATCAGGAAAAGGGCAGAATACATGAACAGACATTTCTCCAAAGAAGACATACAAATGGTCAACAGACAAATGAAAAAATGCTCAACATCGCTTAGTGTCAGGGAAATACAAATCAAAAACACAATGAGATACCATCTCACACCAGTCAGAATGGCTAAAATTAACAAGTCAGGAAATGACAGATGTTGGTGAAGATGTGGAGAAAGGGGAACCTTCCTACACTGTTGATAGGAATGCAAGCTGGTACAGTCACTCTGGAAAACTGTATGGAGTTTCCTCAAAAAGTTGAAAATAGAGCTGCCCTACAACTCAGCAATTGTACTACTGGGTATTTACCCCAAAAGTACAAATGTAGTGATCCAAAGGGGCACCTGTACCCCAATGGTTATAGCAGCAATGTCCCCAAAAGAAAAACTATGGAAAGAGCTGAAATGTCCATCGACAGAGGAATGGATAAAGAAGATGTGGTGTATGTATACACAATGGAATATTTATTACTCAGCCATCAAAAAAATGAAATCTTGCCATTTGCAATGAACTAGATGGAACTAGAGGGTGTTATGCTAAGCAAAAAAAGTCAATCAGAGAAAAGACAATTATCATATGATTTCACTCATATATGAAATTTAAGAAACAAAACAGAGGGTCATAGATGGAGAGGATAAAATGAAACCAGAGACAAAAACAAACCGTAAGAGACTCTTCATAGGAAACAAACTGAGGGTTGCTTGGGGGGAGGGGACGGAGGATGTCGTAACTGGCAGATGGACATTAAAGAGGGCATGAGATGTAAAGAGCACTGGGTGTTACGTAAGACTGATGAATGACTGCATTCTACCTCTGAAACTAATAATACACTATATGTTAATTAATTGAATTTAAATATTAAAAAATAAGGGAAACAAATAAATACTTATGTATTTTTATTATTAGAGTCAAAATAAGTTTAAAACACCAAGATATGGGCGCATGAGTGGCTCAGCCAGTTAAGTGTTGCCTTTGGCTCAGGTCATGATCCCAGAGTCCTAGGATTGTGTCCCACATTGGGCTCCCTGCTCAGCGGGGAGCCTTCTTCTCCCTCCGCCCCTCCCCTCCCCACTCACGGTCTCTCTCCCTCTCTCTCTCTCTTGCAAAAATAAATAAAATCCTGGGGAGCCTGGGTGGCTCAGTCATTAAGCATCTGCCTTCAGCTGGGGTCATGATCCCAGAGTCCTGGGATCAAGCCCCACAATGGGGTCCCTGCTTGGCGGGAAGCCTGCTTCTCCCTCTCCCACTCCCCTTGCTTGTGTTCCCTCTCTTGCTGTGTCTCTCTCTGTCAAATGAATAAATAAAATTTTAAAAAATTAATAAAAAATTTAAAAATATAAATAAATAAATAAAATCTTTAAAAATAAATAAAACTCCAAGATATAACTATTTCAAATTGGATGCACCTATTAAACTGATCTTTAAAATACACAAGGCAAAAATTTGTTCAATCACAAGAAGAAATAGACAAATCTATCACATAATAAAGATTTTAACACACTTCCTTGAATAACTGATAGCTCAAGTGGATAGAAAAACCTAAAGGAATATGCAAATTATGATTACAATTAATAACTTCACCTATTAGGCACACAAAGAACTCCACAACATTTGAAAAAGTCTCTGGATTTTTTTTTTTTAATGTACATGTCACATTTGTTAAGATGCATTAAATGAAAGACCAAAATGCATTTCATAGAATTGCTATCAAACAGAGAACACTATATTCTCTAATTCGAATAAAATTAGGGGAGCCTGGGTGGCTCATTGGTTAAGCATCCAACTCTTGGTTTCAGCTCAGGTCACGATCTCAGGATTGTGAGATCGACCCTGTGTCAGGCTCTACACTGGGCATGGAGTCTGCTTAAGATTCTCCCTCTCTCCTTCTCCTGCTGCCCCTTCCCTTCTCAAAAAAAAAAAAAAAAGGAATGCTATTAAATTAGGAATCTAATTTTTTGGAATATTTGGGAGCTTAAAAATGTACTTCCAGTTTCCAGTCCTAGAAATGGTGAGGCAGCTAATATCAGACCAATGTTCCAATAGAAAACAACTATAAATTTTGAATAAAATACACTTATCTTTAGGTACTAGAGAGTAATCTCCAAAAGCCAGAAAACTGGAAAAGAAATGGCACTAGATGAGCTTCCTATTTATTATGGCTTTTGTCTGAGTTCAGGACCAGTCAATACTGAACTGAAATTCAGATAAAAATCTGCAGTTTTACTTACTGAGAACTCAGAGCACAGAGTTTAAAAACAATCATAGTGGTTGAAGAATTAAAGAAGCATAGATGGGAAGCCCCAAATTCACATATTAACTGAATTATCTGGCTGATTCTTGAACTTCGCATGTGTGGGCTGGATTTAAAGCAGTCATTGCAAAAGCACACAGATTCAGAGTTTTCAGTTATTTTCCACTCAAGAAGATAAAGAGTCTGGAGTTAAGTTCAGCTAATATTCTTCAGAGCAACAGAAGAGAAACCGGATAATCTGCAAGATTTCTTTCACAATTCTCAAAAGAAAAGGCAAACAATGGAGGCCCAAATGTTAGATTTAATATGCAGGAATTTCAAAGTGATTTAATTACAATCAAGGATTGTAAAGGAATATATGCTCATAATAAATGAATAGAGATAAAATATCAGGAGAAAAAATGCAAACTATAAAATGAACCAAAAGAAAATTTGAGAATTGAAAAATACAATATCTGATCTAATCTAATCTAATCTGATATAATCTAATCATATTAAAAATATGAGTAAAACAAGGCAAGCAACCTGAAGATCATAGAAATTACCAAATCTGAAAATACAGTCCTTTATAACTAAAGTATATTAAAAGAAATCAAACAAAGGTTCCTTTTTCTCCACATCCTTGACAATACTTGTTTCTTGTGCTGCTGATTTTAGCCATTCTAACAGGTGTGAAGTGATATCTTACTGTAGTTTTGATTTGCACTTCCCTGATGATTAGTGATGTTAAGCATATTTTTATATGTCTGTTGGCCATCTGTATATGTTCTTTGGAGAAATATCTGTTCATATCTTATGCCCATCTTTTAACTGAATTATTTGTTTTTTGGTGTTGAGTTGTAGAAGTTCTTCTAGATATTAACTCCTTATCGGATATTTCATTTGCAAATATCTTCTCCCATTCAGCAGGTTGTCTTTCAGTTTTGTTGGTTGTTTTCTTTGCTGTGCAAAAGTCTTTTATTTTGATGTAGTCCCAATAGTTCATTTTTGCTTTTGTTTCCCTTGCCTTTGCAGACATATCTAGAAAAATGCTGCTATGGCCAACGTTAGAGAAATTACTGTCAGTGCTCTCTTCTAGGATTTTTATGGCTTCAGGTCTAATATTTAGATCTTTAATCCATCTTGAGTTTATTTTTGTATGTGGTATACGTACCACATACAAAAGTTCAGTTTCACCCTTTTGCATACAGCTGTCCAATTTTTCCAACACCATTTGTTGAACAGACTTTTTCCCATTGTATATTCTTGCCTTTTTTGTCATAGAATAATTGACCATTTAATCATGGGTTTATTTCTTGGCTCTCTATTCTGTTCTATTGATCTTTGTGTCTATTTTTGTGCCATACTGTTTTGAGTACTACAGCTTTGTAGTGTATCTTGAAACCTGACATTGTGATACCTCCACTTTTGTTCTTCTTTTTCAAGACTGCTTAGTAATTCCACCACTGGATATTTACCCAAACACAAATTCAAAAAGATATATGTACCCCTATGTTTATTGTAGCATTATTTATAATAGTTAAGATATGGAAGCAACCCAAGTGTCCAGTGATACATGAATGGATAAAGAAGATGTGGTGTACAAATACAACAGAATAATACTTAGCTATAAGAAAGAATGAGATCTTGCTATTTGTAACAATATGGACGGATCTAGAGGGTATAACGCTAAGTGAAATAAGTCAGTCAAAGAAAGATGAATACTATATGATTTCATTCGCATGTGGAATTTAAGAAACAAAACAAATATAGAAAGAGAAAAAGAGACAAACAAAAGACCGTTCAATATAGAGAACAAACTGGTGGTTGCCAGAAGGGAAATGGGTAAGGGAATGGGTGGAACAGGTGAAGGGAATTAAGAGTACAATTATCTTGGTGAGCACCGAGTAATGTAGAGAATTGTTGAATCACTACATTTGTACACCTGAAACTAATATTACACCATATGCTAATTATACTGGAATTTAAAAAAAAAAAAGCACAAGTCTTATTTATTAAAATATACACAACATTGTTGAAAACAATTAAAATTCAAAGTAAAAAAATTTACAATTTTTTTATTTTATTTTTTAAGACTTTATTTATTTGACAGAGAGAGAGAGAGATATCACAAGTAGGCTGAAAGGCAGGCGAGGGGGGGGGGAAGCAGGCTCCTTGCTGAGCAGAGAGCCCGATGCGGAGCTCTATCCCAGGACCCTGAGATCGTGACCTGAGCCGAAGGGAAAGGCTTTAACCCACTGAGCCACCCAGGCACCCCTTAAATTTTTTTTTAAATAAAAACTAGAAAATAGAGTTTGATAATATAAAATCACTACACTGTAGTAATTGTGATATGAAGCTAAAGTAGTACTCAGAGATAAATTTATAAATAGAAATCATTTTGTTAGAAAATAAAGATGGCTTAAACTTAGTGAGCTGAGGAATAATTTAAAAACAAGAGAATAATTTCAAGGCAATTAGAAGCAAGATGATAGAAAGAAAGCTTTATGAAATAAAAAAAATATATGTATTAGAATGAACAAAGACAAAATGAACAAAAATAAAGTTGGTTCTTAGAAATAAAATTAATATATTTTAAACCTCTGGCAAGACTGACCAAAAAAAGTAAACAATATGAGGAATAAAAAATAAAAAAGGCACAAAATCACAAGTATTGCTGAGATTAAAAATAATAATAATGGAATAGAATGCAAAAGACTGCTTTACACAAAAGTTTTGAAAAATAGACAAAATAAATACATTTGCAGAAAATTAGCACACCAACAGTGAAAGTAAATAGTAACAAAAATTTTTGTAAAATTTTTAATTTTTAAGAAGTTTAATTAATAGTTAAAATCATCCCCCCAACCTACAGAGACTAGACACATATGGTTTCAAATTGCAAGCAAATTTCAGTAAAAGATAATCATATAAAAACTCTTCCACAAAGAACCAAAATGCCCTTCAACAGATGAATGGATAAGGAAGATGCGGTACATCTATAAAATGGAATATTATGCCTCCATTGGAAAGGATGAATATCCAACTTTTGTATCAACATGGACGGGACTAGAAGAGATTATGCACAGTGAAATAAGTCAAGCAGAGAGAGTCAATTATCTTATGGTATCACTTACGTGTGGAGAATAAAGAAAACCATGGAGGGCATTGTGAGAAGAAAGGGAAGGGTGAATGGGGAGAAATCAGAGGGGGCGATGAACCATGAGAGACTATGGAATCTGAGCAACAAACTGAGGGGTTTGGAGGGGTGGGGGGTGAGGGGTTGGGAGAGCCTGGTGGTGGGTATTGAGAAGGGCACGTACTGCATGGAGCACTGGGTGTGGTGCATGAACAATCAATCTTGTAACACTGAAAAAATAAAATAAACATATTTGGGGAAAAAAAAAACTCTTCCACAGATTAGAAAGAGAAAAAAACATGCCCAAACCCATCCTAGAAGCTAAACTAAATGTTGATACCAAACCTAGACAAGGACAGTAGCAAAAAGAAATATTACTGGCCAATTTTACTCTTAACATAAATGAAAAAAATATATATATGCTTATATATATAATATATTAAATATATATATTTAATATATTGATGATCCAAATCATCAATATATTAAAAACGTAAAATAGATGCATCTTTTAGAATGCATCTATTCTAAAGACTCAGAATAAGTCTGAGTAAGAGACTTAGACTTAGTAAGAGACTCAGTAAGAGACTCAGTAAGAGACTGAATCTCTTAGTAAGAGACTCAGAGGACTCTCTTACTAGCAAAACAACTACTTGAGAGGCAAAAATTATTAAGAACAATTATTTAAGTTCTGAAAATTGTCTGAGGGGTATATAGTGAAGTGAGAAACATTTCTTCAAGAAAATCTACTAAATACAATTAAGAACAGTGATGGTCTATGGCATTTGAGCCACAACTCACTGTCTTCCCTTGCTCCCAGTTCCATGTTACAAAAGCTTTCTCCCGGGCACTCCAAGAACGCAGGACTTCCTCTGCCCCAGTGCCGTCAAAGATGCAGCAAGCTGCCTTCGTTTCTCATCCCCATCCCCATTCCCACTCCCAGGGACATACCACAGAAATTCTATTCCAAATAGGCCTAACTGAGAGGACTGGGTAACTCATCCCCAACCCAGTCCCATCTGCACAGCAGAAGCACTACTCCATGCTTGGCAGGCCAAAAATCCTGGCATCTGAATGGCCCCCACTACAGCTTATTCACAGGGCACCGTTTCCTCTCCAGGAGGGTTAAGTCTATACAAGAGGCTGTCACTCACCATAGAGTGCCCACTCCTCAGGCAGGACTCTGCCTCCAATTCAGTTGCAGTGGTATGGGGGTTCTGTCCAGAGAAGGCAGGCCATAGGAGACAAAGAGCTCCATTCCTGAGAGGACTGACTTTATTTGGAACAGAAAGTGCAGAACTCCATGTCAAAGAGTGTTACAGAAAACAATAGAAATCTTGGTGGACATTTATTAAGAGAATGCTAGTAGCTCCATGTTATTAGGAGTTAGTTGGACAGTTAGGTAGTCAGGGCCAGAGAGTCCCCAGCAAGAAAATATGGAGTCAGGATAGCTAAGATAAAACAGCACTAACATCCTGTTTTGCAACTAAGACAGGACCACACTAGCATTCTGTTTTGCAGCCTCTGCAAAAATGACTTGTGCAAAACATCCTAAAATAAGACCATTAACCACAAGGCATTTGCCAATATCACAGGCAAGGGACAAATAAGACATAAGCCCTCAGATGACAGCAAAAAAGACCATCAGCAGGTTGACATTAACCTAATAGGTAGAGAGATACATGACCCTGATTGCACAACTCAGCATATCCTGACTGCTTAAGATAGCTCTGCAAAAGAGCTCATAAAAACTCCTACACTTAGAAACTCCAGGGGCAATGCTTTCAGGGCCCCCTCCTTCTCCAGGAGCTTTATACTATGGCTCAATACACTTTGCTTTGCTGCCCACTGTTCCGTCTTCACGTGACCAAGAACCCTGGGCACTGAAGGCACAGAATTCCTGTAACAATGTTACAAGCAAAACAGCAGAACAGCCAGAAGTTTAATAGAGTGAACCAAAGAAAAGAAAGCTGACAAGGACCCTCTTGAGCTCACAGCCAATTCTGTAGGTCAAGAAGGCTATATGCATGCACTAGGCTTCAGCCATTTAGAAGAAATCAGAACAAGACGTGAGGCACACATTAAAACACAAAAACCCACCAACACAGGACAGAAGGCTCACCTGCATAAGGATTTTAAATATAACCTCTGACTAAATACTGAACAATATACTATTCTAACCCAAGGGTGACTACTGTTTACTAAAAATAAGTTCAGAAGCATTCCTGGCAGCCCGAAAGACTATGTGCATGTGCAAGGTTGTACTCCCTCAGGAGCAGAGAGGAGAATTCCAAGTTACTAGTCCCTGTCTGAACATGAAGCCAAAACCCCAAACTCCCTGAACAGGGACAACAGCCTCCACATTCGCATTCAACGGCAAAGAGTAAAATCTAACTGGATAAGGGAGCCTAACTACAATCTTTGATTAATAAGTAGTTAATGCTGACCCAAGGGCAACACCAAGGTATCCAGGCTAAGAGAGAAAAACAAGGGCAAACAATCTGAGCAGGAAAATCTGAGTCTGCAAACTAAAGAGGAAATAGACTTTACAAAACTTGTTCAGCCAAATTTTAAAAAATAAAAAACAAGCAACCGAACAATAACAACAAGCTCAGAGGGTAGGAGGGATCAGAAATCTAGAGTTGAAAGGCACAATAATTACAGTGAAAAATTTATTAAAGGTGTTCAACAGTGAATCTGAGCTGGTAGAACAAAAAGTCAGCACAGTTGATTAAAGATCAATAGCAATTACACAAACTGAAGAGCAGAGAGAGAAAGAAATGTAAACAGCCTCAGAGAAATGTGAGACACCATTAAGCACACCAACACATATGTAATGGCTGTGAAGAACAGAGAGAAGAAAGAGAAAAAGAAAAAGTATTTGAAGAAATAATGGCTGCAAATTTCCCAAATTTGATGAAAAACACTTATCTACACATCCAAGAAGATAAGCATTAGCGAGCACACAGAGAAATTGGAATTCCTGAACAATACTGGTGGGAATGCAAGTGATGCAGCTGCTATGGAAAACAATATAAGGTTTCTCAGAATATTAAAAATAGAACTATCGTATGATCCATCAATCCCACTTTTATTTACCCAAAAGAATTTAAATCAGGATTTTGAATATTAGCACTCGCAATTCCACTGAAACCCTATCCGGTATAGCCAAGACGTAAAAACAACCCAAACGTCCACTGACAGATGGATAGAGAAAATGTGGTATATACATACAATGTAATACTACTCAGGAATGAAGTTCTGCAATATGAGACAACACAAATGAACCTTGAGGACATCACGTTAAGTGAAATAAAGGCAGTCACAGAAAGACAAATACTGCATAATTCTACTTTTATGAGGTATCTAAAAATAATCAAATTCATATATTCAAAAGCTGGAATGGTGTTTGCCAGAGTCTGAGGGAGGGGGTAAATGGGGAGTTATTAATCAAAAAGCATAGTGTCATTTAAACAAGACAAATAAGCTCTAGAAATCTGCTGTACAACACTATCTATACACAGTATACAATAATGTATCATACATTTCAAAATTTGTTAAGTGCACAAATCTCATCTTAAGTCATGTTATTACCATAACAAAATAAAATTTTAAAAATAAATAAAGTTTGTTGAGACTTTATAAATGACATGTACGGTTGATCCTTCAACAACACAGGTTTGAGCTGCATTGAGTCCACTTATATGCATTGTTTTCCTGTTAAGTATAGTACTATATATACATGCATTTTCTCTTCCTTATGACTTCCTTTTTTTTTTTTTTTTTTTAAAGATCCCACTCATTTATTTGACAGAGAGATCATAAGTGGGCAGAGAGGCAGAGAGAGAGAGGGAAACAGGCTCCCCGCTGAGTAGAGAGCCCGATGCAGGGCTTGATGCCAGGACCCTGAGATCATGACCTGAGCAGAAGGCAGAAGCTTTAACCCACTGAGCCACCCAAGTGCTCTCCTTATGACTTTCTTAATACCATTTTCTTTTCTCTAGCTTACCTTCTTGTAAGAATACAGTACATAATACCTATAGCGAGTGGTTTTTTGTTATCAGTAAGGCTTCCAGTCAAGGGGAGGTTTTTAGTACTTAAGTCTTGGGGCTGTCAAAGTTACACACAGACACTACTGAGGGGGGCATCAGGGACTCTAAGCCCAGGGCTCTTCAAGGGTCGACTATAGTCTTTTTCAGTAATTGATACGCATATATTTGAAAAATGTGTCTACTCCGCTATTGTCTATTCTGCTCCGGTGAGGTAGTGATCTACATATCTAGCGTTTAATCGTCTCTGGTTTTGCTTGGTTTTTGTCTGCTTATTCTATTAGTTACCGAGAAAAACAGGTTAAAAATTCCTATGCAATTATGGATTCGTCTATTACTCTTTTAAATTTGGTCACACGCACCTGGCCCAGGATTCAGAAAAGCCAGAAGAGAGGCTCCAGTTGGTGAGTAGAGATGTGGGAGAAGCAAGCCCCCTGCGACACGGGGATCCATAAACAGCCAGGTCCAGAATCCAAAGAAGGTGCAAAAGGAGACCTGCCTGGGGCTGGAAGAGTCGCAGGCCCCAGGGATACCCTGAGCTCATAAGAAGATCAGCAAAACGCACAATTTGGCCCATTGCTCCAGGCCATACAGCGCCCTCCGAGCAAAATACGGCAGCCATACGTTTGTGCGTGCACGACATATGGAAAACGGCATTCTGGGA
>CM052810.1:114781081-114861911 GCA_028533885.1 Nasua narica | reverse complement strand
TCCAATTCATTTGAATCAGGAAGCAAGTTGAAAACCACAGAACTATAAGAGACTGTTTAGAGACAAAGCATGGGGGGGGGGGCAGAACAGAGGGAAGATTATGGCACCAGCCCACTACCATTACCAGCTATAGCCATGGGGGGCGGGGGGGACACAAAACCCACAAAATCCAAAAATCTTATTTTTTAGGAACAGACCTTATTTAAAGGAATAAAGATATATGTAAAATGTTGCTGAGAATTTGCAGCAAATGTAAACACCTCTAATAACAATTAACTTCATAAATTTAGGTATAATATAGGGCATACATCCATATTGTCTAATGGTAAAACTGGTTTTTTGTAGGGGGCTACAATTTACAATTACGCTGGTACGGCTGTTAAAACAAAGGGCAAAAAACATTTTTCCCTTTCAAATATTCATAATGAATAGCAACAATTTTCCCAGGCTAAGACAGTGTTTGGCGTTCCAAAGATCATTAATATTGAAATCATTTCAGAGAACTGGAGAACTAGAAACAAAGTTAAAGTTAACCCAAAAGGGGTGGGGGAATGTAAAACTATGTACCAGATCCTAGAAAAATCCTTGTGATGTGGGCATTTTTGTTTATAAAATAGGTGAGTGGCTTTTGGGTATCAGCATTATGTAGAAACATAGTTTAAAAAAAGACACACACACACACACACACACACACACACACAATTAAGCAAATTATGCTGCAAAGAGGGGAAATGAGGTGAGAATTTCCTCAGAAACGGCCCCTCCCCCAGCTCTCAGAAGGTCTTTTGCTAAGAGCAGCTTCCGGGAGGACACAGGGTTGTCATGGAGACAAAGGAGGCTTCCTCCCCTGCCCTGGAGCAGAAGCAGCAGGGCTGGTTGAACAAGCAAAAGAACACAGTGGTGAGCCCTTTCCTTGTGTGTTTCGCAGTGGACATCAAGGAATGACCTAATCCACTGAAAGAAAGAAATGAAAAAGAATGCAAATTCCTCACACCTCCCCACCCCCAACACACACATCTAACACAATGATTTTAGGAACAATAAGGATTCTCTTTGATCACCTATTTGCTTGGCTAAAATTTAAGTAGATCAAAAAGCTGTTTCTAGAAAAGCCATTTATTTCTTCTAAAGTTCAAGAAAGGCAAAACTGTTACTATTCCAGTATAACTCAATCCAGTATAACTCAATCTTTATAATAACAAGAGTTATTGGTAATAAGAATAAACAAATAATGTGATAATAACATATAAATTCTTTAAGAAAGTTGTATACCATTTTAGTCACAGGAATCTTTCAGTGACTACCAGTAATGTGTACAGAGAAATAAGCACAAGTTAACAAATTTCTTAAAATTAAAAATGACTAAAACAGGCATAAATAGAATTATAGAATTTATCAATACTTATATAGAATCTCTCCTATTATATAAGATCACCCTATTTTTATTATAAAACAAAGCAATTTAATTAAAGTGAAATTCAAAAGTAATTAAAAGTGAAAATGTAAGTCAGTGATATACAATAGCATTCTTTATATTTCAATTGTCTGAACATAAATAACATTTCTTCTTTTATTCTGTAGTATTATTAAATACAAACCACAGTTACTTTGTCTAGAAATCTGTAGTCACACCTTCAGTTTACTTTGCTATCCTGTATCCTTTAGCAGAGAATGAAAACAGGAAAAAAGTATGTAAATGAAAAGTTAATAATAAACAATAAATTTACATGTAAATTATCCTTTCAAGCTAATTCCCTTGAGAAAAATTACAAAAGAAAATTAACACATTCTCATTCTTGGATTTTTTTTTTTAAGTCCTTACATAAAAATGCTGTGAATGCCGTGGTTTATGTATTATTCATGAACTATATACATTAAAGTTACCAGTGTGTTTTTTAAAAACATTTACATGTGGATAATACAGATGGAATTTTTGACCTTTAAATAAGGAAACAGATATTTATTCACTGGTGAGTTTATGCCTCTGGATTCTGAGACCACAATCAAGCATATAAATAGAAGAATTTATAACATATTGCCATCCTGTTTGTTTCTGAAAAAATAACATGGAAAAACAGAAATGAATAAATGTTACATGAAAATGGATCTTAAACTATATGAAAAGGCAAAATGTACTTCTTAAGGGATACTCATTCTTGCCTAACTTTCTAAAAAGTGATATGATCAATATTTAAGTTCTTCATGACTTTGGTGACATATTATGACAATAATGTTAATCATCACAATAGAAGATCAATGTAAATAGATATGATGGTGGCAATTTATCTTTAGCAAATTAGCTGATGTTCCTGGACTTTTAGGCCTACCCTAACTTTTACTTTGAAGCTTGAAAGAATTGAAAATTTTTCCTTCTAGTTTCTGTTTATTCCCTCTGTCCCCCTTTGTTCTCTTAAGGAGTATGTTTGTGTATGTATACATATAAACACATATTTATATAAACATTAAAGAGAAAATACATGTATGTATATATATACATACACAGGTATATAATGTGTATAGAAAGAGAGATATGTATTACAAAAATATGTATTACACAATAACTTTGGGCAATATAAAACACATACACACACACACACACACACACATGCAGGGTCCTCCTGTTTTCACAGAGGAAATTCCAAACCATTCTCCCTGAGGGAAAAGTGTGGGAAGAGGATTGCTCTGTTCATTTCTTTACTCCTCCCAGGGGAGGAAGAGTGAGATGACTGATAGGGGTTTAAAAGAAGAAACCATGAAAATGTGCCTCCACCTTCCGGGCTCTAATCCTGGGTCTTCCTACCTGCAACTGTACAGCTGTATCCGTGATTGAGAGCAAATTTGGCCCCCAAACTCCAGTGTGTGTGTGTGTGTGTGTGTGTGTGTGTGTGTGTGTGTAATTTTCCTTCTCTTTATTTTCAAATTGTACATCAAGAAGTGAACCCAGCTTCAAATATTTTATGACTTCTCAATTTGTAGTTATACAAGGAACAAAACAGAACTTAATCAACTCTCCTAGATTCTATTTTTAATTAATTCTGAAACAGAGAATGGCATAGAAATCTGAACACTAGAATTAGGCTAGTTGTTTTGCTCGTATTATGTGGAAGATTATTTTGAGTTCTAATTTCCTCATTGACATAGAGATGCAGTGATAAACCTCAAGGACCAGATATTTCAGGCAATTCATTTCCAACCTCGGTCGCCACTCCAAATAACATGATTTTGGTACTGCTTTTTTTAAAAGAAAAATAAAAGTACATATATTAAAAGACTTCATTTCCAACTTTAAATATTTAAATATAAAATATATTTTATTAAATATCAAATATATCAAATATATTTAAATATTTAAATATCATTAAAGCAATCGTTTTCTTTAAAATAAAATGACATATACTACATTCCAGTTTAAAGTGGCTGACTCTCTTTAACTTAAATAGGAATTTCTGGGGGCGCCTGGGTGGCTCGGTCGGTTGAGCATCTGCCTTCAGCTCGGGTCATGATCCCAGGGTCCTGGGATCAAGCCCTGCATCAGGCTCCCTGCTCAGCGGGGAGCCTGCTTCTCCCTCTCCCTCTGCCCTTCCACTCAGCTCATGCTTTCTCTCTGGCTCTCTCTCCCTCTCTCGCAAATAAATAAATAAATAAAATCTTTAAAAAAAAAATAGGAATTTCTGCAACTCATTTTGGAATTAGAACTTCTTAGTGGCCAGTTGATCGCAAGCAGCTTATTTGCAGAGTTGTCTCCTCCTGACATTCTAGTCCAGTCTCCGGATTTCTCCATCTCTGGAAGCTGCAACATAAAATTCATTTGTTTATTGTACATACTCCTATATGCCCAGAATTATAAAAACAGGGAGGGCTTTCACATTTATTTAACATCTCTTTTATGTAGAAGAAAATAAACCAATAAATATGTAGGCATAATATACAAATGTGAAGAATCTCTTATCTTAATAAGGACTATAAACTGGTCAGAAAGAAAATAGCAAAACAACTACTATAGACCACTGTACTTACTAGGTGCCCATGTTTACCAAATTTTATCCTATTTGTTCCTCATAAGAACCCCCCCCCCAATGAGGTGAGTTGTATTAGTCCCATTTTAAAGATGGAAAAAACCGAGGCTCAGGATCACAAAGCCAATGGCAGCACCAACATTCAAATTTAGGTTGGCTGATGCCAAACCTGCCCAAATCAAGCTCTACATAGTATATAGCCCTCTTAGACATGTTTGCTGTTCCACTACTATCTTTAGTAAATATTTTCTCTGAAATCACATTTTCTATTACTTAATATTTATTGAATATACTGTTATATAGAGAATCGGAAGGTGCGAGAGAAGAAAAAACTGTAATCCTGCCCGTGAACTTAAATTAATTTAACCTCAGAACCAATTGTTCTGAGTTTAAAGCCTTGATCGCATGAACTGTTCTGGACATGGGAAAAGACAGATTAAATAGACAATGTCTTACCCAATTGGGATCAGGCAGCATGAACATATACACAGAAGAAATAATTAAACACAGGCACTAGAACATGAACCAAAAGTATAAATAGAAACGGTGGAAAGGTCAAAGCAAAATGCGGGCAAGGGGATCATTGGTTTAGTTAACACATATATTGCACACCTACTGTGCCTGGCATAGTTCTAAATGCTAACCAAACATCAGCCAGGAATATACGCGCCCTGCTCTCATGGAGTTTACTGACTAGCAGGGGACACCGAGTCAAACAAGCAATGCCAGCGCTGTGTGATGAAGCTAGGTGAAGGGGGACGTACAGGGTGCTCTGTGAACCAAAAGTGGGCACTTAAACCAAACTTCACTAGTTTCCTGTACCAAGGGAAATGTAAGCGAACCTGAGGGATAAAAAGGAGTTAACTAGGCGGCAAGGCTAGAGGCCACATGAGGAAACAAACCGCACAATACCACAGGGCCTGGCACAGACTCCCCGTCAAGAGAAGACATTTGTGACTTACGGAACTAACCCAATAAATGAAGAAGGAGGTCATCTCGATCCAACCAAGGAAGGAATGATAAGCTAGTGTAAGAGCTTAGGTTTGAGGAGAGGGTGCTAAAAGATCATGTTTTAAATCTACTTTTGATGTCTTAACTTCAGAATAATTAGCTAGCTTTTCCTATTACAAACAATGCCACAGTGGTTAATCTTGTACCTATGTAATAGTGTTCTTTTGCAGGATATCTGTAGGATAAACTCCTGACAGCATATATTTTTCAATAAAAATGCAGGATATAAAATAATATTACTTTCTGATCTGAGTCTGGCAAACAAATGCACAGATAATTTACGCCTTTGTGTACAGAAATATACACAAGCACAAACATACATGTATATGAGAATATCTATGGGTCAGAATTTAAAAGAAACTGGTACTATTAGCATCTACAGGTTTACAAGAGTTGTTTTTCATGTTTATTTCATGTTTCTGATTTTTTTAAAAGTTCCTAGGGGCGCCTGAGTGGCTCAGTGGGTTAAAGCCTCTGCCTTTGGCTCAGGTCGTGATCTCACGGTCCTGGGATCCAGCTCCACATCAGGCTCTCTGCTCAGCAGGGAGCCTGCTTCCCCCTCTCCCTCTGCCTGCCTCTCTGCCTACTTGTGATCTCTCTCTCTCTCTGGCAAATAAATAAATAAAATCTTTAAAAAAAAAATAAAATAAAAGTTCCTATAATGAGGCTCCTCAAAACACACACTCCTCACACAGAAGATGTATTCAAATTATGCATGCTGATATTGATGAATCATGATTAACCGCCTGCTGAAGAAGAAATATACTCATTTAATGTTAAGGTTTTAGTTAAATAATAACTAAATAATAAATAATAATTTAAATAATTAAATAATTAAATGCCTCCTGTTCTGACAATTATTATTGTAATTGTATATAAGAAAGGGAAAACTACCCCTGAGTAGTTTTCAGGGGTAGAAAACTACCCCCGAGTATAGATAGTATGGAGTATACTATACTCTAAGTATACTGAGTATAAAAATGGAGGTATTCCACATTCGACCTCAAAATTATCTTACTTAGTGTTTTAATTTTTGTAGGTTTGCCTAGCTAACATGTTGGCCCCAAATTCATACACTTGGTACTCTACATGAATTTTGTCAGTGAATTCTCATAGCAACCACATGACAGAGGCAGTATTTGTATCCCCACTTCACAGATGTGGAGACGGAGGCTTTGGTTTAGAAACAGAACCAAGATCACAGAAACACTAGAGGACCAGTATCTTCCTGAGCCCATTGTTTTAACCACCAGACTGAACTACATCTTTCAGCTTTCTCATAATGCTGTAAAATTAATTTGACAAGATATAAATAAAACAAATTGTGCTTTGAAGTGCATAGTTTATGCCATCTAAGATAGTGACTGCTTTTATCTCTGTAGCTTAATGAATGTATATTAAGATAATTCCAATTAAAGGGGAAAATAAGATAACATTTAGTGTTTTTAAATAAAGAACTTAAATCTGGATTAAATCAACTTGATTTAGAGGCGCCTCCGTGGCTCAGTGGGTTAAAGCCTCTGCCTTCGGCTCAGGTCATGATCTCAGGGTCCTGGGATCGAGCCCCGCATCAGGCTCTCTGTTCAGCAAGGAGCCTGCTTCCCCCTCTCTCTCTGCCTGCCTCTCTGCCTACTTGTGATATCGCACTCTCTCTGTCAAATAAATGACAAAATCTTTAAAAAAAATCGATTTGACTTAATCAGATTTGCCCTATATGTACTGAATATATATGTGTACACACACACACACATACATATACACACAAGGTCAGCATGCCAATCGAACAAGATTTTCATTTGATTGTCTGCAAGTATGTAGTCTTAGAAACTGTCATCTAAGTTTTGTTATACTTTAAATGAAGACTAAAACACATTCTTAGAAGATAGTTGAATCCACTCTAAGCTACTAGGGAAATAGAACCAATCTTCTAAGAGCATTCTTTCATTTGACCAAGTCCATTACCCCTATTATCCTAATTAACAACTTCCCAAGTGTGAGTAATCTCTTGGTAATACTTAAGTACCCAAGAGTGTGAGATGGCAACAAAAATGGGATGCATGCCTACAGATGGTTTCTGACTATTTGTGACTATCCAAAGGTTGGCATCTAAATAGAAAAAGATTTATTAGCTATCTTTCGAACAGTGGAAGACTATTATAACTGGTGACACTGTTAAGAAGGAAACCAAGATTATATATTCTGGAAACATTTTCAAAAGTTGCTTTGACTGACAGGAAGTTTTTCTAACAACTGTAATTGTTTTTCACTACCTAAGTAAGGGCAAATTAGAAAATTAGAATTACTACTACTAATACATACAAATGACATTTCCATTAAAAGTCTCTTCCAGGAAAGGATATTTCGCAGTAGAAGCTGGGTGCTGCCTTTTCAGTTAGCAAAAAGTCAAACGTTTTAGCCTTGGAATTAAGTATTAAATGAGACCTGGAGGGGATGGTGCTTGTTAAGCCACACTCAACCCTACCGTTTGGACCAAGGTTAGTAAAGATGCACTGAAGCATATTTTTGAAAGGGTGGTGATATTCTTTCACTCTCCACGTTTTCTTCATTGCTTATGAACCACAAATTTTATTTTGAACATTTTGCCTGTTTTTTGTCTTTTCATGAAAGAAAAGTATTACTTTTTCTTAGAGATGAAGTACTCAAATATACCAGTGAAAGTGGTAAGAGTTACAAAGTTTAAATGGGTTGTTTCCTATGTTTTTCAGTTTTGGAAAGATGCTGTATCCATCCTGGTTTGTCACTCACATACAGTGCAAGACTTGTTCTTCACTTGATTTTGGAATTTGTAGTAAAGGTTAAAGAGCAGTAAGAAGCTGTTGAGTTGTGGTATGTTAGCATCTTATTGTGAAATGGCCTACTAATAAATAAAAATTAGGATTAAAAAAATACAATGATAAGGACATTCTTGGGAGGGTTGTCCCAAGAGGGCAGGAGGCCCTCATATACAAGCTCGAGCCAGGTAGTCTACAACCTGACTGCCAGGCTGGAACCCGATCGAGGCAGCAGTTTCTGGACAGAGACACACTTTCTATTTAAATGTTATTACAAGGCCACCAACAATGACGTGCCGCCTCAAGAGAAGCTTGTTCTCCTGCGTTCCAGCCTTCCTCTGTGCTCTGTATCTCTACTGGAATAACTGGTATAGAAAATTGATGTGACCGTGATGTGACCGAGCAAAGGAAGAAAAAGTTCAATTCCAAGAAGCTCAAGCTGGTGAGATTTTAAAAGGATAAGCTGAATTGAAACCATAGAAAAATTGGCTAATTTTTGCCTATCGTGAAATAGCAGTATAAAAATGTAACAGTAAAAATTATTGGGGTGCCTGGATGGCTCAGTGGGTTAAGCTTCTGCCTGCGACTCAGGTCGTGATCTCAGGGTCCTGGGATTGAGTCCCGTATTGCATCGGGCTCTCTGCTCAGCAGGGAGCCTGCTTCCCCCTCTCTCTCTCTTTCTGCCTCTCTGCCTCCTTGTGACCTCTCTCTGTCAAATAAATAAAAAATATTTTTAAAAAATTATTATAATATCTAACACATAATAAACACTACTACTTGAGAGGCACCATGATAAGGCTTGTTTAATTGGGTCCTTTAATCCTCATAGAGACCCTATAAGGTAGGAGCGATTGTGACTGCCATTTTACAGATAAGGAAAATGAGATTTGGAGAAATCAAAGAAATGACTCTCCAAGATCACACTGTCTGTGATGAAGACAAATTCCTTTCACGCCTCCTGTTGAGAAGTGGGTCTATGAATCTGTATGAGTTCTGTGATTGCTTTGCTTGGTAGATCACAGCGGAAGTGATACTGTGCCAATTTTTTGTACTGGAGCTCATGTCCCTGTCTCTTAGAAAACTCTTTCCAGGGAAAGCCAGACACCATGTAGGAGAACCAACCACCCTAAGACCATTATGCTGTGAGGTAAGCTCGCCAAGTGGAAAGGCCACAAGAGAGCCAGATGCTCAGTCATCCTGCAGCTGTTCCAGCCCCATCACCTCAAGCAGACATGTGAGGGAGTGTGATGGTTAATTTTATGTGTCAGCTTGACTGGGCAAGAGGATGACCAAATAGCCGATAAAACATTTTTTCTCAGTGTGTCTCTGGAAGAGATTAACATTGGAATTGGCAGACTGAGTAATGATGATCCCCTCACTAATTCGGGCAGGTGTCATCCAATCCATTCAGGGGTGAATAGAGCAAAAAGGCAGAGGAAAGGTGAATACTCTCTTTGTTCTTGAGCTAAGATGGCTATCTTTTCCTGCCCTCAGACATCAGTGCTTCTGATTCTCAGCCTTCCAAACTCACCCTGGGACTTGTACCATCAGACCCCTGATTTTCACAGACTCTGACTGAATTTCAACACTGGCTTTTCCAGTTCTCCAGTTCACAGGGGGCAAACTGTGGGACTTCCCAGCCTCCATAGCACAGGAGCCAATTCCAATAACAAATGTCTTCCTACATATATCTATACATATCCTACTGGTTCTGTTTCTCTGGAGAATCCTGACTAGCACAGAGAGGAAGTCTTTCGATGACTCTGCCCCAGCTGACGACCTCAACTGTTTTAGAAACCTTAAGTAAAAACCTCCCTTCTGAACTGAATCAATTCACAGAATTATGAGAGAAAATGATACATTGTTGTTTTAAGCCACTAATTTTTTAAATGGTTTTCTACATGGCAATAGCTAACAAGAACACTGTTATTAAGTGGTAGATTTAGACAGTAGCACACAAGACCTCTGCAGGGGACCTACCATTTTCATAAGAATACTAAGTCACCCAATAATATAAGATGATATTTGCCTTTTTCACTATGTTGATATTTGCACCAATGATGCCAAACCATTGGAAGATAAAATTGGGGATGTCTTAGCCTGAATCAAGAGAGTGACACCAAATGATATGCATAGGCATTATGTTCTCACTCAGCCACACATAATTTTTTTAAATCCAAGTTTACTTAAGAATATATACAATGGTGTATACCATTGTATACATGCATTTTGAGTATTGTGTAACAATATGGGAAGATACAAAAAAGCCTCTGCTTATACCTGCCATTTTGAGGAGAAGCAATCGGTGATTGAGCATGGAGATAAGCTAGCTGCATTTCTCATGGAACACCATTTTTACTTGAAAGAACAACTGACAGACAAGCTATGGTTATTCAGACTTGGGTATTTGACAGGCATTTTCTTGGAAAGGAATGAAATAAGTTTGTCACTTCAAGTCAAACAACTGACACTATTTTTGCCAGTGATAAAATTCAAACTTTCAAGCAAAAATAAAAATTTTGAAAAGCCTGTATCTGCCAGTGAACCTGACAGCTTCACAATACTTATAAACTTCTCTGATTTCGGTGATGTTACAAACAGATGTGATTTTTCTGTATTAAATAATGAAATGTGTTAATATAGAGAAGGTCTGCTTAATTGAGTGAAGTGATATTTTCCAACCGACCACCCCATGACAGCAAAAAAGGTCACATAGAGTTAACATCCATTCAAAATACAATATAGTTCAACAACTTTTAAATGTCAGGGAGTACGCAAAATTTGCCAATTTGTTTTCAGAGCCCACACTGCAACTAACCATAAGAAATATCCACTTGTTGAGTTTTAATGTAGTATCAAAGAACTATATCCATGATTATCCGAAAGGCTGTTAAAACATTCCTTCCTTTTCCAGTTATTTATCTGTGTGAGGCCACACTCTCTATATACTTCAACCAAAACAACAGATTGCTATAGATTTAACATAGAAGTGGATGTGGGAATTTAGCTGTTTTCTATTAAAAAGTTTTACAGAAGTTTAAAACAGCGCCACTCAATAAATATCCTTTGTTTTGGAAAACAGATTGTTTTCACATACATACACACATGCACACAAATATGCTATTTATGTTACCATGGAATGGTTTTATTATTTTTATTTAAAAATAAATACATATTTTAAAAAAATTCTTAGTTTTAACTTCTCTTTTTCTTAGTTTTAACTTCTAATACAGTAAATAGAAATACCTATCTAACCCACATAAGTGAAAACACATTGGGGTTTTCAATAACTTTTAAGAGTATAAAGGAGTCCTGAAATCAATTTGAGAGCCGCTCCTCTAAAATAAAATCACTTCACTTCACTCCACACACATATTTATCTGATTACATATTTACTATGAGGTAAGAGTTCATATGGCCTGGGCAGCAAAGAAATGGGCCAAGGATCAGAAACAGGCCTATTAAAAATCATCTATACATGGCATCATAAGAGAAATTACAAGCGTATTCAATGTAGAATGCTCCGATGGTCACATATCAGAGGCACACCCATAGTAGTGCTTTTTTAATTGTTGTGTTTACAGTGCTATTCATTGCTGATAAGCTCTGTGTACTAATTATACACAAAGACTTCACAATTTATATTTATACCCAGAAACATACAGTATTAGGTCATGGAGTTGTTATCAGATGTTAATGTAGAAATTTTATCTTTTGTTGTACCCTATTGTCACTAAGCAAGAAAACTAGATAATAAACCTCTGCTTCACATTTACAGCAATGTCATTCTTGGCTTGACCAGCATGTCTCCTGAAAAATGTCACCGTTAGTTCCTGTCTGGAGAGTGGATTTACTATTCCCTGGGTTAATGCTCCATAACAACATCTTTATGACATTTTTACGATCTTATTATTACATGAATGGCAAGAGTAAGACTACCAGTAATAGGATGTATGGGGGGAAAATTAAGTAATTAGAGAAAGATATTAGAAAAGGTGCAATTCTGTTATGCTTGGATTCTTCTTTAGAAAAATTTCAAACACCAATTTTCATCTGAAGCTTTTCTGGAGCAGGGCCCTCGGTGAGAATGCTGTTGGTAACTCGGTGATTTATTTTTAGTCTGAATTATAGATAACCCCTTTGTTCTGTTTACAGCCCACACACTCATGAAACATTCCCTCTTTTCCTAACACAAGAATCAGTTGCTGCAGTGCTCTGGGAAGAGAGTCATATTGTCACTACCAGAAGCATGACTCATTTTCATAAGGAGCCTACAGCATTTCATCAAGATAGTGTTGCCATGGCAAACGGATACAGTATCTAGTTCCAAGTGAATCAGGGAGAACAGAATTAACACTTCAAGTGTATATGCAGTTATACTGACATAAATGCATGCATGCATTCTAAGTCAAATACTACTGGAGTTATGTCATCCTTCTCTAAGGGGCTTATAGGAAATGTTATCAAACATTTTTTTTTCTGGTTGTTTGAGGAGTGTCAACTGTTTTCCAAAATGACGAAATAGCAGCAGTATTTTAAACATACATTTTCCTACTCCTTCTGGCAAGTAAAGAATATTTCTTACTAATGGTACTTTCACAGATAAGAGCAATGACATACCTTTAAATATTTTATGCTCCTTAAAATTTCCCATGACTACATCACCCACTCTGTTTCAAATATGTACTTACTGAAAGACCATAAGGCTTTAGGCTAAAAGCTCTACTAATTTAAAAAAGTTTTCCATTTTTTTCAGGAGTAAAAAAATGTTTATGAGAAAGCACTGATTAAATTTGCTCAAGAAGAACTGTATACTAATTATGAAAAATTGGTAGTTTATAACCTTAATGTTTCTTAGAGCTCATTGTAAGTATTAGTCTCTTCTCCCTTCATATCTACTTTCCCACAGGCACATCCACAGACATTGGAAATTGAATTGGGTTCCGTGGGAATGTCAAATAAATCCAACAATGACATGGTTCAGATTATCTATGGAAGTAACACATGAAATAATAAAACCCCAAAGAGTAACTTTCTCCATTAAAAATATTGCTTCTAATGTAAATAAAATGGTTACATTTTGAAATTAAAGTTTGTCCCCCAAAAACAGTAATAGAGTCAGTTCTTGATTCCCTGGGGTAACAGCTGTAAGGGAGAGGTGGAATAAGAAGATGGGTATAAGACCAAATCAGAGTTAAAATATGAATAGATTTTATGTAAATATATTTGGTTGAAATGACATATATCATTTCAAAATGCACTTACAGCTATATAAACATTACACTAAAAAGTAAAAATAACATGGAAGTTTAAGTACACTCATTATCGTAGAAATTATTTCAAAAATGGCCTAAAGCTTACTATCTTGTCACAAGAATTCTGTCATCCTTTTTTACCTTTCAGCTTTTTTTTTCCCTTATGGGTCCACTTTGGTCCCAAGTAAATTATTTTTCCTTAGCCCTTTCTCCGGAGCCTAATTCCTACATCCTGACTCTGCAGTGTTTGTATCCACAAGGACACAAGCTCCCCTTTGCCTTCAACGGGCATGCAGTTTCAGGGTCTCTCAAAGACAGTATTGGCAGAGAGCAGGAGCTGCTCAGCTGCAACAATTTGACTGGCTGGAGAATGACAATTCTCTGCTGCAGTAGACATAATGTAGCATCTGTTGATCACTCTGTAGTCCCAAGTAATAGATACATCTTCAGCTGTTGATAATTTGGGGTCTTAATTTTAAATGATGTGTTGCCAGATCGTTGGAATTGAACCCAAATAGTGCATTCCAGTAATTCACTCATACATTCATTTGGCATTTACTAAAGGCCTATTACATGCCAATCACTAACTTCAGTGAATTCTTAGGTAAATCCACACATGAATATCAGTCATTTTAGGTGATGTTTGAATGTCATATTTAAGGTGTTTTTTCGGATTTATTTTTATTTATTTTTTTTTTTGGTTTTGGTTTTGGTTGCAGAGCAATGGCGATCAGTTTCAGATAGCTCAAGCCAAAAAAGGGGGGAGGGGTGGAATTGATTGGAAGCATTGTGAAGTGGCTCATAAAATTAAAAGAAATGTAGAGCAAGCAAGCTTCAGAGAGTAGAGAAACCAGAACAACCCAGTAATCAGCAGAAGTGTGTAGCTGTCCTTTTGAGTCGGTAGCCTCGGTTTCGCATAGTTTAAAACATCCAATTTCCAAGAGAGAGATGCTGATTATTTTACTTGAGTGGACAAAGTCAGGTTGTACAAGCACGGCTGTTAAAAACTCATCTGGAAGACTTCGTTGTATCTGGGCATGATCCCTAAATGCAAAGTAGCCACTTTAAGATCAGAGCTAGCCCTGGACAAAAATCAATACACAGAGAAAAGCCACAAACAACTCAGCCTGGGAGTGGGGGCTGGGGGCAGAGGAATTGGTCAGTAAAACAACTGAGTTTAGAAACACCACTGGTTGAGTAGTAGTTTGTGAGGGAAAATATAGTACTTCTGGGATAACTTGGTTCATTATATCTACATGAAGAGTACTTGTTGAATAAGTTGGGGGATTGTTAGGATGGATCATCATTAGGATGGAAGGATTCTGTATGCTATGAAGAAAGTCTAAAATACATTTGCATATCCTAGTGCATTTGCCCAGAATATACTTGAAAGAATCCTCTTGGCAAACTTTAGCTAATCTTTGAAACCCAGCTGGAATCCCCACACTGTATCCTGGCTTCACAGATAAGCCATGTGCTACCTATATATATTATTCATTCATACCTTTTATTGCACTTATCATGTTTTACTATTATAATTTTGTTTATATGTCTATGAGAGTAAACTATGTATGTGGGAATGGCCCAGCATCTAACTTAATTTCTTATATACAGAGGTATTCACCTAAAATTTTCTATAAATGAACTGAAGGTAAAGGAGAAATCAAAGGATTGTGAACTGGGTCTGACAGAGTCAGATTTGTATGATGTTCTGTGGTCATAGATTAGATCAGGGTTAAGATTAAAGACAAAAGAAGATGTTAGTGGAAGAGTCTGCATAAAAATGCTGCAAGCTATTGGGGCGCCTGGGTGGCTCAGTGGGTTGAAGCCTCTGCCTTCGGCTCAGGTCATGATCTCAGGGTCCTGGGATTGAGCCCCGCTTCAGGCTCTCTGCTCAGTGGGGAGCCCCCTTCCACCTCTCTCTCTGCCTGCCTCTCTGCCAACTTGTGAGCTCTCTCTCTTTCTGTCAAATAAATAAAAATAAAATCTTAAAAAAAAATGCTGCAAGCTACAATGAATGCAATGGAGAAGGGTGAATAGTGAATAAATCATATTACAACTTAAGAGGTAAAGAAATGCAGGCTTGAAGATGATTTTCAGATTTCAGAGTTGGCACATGGATAAAAATGGCAGTAACAATGTTTAAGGTAGCAAATATAAGTAAGGGGGCGTGTTGACGGGGAAACCAATAGGACCCATTTAGGAAATGTTGTATGTGGGATATAACTGGGAGATCCTAGTAGATACAAACCCGAACCATCTGGCTCCAGAGGGTGTGCTTATAGCCCCTAAACTGCGCAATTTAACTCCTAGGTATGTTGTGAGCATTAACTGTGCTAACAGTTATAAAAGACTTAGTATAGAGTTAAGGAATTGCTTATTGAAAGTTTGCTGTCATTGATCTTAAGAGTGGGAGGCTGTAAATCTTCACCAAAAATATCAAGATTGTGTTTCCACTGCTCAAAGCCAGCTTTTGATGACTTTGATCAACAAAGGGCATGATGGGACTTCTTTAAAATCTGGCCCCAGCGTACAGCTCCAAAATGCTTTCTCTTTTACCCTAAGTTAGATCCATCTTCAAGGACAAAGAAAAGCTTATCAGGTCAGAAGGTGTGACCAGAAAAAGAAACTCTAGAAATGATGAAGTTATTTTTATAAAACTTTTCCTCACATGATATTTCTATTATATTCTAGAAAAAGGAGTATTAAGCAGTTAAGCATAAACACTCAAATATAAAATCTAGGAATGTGGCTCAACTAAAATTTTCAAACTTTTAGAATCATTAGTCTGTACTGAGTTTCTATCCCACATTTATAAAATATAATGATGAAAAATAAAATGAATGATTCAGTCAATCTTTTCTTGGAAGTAAGGCTTATGTGTTATTCATATTAGTAATTCTAGTGCTGGCACATGGCTATCACATAGTGGGTACTCAAAAAATTGTTTTTTAATTAATAGTATAGAAATATTTTTTTCTAAAGATTTTATTTATTTATTTGACAGAGAGAGAGAGAGATCACAAGTAGACAGAGAGGCAGGCAGAGAGAGAGGGGGAAGGAGGCTCCCTGCTGAGCCGAGAGCCCGATGTGGGGCTCAATCCCAGGACCCTGAGATCATGACCTGAGCCGAAGGCAGAGGCTTTAACCCACTGAGCCACCCAGGTGCCCCAGTATAGAAATATTTTTGAAAAATCATTTAAAAGTATATTTAGCTAGCTAATTTGTTTTGCCCTGCTTCTTATTGAAATTTTCTCTGAAAAGTATAAAAGTTCAAATAATTTAAACACAGAATAACTAACAGTGTAACTTTGTTTGGCCACCTCCTAAAAATTATCTAGTTAACAGGGGACTTAGGCAAATTCACACCCCCTGCCATTGCTGTGGTGCTCCCATAAGAATAAATAAAAACGGGCAAAGAAATACTGAAAACTAATAAATGATAAACATAATAGGCCACGTCCAGTTTGGTCTGACATTGACCACAAAAAGAAAGAAATTTCTTTGATTTTGCTCTCTTCTTGCCCCACAGATAATAATAAAAGAAAAAGATGGCGAATCAAACTGACTTGGCTTGGTATAAAGTTGGGAGCTGAAAGCTATAGCCTTCTGCAGGGTCATACAAGGAAATGAGTTCAAAGTCTACATTTTCAATTAATAGCTCTAGCAATTATTCATGAAACCTGAGTTCTGAACCACCTGAACCAAAGCAGGCACCAAAAAGAAATAGTCCATAAAATGTGATAAACAGGATTAATCCATTTTATCTGGCATAATAATTCTCTGAAGCATTTTTACTGACTTGCTAAGCAATAGGAAAAAAGTATTTAAATCATTTCTCATAAACACTGATGTACAATAGCATTTGTGCACTAAGATGACCCAGATTCTCAGATCTGCAAATCTTAACTACAAGCTTCTGAGTTTCTTCAAAATGCAATTAAAATTTTTTAAAAATGCGGAAATAGTGCCCTTTTGCTTTTCACTTTCTGCAAAATGCTGTGGTATGAACAGTCTACTATTCAATGTGCATTCATTTCACAATCTAAAATAGCTAAATGCAATTAACTCTAATATGTTTGGTGAAGTGTTTTCCCAAGAGGAACAAATATCATCCTACAGATTAAGGGGTGTAAAATGAACCACCAACCCTACACAGAAATATGCTGATTTAATTTTTTTAAAGTTTAATGGCATTTTATTGCAGTACTAATCCTTGTTCCTTTTATTACCTTTAAATATTTAACTGTCTCCCGTCATGATCTCTCCAAGTTCTTTGAGCTTGGCCTCAGCACAGCTGGGCCATTGTAAGAGCTCCCAGTTGTATAACTAATGAGTAAAGACCATGGGAACAATGATCTCAGGAGTATGTTGAACAGCCAAATAAAGGAAATTGGCTCAAGCTCTCTAAGTATCTATTTCCCTGCTATAGTATTTTATGGACTATTATATAAGGAAGAAATTTGGGTTTAGAACATAGAGTTCAAAGGAATCCAGGCCAGGCCACTGTTTCCAAAAACCCTGCACTTCATATCTATTTGCCCATATGTATTTCTATCTTATGTCATCATCTCTCTATCCATAGAACTACTCTACCACCAGAGTTTCAATATTTGACACATTCTGGGACAATGCCTACCATATAGATAGGTATTATGTAGATACTAAGGTAAATAAGATAGTCTCTGTCATACATGGCTAGTGTCTAATGTGGAAACTGATGTAAAAAGAAAGTCACAATACTTTACAAGATATAAATATATTCATTATTGTGTCCCAAAAGTATCCATCCTTCTTCTCATCCTAGAAAAACAAAACAAGGGGTGCCTGGGTGGCTCAGTGGGTTAAAGCCTCTGCCTTCGGCTCAGGTCATGATCTCAGGATCCTGGGATCAAGCCCCACATCGGGCTCTCTGCTCGGCAAGGAGCCTGCTTCCCGCCACCCCCCCCTCTCTGCCTGCCTCTCTGCCTACTTGTGATCTCTCTCTCTCTGTCAGATAAATAAATAAAATCTTTAAAAAAAAAAAAAGAAAAAACAAAACAAAAAAACCTAACATCATCTATAAAGTCTTCCTTATGAAAGAAAAAGAAAAGTAAAAAAGTAAAAGTTCTTCCTAATCTAATGACCCATCCACCTCTCACCAAGATTTTAATCACTAAACTAAACACATTGATATTCATGGCTTTACTAATTCAGCTCTTGGTTGTTTGGTTCTGTGTATACTTTTACAATGTAGGCTTTTTGGTCTTATTTCATAGTTGCTCATTGTGCATATGGCAAATATATAGCATGACAGTTAAAAACTGAGTCTCTGGAGCTTTCCTCTCTGGCTTGAAACCCAGCTTAACCATTTATTAATTGTGTTCCCTTAGGAAAAGGACTTAGCCGCTCTATGCCTCCATGCTTATCTGAAAGTTTGTATGATAGCAATTCGTACCTCATGAGGTTGTGTGTTAACTGTTTTCTAGAAAACAATTTCTGTATTTTATGATACTTTGACATTTGGGGACATTGTGGACCCAAGAGGGGACTGACTCTCCTAAGGTTAGCTAATTCTCTGAGAGCAAACAACTTGCCTGTGAGCACAACTCTGATACGCAAACCGGCATATCACAAATCCACCCATACCTCCACCCACCTCCTCTGATCAGGCTCCTGCAGTCCAGGACACTATCTGTCAGCCTTACAACACCACAGGGCCAGGTCCTGAACGACTAGGAATCACCTCTAGAGCCCAGCACCTACAGAAATTATTCAGATTCTCCAATCCTAAGCCTGCTCAGTCTGTTTTACCTTGCCTCATTCATTCCTTCCTGCGAAAACCACGATAAAGGCTGTCGTCCATGCTTTCCTCTCACCCCTCTGCCTCCTAACAGGCCTTTGTATGGTCTCATTTGGCCATGAGGGGCATTGTGTGCCCTCTCCCCCTGGGAACTGTGGGCAACCAGTTATTCCATCAATGACAGTCATCTGATCTGTTGCTTCACAATACCTGAATAATAATAAAACCCACATTTTAAGTAAGTTGTTAAAAATATTCAATTATATATTATATTCATTGCATATAAACATGTTAGGATGGTGCCACACATCATAAACACTCAAATATCAACTATTTTGCTCAGTCTTATTTCTACAGAAGTACACGCATATAGATATTAAATAGCCAGCACTTACTTTCATTTATTCAACTTACATTAATTCAGCATTTCCTATTACCAAAAACTACCATAGGCATCGAGGCAAAACAGTGAACACACAGTACGGTCCTTATCCACATGCTTACAATCTTGTTAACAAATGTAATACTCCACGCTGTTTCCTTATTCCTTAGTGATAATTTCTAACTGTTGGGTTGATAGTTTATGCTTAAAAACTTTTTAAAAAATCAAATCAACTTTAAGGATTACATCTTTCTAAATATTCTTCTTTGCATTATTCTAAGTATAGTTTTCATGGTATTAATTTGTTACTCATCTCTATACCAGTCTTTTTCTCTTTTACCATTTGATGATAAGGAAAGGAGCCTAGAACATTATGGTAAATGATGACCATGGGAAATAGTTACATAATATCCTCCCCTTCACATATTTCAGTCATTGAAATTTCAAATGGCAGCCTTATATCATTGACTCACAGCTAGTCATCAAACAGAACCCAAGTAATTTTGAGCCCTCCTTTTTGCATGGTCAGTCTCCATTTGTATAGTTTGTTTTTGTTCTTAAATGTCTGCTACATATCTGTCTGAACGTCTCACTTCCTCCCATCTGGTTACCAACATATTAAGTATACTTTAGAGTATCTGCCATGCCATTCCCAATGTCACTACGTCTCTTCAATGATGGTCACTCCTGCTGAGTAAGCTTCACACCCAGTAACCCTGACCCCTCCATCCACAGATAAGAAAACACAATGGAAGAGTAACCAAGTCCGAATCTTTCTCTTCTCTCTCTCCCTCTGTCTCACCTATACAAAGACCACAACCAGTTGGTGCTGGGCAATAATTGTGTGTACCCCTAGACTGGTAACCATGTCCATTTATTCAAAAAGATTTACTGAGCACATGAGCCATCCAAAAGGTTTCCTGATGAAGGAGAGTGATCATAGCAAACAAACACATGAGGAATTATTTCCAAATCTGGATGAGTCTTTCCTTTTATATGACCTTGTACAAAGAAGACTATGAAGGGATTTAAAAGGATTGGCCGTGGGATATGTTTTGCATTCATGCCTGTGTTTTATGAGAGAAGGAACTATAGAGAAAGGATCCCTCAAAGAAGTAACTCCAAGCTTCAACTTAAAAAATAATTAGTTGGCCATGCAAAGGGATGTGTGCGGGCGGGGGGGGGGGTGGGGAATAAACAGTTTAGAAAGGAGGCACCAGATGTGTAAAAGCTCTGAGATAGGAAGGAGTTTGCAGCATGAGTAAAATGGAAGACCATTCCACCAGGCTGGACCCTGGTGAGGAATGGGAAGAGTAGGGTGAACGAAGCCTTGAAAGCAGGCAGGCGGCCAGATCAAAACCAACCATATAAGCTGTCTTAAGGAATTAGAACAATGTATAAAAAAAATGAGTCAATAGAAAGAGAAGGAGGAAGAAGGAAGCAAGCTTGAGAGACCATGAAATCCCTGAGCCAGGTCCTCCTTCAGTTTTCTACAACCTCTCTCTCTTCAGTCTACTCTCCATGCTACCACTACTCTGGTCTTTGTTAAGACACATTTTAACATCTTTCTTTTAAGATTTTATTTATTCATTTGACAGCAAGAGAGAGAGAACACAAGCAGGGGGAGTGGAGAGAGAGAAGCAGGCTCCCCCGGGGCCAGGAGCCCGATGTGCAACTAGATTTCAGGACACTGGGATCATGACCTGAGCCAAAGGCAGACGCTTAACCTACTGAGTCACCCAGGCATCCCTGTAAATACACATCTAATTCCATCACTTCCCTGTTTAAAAAGCATGATGACTGTCCATGTCTTAAGGATATAGTCTCAGTATACAATACACTTTTCTAGAATCATCTTCTGCTACTTCATCCCATACACCCTGTGCTTTAGTCATAGCAGGCTACTCATTGTTACTTAAAAATGGCATTATATCTCTTCACTTTTGCATATGCCCTTTCTCTTTTATGTCTTGTCTGCCTTGGAAATTATCTGCAAGGTTCAGATGGCATTTCATCCGTGAGGTCTTTTCAGACCATATTTTCTGTACTCCAATAGCATTCTATCCATGTTATTTATATGAAATACAGCATTTTAAGTTTTATTTGCATATTCTACCCTCAACTATGAGTATTGTATGTGTATTTCATGTTGATTTTTCACTGTACCTAGTAACTAGTACATAGTACTCAAAATGCTTAATGAATGAATACAGATATTATCTTTTGGCTAAAACCAAGGCATTTTATGGCATTCCCAAACTGAGTTTTACATATAATTACTATTGTAATTATTCATGGTCTCTTAATAAATATTAAGTTTATTTTTATATAAATGAATTAAATATTCATGGTCTCTTAATAAAAAAATTAAAAAAAAATTTTAAAAATGGTCTTTTTTCCACTGAGTCATTCAATTAGTAAACATTAACGTGCAATAAGAATAAAGAGAGTTCTAAATTATGTATTACAAATGCATAATTTTTATTATAGATTTTTCTGACCTAAACTATGTGACTACATTGAAACTATTTATATATTTAAAAAGATGAGATAATATATGAAAAATGTTAATGAATCCCCTTCTCTAAAATAAGTGGTTGGAGGAAAGTAGTGAAACAGAAGACAGGTAAGAGATAAAAGAAAATCATTTCCCTTTCATATTTAAGTGACAGAAATAACAGAATATCCTAGAGATCTTTAAAGACAATAACAAGCTACCTGTCCAAAATAATCTTAGGAAACTTCTACCAATGGGAAGTAAAATTAAATAAATAACCTTTAAGGGGTGCTAGCAGGCCTCTGATACTCAGCTTGTGATCCCTTACAGAAATCAAATACTGGGGTGCCTGAGTGGCTCAGTAGGTTAAGCATCGGACTCTTAATTTCAGCTCAGGTCATGATCTCAGGGTCACAGGACCTAGCCCCATGTCGAGCCCCACAATGGATTCCATGTTGGGTTACCTGCTCAGCAGGGAATCTTTTCCTCTCCCTTTGCTCCTTCCCACCTATCACCCTCCCACTCGTGCTCTCTCTCTCTCTCTCTCTGAAATAAATAAATAAATCTGGGGGGAGAAATCAAATACTGTCAGAACCAGGAGACCTTATTCCGGACACAATTCTGATACATATAAACTCCTGGATCTTAGAGCTCCTCCATCTTTCTTGGACCATTTGTCTATTTTGCTAAGTAATTAAGACGGATTACACAAAATTACTTGTAGTTTTTATATAGTCTATGATTGTACATCTCAAAGACAATGCTTTTGTAAACTACTATAAACTACTCTCCGTTAAAATGGTGATAAAATTGACCATAGAATATTTTGATATTGTCTTACACATATGTATGATATTGTAAGACACTACACCTTCTTATAATTGACCTTCTTTGGCATCATGATTCCACATTCTGCTAATGCCCACTGGTCGTAACATAAACAAACATGCTGGCACTTACAGTATGCTCAGGCAAGCTGTTTCACTAGGAATGGCCCCCGTGCGCATTTGTGCCAGGATTATAACTCTTTTTGAAGAATTCTAACAGCAAATTTTCCTTCCGGCTTAGCATCTTGCTGACCCAGTTTTCCACACAATACTGCCTGCAGCTCCAGACGGTCTGGTGAAATAATGATTGCACCTCTATCACCTTTCCCCTACTAAGTGAGGAGCTCCCTCTCTGTGAGGATTGCTGTTAATGAGAGGTAACAATGTGCATATGTGCTCCCACTTCCCATAGCTGAGGCTGACATCTTTAGTCGATCTTTTAAAGAGAATCATACCAGACTTCACAGTTCTCCTTAGCAGAGCCTTACATAGAGCCACTAATAATCAATTAGGGTTGGAATCTGAGATGGAACTTGCCACCCTAGGCCAGATGGTCTCAACATCTACCTCCTACTTTTAATCTAAAATAACTGGAGAATAGGTTTTAGAATCTATTCTAAAATCACTGAACAAGTTAAAAAATATGTAGAAAAACTAAGCCTAATTTGAGCTGGTTCTCCTGGCTTCATTAAATTTGTGTAATTAGAAGCTATAGGATATTAAGAAATTTTAAAAAGGGCTCTCTTCTTTTCATTTGATAACCTGAACTCAGTATTGGAGGAAGATAAGATCCAATTGCCTTCATTTCCTTCTTTAATGATACTGTTATTGATTGTATAACATGCAGGGTCCATAGGTCTAAGGCAGAATGTCTAAAATTTAGCAATGGCAAACAAACCTTGGCAAGTTTCTGATATCCATTAGGATCACAAAACAAATAACTCTATGACCTAATCCTAGTCATCTGGGGTTTATGCAACTGATATAAAAATTCCAAAGCATTAAACTTAAGCTACCAATATTTTGTATTTCTTGTGCTTAATAACCTCTTGGACAAACACTTTTCAGACCAAAAAAAGGATGACCAAAAAATCAAGGTTGCTCTCTAGCCCAGAATAATTTATAAATACAGGCTACATATAAGCCACTTATTTTTTTTAAGATTTATTTATTTTTTTAGAAAGAGAAAGGGAGAGAAAGAGATTGAGTGAGGGAGGGGCAGAGAGAGAGGAAGAGAAATCTCAAGCCGACTCCCCCCTGAGCAGAAAGCCCAACAAAAGGCTCAATCCCAGACCCCTAACATCATAACCTGAGCTGAAATCAAGAGTGGGCTGCTTATCTGACCTAGCCACCTGGGTAACCCTACATATAAACCATTTATAAACAAGTGAGCAATAAAAAGAAAACCACAGGCTTTCCTAGCTGTATGCATTTTGGCTTGGTTTCTCTCAGCAAAGTGGTTGAATAAAACCTAACATATACACCACGTTGTTAATCAGTGTTGTGGATAATCCCCCAAATGAGATAAACTAATATCCTTTTACTTCACCATCTAACTACAATATTTGACTTCACAAAGAACTCATGGATTTGGAAATTTTGAATGAGTATTTGAAATAAGAAAGATGAAAAACTATCATCATCTTCTTGGCAGAGAAAAGAACCAATTTGGGGAGGTATCTCTTCTTAAAGTTATTCCAGCACCAGTATAATGCTGGGCTATCCAACATGGTAGCCACTAGCCATTTGTGGTGACTGAGTTCTTAAAATGTGGTGAGTACAAATTACATGTTAGACAAATAAGATACACAGTGGATTTTGAAGACTTATTACAAAAACAAACATAAATAATGGAAAATATTTATTGAATGAACACTTAGGTTTTAAGATCACATACTACATACTTGTTAGATCTTCTTAACAACCCTATAATAGAGTGACCAGTGGTCCTAGTTTGTCTGCACTAAGGATTTTTTTTTAAGATTTTATTTATTTATTTGAGAGAGAGAAAGCATGAGGGAGGGAGGGTCAGAGGGAGAAGCAGACTCCCCGCTGAGCAGGGAGCTCGATGCAGACTCGATCCTGGGACTCCAGAATCATTGACCTGAGACTCCGGAACCATGACCTGAGCCGAAGGCAGTTGCTTAACCAATAGAGCCAACCATGGGCCTCCTGCATGGAAGGGTTTTTAGGAAGTGAAATTTCAGGTAGAAAAAACCTGAAAACATCCAGAGCAAAACAGGATGAGCTGGTCACCCTAGCTATATATTAAATAGCATTTACCCCACACTACAGATGAAAACAATTGAAGTTCAGAGAGTTTCAGTAATTTGTGCAAATTCACAGTACTAAAAAGTGACAGAGAAGGGATTCATGTTGTGCCTCGTCTGCATTACACGGTATAAAAAATGTATTATACTCTCTTCCATCAGAGAAAATTACCGTTGTTTTTATTCATTTCTCCAGTTTACGAATGTAAAATGTATAATGTGAAGTGTATTTCAAAATCTGAAATAACAATAGCTAATGTCAGTGTCTGTTGATTTATTAACTTCTTATTAACTCTGTGAGAAAGATACTGCTATTACTCCCATTTTACAGACAAGGAAACTAAGGCACAGAGAGGTTAAACAACTTTCTCATATAATGAGAGTTCCAGCAACGGGACTCAATCAAGACAGTCTGGCTTCAGTGGTGTTAAGCAATGCTGTCAAGATGGCCCTTCTGATCTGCTTGTCAGTGAATATTGCAGCGCCTCAGATCTCCGGTAACGCAAAGGGATTGGAAGAGGGAGGAGAAGTATGAAGAAGTACCACGCTGACCTGGACTCCAAATTCACCTGTAAACACTACATTCCATGGGATTCATATCTTCAGGGTCCGCAAAGAGTAAGGGCCAGACTCTAAATACATCTCATGTAACATTGTCATTTTTTTTCTTTTTTCTTTTTTCTATTTTATTTATTTGTCAGAGAAAGAGAGAGTGAGAGAGAGAGAGAGAGTGCGTACAAGCAGGGAGAGGGGCAGGTAGAGAGAGAAGCAGACTCCCCATTGAGCAGGGAGCCCAACTCGGAACTCAATCCCAGGACCCTGGGATCATGACCTAAGCCAAAGGCAGATGCTTAATCAGCTGAGCCACCCAGGCATTCCTCATTTTTTAATTCTTAATTTTGATTTGCCTTTTGGTTCACCAGTGTATATTTTTCTGTTACTTTTAAAAATACATGGGGGGGGGCGCCTGGGTGGCTCAGTGGGTTAAAGCCTCTGCCTTCCGCTCAGGTCGTGATCTCAGGGTTCTGGGATCGAGCCCCACATCAGGCTCTCTGCTCAGCGGAGTGCCTGCTTCCCTCTCTCTCTCTGCCTGCCTCTCTGACTACTTGTGATCTCTCTCTCTGTCAAATAAATAAACTAAATCTTAAAAATAAATAAATAAATAAAAATAAAAATACATGGGTGACCTATTTTCTGAGAATTTACTTATGTAAAAATAAATTTTGCTGTCTTTATTCATAAAAGAATCGGTTTTCTATAAAACTTTTGAATTAAATATTTTTTTCTTCTAAGTTTTATAGAAAATTAGTAGTAAGTTGGTTGTTTCATTATTTTCCTACCAACGTATACATAGCAGAGAAGTCATCCGATGTCATCATATTTTTTAAATTTAAAATCAATTAATTGACATATATCGTATTACTAGTTTCAGAGGTAGAGTTTAGTGATTCATCAGCTGCATATAACACCCAGTGCTCATTCCATCAAGTGCCCTCCTTAATGTCCATCACCCAGTTACCCCATCCCCCCACCCCTCCCCTCGGGCAACTCTCAGTTTGTTTCCTAGAGTTAAGAGTTTCTTATGGTTTGTCTTTGTCTCCCTCTCTGATTTTGTCTTATTTTATTTTTCCATACCTTCCCCTATGTTCACCTGTTTTGTTTCTTAAATTCCACATATGAGTGAAACCATATGATATTTGTCTTTCATGATTTTCATTGTTACAAAGGTGCTACTTTTTATGACCTCAATGCTTTTGAAGTATTTTGTAAATCTACTGGAATTTTTTTAAAGTATTACCAAAATGTGCTTACTTATAGATTTCTTTGTATTGATTTTTGTCTGGAACATGGAGAACTCTTTCAATTGCCATTATCAACTCAGGACATTTTTAAATAATTACCTTTTATAGGTGTTTCTGATCCAATTATTCTATTCTCCAGAACATGTATAATCTTGAGATTGACTTTCCATTTTTGGCTTGTCAGATCTATTATTGCCCTCCTCATCTTTTTTACTATTTTGCCTTTTTCTGTACATTTGGAGAGAGTTACTCATTGTTCACATTACTAATTCAATTTTCTGATGTGTCAAATCTGTCTTTTACTGTCTCCAGTGTGAATTTTAATCCAGATAATGAATTACCATCTCAGCTTGTGTATATATATATTTATAATATATATATACAGAAAAAGACAATTTATAATATATATTATAAATATATAAATATTTATATGAGCAGGGAGCCAGACGTGGGGCTCCATCCCAAGACCCTGAGATCATGACCTGAGCCAAAGGCAGACGTTCAACTGATGGAGCCATCCAGGTGCCCCTTTTTTCTGCAAGATCTTTGCTTCCCAGGTAATTTTTTATAATTTCTAAGATGGATTTCCTTTTCTCTTCAGTTACTCAACACTGAGTAATTCATGCCTGCCTAGATTCTCAGCATGTATTGATAGAAAACATTTAGTGATTGCAAATGAGTAAATTAATCCTTGCCCTTGCCTCTGCCCCCAGCTCTGTCCTAATACAATCCCTCTCTATGATCTATAAAGTTATGGCAAGTAAATAAAGGTGTTCTTAGGCCCACTCTCAGTACACCAGTAGCTTTAATCTAGTGCGGTCCCTCCACATTGAAATGGGACTTTCCACCACCTGTCACGTTCACTAGCTCTCCCATGCTCTTCACAGTGGAGTCAGGACACTACAGGTCACAGAAAGGAGGGATACCAGGGCGCAAGACATCTTCTCTGCAGGACTTGACTTGTATGGAGCATGGTTGCTAGAATGCAACAGGAAATCTCCTCCTCCTGCCTAATATCTCTTCAAATGCCTTTACCGTGAATATGGGACTTGGGGGGTGACAAGAAGAACACTGTAGTTCTGCCCAGGTTTTTGTGGGTTCAGACTCTCTGAATTGAATGCATCTAGAGGGGAGAAGTGACAAGGTGACCTGAAGAAGAAAAAAAAATCATTTCTCTACCCCTTTCAAGGAGATAAAATCATAGTAAAAATCATAAAATTAGGACTCTATTTCCCACATTTTAAAATCCCTTTTCGGGAACCCTCCTACACTGTTGGTGGGAATGCAAGCTGGTGTAGCCGCTCTGGAAAACAGTATGGAGGTTCCTCAAAAAGTTGAAAATAGAGCTACCCTATGACCCAACAATCACACTACGGGGTATTTACCCTAAAGATACAAATGTAGTAGTTCAAAGGGGCACATGAACCTGGCTGTTTATAGCAGCAATATCCACAATAGCCAACTATGGAAAAAACCTAGATGTCCATCAACAGATGAATGGATAAAGATGTGGTAAATATATACAATGGAATACTATGCAGCCATCAAGAGAAACAAAATCTTACCATTTGCAATGACGCGGATGGAACTAGAGGGTATTATGCTAAGCGAAATAAGTCAGTCAGAGAAAGACAATTATCATATAATCTCTATGATATGAAGACTTTGAAAGGCAGGGTGGGGGGTTGTGGGGGGTGGGGGGAGGGAAATGAAACAAGATGGGATCAGGAAGGAGACAAACAATAAGAGACTCCTAAACTCACGAAACAAATTGAGGGTAGCTGGGGGGTAAGGGAGGTAGGGATAGGGTGGCTGGGTGATGGACATTGGGGAGGGTATATGCTATGGTAAGTGCTGTGAAATGTGTAAGCCTGATGATTCACAGACATGTATCCCTGTGGCAAATAATACATTATATGTTAATGTAAATTAATTAATTAATAAAAATAAAATCCCTTTTCACTGTTCTTCCAGTTAACGAAACTTCCTCTCAGATTTTGGCAATAGGTGAAGTTTTGGTTTCATATTGGGGTTGCATTTTGAGAATTCCTCTTCCTCTGTGCCATCACAGGGACTGAGAGTCGGGAGCATCATCTGCAGGGAGGATGAGCTAGAGGACTTTTAAACCAGAACAGCTTTAGTTCAGCTAAAACTTTATGCCTTCTATTTTTCAAGAGTTCTTGGTATTAAATATAAAATATTTTTCATTTAACTTTCTTCAGGATTTTTTATTAGTCTTTGAAGTTCAGTCGAGTAACAACTCACAATGCTTTTTTTTTTTTTTTTTTTTACAACTCACAATGCTTTTGATCTCTGGTGCAGCTGCATATTGACTCTTTGAACATGCTGGGCTGGATAATTTACATATCAACCTAAATATCATCAAAGATTCGTGGGCATTTTTAAGCATTGTACAGGCAGCTTATATGGTTTTGACACCTCTGCTGAGTCACCTAACATGTAATTGGGTCACCTGGAAATGGCAGTGGTGACACTTGACCCTTCTGCTGTGCTTAATAGGACATCAGAATAACTACCTTCTACATAAAAGTATTTTTTTCCAACACTATTCATTTTGACCCAACAATGTTAAATCAGTACTGTATGGACAGAGCCACCATGAGCAGACTTCAGGAGTCTATTTTGCATTAGCAGGACATGATGTAACAGGACATTTCCATCTCTGCCATTACAAAGAAAGTATTTGCATTAGCAACATTATACACACGGATGCCGAAACAAATCCAGCTTAAAGGTTCATCATAATTGGAGGCAGTGTTATTAACTACTGTACTTTCCTGTAAATTCTCTATGATTCAGCCCAAATACTACTTCTAAAATATTCTACTTTTTCCTGATTCAGCTGGACCATCCTAATGGTCCTCTGATGACATCTCCTCTTCTTGAGAATATGTTTAAACATCTATTTCCTAGAATAAAGGTGCATTATTTAAAAATGTTTACTTTGTAATACCATTCTTATGTAGTACCTCCCTCGTAAGACCAGACAGTATTTTCTCCAGCTTCTCATTTCACTAACATGACGTTTTCATGAATTGAGATCCCAGTACCTCAACCACAAATACCAAATAAATCATATTAAGTCTATGACAAAGGCTTTAATTCTTTTTTCTTCTAATTAAATTGATTGGTATATAAACAGGTTTTTTTCTGTTTTTGTTTTTTTTTTAAGAAATGGAGCATAGAGAAAAGCTCATAGGTTAATTGTGGTCAGTGGAGCTACAATATTTCTAATAATAAATGGAACAAAAATTCAAGTGGTTTCTGTAATATGCTTTCTGATGTATATCTATTGCCAGTAAAAATATCATGAACATCATAAATTTGGAAATTTCCTAGCTACACTTTAGAAAATTGACAAATTTCACATGTATCACTACACTAAACAACCTAAGAGGTTGGAGAAATAAATTTTAAGCAGCAAATATAATGCAAATGTCTGGATTTAGTTCAAAGACCTACTTGTTTGGAGCATTTTTCTGACCATATATCTATTTGATATGTGGGATAAGTGTACCATTTAGAAAAATCTGAAAAACAATGACAAAATGAAAAATAAAATCACTGCAGGAAGATAGAGTACATACTTAAACTATGAATTATAATACGTAAGACTATACAAAAAGTTCCATTATAATAAAGCCCTTTTATTAATCATATATTTTATTTTATTCATATACATTGGATACATAGATATATCTCATGTATGGATTGCATAAGGTTTTTAAATCTTCTAAATATTTTGCAATGTTTGATAGTCCGTTATATGATGAACCAATAACTTACATAGAGGTGAAATGGATGACTCCTGGGCATTTATAAGTTTCAGACAAGCTTCCCATTCCTACGGCACATTCTCCTTGCTTAACTACCCCCACTAAGAGTCCAGCTGGTGGGTACTTGGGAAATAAAAGTTAATTCCAAAATTTACCTAAGCAGAGCATTATTGGAAAAAGAGATCTGCCAACAAATTCATAAAGTTTGTCCAAAGAAGTTTTGAGTTACTCACTACTATTTCAAATGATATATTTCTCTCTTAATTGGTAATGTTTCTATTTTAAGACAACTGGCAGCTTATGGAGTTGTCAAACATTAATTTCACATACTATTCTGAGTTTAAGTGGTTCATTTTATCAGCAAATCAAGATTATTTTCACCATTTGAGGCGCCTGGGTGGCTCAGTGGGTTAAAGCCTCTGCCTTCGGCTCAGGTCATGATCTTGAAGTCCTGGGATCCAGCCCCTCATCGCACTGGGCTCTCTGCTCAGCAGGGAGCCTGCTTCCCCCTCTCTCTCTCTGCCTGCCTCTCTGCCTGCTTGTGATCTCTCTCTCCGTCAAATGAATAAAATTTTTTTAAAAAAGATTATTTTCACCATTAGACAATAAAAAAGAAGATATTTTGTGGTTGATAAAATTTTTATCATTATTGTATAAAATTCTATCAAAATCTTACTCATACTTCCTTTTCAACATCTGCTTCTAGAATATGATCAAATTTTAATTTGTTGCCTTCATTCTACTAAGAAATTTTACCAAAATGTAGAATGTAAAAATGTTGAAGATAGCACAAGAGTATTATATTTTTGGGTTTTTCTCTGGATTTTTATTTTCTGAATTTTTAATGCTTTGATAACATCTTGCTGACACTGAAGGGACTGATCTTTGAGGATTAGCTAATTCCTAGGGATGGCAACCAATTTGCCTGGACATGCCTTTCATATGCAAACCAACACATCCAGAGTCCACCCCCCAACTACCTCCTCTATTGGCTTTCCCCTTCTGGGCCACTATCCTCCCCACCCCAGGGACATCCCCTACACCTCAGAGCCTGCTGAAATCATTCAAACTAACCCATCCTAAGCCTGCTTACCCTGCCTCACCTATTCCTTCCCACAGAACCTAAGAAAGGCTCTTGCCCACATTTTCCCCTGCTCCCTCCACCTCCAGACTGACCCAGCTTCCTCATGTGCCCTCTCCTCTTGGAGACCTAGTAATTATCCTTTCAATGACAATAGTCTCCTGAACCATTGCCCTGTCATACCTGAGTAGTAATAAAACATGCACATTTTAAAATACATTTCACCTACGTGTCAGTTTTTGTTTATAAAAATTTCCTATTAGTTGAGAAGCTCATAATGTGAAATCTTAAAAGATCTTCAAGGGGTCAAACATCCCCCATCGTAATTCACTGCCATCAACAACTCTTAACATTATTTGTACTCCCTATCAAAACAGATGATTGCCACTCAGTAGACAGCATGTCCTTACTCAAATTCAGATTCGTACACTAGAATCTGTACGCTAGAATCTCAACGAGTGTGAAGCAAATGGGTTATGGTCTGGGAAGAGACCCATCTCTTTACCCCTCAAGACTCCAGATGGGGCCCAGAGCAGCCAGGACTCCTGGGCTGGTGAGCTCCGGCTATCAGCACTCTGCCCAGGCTCTCCCAGGTTGCTGTATAAATAGTAGTATTTTCTCTGTCTGTAGCATTTGGAAAAAATTGATAGACTACTTTAAACTAACACTCATTAAGGAGTTCGGACTGTGGGGGTCTACTTCTAGGTGATCCCCAGGCAGATTTAAAAGGTAGGCTCCAATGTATTTTCCATTTTCATTTTAAATATTGATCCACAGTAATGTTTTCTCACCAACACCAATGCCCAACCAGACTTTTTACATTAGACTTAAAATCTCTCAGGATGCCTTTCCACATACAAGAGAACTTGAAACTCTTTATATGTCCCAAAAGGCCTTTTGTGGCACTATCCCCATTTCTCTTTGCAGACACCTCTCAGCAAGCCCCAGCATTTACTCTTTGCTTGACCTATACCAAACCCCTAACATTTCACAAACATACCATGTGTGCTATTTTTGTCTTTGTTGCTCCATTTGCCTAAATGTCCTGCTCCTCTTTTGACCTGGCATTTTCCTATATATTTTTCAAGATTCCATGTAAACAAGGGCGCCTGAGTGGCTCAGTGGGTTAAAGCCTCTGCCTTCGGCTCGGGTCATGATCTCAGGGTCCTAGGATCGAGCCCTACATCGGGCTCTCTGCTCAGCAGGGAGCCTGCTTCCCCCACTCTCTCTGCCTGCCTCTCTGCCTACTTGTGATCTATCTCTCTCTCTGTCAAATAAATAAATAAAATCTTTAAAAAAAAAGATTCCATGTAAACATAACATTAAAAAAAAAAAAAGATTCAATGTAAACAGAAGTATCACTACAAAGGCTTCTTGGCAACTCCCCGTCCTTCCTCCACTTCCTCTCACTTCCTAGCTCCCTATTCCTAGGAAAGCTGGTTCACCTTCTCTAAGATCCCAGATAGCTATGTGAAAACTTCTATTGTTGCACAAGTACCCTGTATTAAAGGTGTCAGTTTATAAACCTGCTGTGTCATGAGATATTCAGCTCTTTATAGGCTCAGAGTATGTCTAACCCACCTTTTTTCTCAAAGTGCACAGCAAATGATAGAGTAGTGGTTACTTTTACTTTTATTTGCTTCGTACTCCCCTCCTTGAAATCTACTCCACCACCACATTCCTCCACTGCTCCAGAACTGCTTTCTTTCATTTCTTTGCTTTGGTGGCCACAGGATTTAGTTTTCGAGTATGCATGCGACCTAAGATTACCTCTCTGGGGATATAAATATTAGTAAATTAGAAGACTTTCCTTTCTGTATAAACTAGGAAGAGATGGTCTAGTTTAAACTAGGAAGCTACTAAGAGTCATGGGTACAGACACAGACCTAAAGATAGTTCAAGAGGATGAAGTATGATCACAGAAGCAGAAATGAGAGAGAGAAAAAAAAGAGTACTGGGGCACTGCAGACCCTGGTTTGGGGTTATTTGAGTCTACCATGAACAAACCTTTTTTTTTTTTTTTTTTGCTTAAGTTGGTTCAACTGGAGTTTTATCATGACCCCAAAATGCTAACTAACCAAGAAAGAAAATCAACAAATGTGAGATGGCTGACAGATGAAGGAGGGAGGGAAAGAAAATTAAAAAGTCAAATGTCACAGGAAATTCTTTCAACTTCACTCAATTCACTCAGTATGCCAGAGTTTTCCAAACTTCTTATCAGAATTATTAGTGTTGGGTGGCAATCATGTGTCAAATCTCCAGGATGAAATATAAAAATCTTTGTAATAAACATAAGAATCTACTATGCAAATGACACAATAACAATTAGAAGAGAACTTTAACACTCCATGGCTTTAAGTTAAAACTTCTCTATTTATAAATTCAGAAATCTTCCAGAATAAAAAAAAAAAGACTGATATTATGTGGTTATGTTAATTTGGCCACTAATTTCCAAAAGCTTATGATATTATTATGAGAGAAGAATAAAAGCAAACTGCAAATTTTGCCCTAAATTGACCAACAATTGAAAATATTGAAAGGTTAATATAAAAGGCTTTTAGAGTCTGATGGATATTTTGCAGTTTTAAAAAGATAATTATTCTATATTGATTTTTTTTTAATTTTAGAGTCTATAGCAAACCATGTGTAGGATTTTCAGATATATATGAACAGCACCAACCTATCCACATACACTTCCTTTAAGAAATATATATTTTTTACATATTGACCCATCAAATTGGCAACCCATTATATTTTATCATTATGGAATATGCACTTAGAGCACTAAGCTAGGTGCTGCAGGAACTGCCGATCCAAAGTAATTTTTCAAATGGAAATTAATTCAGCAATCTAGGGAAATACTACCACAAAACAATGCCTTCCTGCATCTCATTAAATCAATTTGGAAAGGCATATGGGTGGAAAGGTAAAAATAAATCAACAAGATTAAAAAGGAAGTATATTGCTTTGTAACAAAGAGAGAGGAGGTATACTATCTGGTTGCCAAGTAACAGGATTTTAAGTAGGAATTATTTGTCTTCCTTATAGAATGAGGCAATTTTGAAGATTAGAGCAAAATACTGTTTACATACAGTCCAGTTTATACTAACTGCCTCTCCCTCAACAAGACCGACTCCATCTTTTAAGAGGGAGATGAGCTTTCACTGAAAGAGCCATTGCCTAGCAACAAGATGCTGAGAAGGCGAGCTGAGTCCTCTCCAGAAAGAGCTCCCTCTCTCTCCCCACTGCACTGCAATGACCTCTGGCACAGACTGGTGCCCTTGAGAGAACCACCTTAACAACCAGAAAGCTAGGGGAGAAGAGCTTTGCTAAGATCACTACAAGGTCTAAGCTGCTTCTTTTGTTTGTAAGCAGGTCACACAGTGCTCGTGCTTCTGTGCTCAGGACTACACAAAGCACTTTCGCAAGCATGCTTTCACTCCACGTAAGCCCCTGGCTCTCAACGGGATTGAGGCAAATGACTAACTATCTGACTAACCATAGGCCTCAGGTCTCGCTCCCCTTATCTCATCACCAAAAGTTTGCTGAAAAGAACTGAATGAATTCTATTATCTTTGCTGCGGCCTCGAATGTCACACCCCCACCAGCCCCACCCTACCGGACGCAGGGTAGCAAATCTTCTTTTAACCTCTTATTCACAGTATGACTAGTCCTCTGCTCCTTCACTCCCACCTCCTTGATAAAGATTTTAAGGTGTTTTTTTTTTTTTTTTTTTGAGCCCTAATAAGGACACACTGCTAGGTGCTGGAGATAAAATTAGGAACAAGACATAGTTCCTGTGGGAGCTTATAGGACTCCATGGGAGGAAATAAGAGAAGCAGTGGAGATAATACCTCCACTGCGAGACCTACAGAGCCTGCAGAAGCTAGTGGGGCAAAAAGGTGAGAGGGGCTGGAAAGTAGTGAGGGGGAGTGGAGGTGGGGAAGAAATGGGCACACAGAACAAAGGCAACAGGAGATGGGGATCCTGAAGCCAGGGAGGTATGTTACTCTGTATCATTATAGCTCAGTATTTGTAAATTTCTAGTTAAGAGTCAGATTGACTCAATAACTTCTTATTGCAAACTAGCCTACAACCAAAAACAGCTCACAAACCTAGTACAAAAGCTGTCATATTTCACCAGTCTCTTATTCAAATTACATTTCATTAAAATGTACACCCACATGTTTCCAAACAGGGGACAGGGCTTGGAATGCACTCAACATAATTATTCTTAAGGCTATAGGACAGTAGAATAGAGTATTCACTCGTAAATCTTTTGTCAAATTGTAAATACCCAAGAAAAATCAGGAGACAGATTCTGAGCCATCCAGGCACTACCCTTGCCAATGTCTATCTTCACATGTACTTACCTACTCCTAGATGCAGGTCTTATTTTTCTTTCAAAGGAGAAAAATAGGCCTGCCAATTGGCTATGATTGTTTCAGTAGATAAAACGTTTAATTTCTGAAGGAGTGTTTCTGAAAACACTACGCCCAAAATTAGAGCTGCAGGCTTCTCTCATTTGCTCTTTAGAGCCGGGCGTCTACTCGCCTCTCTGCTGCCCCCACGTGAGCTGACAGAACACAGCAGCATAGCAAACCTTGCCGCAGAACAAACCTGCCAAGCCCTAGAACTTCAAGAATGAAGGGATGATGTGACAAGCACAAGCCTTTCTCACAGATTCCAGGAATCTGGATTTGTTGTTACTCACTGTGCAGATGGGCTTCTATTCACTAATATTTTCAGGACTCGTTTCAAAGAGAGGAGAATTTTTCCAATATCTGAAGACAGCTCAGATATATATTTAAATAATATGAAGAACAAGAAAGGAGGACTTAATTGGTTAATTAAGGCTCCAACTTTTAAATTACAGAACAATTAGTGCTCAGCCAAGAACTAAATTTCATTGGGTTTTGTTTTTTCACCTTAGAAATGCTACACCATTCCTTGCTAATGGAATGGTATACATCAAGGACTTCATCTAGCTTTCTTATCTTACTAAAGCTAACTATATGTATTTCTTTTTAAAATAAGCTATTTTTGGTAAGTTGTATTACACACAAAATGTGAAAGAAAATTTCTATTTTGGGGTTAACTTTTCTAGAGTGCCCTTCAAATATGCCAATCCTCTCATCTTTATTTCTATTCTGTGCCTTAGAGATTACAAGTATTCCTATACCTTCACATATCATTCCTCGGCAGATGGTTTGCAAATGGTTCCCTAGCTTCTCTTATATACCAGAAATTAACCTTTCAATGTTTCACCCATCTTAAATTAAAATGATAATTTCTTCTGCCCCCAAACTTTCTTCCATACTGATTTTCCTATACTTAGGGTTTTCTTATCATTCCGGTCTTAACACTCAAAAGTTATTTTTGAATCCTTTCCCCTTTCCTCTGTATTCTTTTTCAACCTGTCCATACTAGGAACCCTGCCACAGGTCTGCTTAGCACTGGCTGGAGATTCCTGATGAAAAGTAGATGCTTAATAAAGATTTATAGATGGAGTTTTGATGGATGGATGGACCGATAAATGTATCAGGAGAAAAAGATAATAGACAATCAAAATTTTAAAAAAAAAAAAGGCTGAAAGGATGGCTATGCTATAACGGGGCGATGGAATCTAATTCAAGGTAAAAAAAAAAAGGGATAGGTTATCATGATGTGATTTTTAAGCTAATCTTGATAAGATATGAAATTGTTAATCTAGTAAAAAGAAGGAGAAAAGGATTCCAGCCTGAACGGTCTGTTCTTAACCTCCGAGGTAGGAAAGAGCTTGACATCTTCACATAATTGTAACGTGTACAGAGGAGAGGAGGGCAAGATGATGAAGTATCCAAAGTGGAGAGCTGGTTGAAGGCTTTTTTAATCCCCTTTGGCATATTGATAGCTTTTTTTAGCAGGTGAATCATACATTCATGCCAACTGCCTGTTCCTCATTTGAGATTTGAAATTTGAGATTAAAATTGGGTCTTACAGCACATGTGATTAGATTTTATCCTAAGAGCAAAGAAAGCTGTAGAAGAGATTTAACCAGGGAAGTGACACATTCTGATTTGAGCTTATAGAGTACACTAAAACCGTTCCATAACACAGTAAGTGTGACCGAAAATTTTGGGCCACAAAATGTGTTGTTTTGTTATGGTTAGGTTAATGAAGTGACCTGGATGAGCTTACTAGGAGTAGCGGGAGACCAGAAGTGCTGTCCAAATTTCTCCAAGTGGGGCCTGGGTCCCATCCTCATTCAGCACCACCTTGTGGCAGCTGTTCAGGCTAGGTTAAATATTGGTAGGAAGGATTCTGCCGAGCGCTACAGCTGGGATTTCCTAGACAGTAGCTGTTATGTCAAGAATCTCAGGTTTTGCTGGCACCATGTAGGGATGCTGAACTGGAAGAAAACTGGAGGAATGGAAGTTCCTCATCCACTTCCCAAGACATGAGCTCCTGATGTTTCCTCAATGGGCATTACCTTCCTTTCTTTGGGCCCCTCCACCAAAAGATGAGAACTTTAGCCTCCTGTTTGGGAGTAGGGGAAGGATAGAGAATAGCAACCAATCAGAAATTGCATTAGATCCAATTTCTCTTAATTACTGGTGATTGTCATGGACTTTTATGGTAACATCCCAACTGTTATATGGAAACTGGATTATAGGTGAAAGTGAGGTTGTTTAGTCAGCAGACCAGTAGAAAGCAATTGCAAGAGTTTAAATGAGAGATGAAGGTTTCTTTTTCCTTAACTTTTTAAGTTATCTCTATGCCCAACACGGGGCTCGAACTCATGACCCTAAGATCAAGAATTGCATGCTCCACCTACTGACCCAGCCAGGCGCCCTGAGAGATGAAAGCTTCTTAAACTAAAGTGGCAGCTGCAGAAATGGAAGTAAGGGGGCACATTTGAGGTATGTAGGAAGCAGAATCAGCTGGCTCCGTGACTGGATGTCAGGGAGTAGAGGAGTAAAATGTCAAGAAAGACATGCGATCACCCCAGTTTCTACCCTGAAAATACGGGCAGATGGTGGCTTAGTATACAGACATAACTGGGAGGAAACATTTTCAGGAAGAGGTCACGAGTTCAGTTTTGAACATATGTTCGAAGTCCCCTGAGTCGCTGAAGTGGATTTGTTGCTTAGGCGAATGGCTCTGCATGTCTAGATCTCAAGCAAACGGGTCTGACTAGAGGTAAAAATTTAGGACCTATTGCTGTGGAGATGGCAGTTGAAGTGATTGGAAAGAATAGGATTGTGCAGGGAAACAAGGTAGATTAAAAAAGAAATAAAAAAAAAAAAAGGACTAGGACTCAAGAATGAGAGAAGTAGGAAGAATATGGTGGTATAGAAGCCAGAAGAAGAAAAATTCCCACGATGGGATGAATAGGAAACCATGCTGAAAGCTGTTCTGAGGTCAAGCAAATCCAGACAGAAAATGATCTGACCCATCAATCTGGAGAGCAGGACGACCTTAGCAGGAAGAGTTGTGTGGAAGAAGACAGAATGAAAACCAGACTGGAGTTATTTGCTAATTTACTGAGAAATTTTAAAATGCAAAAGGATATGTTTAATTTTATATGATTGAGGAGATATAAGCAGTTAGCCTAGCTTTTTCTTTGAAATAGTTTAGTAGTAAAGAAAAAAAAAGAGGCAGGGCTAAAGGTGAGAGGAAACTTTCTTTTTAAGATGGGATAGATTTGAGAATATTGAGAGAAAGGTGCCAATAATGATGAAGGAAGTAATGACAGAGGATAGAGAAAAGATTCAAAATGTAAGATTCCTGAAGAAGTGAGAACGCATGGCATTGAGAAAACAGGAGAGGTTGGTCTTTGATCAGAGGAGGAAGAGTTACTACTGTTGCCTAGAAGAGGAGCGGTGCAGATGATGTTGGTCTCAGAGTCTGTGGTTGGAAGTTCCCACAACCTGGGTTTAAACTCTTTTGTTAACCTCCAAACCAATCACCTTTCATTGGACCACTTTCTATTCCACAACATTCAGCATAGTTTACCCAAGCCTTCATGGACAGGCACCACTGGTGGTTTATCTAAGAGAAACTAGCAGAGTGCCTTTTGCATTACACATACACACACAGATATGTAATATTTTGCAACAGACATACAGAAAATAAAATGGGATACAAGACAAGAGGTCTTCAAGAAGCCAATTCTGCTACAGCATCATGCTAAAACTCATAGTCCCATTTCCATATGAATGTTCCAAGTATATTCTCAATGGAAATATGCTCAAAAGAAGCCACTTCAGAAAGTCAGAAAAATTAAGTTGAGTCTTGTGCCTTAACTAATTGTTTGACTTTGAGCAAGTCATTTCTCCTTTGGGTCACAGGGTCCTCATTTGTACAAAAAAGGAAATAGATCAAATAATCACCCATTTTTCCTCTGGTATAACATTCTATAAATCCTTTTTTGAGAATGAGGCTGATTATGGGTGAATAGGCATTTTAAGATTACAGAGATAGCTGCCACAGAGTGATAATCTTACAATTCATAGTCCTTTCTTTGCATTTACTATGGAAGGAAAAAAAGTGCCGAGTGGTGTTTTCATCCTCTCTGAGCCACATCGTCCTTCCTAAGGAAAGCCAACTACCACATTTAGAATATGAAGTGATTTTACCATAATACTCTTCAACTGCTTGCAATCTGAGGCAATGTTTGATGATGAATGATTACAGAGATAGCCCCGTGGTACCACCTAATATGAAAAATCTGCTTTTAGATCAGACTCTACTTGTCAAACTATTCCCATAAAGAAAAACAATTCAATGCCCTTATTGTTAAACAGCAAATAATTACTCTAGTAATAAAACAGTTATTTCACCCTGGCAACTTAGAGCAATTTCTGTGTTAAATTAATCAGCTAACAAGGGGCGCCTGGGTGGCTCAGTGGGTTAAAGCCACTGCCTTCGGCTCAGGTCATGATCTCAGGGTCCTGGGATCGAGCCCCACATCAGGCTTTCTGCTAGGCGGGGAGCCTGCTTCCCCTTCTCTCTCTCTGCCTGCCTCTCTGCCTACTTGTGATCTCTCTCTGTCAAATAAATCAATAAAATCTTTAAAAAAAAATTAATCAGCTAACATTTTACTGAATTTCTTGAAAAGCAACACTTTCAAACAAAACATATACATAAGACTCAGTTTATTGATTACATGAAGGAATGGACTCTTGAATAAATACATAGAGCTAAACTCTATTCATCTATTCACTAATAAATATGTAAACAAAAACTAAGATTAGTAATTATGTGGCTAGAAATTAAGGTCCTGGCTCAAAGAGCAATAGTACCTGAAGGAGGGAGGTCATTCTTCTAGTGCTGTAGGCATAATAATGGCCCACATCCTAATTCCTAAAAGATGCCCACATCCTAATTCCTGATATCCGTGACTACGTTACCTTACATGATAAAAGGAACTTTGCAGATGTGATTAAATTTAAAATTTTGAAATGAGGGGTGCCTGCCTGGCTCGGTCGGTTAAGCATTTGCCTTCACCTCAGGTCATGATCCCAGGGTCCTAGGTTTGAATCCCACATCGGGCTCTCTGCTCAGCGGGGAATCTGCTTCTCCCTTCCCTCTGCTGCTCCCTTAGCTTGTACTCTCTCTCTCTCTCTCTGGAAAAGGGATACATAAAATCTTTAAAAAATTTTTTTCGAAATGAAGAGATTATTCTGGTGATTCCAACATATCCAAAAGGACCCTTACAAGAGGAAGGCAAGAAAGGCAGAATCAGGGAAGGTGATGGGCTAGTGGAACCAGAGGTCAGAGTGATGTGCATGAGACAATTATTTACCACAAACTTTTATTCTCCTTCTTCTGTATTAATTTTACACATAGCTTTTTTTTTTAAAGACTTTATTTATTTATTTGACAGAGAGACACAGCGAGAGAGGGAACACAAGCAGGGGGAGTGGGAGAGGGAGAAGCGGGCTTCCCTCTGAGCAGGGAGCCCGATGTGGGGCTCGATCCCAGAACCCCGGGATCATGACCTGAGCTGAAGGCAGACGCTTAACGACTCAGCCACCCAGGCGCCCCTACACATAGCTTTTAAAAGAGGTCAAGGTACAAATGCAAAATTACTTGAATATATTTATATTACTTTTTAAATGGTTCTCATAAGTCTTTTCAAGGTTTACTTTTACATAAACATATTAGTTTCCTCTTGTTGGTATCACAAATTGCCCCACAGTCAGTGGATTATAAATACTGCTTAATATTTTCATGGAGTCATAGTGTTTTTTACTGTGTGCATGTGCATGCCTAAGTTAACTGTACAGAAAAAACCCAAAGTTCTCACAAGTGTGGTTCAGTCCATCTCAATAAATTATTTTATGATTCTTATAATATCCTGAATTAAAGCCTCCTCTAGATGTTATTAAATATAGAAAATGAGACATTCATATCCACTTATCAATAAATAATATGCAGTTTTCTTCTGAATAGAAATAACTTACAGCTGTCAATTTCTGATGGGATCCCATGCTGTGGTTGGTGCCATACAGAGCACTAGAAATTCAGAGACAAGGATGATGTCACTGCTAGTCTCGAGGAACTCAGGTCACCCTATAGGAGGGGGTGATTCCAATTGTTTTATAATTTTTTTATCAGGCTAGTGTATCAAAGTAATATTTCAAGTTCTTTCTACCCAACAAGTAACATTTTATCTGCCTCAAAATTTCCTATGTGCCATTGATTCAATAATACAGGTCCACTTGGACTATTTTATTTAGAGACACACTGTATCTTTGACTGAAAGATTATAGCTCCTAATAAAGATGTAATCTTTATACAGCATTAATTTTGAAAATGCTTCTTGACTGTGCATGACTTTCTTGCATGACTGGATATGGAACTCATGTTAAAGCCTCATTTAGTCTCCAAATATACGGTGGAAAATATTATTTAACTTTTTTCACTGAAACCGCAAAATTAAGCATTGTTAAATATTAGCTGCTGAGAGATTCTATGTACCAGATCACCCAAAGATAGGAGGTGTCTCTCATTTCCATGGAGCCAAGGTTCTTAGGGAATCTAGGAATCTGTAAAAGGGCTTCAAGGAATTTGTTAACCCCCCGAAACTGCAAGCAATGGGGGGGAGGGGTGTCCCTACACACACATGTGCACCTGTATTCTTTCAAATATAGGGTCAGTAAATGTCATCAGTGCTTAAAGGGGTCTATAAAGAGAAATACTGCCTCTCCATGGGCTAACTTTCGACAGGCAAAAGGTTAGATATTTGCAGTCTCCATTCTTATTCTAACTACACCACCGCCATTATACCATGGTCAAATCATGGCATCTTTTATTGCTTCCCATTTTTACCTCCTCAAACAGGCTAAAGCTCACCATATTACTCAGGGCTCCACCTGGAGACAGATGGAGGGAATAAATATCTGGACCTCACTTTCTTCTCGCCCTGATCTCATGCCAGACCTCTCAGCAGCCGAACCTAACTGTAAGCCAAAGTATGAAGTTGCTTGGTCATTTGCTCCTCACTGCCTATCCTTGCACAGCAAAAAGAAGGGTGGAGATGCCTATAGAGAGTGGATCCTGGAGGGTGAGGCCTGGTGAGTAAAAGCAAGCTATCTGGCACATGCCCTCAGGTATGAAGTTCTTAAAGCGACATGTACTAAAATGTGGTCTTTATACCTGCTCTTTCACCTTCCTTAGGTTCTTATCACATGCTATCTCTTTGGTGAGACCTTCTCTCATCGCCCTGTTTGAAGTAACAAGCTGCCTTACCCCTGCCTCTGACTCCCCATCCTTCTGCTTGGAGTTTGAGGGGAGCACTATCACCAGTTACACAAGCTGTGTACCTGATCTGGCTATTTTTTTTCTATTGTCAGCTTTTCCCCCACTAAACCATAACCTCCAAGAGAGCAGGTAATACTCTGTCTCTTAGAACATTGGCTCTCTTCAATGCCGGCATTGGCAATGTCCTGTACCCAATAGATATTCAATATATACTCATTAAATACATGAAGGAAAGTGTAAATCAACTTTGGAAAGCAAATCCTTGTGCTGTGTTGTGCTTTTTTTTTTTTCTTGTGCTGTGTTTTAAAAATGGAAATAGGCCTATTAATACCAAAACTGTTTTTCTTGTTTCAACATCACTACAAATGCCTACTGCTAGTTTTCACTATCTGAACTTGAGCTCCTAAATCTCTCCCTTTCCAAATTTCATTTTCCTTCTTTAATCAGCTCCGATATCCTTTTCTATGTAGTCTTTCCTGTTTCGTCAAAAGTGATTGCTGTGTCTGATGAGCTTCGGAGGAGAGTATCTATATCCTTCATATCTCCCCACAGTTATTTGCATGCGTATCTTACCAGCAAAACTGCATTCCAAGTTCCTCAAAGAAAGGGTCCGTGATTATGCACCATCCATATTCGACAGCACTGAGCACAATCCACTGCCTGCAATCCATTGAACAGCATTTGCCCTGGAGTCAGTGGACCTGGCATTCAACTCCTGATTCTGTGCTCCCTGCAACACGCTGCCATTTAAGGGCTCTAAGCTATGTCACAGGGTAGCTACAAGGGTTAAGTAAGAGGATACTATTTAAACCATTAGCCAATGAATGCTCAATAAAGCGTGCCCATCATTAGCTTAGTGTGTGTCCAGTGTCTGCTAAACAAGCGAATGGTTACAGTAGGATACGGAAGAATGAAATCTGTACAAGATAAAATCTTCCCATGGCCTTGTTTAGTGATGTATGGTGGGTCCTATATGTGGACTAGAAAATAAATCAGTGTCAAGAGTGAAGGCTCTTGAGTCAGCTTGCTCAAGATCAAATCCATCCTTACTACCCATGTGACCTTGACCAAGTACTTAACTTTTCTACCCTTGAGTTTTCTCACCTATGTAACCCATCGAGAACAGAGCCTGGAAGTAGTAAATGCTCAATATCATTAATTATTATAGACACTAAAAGGGATACCACACTGAAAAAAAAAAGTCTTCTTTTAATCTGACAGGCTATTGGACATTAGCAAATTTTACGAATTTAGTTTTCATGCTAATAAATAAAGAGCTATAATTAATCTTTTTGGAGCTTCTCATTGCCACAGTCTTTTCTTTTCAAGATAGGATTGTATCATAGACATTTAAAGAGAAAATTACTTCAAAACAAGCAATGTTCCTAGGAGGTAAAATATAACTTCAAAAATCCTTTTATGTATTTGTTAAAAGTAATCCTCAAAGCAGCTGTTATTAAAACTTTCTACATTCTTTCATCCAACAGTGTTATTTCACAATCATTAATAATTAATCATAGGCCTCTGATTCATTCTTGTACACTCTAAAAATAAAATACCATGAATAGGCTTAGAACCTTAGCAACAGAATATTGAGTATGCTATCAGCCTAACCTAGGTACCTACTCACATTTTGCAAACAGATCTGTCCCAGAATTGCTAAACTGGAAGGTATTTCGTGGCAAAATCAGACAACATGTTTTTCCTATTTGCAGTCATTTCAAACTCATCTCACTAAAAGCCTCAACATTTCTTCTGCTCTCTCTTTGCTTAGCAATAGAGAACAACGAGTTTGTGCTACCATCTTGAAACCCCGAACGTGGAGCCCATCAGATATGAAGCTTACGAAATCAGTACCAACCTGGCCAGTCACCCGATGTAGATTCTGATATTTACCATGTGATAGATACTTGAACGAGCCCTGATGAATGAGTAAATTAAATGAGTAAATGTCATTAATACTGGTAGTATCTAATCTTAAATTTAATTTAACTTGTCCAATAAGCAGTGTAAAGCATTATTCTATATATTTTACAACTATGAGTTCATTTACCCTTCATAACAGCCCCAGGGAAAAACCAATGCAAAAGTTAAGTATGTCTCCAAGAGTCACACATCTAATAAATGGGAGATCCAGAATTGAAACTCAGACAGTCCAAGTCCTGATCCAGGAAAACTAGGCCTTAAGCAATCCAACAAACCAGTAAACTACAGGTCTGGTTAGTAAGTTTCTATGTAGCTCTTGACTTAACAGCAGGACAAATATGGGGATGGATTTGGTGTATGTTTAATATGAGTATATATGTGTTCCTTAACTTAGTTTCAAAATATTCAACTTGCCAAGTGATAGGCTATGTATGCATTGTGCTAATATGAAAGAGTACAAAGAGTTAAACATAAAGGCGGTTATCATAGTCTGATACAAAGCAACAGAGGCAACAACTGAAAAAACTCCAAACTTTACAAGTAGTCCTGAGCTCACCTAGGAGTAGAAAAGAGCATTTCCTCTTTTTTTTTCCTCATGAAAAAGTAGTCACTAGCTCTTTCTCAGACAGATAGATGGGTAGATAGATAAATATATAGATACATAGATAGAAGATAGATTAACAGATAACAGCTAATCCTCACTTCCTCATGCCACCCAAATTTCTCTTCTTTTCTTTTTCTCTCCCCCAGATAAGATAACTTCAAGCTTGAGCTCCTGTCTCTCTGGACACCTGCAGTGTCCAATACAGGAGCCATGAACCACAGGTGGCTACATGAAGTAATTAAAATAGGCAAGTTAAAAATGGAGTTCCTCGGTGGCTGGTAGCCGTCATTGCACCACACAGTTATGGAGCATGTTCACTACCGTGAAGACTTTTGCTCTAGAGAAAGATGGGAGCCATTCTCAGTCCCATCCCCTGAAAGTGGTAATGATTTATCTTTTCTGATTTACTTTATTTTTGTGTCCTCACAGAGCTACACAATTAAGTTTAAGAAACCATCTACTATAAACATTGAAATATTTGGCAACATTTACTTTATCAGCTACTTCGTTCAGTCTGCCAACATTCTCTGATCAAAATCATTGGCGAGATTCCATGGATTTTTTAAGGGTTTTTTTTTTTTTCCCCTTACATAACATCCTTCCAAGTAGCTAGAATTAAAGAGCTTAATATATGTAATTTTTAATCAAAGAAAATACAATGCATAGCTTATTGTTTTCTTTACCTAAAAGTTTCATCTAGCCTCACGCATTACTAGGAAAAAAATTACCTCTACCATGTTGTCTATCCTGATATGTGTTCACCTCACTCTGTTTCTCAGAATTTTATCCAAATGCATGAAACAATTTCTGTATTTAATTTCCATAATATATCACTGGTAGACGGACAACAATTAAGCCACTGAATAAGCAACTAATAAAATTTAAACATGATTGTTTTACCGTAAATATTATAGTAGTTCCTCCATATCTCTTTTGCTAAAGTAAAGTGAATTATAATATCTATTAATACATTCCTCCATCAGATAGTTAATTATCACTTATTATATGCCTGATAATATATTAGGTGTGCCCTTAAAGTTCACAATACAACTCAATTCAAATTACTAAAATAAAAATTGGTATCTGTTGCCTTTTGAGTTCCCACTGGATGATGGTGATTGCCTAAAAGTCTGCTCACCTTTTCCAAAACCACACAGATCCCAAAAGGGAGCAAATAAAACCATCCATAACCCATGCCAACCACATGACTGGAGACACAGACTGTGACAGGTTTCAATTTACATGTCAGTAGGGTATAAGCATCTGAAGCTGGAGAATCACTCCGGGGTATAGGCCAGATCAAAAACAAGAAGAGATTGGGATACAGCAGCCACAGAACCCACAAAGATATAACATCACTCACAAGAGAAGAAAGTTCCAGAAGGTCTGGAGAAATGTCAGGAACAAAGGTAAGACCTGCTAGATTAGAGCACTGGCTCCTGGAGAGCTGAAAGGAAGCGGCAGAAAAGTGCACAGGAGCAGAAGCAGCAGTCCTGGAAAAGGTATGGCCTCTGGGGGAAAGGGAGGCCTCTTGGTGGGCACATCCCTCGAGGCTAGGTGGTAAAGGGAACAGGAAGTGTTGAAATCAAGGAAAACTAAGAAACCAAAGAGAATCAGAACCAGAAGATACACCAAATTGCTTCTCCATAAAGAAGAAATTGTTCTTCTCTGTCCAACAGAATAATGCATTCTCAAACCAGAAATCTCAGCGAGCCTCTCAAATATCTCACCTTTGCATGGGGAATCAATCAGTGATAGAAAATAACTTTAGACATGTAACAATCCAGAGAATACAGTCCTTTTGAGGCTTCCCTGAGGAATCTACTAGAGGTAGAGCTTCAGCCAGCTGGATATGCATTGAAAAACTTCAGCAAAAGGACCTTTGGTGAGCACTGAAGATACTTAATATATATATTTAATTATAGATTTAAGACTATAATAAAGGTGGGGCAAAAGACGAAAGAATAGTGTGTACTTGTTAAATATTCGGACTGAATTTTAAAATATAGCTAAGTAAATGGGAGGGAAAACAGGCAAAGAAAGGAAAGAAATGAAACATTTTCTGAATACTGTATAGTGAAATCATCTTAAGCTGACAAATTAAATAGTAGAAGCCTAAATAAGGAATGTAGGGATTAAGTTAATAAACGTAATCATTAGAAAAAGTACAAACTTTCTTAGGCCAAATTAAATACTTTGTCCACTCCAGATCCCTAAAAAAAAAAAGGCAAGGAAACAGACACCATGGTGAAGCATAGTAACTATAACAATATATACAGTAAGTATAAAAAAATAATAACAGTTGATTACTGATGTGACCGAACATATGAGTCATATCAATATATGTAAATGAGGATGCGGCACCTGGGTGGCCAGTTGTTAAGCATGTGCCTTCAGCTCGGGTCATGATCCCAAGGTCCTGGGATCGAGTCCCGTGTAGGGATCCCTGCTCCGTAAGCCTTCTTCTCCCTCTCCCTCTGCCTGCTGCTCCCCCTGCTATGCTCTCTCTCTGCCAAATAAACGAATAAAATCTTCAAAATATATCTGTGTAAATGAGGTTAATTTACTTATTAAGCAGATTTTCAGACTGATTCACAAAGTGAAACCCAACTCTATGCTATATACTATCAACTTCCTTAAGGAGGTTAAGGAACGTTAAAAATAAAGAGACGGACAAAGTTTTATCAGGCAAATATAAATAATAAAAATGCAGGGTTCCCTGGAATCCTTGCAACCCTGCCGGCGTGTCTCCGGCTGAGTCTGACAAAGCTGCTGAGAATGCTAAGCCACCTCAAGACCAAGACTGAGCCAGCAGATGACGAGATACCATTCACCTACAGCCACGATGAACAAGCAACTGTGGGCGACACAGAGCAGCCTGGGCTGCGGGATCTCAACAGTCAGGCCAAGTGGGATGCCTGGAATCAGCTGAAAGGGACTTCCAGGGAAGATGCAATGAAAGCTTATATCAACGAAGTAGAAGATCTGAAGAAAATGTATGGGGCACCTGGGTGGCTCAGGTCTGATCTCCAGGTCCTGGGATTGAGCCCTGTGGCAGGCTCCTTGCTCAACTGGGAGTCTGCTCCTCCCTCTCCCCCTCTCCCTGCTCATGCTCTCTCTCTCTCTCTCTTGCTCGCTCTCAATTAGCAACAATCGCGCCTCGGATAAACCTCATTGGCTACGATACTGCCACTGCGCAAAGCTCTTGCTCGCTCTCAAATGAATAAATAAAATCTTTAAAAAAAAAAAAAAAGAGAGGGAGAGAGGGACGGAGGGAACACAATATAAGGGACTGGATTTGGACTGCATTTCATCTAAACTGCTAACCCTTGTTCATCTAAACTGCTAAACCCTAACCCTTGTTTTCTAATACTGTGGATGACATGAAATAATGAAAGTAACCTGTTAACCTAGATCCTGAAGACCGTACAGGATATAGCTCTAACAGAGTAGGAACTGAAATGCTTGCTGGCCTTTGCTGAGTAGTTTTTATCTGTGAATCAAAAGCGCATTTGTTGTTTAGTGATCTGTAAGCTGTGATTATTACTGTTTATTCTGGTGTGCAAACTGTCTAAGATTGCACCACTAGCCAACCCTTCAAGCCGGTTTCCCTGTCTTTTCCACATGTCTCCATTATTTGAGTATTACTTTCTGGTATAAAAAAAAATAATGAAAGTAACCTGTTGACCTAGATCCTGAAGACTGTACAGGATATGCCTCTAATAGAGTAGGAACTTTCTGGTATAAAAAAAATTAAAAAAAAAATGTGCACTTGTCACTTTAAATACATACATATATGCATACATAAATGCAGGGTTGACATCTTGATTGGACAAGGTATAAATCATCACAAAAAGCATTAAATGAAACAAGGAAAGATATATTAAAATAATAAAGGTCATAATTCATAACAAAGATAATATTTTTAAATAGCCATGAATATAACTACTACCATATATATTATAACCACTATATATATACATATATATATAAAACCACCATATATATAATAAATATATATTATATTATAACCATTCCAGGAAATGCCAGGAGAAACAGTAAAAAACAAAATAATACTATAATACTATAAAACTTATTCCCAGACCAAGAAACTCAAGTGGACAAAAAACAAGGAAGGATATAAGATACTTCTCACATCATGAATAAAGTTGATCTTATAATCTATATTGAATTTTACTACCAAAAATAATTTACATACCTTCTTCTCACAGGCATATGGAACATTCACATAAATTGAGCATATATTGTATCATATAGAAATCCTCATTTTCATAATAGAGAAATAATTCAAATAGCATTTTCTGATCAGAAAACAATATTAATAGAAATTAACAAGAAAATATCTAAAGTGTCTCTTCCAGGTGAAAATGTAAAACTTTCTACTGAACAACTTTTTGATAAAAGGAAAATGCTAAATTAAATTTCAGAATTTCTTTTAAAAATAATGATAATAAAAACAGAATGTATGGGATATAATTAAAGCTGTGATTCAAGAAATTCATAGCCACAAAAAAAAAAAAAAGAAATTCATAGCCACAAACACTTAACATCAATAAAAATGAAAGGATAAAAATAAATGATTTAAAATCTCGACCTGAAATCTTAGGAAAAAACAAACACCAAACATTGTAAAGCACAAGAAACGAAATGGTAAAAATAAAGCAGAAATTAATTATCGGAAAGATATTAGAATTAATAAGTTAAAATGCTGATTCTTGGGGGTAGAAATCACTTTGTAACTTATTCAGAGATGAAAAGGGTAAAGGGAAAGCATAAATATACACAATGAGAAATCACTGAAAGAGAAGGAATTAAAATATTGAAGAGACTATTTTATACAACTCCATGCAAATAATGGAGATAAAATAGTAATTTCCTAGTAAGTTCAATTGATCAAAACTGATACCATTAAAAAGAGGTGGCTTAAGTAGACTAATTTCCATAGGAAAAAGAAAAAAGGAAAAATTATCCAAATCCTACCCCCTTAAAAAGGCAACAGGCCCAGATGGCTTCACAAGAGAATCCCACCAAACCTTCAAACACCAGATGATTCTACTTATGCTTAAATTATTCCAGAACACAGAAAAAGAAAGCATACTTCCCAACTTTTTTTATAAAGCAAGTAGAACATTGCTAATTAAACCTAATGAAGATGATACCAGAAAAGCACAGTTAAATCCCTCACAGCCTCGAACACGAGATTGTACTTTCCCAGCCCCAAAGCTTGCGGAAGGAAAAGTATGGAGAACTCTGAGGTCAGCTGCCCAGGAGCACTAGGTATCTACACTGCCCTTGCTTGTCCTGCTTGGGTTGGGGGGAAGGGGACCTGAGCCAACTTTCAGTTGCTGCGGGCACAGGTCGAGGCATTGCAAATCCCAAAGGAAATGAAGGGAAAAGGGTTTTTTAGCCTTCTACAGTCAGGCTGAGCTGCCTCCTGCCCCTGGCCAGATCTCCCCTACGTAAGCTCCAAACAGCTCCCTGTCCCCCATCCCTCGACTCAGGGCTTGCTCACCATTTCCTCCGTTCTTCTCTCCCTGTGCATTGGGGGGGTGGGGGGGTCTGTGACAGATTTGGGAAGTGGGAGGGGAAGAGTCAGTAGTCCTACTAGGTCCACCTCTTGGGTGGAAATAGAACTTCAGCAGAGAAAGGACATTTGACTAGTTTGACTAAAACTCAAGAGTTCTTGAAAGGGAGTGGTGGCATGTAAAGTTAGAAAGTTTTTTCAAAATTAGGACGGTGGTGAATGACTTGATTTGGGGTTTAAACTAGATTTGGTAGATCCCTGAAGGTTTTCCAGCAAAGGAAGACTTTTATTAAAATCGTGTTATAGGAAGATCAATCTAATGATAATCATTCAGGGGGATGTCGCAGTATTCTAGAGTCCCTTCCTAGTCAAAGTACAGGCTTCAAGTCAACAGCATCGGCATCATGGGGAACTTGCTACAGTGCAAACTCCCAGATGTATGGATCAGGATCTGCGTTTTAATAAAATCTTCATTTTACATTTATGTTACATTTATTTATGTTTACATTTTACATTTACATGTTACATTTTACATTTATGTTACATATTACATTTACATTTATAACGTAAAATCTTCATACGTTAAAGTATGAGAAGCAGTGTCCTAGACATCATGAAACACGACCTGAAAAAAGAAGGAGTAGGGGGCACCTGGGTGGCTCAGTGGGTTAAAGCCTCTGCCTTCGGCTCAGGTCATGATCTCAGGGTCCTGGGATCGAGCCCCACATCGGGCTCTCTGCTCAGCAGGGAGCCTGCTTCCCTCTCACTCTGCCTGCCTCTCTGCCTACTTGTGATCTCTCTCCTCTCTGTCAAATAAATAAATAAAAATCTTAAAAAAAGAAGGGGTAGATGCAGGAGAAATTGTACCTCAAAAAAAAAGGTTAAGATCAGAGAAGTCAATCAGGTTTTAAGATTGGGTCACGGTTGAGTATGTGAATTCTGGCCCCAAGAGCAAATTCATAATGACTTTGACTGTAGTTAATGGCTCACAGCTGCATCTCTGCTTCTTTTCAAAAGAATTGAAATTGTTAAATCATAGTAATATTTCAATTTGGAAAAAAATCAATAGAAATCCTGCTATTATTCCTTTAACTCTTGAAGATTTTACATGGCTTGTGTTTTTAATGAAGCTATCCATCTGATTTTCCATTTTCTCTCTTGCATTCTGGTAGATTTAGAGTCTTCCCCCAAAGTTCCCTTTGTCACTAACCTGGGCATTTTTCCAAGCCCAAAGATAGTAGTGAAAATTATAGGCTCTTCCTACATACTTTTCTTTTTTAAGCAACTAGAACTGGGTTCCATATTAGCAAGCCTCAATCTTTCCCTATTTGTAGAGTTTTTTTTTAAACATCTCCTTTTTTTAAGCACCTCCACAGTCCTGATCAAAACACAAAACCTTCAAAAGAAGCTAAGTTCAATAGTGTGCAATTAAGGGTGTTGGTTTATATAGTTTCTATAATTTCTTACTGAACATGCATGCAGTTTTATAAATATCATAATAGAATTACAAAGATGTGAAAGCATCTTATACATTCAAGAGCTGAAAAAGCTACTCATTAATACAGAATGCTATCGATTTGGTTTATATGATATAAATAATATAGAAATAACAATATAGAAATAGAAATAATAATCATGATGAAAGCTGAGTCCCTCTGTGTAACACAAATGTACCCTCAGAATGTCTTAGCTCCGTGCTAACGTTAAAATTAAGAAAATTTAATTGACCTCAGGAACATACTGGTTCACTCTCAGCAACACAGAAAACCTACCTACAGACATGTTTAATAATTAAATATAAGATTATAAACTGACTAGTAATAGGAAAAAGTTTGTAGAAGTATCTCATTATTTTTTAAATAATTTTTAAAAATATTTTATTTATTTATTTGAGAGAGAGAGTGAGAGAGAGAGCATGAGAGGGGAAAGGGTCGGAGGGAGAAGCAGACTTCCTGCTGAGCAGGGAGCCCGATGTGGGACTCGATCCCAGGACTCCAGGATCATGACCTGAACCAAAGAAAGATGCTTAACCAACTGAGCCACCCAGGCATCCCAGTATCTCAGTTTTTCTAATGCCCTTCAGAAGACAGAAAAATTTCTTGCAACCTAATAATTTTTATGTTTTAATAATTACATATTCTCTTCCTTTGCAATCTTAATCTTGCACTTAAAATGTCTATCTTTTTTTTAAAAAATTCAGTGTAGAAAGCTTTAATATGAAAGGTGATTTCTTCCCTAAAACCAAAACTACAATTAAAAGCTTCTTATGTATTCTTCCAGAATTTTTTTCTATGAGTATACCAGTGTCTACATAAAATGTCTATTTTTTTTCTCTGAAACTATCGCTTCCACATTCCCCTAAAGCCCCCGTATCTGTACTTCTTTTTTTCTCATTTTGTGTTCATGACCCACAACAAATAAATTTTCATTTATCTCTCTGATTAAAAACTTAATTGCCAATATTTCCAGTTTCAAAAAACTCAAAAATAGGTGCATGAAGAGTGTTCAAATCTTCTGCTGATCTCTGTAATTCTCCTACATAATTAATATTATCATTTGTCTAAACAAAGTTGGATACGTGAGAATACATGATCTTGTCTCCCTGAGAAACTGATGGGCATGAACTCCTTCTTTATCCCTTATTCATGAATTTTTCTCAAAAGCATACATGTGCACTTTCCATTGAGATATACTGCTTTAGAGCAATTATGAAGACTCTACATGGACTAGCTCACTTTCCCTTATTCTAATTGCCCAGACTTTACATTGCTTTTGAACTATATTAATGTCTTTACTTCACAAAATTCTCTGCTGTGAGATATTAAAGAGATACACTATCCATTCAAACATTTGTTTTTAGAACTGCAATACTCTTACAGAATGATTGTGACTATACAGGAGACAGTTTTGAAATTACAGTTAAACAGTTGTTAGCAGAATAGACTTTGCTCCTAAATTATGCAAAATAATTAACTTTGTCTTTTAAAAATCTCAGTGGATTTCAGAAGTTTTAATTGGTCAAGGCAAAGAAAAAGATAAGTGAGGCAACATATTCTGGATGGGAGTCCTGGGAATTGCCTGTAGGGTAATTAATTTTCAATTAAACAGAAAGCAAAAGAAATGTTATTGAAATCCAACAGGGTGAATAGGGGAAAGGATTCAAAGTATACATTTATGCTGACATAGGCTATGATTTCAGAGAATGAGCCAATTATAAGTGGGTCATTTTTTATGGTCAGTGATGTAGCTATTTCATAAATAAATAACTTCATCAATCTCAGTGGAATCAATCTAAATAGGAGCCACTCTCACTCTCTTTCTTATCCCAAATGAAATATTAATCTCTGCAACTCTGTGCTTATCATGAAATGTGCATGGATGTACCCTCATATTCAAGCAACCTAAAACTTTCCCTTTAAGTTTAATTTTCTTGGTTCATTTTAAAGATTTTGTTTCTATAAAGAAAATTATGGTGGTAATTGTCTTTATTTGGTTAGTTCTTATTCATGTTTCCTACAAAATTGTCTTGTGAAAATTATCTGAGGCTTAGCACTTTCTGAGGAAAAACAGATATGCCCCTTTTCAATTATGCCCTATTTGTTTTTTTAGGGCAGAATGAAATTTGAAAAAAAATTTAATTCTAGCAAATGTCATACCCCTTCACATTCTTTTTTAACACATTAACACAATAATATTAAAATAAATTACATTTTGAAATCTTAAAATCAGATAATCTGCTTATTAAACTATTCCATACAGCAGAAAAAGAAAGTTCCTCCAAATCATTTTATGAAGATACAGTAATCCAAATTTTAAAATTCTGATAAAATAGTTTTCAAATGTGTAGGTCAATGTCTCTTATAAATATGGATGCAAAATTATAAATGAAGCAATAATGAGTCAACTCGGCAGTATGTTAAAAGACTAATATGATGGTAAAGTGGAATTTCTATTAGAAATAAAAGTATTGTTCATAATTGAAATATACAACAGCACTTATGCCAATATAAGCAAAAAAGCATATGACCTTCAGATTAGCAATAATTAAAAAAAAAAAAAAGTAACACCAGTGCTGGCAAGGATGAAGGGAAATAGATACTATTTACGTCAAAGCTGAGAGTTTAGTGGTGGCTGGGTGGCTCCGTGGGTTAAAGCCTCTGCCTTCAGCTCAGGTCATGATCTCAGGGTCCTGGGATGGAGCCCCGCATCATTGGGCTCTCTGCTCAGCAGGGAGCCTGCTTCCCTCTATCTGTACCTGCCTCTCTGCCTACTTGTGATCTCTGTCAAATAAGTAAATAAAATCTTAAAAAAAAAAAAAAAAGCTGAGAGTTTAAATTACCACCAACATTTTAGGAAGAAATAATAATTATCTATTAAAATTAAAACTTACTTTTAGGGGCGCCTGAGTGGTTAAGCGACTGCCTTCGGCTCAGGTCGTGATCCTGGAGTCCCGGGATCGAGTCCCGCATCGGGCTCCCAAGCTCCGCGAGGAGTCTGTTTCTCTCTCTGACCTTCTCTCCTCTCATCCGCTCTCTCACTCTCTCTCAAATAAATAAAAATTAAATTAAATTAAAACTTACTTTTGAGCCAGAAATCTTATTTTTAATGTAGTTGACCCCCCAAAAAAAGCATCACTGTAGTGGTATTTCTATAATGATGTTTATTGTAGTGGTATTTATAGTGATACGAATAAAAACTGAACAATCAACCCTCTAACACCAGCCCAGTCTGAACAGAAACCAGTCCCCCAGCTGTAAACATGTGTTGGAAAGTGCTGTAAACAACACTTTCTAAAGCTTAAATATGCCGGCACATTATATCTTTAAGAGAATTCAAACATTTTAGGGCGCCTGGGTGGCTCAGTCATTAAGTGTCTGCCTTTGGCTCAGGTCATGATCCCAGGGTCTTGGTCTTGGGATCAAGTCCCACGCCAGGCTTCCTCTTCAGCGGGGAGCCTGCTTCTCCCTTCCCCACCATCATGCTTTCTCACTCTCTTTCCCTCTCTCTCAAATAAATAAATAAAATCTAAAAAAAAAAAAAAAGAATTCAAATATTTTACCTAAAAATCTTACACCCCACTAAATCTAATATCCCACTAATGAATCACTTTTTTTTAATGAATCACTTTTGACAAATGATTTGTTGTCACTATGAGCCTAGCTGCTAATAGATATGGCATCATAATATTTAGTTGACAAAAATATGATAGTAGAATTAAACTGATTTACAAAGCAAACTGTTTTTACATATAGAACAAGAAATATATACAACTACTCCACAGATATTTACTAAGTGCCTCCTACTTTTCAGGTAGGTACTCCCCTACCTTCTGAGCATGTTGCAAAACAGATTTGCTGCTGGCTTTCAGGGAGTTCGTGATCATGAGCAAGACAGACATCAATCAAGTAAACAAACAGGTGAGTGTGTACCCAATTAGAAATTGTGGACTGGATGCTATGAAATAGAATAATGAGGAGGGGTTTCATTCTATAGATTCAGTAGTCAGTAATGGCTTCTCTGGGAAAATGACATTTCATCTATCAGGGTTGAGAAGTCAACCTTATAAAAGTAGGGAACAAGTCCTCCAGGCAAGTCAAGTCGTCTGTGATTTATTTATGAGGCTGGCTTATTTTTTTAAATGAATCACAATGTCTAATTGGTAGTTCTTTAGTGCTCAATATTTACTTACTGAATCCAACCATGGATGCATGCTATTCCGTCTCTCTTAGCAAACGGCTATGAGTTGAATTACAGTATAATGGGGCACATAAGAAACACTAAAACATTTCAAAAGTGAGTACCACATATTTATTTGCCACTAACACGCTGATTAAAAAAGACCTAAGGCATGCATACAAAAATTGACATAATTACACATATATATATTAATATATATATATATTTAACCCTTTATATATCCATGCCTTTGTGGCTCCTATCTCTTCTTTCCCCATGTCCATAATAGTCAACAGTTCAAAATCTCCCCCTCCATATCATCTCCAACTACATGGAATGATTCCTGTCTGGGAGAGGGAGTTGTGAGGGTTTGTAGAGGTCTGAATCAGATTGAGTGAAGATCCCCTTAAGTTTGAAAAGTATTCCCAAGTTTGAGGGAGTATATCCTTCTTCCTCCTCTCTATTTAAGAAAAAATAAGGTCTTTTATGGTCACTATCATGTAACTCAGTTCAACGAGTAGAGCATTCATTGCATACATCCTACACGCTTAATACTCTACCTGGCTCTGTGGGGAACCCCAAAGCATGTTCATTCTCAGCTCACTGCAAGCCATGTCTTATGGCTCTTTGGAACCTGGCCTTCTCATTGCATATTTCCAAGTCTTAACTTTCCTCTCAGACCTACTGGTAACTGAGCTCTTTTGACCATGCCTTCCTCTTAAATCTATCTTCTCCCTTTACCACAGTCCTGGACTCTTTGCTTTTCTGGTTTATCTTCTTCTCCTTACCCTATAAATGGCTTTCCCCAAAGTTTCATAATTGGTCATTTAATAAGGGTCATCTCAAACCCAGTTGGAACTTGTACCATCAAGCTCAGATGGGTCCCACCTCTGAATCTCTGGCCCAGATCTCTCACCATAATCCACATTCTGATCTCCTATACCCTCCTCCTGACATGATATGGATGTCTTACAGACAGCTCATGATAAAACCAGACTCTCAATTGGCCTCAGATCTGTTCTTCTGTTTCCTGTACTCAAAATGACTCCTTAAACTATTCAAGATTCTGGAAGTGATCCTAGTCTCTTCCCTCCTTTTCACCTTCCATATCTAATTGATTACTTGATCCCGACAGTTTTGCCCCCTTAATACCCCTCCATTCTTCTCTTTCTCTCCTTGGTTAGGCTCTTAGATCTGGCATGAAGAAATTCAATAGTAATTATTTTACTAGTCTCTGCCTTCCCTTTCACTCTCTCCACAAATCAATCAATGTATTTTCCATAATTCCATCAAAATTGCTATATTAGAATATCAAAGTGCAGCATCAAGTTAAATGTAGTGTTTAATGACAATAGCAAGAGGTTAAGAAATTCAGGAAAGAGAAAAATATATCCATTTTCCTTCCCATGAACTCCCTCTGAAAGCCTTAGGTTTCTAAGAAACAATATCACCTGAAATAACTCCCTTGAGAACTCTCCAGAAATTTTAGCCAAGAAATTCCCATCATTAGGATTGGCTATTTGTAAGGGTAAAGAAAGTAGAGAAGAGGACAGTGTATCTAGTAATTTACAGGAAATCATACGAGTATGTTTCAGGACTAGTTTCCCCACTAGTGCCCTAATTTGTGTCCCGATAAAATGAGACACAAAACTAGAAAATTGGAATAGTCAAATAGAGTGGCAAGAACAATTTCCATTCTCTAGGAATGGAAATCAGGGTTCTATACACCCAGATATAGGTTTTCCCAGACACTCTATTTTTGGAAATTTACCAAAAACTCTGTGCTTGTCCTACTGGTATCACCTCCCACTTCATTTGATTCAGGAAATTTCCATTGAACATCTCTTCTATGTCCTATCATGAGCACTGGAGGGTATGAAAGAGAAATGTAAAACACAACCCCTGTCCTCAGGGGAGTACATTCTAATTGCAGAGACAACACATGCAAAAATCCATGCAAATATGCTAAATGAGAAGCTACAAAAATAAATGGTAACAGAAAGTAAGAAAGCGCAATAGGATGGACAGAGAAGAGGCTGGAGTAGGCAGGGTCCACAGGCCAGTTCAGGTGAAAGTGAAATGGGACCTACTGTGGCCAGAAGATTTCGTGATATACACACATTTGTGTATGCAGCATGTTAGAAGTGCCCCAGCCCCAGAAGGTGATAATATAGGCCAGAACAAAGTACATAAAAAATGTTCTTAAAAGCAAATCTGGGGTACCTGGTTGACTCAGTCAGTTAAGTGTCCAATTCTTGATTCTGGCTTAGGTCACGGGATTAAGCCCCATGTTGAGCAGAGCCTAAAGATTCTCTCTCTCTCTTCTCTCTCAATCCCTCTTTCTCTTGCTCTGCCCCTCCCCGACTCATGTTCCCCCCGCGCCGCCCCCCTTCCCCTTCTCTCTCTCGAAAAAAGCAAATCTTCATGAAGGGCTTTGTAAGTGATACATTTAAATTTTAAGTATTCTGAAAACTTCTCAACCATGAAGACAAACAGCTTGGTCAAATTCTCTGCCTAAGGACTGGTGAGTCACATGGAATCATTTCTTCTGCTTTTTGAAGATCAGTCAGGGAATGGTGAGTTTCACTGCAAATATCTGAAGATTTTCCACACCCACAAAGCCCTGCAGCTACAGCTCAGCATTTTGTGCTGCCTGGTATCAAATCTTAAAAAAAGTAAAACACTGCCCTCTAGTGTCCAATGTGCAAAACTGAAAATTAAGCACGCTCCTTCGTGTTATTCAACAGCAGCCAAGGCCTAGGCCAAGCACAGTAACCAGTATTCAGGTTATAAATGGGTTTGCAACGAAAAGGACTAGAGCAGCTTGATATGATACAAATAAATCCTCCTTCAAGAAATGAAATTCAGAATCAGACCAGATTATAGTGTTTGAAAATGGGGCGTAATACTCTAATTACCACCATGACTCTGCATATATGCAAATTTTTCCTCTAAGGCATTCAAAATTCGACCTAAAATCCAGAAATTTGGGGCGCCTGAGTGGCTCAAATGGTTAAGTGTCTGCGTTCGGCTCAGGTCATGATCTTAGGATCCTGGGATTGAGTCCCATGTCCAAGCTCCCAGCTCAGCAGGGAGTCTGCTTCTCCCTTTCCCTCTGCCTCTCCCCTTGCTTGTGCTCTTTTTCTCTTTCTCTCAAATGAATAAATAAAATATTTTTTTTAAAAATCCAGAAATCTTGATTTCTGGTGCAATCCTTACCATCTAAAGAAAGCACGTTCATTTAGACTAACTGTTCAGCTTTGTGCAGTGGCAGTATCGTAGCCAATGAGGTTTACCCGAGGCGCGATTATTGCTAATAGACTAACTCTTCAGTAGCCAATTTATCAGAATCTACCACTTCTTGCCCACAGCCTCGTGTGTTCTTTTCCTGCTCCAAATTCCAAGAAGACTGCATCCAACATTTGTTTAGGTCTTGTTTCAGGTAAGCATTATTTTTAGTCCCTTCGTGGCCCCTGGGATGGGCATGATATTTAAAGTGTGCTTAATAAGTGTTTGAATGCATGCATGAATGAATAAATGGTAACTGAATAATGAATAGACGGATGGATATGTGATAGGTGGTAAAATAATCACCCTTACTTAAAGCAGAGGGGAAAAATATACTATTCATTGTGCAAATACAAATACACCCACAAAGCTCACCGCACTGGCTCAGAGACCACAGCACACAACTAATAAAAAAATATATATATCAGAAGGCAAGAATGGCTCCAAATCAAGCCTGGACTCTGCTGGCATCAGAAATGGACACTTTGACTCTGCTGCTCCTGCTGTAGGCCCTGTAAGGATTAGACAGATGCTGGAGCATAAAAGCAGGAGAGAAGAAAACTTGAGAAAGTTGGAGCAGGTTCCTCACCCTGCTACCCTCAGGAAATGGTCTTCGGTGGACTGTAGAACTAAATACACAAGTCATTGCTCCCTTGGAGCTGGGTAGAGATGTCCTCAAGAATGGCTCCTGTAGGCACCACGGAATCAATCAATCCTTGGGTCCGGTTCAGTCATTTTTTCTGGTTTAGGTGCTCTGTGAATGTTGGCTGGGAATGGTCAGTAATGTGGTGGTTGAGATGTAAAAACACAATAATATTAGATGCCTGCCTCGTTCAGACTCTTTCAATGCTCCCCACTTGCCCTTGTGGGAGCAAGCCGAGGAAGTGTGAATGTATGCAGTAGGTAAATATAGCTGCCCAGAGACTTCTCCAGGCAAGCTCCCACTTCTTTCCAAGGTGAGCTGCTTGAAGCTCTCTGCTCCTCATTCCTAGTCCTCTAAGCGGTATACTTGGACTCTTGTTTTCTGAAGAGCTCTTTTACAGGTACTTTGACTCAGTCATCACAGGATAGACTTTGGACAAATGTTTGTATCTATTTCTGCCTTCCAGGACCAAAGTGTGAATGAGAAACTTACCACGGTGCTCTGTTTGGGTACCCTGACAATTAGATGACAGGCCCTCCTTTTGGCCAGGATTCCGTTTCTCTAGAAAATAGAACTAAGCGGAGGAAGTAGGAGATAAGAGGCAAAAATAAAGAAACTAAGGGAAAGTTTCCTACACAAACAACACCTACAAAACAAGAATCACACAAACACGTGTGGGGTTCTAACTGTCAAACTCTGCTCTAAAGGATGTTCGAGACTGGCACCATTTTCTTACCATGTACTAATTCCTTGACCTTTTTATACCACAGTGCTCAGACCTCTTCCTTAAAGAACTCCAGCGGTCTCCTCAGTGAATAGCAGGACCTTTTTTCTCAGTGCTTATTGTCTTTGGTCTTTTTCAAATTATGACATTTCTAATATTTTTGATTACCCATTCCTAGAACAGTCTCCTTCTGATTTTCCTCCCAAGATTATCATTATTTAGTGGGAATCCAAGCCACTGCCTTTTTTTTTTTTTTAAGAATCCAAACATTTTGATATCTTTTATTTTTTTTTAAGATTTTATTTATTTGACAGAGAGAGATCACAAGTAGGCAGAGAGGCAGGCAGAGAGAGAGGGGGAAGCAGGCTCCCTGCTGAGCAGAGAGTCCCGATGTGGGGCTCAATCCCAGGACCCCGAGATCATGACCTGAGCTGAAGGCAGAGGCTTTAACCCACTGAGCCACCCAGGCGCCCCCATTTTGGTATCTTTTAAATGTGTACTGTTACTAAATTAAAATTTTAATACCTACTCACAAAACATGGTGATGTGATTTCACACAGAGAGCATGTCAAAAATCTAAACTTGAAGCTACATGTGACCTTGGGGTCCACAGTGGTAGGACAGTGACAGGCTTTTCCTACCTCTCCACCTGGCTTTTACACCTCTTTCATTAACTCCACTTCTTCTTCTTGCTCCAAGATCTATCTGGTCTTCAGTCCCAACACCTCTCCACTTACTTTCCTTTGGCCTCCTGATCCTGCCTCCTAAGGCCAACTGGTATTTTATACTAATGACTCCCCACCTGATTTTCCAAGCCTACTCCAGGTCTGCTACCAATATGTCCAGTGTCCTACAAAATATCTAAATCTTTCCATCTGCAAACTGAATATATCACCCTCTCTCTGGGTAGCAAACTAGCTTGCCCCTTTCTCCTGTCTTAAATCTCCTTTCAGCAGAAGCTGAGGGTTCCTTAGAGGCAGGCTGCAGAGAAGGTGCCCATCCTCGCTGAGCTTGCGGAGCTGGCATGATGGTCTGAAACTGAGGTTAATCAGAAGGCATTTGGCAGGTAAACAAAGCTAGTTATACTGTGATGGATAATAAGCTGTTATGCCATTCTAGCACAAGAAAGTGCTTAAAGTAAAGAGCAGACTCTAAGCTTCACACAGAAACTGGGGTATATGTTATGGGTGGAAAGGAAGTTTTTAAGGTTGTTCAAAGAGTTTAGACATTTCCTTCATGCCATAGATCTAAGTCTTACTCATTAGTTACATGCATATCATGGTAATAAGCTGAAAAATACAATTTTTAAATTATATTTAATTTTTATTTATTCTTCCATAAGTTATTCCCTTTGTGGATTTTTGTAGGCAATTTTTTTTTTGTAGGCAATTTTTTTAATCCCGGTATTATAATGATCTGTCAGGGATCTCTTCGTGTTCTAAGATCATCCATGGCACCATACACAATCTGTCCTTCTGTACATGGAATCAACTAGTATCGATCCATAGTATTGATGGCATTGATCCAACCAGTGGACAGCTTTTCTTAAGCAAGTTTTTATAGCCACCTGAGTGTTCTCATGAAAGACATGCCATGCATATTACAAGGAAGGAAATTATGACAATTTGGTAACTTCCCTGTGAAAAGCCCTCCTTAGCTTAGACATTATTTTAATATCTTTTACTTTTTATTTTTTTTAAAGATTTTATTTATTTATTTGACAGAGAGATAGAGAGCACAAGTAGACAGAGAAGCAGGCAGAGAGAGAGAGGAGGAAGCAGGCTCCCGCTGAGCAGAGAGCCCGATGCTGCGATGCTGCGGGGCTCGATCCCAAGACCCTGAGATCATGACCTGAGCTGAAGGTAGAGGCTTTAACCCACTGAGGCACCCAGGAACCCCTAGCTTAGACATTATGATTGCTTGCATTCTGAGGTTTGTGTTTAATAGAAAAATGTGCTCCTTAAAATCTTAGTGAGTACCCCAAAGGAAGTAAGATAATCATGATTAGACAGCACCATTGGACCACAATTTACATCCTAAGAAAAGTAATGAGACCGGTCAGAACTTCCCCATTTTAGAAGAGTCACCCGGTCTTACTGTTAGAAACCCAGCTGTGGGAAGTGGATGCTCTTTGTAATCTGCCCCAAAAGATGGGAGTGTGCTAAGCCACGGATAAGATGAAAATCTGGACAATTTAGATAACTGGTGATTCCTATCTTCACACAGGAGACAGAAACAGCTCATGAAATGTCTGAGTAGGACACAGTGTTGCATTTTGGAGATAAGGGGCAACCGAAACACTTTGTAAAGTCTATCAGCGGATGGGAATTTCTTTTCCATTGTAATAAAGCAGGTCGGAATCAGAATAAAAAGTCATCCCACTGAAAAATTTAAATAAATTTGGGAAAAAAAAAAAGTCATCCCAAATTTGGGCATTTCCTAGGGCACCTGGATTGATGTTCCCGAGCCATGGAGGGCTACGTCATCATCATCAGTTGCTATATAATTAAAAGCACAACAAACTTTAAGTGTGAGCAAGATGTAATTATGAAGGAGAATTTCCTCTTATATATGACAAACCAGTATGTACTATTTCCACACTGAAGATAATTTATTTTTAAACTGTCCATGTTTTCATGCTCTGCATAAATCTTCCTATAGTACAGAATTTTAAAAAATAAAGCATTGATTCTATTTACAAAGCAAATATACTACTATATTAAACATATATTTAATATGCAGGAATATGAACTGAATGAAAATAAAATTTCACTCTAATTTTTTAAGGTGTTATTTATTTATGTGAGAGAGAGAGAGAGATATCATAAGCAGGGGGAAGGGTAGAGGAAAAAGCAGACTTCCCCCTGAGTAGGGAGCCAGATGTGGGGATCGATCCCAGGATCCGGGATCATGACCTGAGCCAAAGGCAGACACTTACCCGACTGAGCCACTACCCCCAGGTGCCTCTCAAATTTCATGCTTAGACAACAGATATTTTTCCAAGAGACTTATCAGGATTACAGAGAGGGTTAAGTGCCTGGATTCTTCTAGAAAATGGTGTTCTCTTCTAACAAAATTTCTATCAAGGAATTTTTGTTTTGTCTTTATTCCAGCCTTAGCAAATTTGTAACTTAATTTCCATCACAAATCAGAAGGAAGCTTTGGTGGATTTACCTTGTAAGAAGAAAACTGGTAAAGATAAAATAGCATTATATAATGCATAATTTAACATTTGCCAGGAAAATTCTGTAAATTCATTCTCATTTGTATTAGATATTATCAGCTCTAATATTTTTTCTTTACTATCCTATTTTTTGTATTCTTAATAGAACCTACTCCTACAAACAAGCCCAAATCTCCACCAGCCAGCTTAAGGTGGTGTCTTGACACTATCTTAAATTGCCGTGTTATCCTCATTGATCTCATCACATGCAAACTTTTGCAAAGATACTGACACTTCGCGTGTCCTTCCTCGATTTCTATAGTTCCCTTAATCCCTGGTCTCCACTCTTACAGCTCATTTGAAATTTGTGCAGAGCCTGACAACTTTTTCTGTTCCTTCATCTCAGTTGATTTTAATCGATATGTGACTCTATTAATGTCCTCCTTTTCCTTGACATTTTTTGGGGGGGAGTTTTATTCTGGCCAATCTCCTGCTTCTTTCTGACAGCAGCCCAAATGTTCATCAATGGATGAATGGATAAATAAAATACAGCATATACCTACAGTGGAAATTACTCAGCCTTACAAAGTAAGGAAATTCTGGTACTTGCTACAACATGGATACATTTTGAGGACATTATACTAAGTGAAATAAGCCAGTGACAAAAAGACAAGTATTGTATGACTCCACTTATACAAGTTACCTAGGGTAGTTAAACTTATAAAGCCAGAAAACAGTGATAGTTGCTAAAGGCTGGAGGAAAGGAGAAGTGGGGAGTTATTTTTTAAAGGATACAGAATCTCAGTTTTGCAAAAGGAAAAGAGTTCTGGAGATGGATGGTGGTGATAGCTGTACAACAATACAAATGTACTTAATACCACTAAACCGTACACTTAAAAATAGCTAAGATGCTAAATACTATGTTATGTGTATTTTACTGCAAGAAAACAAATTGGCAAAAAAAATAAAAGAAGAAAAAAGAACACAAATTGGGGGAAAATTATTCGGGTGCCATACTACTCATCTAGCACAAGTGTGTATCTTTCCTTCCCAATGCAATGTTTTCTCATAATACTACAAAGTACTCAGCTTCTCAAACACTCATTCACGCTGTATAATCCTCGTTATTTCAAATATAATCATTCCAGTGGCGGATGATAGTTGCCGTTAATTCCTCCTGGTACAGACTGAAGGATGGCTTACCACACCTTCAGATAACAAAAGAAAAGCAGCAGAATCCTAAATAACCTAGCTGGTGATCACTTGCCCACCTGGTGTTTATATTTACTCACCTCACTGACTAGCCATCTGTCTTTTGTCTAATGAACCTCAGCCTTGTTAATCCACCTCGCAGTAAATATGTTCACAGCCTGCTCTCATCAAAAGGTGCCCCAGCTTTAACAAGGCAGTTTGCAATCGTACAGAGCGGTAGGAGGGCAGACCTATGCTTTTAAGCCACTCTCCTATGTTTCGAAACATAAAGACACTTATAAAAATATAATTTATATTCTCAGCAATATATTAATACTAATTACAATTATATTACAAAGATTTGAGAATCATTAAAACCTTTTAAGGAAAAATATGAATCATTAAGATTGAACTTCATAAGGGGGAAAATGTGTATGTCAAATTTAGAAAGCAAACAGCAACCATGAATACCAAATTTGACTCCTTTAAAAGAAAAAGGGTATGGGTGGGTAATTTGCAAAGTCAACTTGGGAAATTCTCTGAGAACTAAAAGGATAGAGAATGTGGTTGAAGTTAAGAGCCTTGCTAGACTGTGGTACACCCATACTTGGGGATACTACTTAGCAATTAAAGGGAATAAGCAGCTAATACCTGCACCAATTCAGATGGATTTCAAGGGTATTATGATGAGTGAAATAAGCCAATCTCCAAAATTCCCGTACTATTTGATTCCACTTATATAACAATCTCAAATTACAAAATTATATCAGTTGAGAACTGGTTAGTGGTTTCCAGGAGCTTGGGGTGGTAAGGGATCAGGGGCATGACTATAAAGAGAAGATCTTTGTGTAGGTAGAATGGTTCTGTATCTTGATGGTGCTGGTGATTACACAAATCTATGCATGTGCCAGAATGGCATAGAACTATGCACATAACCTGTACCAAATCCCTGGTTTGATATTATAATACAATTATGTAAAGAATAACATCAGGGACATATGGATGAAGCACACAGGACATTTCTCTGTACTATTTTTTTTAAGGTTTTATCTATTTATTTGAGAGAGAGAGAGAGTACAAGCAGGGGAGCGGCAGGCAGAGGGAGAGGGAGAAGCAGGCTCCCCGCTGATCAGAGAGCCTGACATAGGGCTGGATCCCAGGACCCTTGAATCATGACCCAAGCCAAAAGCAGAAGCTCAACTGACGGAGACACCCGGGCACCCCATCTCTGTACTATTTTTGCAATACACTGTGAATCTATAATGATTTCAAATAAAAAGTATTTAAAATAAGACATGTTCACCAAATGGAAAAGATCCAATATGCACATAAATAAGGAAGAAGAAGGGGCGCCTGGGTGGCTCTGTGGGTTAAAGCCTCTGCCTTTGGCCCAGGTCACGATCTCAGGGTCCTGAGATCGAGCCCCACATTGGGCTCTCTGCTCAGCAGGGAGCCTGCTTCCCCCTCTCTCTCTGCCTGCCTCTCTGCCTACTTATGATCTCTCGCTCGGTCAAATAAATAAATAAAATCTTAAAAAAAATGTGTAATTCTGTACCTGCCTTTGAATTGATTTCAAGCTCATTTGAATCCAATTAAAAAAAAAAAAAAGAAGGAAGAAGAAGAGAGTAATAATCAAGAAGGAACAGAAAAAAATATGCTAAGCCAAAGAAATATTTGTTTCTATTTTGAAAGGGCCAATCAGGCAAAAATCAATGTAGTGTATAGTCCACAGCTACAAATATCTTTGAAATTTACAGTTCTTAAGGATAATAAAAAGTCGAATAGGCAGAAACTACAAATAATATGCAAAAGGAAAAATAGTTGGAGTTAAAATTATTCTTTCTTTTTATAATACTAAATTTTGGTAGTGACAAGAGTGATTTCTATGCAAATAGTTCTGAAAATGTGAAATTACTTCAAAAGCTTGTTTAAAATGCATATTCCTGGACCTTATCTCCATAGATTCTAAGGCAGATGGCTCAAGAATCACATTATTTGAGTAAGACTGGTCTACTGAATTTTGAAAGGAAAAGATTTATGGTGAAAAAAATCTTAAACTAGCCAAACTTTTATTGAAGTAAGAAGGAATAAGAAATTGTCAATCTCCCATGAACTTTTTTGGTTAAAAAGGTACTTAGATCTGAAAAAATACTACAACTGATGAAAGGAATACATAAAAATTATAAATCCTCAAGAGGTGACATGGTATTAAAAAATTGGTGATGTGTAATGCACCCTTTAAAATTAGCATTAAATTTTGATCAGTAGTTTTTAACACACCTACATTATACAATTAATCTATCAGAAATATTTCTTAGGAAGGAAAATACACAATATAAAAAAAGAAGTTTTAATATTAAAGAATTTAAATAAGTCTTAATTAATTAATGCATGTTGGGAGGGAGGAGAAAAGGGAAAACTAAGTATTATGAGTCTCATCTGATACAGGAAAATCAGTAGTAATCATATTTTTGTCATTAGTTTAAAATTATATATATATATATGTAGGAAACTAATGCAACATTGTATATCAATAAAAATTTACATACTTTGTATATTAACCTATGTCTGTATTAAGTTATACATGTATATAAATGTACAGAATGTGTATATAATATATGTACTTACAACTATGCATATATTAAAGCTAGACACTGTAGAACACAAATGAGAAAAAAGTACTGTACATTCTACAATTACTTGTAGGAAAAAAATAACTAAAAGAAAAAAAGAAAATCTTTAATGATATATAATGCATAGGGGAGAAGAAAACAATAAGTATAAACCATAAAGTACAAAATAAAATGGCAAAATATGATCATACATCACTTTTTATGGTAAATGTAAATGACTTAAAAGGAAAATACCATCAGATTGGATCATAAGGGAAATCAAAGTCACTGCTTCTTAAGAGAAGCATACGCATAAACAAATCAACAAAGAAATGTTGGAAATAAGGACGTTCAGAAAGTTTCTCCAGTCAAAAGGATATAAAAAAGTCAAAGGAGCAGAAAGGCAGAAATTAGAATGAAAGAATCATGTATGTAGCAAAAAAATATGAAATGGGACAAAATGATTATTATACATCTATAAAAGTTACAACATGCAATACAAATATAACAATGATGCTATATAGCAGAGAAATGTATAGAATATAAACTATTAGGAAAGAAAGGAAAAATTCACTTAAAATTTAACATAACTCTTGGGGCACCTGGGTGGCTCAGTTAAGCATAAGGCTCTTGATTTCAGGTCAAGTCATGATCTTAGGGTCCTGGGATCAAGGGCTCTGGGCTCAGTGGGGAGTCTGCTTGAGGATTCTCTCCCTCTCCCTCTGTCCCTCCCCCTGCTCATGTACTCTCTAAAATAAATAAATAAATCTAAAAAAAATTTTTTAACATAACTCTTTAACAGGTATGAAGGAGACAAAACAGAATTTCAAAAGAATTATAAAAGTTGTAAGAATTATAAAATATCATTCTAGACAGGATTAAACTTTACATTATATAGAGAATTTCCTATAACATCCACAGAACAAATATTAAAATTGATTCCAACAATTTTATCCATCACGTTGATAAAGTGGCATTTTTACTCAACCATCCCAAAGAGTATATTCTTTCCATATCTAGTATGAAACTGAGGATATTAAGAAGTAATCAATATTCTCTAATTCTTAAAAATTCTTTGCCCTACGGATAGGCATTATACCCGATTTAGTCACTGTCTGATAAGAGTGTTAGAGATTTACAAATAAAACCTACATCAGCCTCTCTACACACTTTACCTCACTATACTAGGCTGAGTAAAGGCCTCCAGATATGTTCCAATCCTAATTCCTGAATTTATAAATCACCCTATATGGTGAAAGGGACTGTGCAATTAAGATAAAGGATCTTGACATGAGGAGATATCCCGGATTATCCAGCTAGGCCAGAAATGCAATCACAAGTGTTCTTATAAGAGGAAGGCAGGGGCACCAGTGGGTGGCTCTGCCTCTGCCTTTGGCTCAGGTCATGATCTCAGGGTCCTGGGATGGAGCTCCGCATCGGGCCCTCTGCTCAGCAGGGAGCCTGCTTCCCCCTCTCTGCCTGCCTCTCTGCCTACTTGTGATCTCTCTCTCTCTCTGTCAAATAAATAAATAAAAATCTTAAAAAAAAAAAAAAAGAGGAAGGCAGAAGGAAATTTCACCATAGAAGAGGAGAAAGCAATGTGACCACAGAGGCAGAGATTGAAGGGGTGTGGCCAACAGCCAAAGAATGACACAGCCCCCAGAAGCCAGAAGAGACAAGAAATAAACTCCCTTAGAGCTTCCAGAAGGAGGTTGCCCCGGCTGACACCTTGATTTCAGTCCAGTGAATGATTTCAGACTTTTGGCCTCAAGAATTGTGAGTGAATAAATGTGTGTTATTTTAAGCCATCAGGTGTGTTGTTTTTTTTTTTTAACGATTTTATTTACTTATTCATTTGACAGAGAGAGAGACCACAGGCAGGCAGAGGGAGAGGAGGAAGCAGGCTTCCCGCCGAGCAGAGAGCCCGATGTGGGCTCTATCCCAGGACCCCGAGACCATGACCGGAGCTGAAGGCAGAGGCTTTAACCCACTGAGCCACCCAGGTGCCCCCAGGTGTGTGTTTTAAAACCTCTGCCATAGGAACTAGTAGATTGATGTTCTCAGTACACCCACCTAGTTCTCTCTCTGGGACTCTCAATGTATCAGCAATGGTAACATTATTTTCCTTGTCAGCCAATTACTGTGAATTTCTCGCCTTCTTACAACTATATCTAAAATGGGGGCAAGGAAGGAAACAGAGTCAATTTTTATCTCATCTCCCTTTTGGGGAAATAAATTTTAAAATATCTCTACAAGAGAAGTATAACCACATATCATTTTAAAGTTTAATTACCTCAGTTTATATTCTTGTCCTCTCCTGATGGAACTGCTAGAAATGAAGAGAGTATCTCAGCAACCTGCAGACAATGGAGGTAAAAGAGGTGTCAGAAGAACACAATGCCTAAGCCAAATTTTTGAAAAAAGATTTCTGGGGGTGCCTGGATGGCTCAGTAGGTACATGTCTGACTCTTGATCTCAGCTCAGGTCTTGATCTCAGGGTCTTGAGTTCAAGCCCTGCAAAAGAGTTGGGTACATCTCTTTCTCTTACCAAACTTCAAGTTGCTAATATATTTTTCACCATAATTTTATTTTTAATCAATACTCTTGGTGGAAAAGTAATGCATTTGATAAATGTAGATGCTATAATAAAGTCGTTTGTCCTAAGAACCATGTAGTTCTTCCTTAAAGCATTCTCCCACCTTGATTTACACAGGCCTTAACTTTCAGGAGATTCACATAGCTGCTTCAGTAAAAAAGTAGACCCCCGTAAGTCCCTCACTATTTAACCTGAAGGGACATTAAACATTTCTTTTGAGGCCAATGTCGACTGCAAAAATTAGATTGGGCCAGTTTGGTTAATGTTTCCATGCTTTTGTTTTTCTTCCTCAATTTTTAAAGCCCGTTCACTGCTCTTGAGCAAATAGGAAGGAAACACTGTGGATTGTCATAGTCTAGCTAGGAAAACAGAAATCATCTCCAGTAGTCACAGAAGAATGGAAAGCACAGGTGGTCCACAAAGAATGGAGAGGCTAAGAGTTGCACAGGGAACTGTAAAATAACCCTTGGACGTTGGCAAGAGCAGGAAGTCCTTATCATCCTGAAGCTGGAGGGACCATGGGAAAACATGCAATTACTGGAACCAAGAGGCCAGAACAGTCCTGTGGAAACTGCTGTGCATCTGGATATAGTGGAGGCTGGAGCCACAGAGGAGACAGAGCTGCTAGAGAAGCCATCCTAGGCTGAGGGGAGAAAGAGAGTGTCTGGATTTCCCCCTCTCCCTCTCCATGCCCACCATGGAGCCCTCCATGCTCCCCAAATGGACTTAATCCTTCTGGAAAAGTCAATCTGCAGAGGATTATCTGCACCATCACAGTACAGAGCAGAGCAGGAGAGAAGCCAAGGACAGATCTGAGGGCAAGCAGGCCCAGAAGGAGCACAGCCTCTGATAAAACGATTTTATAGCGTTAGATAATGTGAAATAGCATTTAATTCAACCTTTCCATTTTCACAGAGGAGATAAGGTCCAGAGAGATTAAACCATTTACCAAAATGCACACACACAGCAAGCTTTTAGGTCCCAGCACACAGCGTGCTCTTATTCAGATCTACTATTTATTGCAAAACCATTCTGTTTAATTTAAGCCACATTATGAAGTGCATGGTAGCTGGGCCCATTTCGTATTCATTTCCAGTGTACAATTGATTCAGTATTTGGTGCCTGGAAAACACTCAAGAAAATATATATCGAACCGATATGAATTGAAAGAGAAAACAAAGCCCATAACTGATTTGAAGTAGCTTTAAATAATTTCCAGTCAAATATGGGTCACGGAACATGTTAAACAAAGGAGACTGCTAAAACTATGTCTCGTAAGTGTTTTAAAAGGAAGCACACATTCTCCTTGGCCTGTGATGGTTTACGCTCTCTACCATTCAAACCGAAGCAATGATATGATCCTCTTTCAAATATCAGACTGTTCTTTCACTTGAAATCATTGATAAACAAGGCTTTCAACAATCCAAGGCTGTACAGGTTGTATAGAACAGAGATATACAAATAAAAAACTAATAAATAATTCATGTGGTCATGTGTGGGAGGCGTTGCCTAGAGCGTTTCCTCCACAGTCATGACCATGAAGCAGAAAAGGAAACAGGAAAAAATATACCCAAAGAGGGATATTTAAATAGCATGGTGGGCCGCTGGGGGAGCGATGACTAATCCTGCTGCTAGTAGTGGTTAGGAAACAAAAGAGACACGAGTTGGCGAGAGATCTTCTGTTTTCTTCTTTACCACTCCTCTGTAAAGCTGATGCTGGAAGGGAGGGAGTCAGGGAAGGAGAGATGAGGGAGAGAAATCAGGGAAGGGCATTAGAGAATGCAAACTGAAAACCCATGCCTTGCCTTTGCTAAACAGTATATACATGTTTAAAAGCTCATTTAGAAGGCAACCAACCCAATGGGGGTACCTGGGTGGCTCAGTCAGTTAAGTGTCTGCCTTTGGCTCAGGTCATGATCCAGGAATCCTGGGATTGGGGCCCCTCATCTGGCTCCCTACTCGGTGGAGAGCCTGCTTCCCCTTCGACCCCTCACCCCAGTCATTGTTGGCTCTCTCTCTCATATAAATAAATAAAATCTTAAAAAAAAAAAAGAAGGCAATCCAATGTAAGTAGAAATAATGAGACTTCTACCTTACTTAAAATTTGAACATTAGTTCACTTCTCTTATCCATAAAAACTTAACATGCATTGAGCTAATATAATAACATCTGATGGAAGTCAAAGATACTGCAATTCAAAATTTAGGGGAAAAGAAACTATCAAATAATTTGAAGTGAAGAGAACCTGAAAGACAAAGAGAGAATGGCTCAATAAATAGAAAGGGTTTCCTTAGAAATTTACAGTTATTGGGGAATATTTTTCAGGAAGCTTTCTAGGGAAGGAAAAGAGAAGCTTTGACTCCCCAATATTGGCCACCCAATCAACAGCTGCTAATTTAGGGGTGAATGGAAAAGAAAGAAATGTGTAAGAAAAGCACTAAATTTTTTGAACTGAAGATTATTTTTCTAGGTGTCTAAAATAAAGTGAAATTTTAAGTAGTTTACAAGTTAATAAGTCTGTTTTTAACAATTTATGTCAGTTGGTTTGTGTCAGAAGAATATACACAAGGGGATTAAACAGAAGGAAATTTATATTAGACTTCAAGATACAGTACAGGAGATGAGTAACTTAGGGCAATTTCAGCTACATCAGAAAGACTTTCTCTTTCTTATGAATAAGAATATAATTTTATTATCCTGTACACAGGTAAATAAACAAAAAAATCAGGAGAGACCATTCAAAATTTGCATAAAATAGAATAAATTCAAGTAAAAAAAAAGCATGTTCATATTTTACTTGAGTGCTAACCAAAAGACATTTCTTAGAAGACAGTATTAAAATTCAAAATTGTAGAAGTCTGTATTAGAATGCTACAACATCATTGTACTTTTCTTGCCCAAGATATTTTGTCTAAATGTAATCTTTAAGAAATAATCAGACAAATTTAAGTTAAGAATTATCTATAAAAGGAATAACCCAGACTCTTTGTTAATATAAAAAAAGTAAAGAAACTGACTCCTGCCTGCCCCCTTGAATCCATATGGTAGGACTGAATTCCCTTAGCTCTTGTGTAGGTGAGGCTAATCCTAGCCAATCCAGGGATGAGTAGAACTGACAAGTCATTTCTCCACCAAAATATTTCATTGTGGAGAAATCCACCAGTCTTCCGTCTTCCCCACAGGAGACCTATAATACTCTAAGTAGTAACTGCCCTATCAAATTAGTTCACGATTAGTTTCAATATGTCAGTTCTGAGCAACTAGAAGATATACTATTTATGAATATAGTATCTCAAAAGGAAAAGGTAAAGTTCTATTTTGTAGAAGGTATTAATCCCTTTGCCAATCAAATGAAGATAAATTATTCATTAGAATTTAATCTCAAGGAATCCAAGAACTAGAAGTTAATGGACAACATGTGACTAATGAATAAATTAGGTGAGCTTTATTCCAAGAGTTGCCACCAAAAACTGTGTAATTTTACTTGAGCCAGGTCATCCAAATGCTTTGAATTTTTTTCATGTATGGAAAAGATTACTTCGGGACAAGGAGGCCTAAAAGAAGAATCGAATCCTTGTAGTCTTTTTACCTCAAGTGCAAAATTACCATGTTACTTAGATAATTTATTTATACTCCCACCTTGTTTCAAAAAGGATTTAAGGGGGCGCCTGAGTGGCTCAGTGGGTTAAAGCCTCTGCCTTCAGCTCAGGTCATGATCTCAGGGTCCTGGGATTGAGCCCCACATTGGGCAGGGAGCCTGCTTCCCCATCTCCCTCTGCCTGCCTCTCTGCCTACTTGTGATCTCTCTCCTCTCTGTCAAATAAATAAATAAAATCTTAATCTTAAAAAAAAAGGATTTAAAGTAGATTCCATATTATTATTTTATTAATACATTAAAAAATCCCTGAGTAAACCCATGAGGATTATAGAGGTTTCCCCTATTATACTTCTCAAAGTATTTAAAGCATATTGTAGAATTTTTTCTCTCATGAATTTAATAGAAACTGAAGTGAAAAATCTCTTTTTTAGAATCCCATAATACTTAGAAAGCACAGCAACAAAGAAAGAGGAAGATCATAATTAGAGGAAGTAAGTGTGTGTTTGAATTGCAACATGACAAGTTTTCTGACGCCCTGTTTAAATATAAAAATAATCGCATTTACTCAAATATAAAATACTCAATCTCTGTAAACTAAGGATTATGATTTGATTGTATGTATCTTAGATTATCATAGAGTATATGAGAATTAATGATATCTTTTACCATCTAGTAGAAAACATTTAATATCTGTTATGGTTTTAGCCTTCCAATATATATGAATATGATCTAAAATATAAATACATCACTAAGCTTACACTATAATTAAATATAAAAGGTAATTAACTTCAGCCAAAACATCTTAACAGCCTAATTTTAACTCCTCAAAAACTAGATAAATATTTTAAAATTATTCTTTTTGTAAAATGCAATTTTATAGGATGTTACTAACTAAAAATCTTTTATACTTATGGATTTTCAGAGGTCTTCATAAGCATTAAATCATAAATTATTGTGGATTTCCGATTGTTAAATGTTCCTTTCAGGAGGTATTTTGTAAATTTCGACCAAAAAAAATTGTATTGGATAGAGCATTGGCTTCAGAATTAGCCAAGCCTGAGCTTACCAGTGATGGGATTCAGGACATACTACCCCAAAAACGACATCTTGGCATATCAGATATCTTAAACTAAAGAAGTTTGAGAAAATGGCAGAACCAGGATGGTACTTGAATCTCCCCACCACTTCACCTTTCTTCCCTGAAAAGGGTTGTAAAACTCCCATGTGGAACATACCCTCCCAGTACCAGGAAGAAGAAAGACTTTGCTATCACCAGAAATGGATAACTGTGGAGCTGAGAAATCTATACGAATGAACCTTGTTAAACTAACTCTTATCTTCCTATTTACTTCTTTACCATTTGTGAAGACTTCCATGTACGTGTAAAAATTCAATAAAACAAGTATGGTTTTCTCTTGTTTACCTGTCCTTGGCATTTTAATTTTCAGAGCCAGCCTGGGACCCTAAAGTCCAGAAAAACTTTTTTGTCTCCTATACCAGCTTACCTAAACACATATTAGATAACCCTGGATAATTTATGTACTTAAACTGAAGAGCAGGTAAAGTGCCTACCAGAAATCAAGTACCTGTTAATTAAGCCTTACTTCCCTTTTCTTGAACCCAAATTTCTAGTAAATGTAAAGAGAAACAGGTACATTGAAGAAAATTTTCTTCAATTAATATAAAACAGAATATGTGAGGATTTACTCATTTATCTTAGTCTATCGCTTCCCCACAACTATTTTCTTGACTAAGGATACCAAAACTAGACACTGTTTTTATCTCTGAATTTCAAGTCAGTTGTTAAGAGTTGTGATTAAACTACTCAAGTCTAGAATCTTGGAGGAGGGGCGCCTGGGTGGCTCAGTCGTTAAGAGGCTGCCTTCAGCTCAGGTCATGATCCCTGCGGGCTCCCCCCTCAGCGAGAAGCCTGCTTCTCCCTCTCCCCACTCCCACTGCTTGTGTCCCCTCTCTCGCTGTGTCTCTCTCCGTCAAATAAATAAATAAATAAATAAATAAATAAATAAATAAATAAATAAATAAAATCTAAAAAAAAAAGAATCTTGGAGGAATAATGAACACTGACTACAAATTAACCGATGATCACATAAACTATCTGGTGATTTGAGAGTCCACTTCTCATTGTACACTGTAATTCAATGAAAAGATAGCATACAAAACAAAACAAGTACTTAGGAATAAGAAAAATTCAGACTTCAAACAGGCTGTTAGCGTAATGTGCCATATTAGAGATGAATAACAATTAAAATGTGCCTCAAGGGCTATTTCCTTTGCTCTTTTTTTTCTGTTAAAAATACTACAGAGGAGGGTTTTTAGGTTTTTTTTGCTTTTCATTTTTTGTTTTCTTAATAAACCATTAGATCAAAATGGCCAGATCAATGATGTCTATCGGAGTTTCCTGTTCTTGACATCTAAGCCTTATTACAATGCTCTATTTCCTGTATTTCCTTGCTTAAATAGAAGCTTGCTCCAGGCAACTTCTTTATCTGAACTTCTGTGTGTAGAAACCAGGGACTCTTATTGAATTGTTTCTCACTGGCTACTTGATGTTAACAAAGCACTAAAATGAGACTGACGTCTTGGGTTGTGCAATGGGGTGTCCCAGCCTATCAGTTAGCTGCACACTGAACACACACAGCTCATCTGCGTCAGGGCTAAATGCAATTAGGGGACACAGGACTAATAAACAGACTACTTTTTTTTTTTTAAGATTTTATTTATTTATTTATTTGACAGAGAGAGAGAGATCACAAGTAGGCAGAGAGGCAGGCAGAGAGAGAGGGGGAAAGCAGGCTTCCTGCTGAGCAGAGAGCCCGATGTGGGGCTCGATCCCAGGACCCTGAGATCATGACCTGAGCCAAAGGCAGAGGCTTTAACCCACTGAGTCACCCAGGCGCCCCTGTACTAAGTCTCTTTTAAGCAATTCACTTCGAAATCGGTTAATCCTTCACTAGTCATAAAATAATAGCAAAGTAGGAAACAAAGATACCTACCTAATATGTAGGTCTCCCAAAATAGATACTTGTTTAAAGGTTCATTGCTTTCAGTAAGTTACTTGGAAGTTTCTCATGAAGAGAAATGATGTTGAGCAATGGTTACTTTTATCACAGAGCTAAAGTTTGCCATAATAAACAGAAAGAAATAACTGTAACAAAACAATAACTGAATAAGACATAAATTCCACAAAATGATACAGAAAAATCAGTGTTTTAAATTTATCCAGATTTAAATATAAAGAGAATTAAATTGAGCATGAGAACATGGGGTTTCTAATCTTTGTTCTGCCACTAACTACTAATATCACCTTGAACAAATTGCCTGGAATCATATTTGGTAAATGTGAGAATGAACAAGTTCTCTTTTAAATTCTTGAGAACTAGTTTTTAGCTCTCTCCTTTGACAGCTTGCTGAGTAACGTATAAATATGAGGGAATTATTGAAACAACTCAAATCCTTTAAGAGCTATATTCTGTATCTAATTTGTGTAAGTTTAGCAAATATTTATTGACATTTATTGACAAATCATAAATTCTTATGGATTTCCCAATTGCTAAATGTCTCCTTTCATGAGATATTTTATAAATTTTTGTGATGGTATATTGGACAGTGAATGAACTTCCGAATGAGTCAAATCTGGGTCTAGCAGCTTAACTAAATACATTTGTATTATCTTGGATAGTTTATGTACTTAAACTGAAATAGTCCTTTTAATTTGTTTTTTTTAAATTTTGTGTCTTTTGGGGTGCCTGGGTGGCTCAGTCATTAAGCATCTGCCTTCAGCTCAGGTCATGATCCCAGACTCCTGAAATGGAACCCTGTGTCCGGCTCTCTGCTCAGTGGGAAGCCTGCTTCTCCCTCTCCCACTCCCCCTACTTGTGTTCCCTCTCTCACTGTCTCTCTTTCTTTCAAATAAATAAATAAAATCTTTAAAAAATAAATTTTTTAAATTAAATTAAATTAGGATCTTTTGTGTCATGAGTACTGCAGCTAGGCAAAATATTTTAAAAGGTACATCATAGAAGAAGATGTATATCTTAGTATCATAGTCCTCGACAAAATAAAAATTAAAATCAAAATGAGGTATCACTTTATATCCACTAGATTTTCTAACATTTGAAAAGCTGTCAATATCAAATATTGGAAAGGATGTAGAGCACCCGAACACTCATGCATTGTTGATGGAAAAGTAAAATGTTGCAGCATTTTATAAGGCTAAACATACCTTTATCATATTACCCCAAATTACCAAGTGTTCACTATGAATAAACAACTGTCCACAGAAAGACTTGTCTATGAATGTTCATAGATATTCATAATAGCTGAAAACGGGAAACAGCCCCAATAATACAAGTATATCAATAAGCAAACTGTGCCCTATAAATTGAATGGCATACTCTTCAACAATAAAAATGAATGAACGAATAATATACTTATTGATATGGATGTATCTCAAAATCATTATCCTAAGTTCATGAAGCCAGGCACAACTAATCACATACTATATGATTTCATTTGCATGAAATTTTATAACAGGAAAATTTCATCTATAGTGACAGAAAGCAGATTAATGGTTGCTTGGACTTAGGGGTGGAGGGAGTTTGACTATAAAGGTGCACAAAGGAATTCATTGGGGGTGATAAGAATATTCTATATCCTAGTTGGCAAGATGGTTATAGGATATATATCCTTTTCAAAACTCATAGAGCATACACTTCATAAGTAGACTGCCAGATTGCCAGGAGCTTAGGAGGGAGTAAACAACTTTGAGGTAAAATGACCAGAAATTGAGTTGATGAACTCCACCAGTGATAGAGTTTTCAGAACCCATGTAATCAACCTACAAGAGAAAGAGAAAGCTTTCCTCTTTAAGTCCAGAGAGCGGAAGCTTGCTTGCAATGACACCAGTCATGTATGAGCTTGAAAGAGGCCTTTCCCAGACTCTTAAGTGCAGAGTTGCCAACATCTGGGTATAGCAAAATAAAGAGGGCAGAGAGGTCAAGGAAGAGAGGAAAAAGCCCACCAGTGCTCCCACTGCCTCCCAGTCCAAAGGTGCCCACCACTTTCACGGCAAGCTTTAATTACTAAACCAAGACTCTTAAAGGTCTATTACCTAATTGTTATGGGAGCTGTTGGAAACGTCATTTGGCAACAGGGGAACATTTTCCACTGAATAAATGTTAAGGGAAGAAATAAGAAACAAAAAAAAAAGGTGTGTTTTAATTACAGTGTCCTTGCTATGCCAATGCAACTTCAAGACAAACGAGGAACCAGCGTCAACCATCGCCAGCAACTCAACTTCTTTATTGCTGGTCCCAATCAGATTGCCTAGAAAATCTTGAAGCTTCCACCACACAAGTCAACAGTTTTGACTGGTGACAGAGTCCTTTTGTAAAAATGTAGGAGCTGATGCTCTTTTCTTTGAAGTATGTGTAGAAAGAGGGATAGATACTAAAAATTAAAATGATGAAGAGGGAATCTTAAAATGAGCAAATAGAAATTGTTCACACGGGGTCTCCTGGGTGGCTCGGTAGGTTAAGTGTCTGCCTTCAGCTCAGGTCATGATCCCAGGGTCCTGGGATCGAGCCCTGCATTGGGCTCCCTGCTTTGCGGGAAGCCTGCTCCCGCAAAAGTGGTCCTGAGGCAGTGGCCTGCCCCTCCCACTCCCACTCCCCCTGCTCATGTTCCCTCTCTCACTGTGTCTCTCTCTGCCAAATAAATAAATAAAATCTTTCTTAAAATAATATAAATAGAAACTGTGCACATGAGTTAGGTTGTAGGTAGAAACGATAGTCTTCTCTTTTATTAGATCAGAAAACCTTATTTCCCTTTTATTTTATTTTTTTTCCCCAAATATTTTTATTTTTTTAGTGTTACAAGATTGATTGTTCACGCACCACACCCAGTGCTCCGTGCAATATGTGCCCTTCTCAATACCCACCACCAGGCTCACCCAACCCCATCCCCCTCCCCTCCAAACCAC
>CM052810.1:114734580-114780581 GCA_028533885.1 Nasua narica | reverse complement strand
ACTGTCTTGTTGATTTTGGCCATTCTAACTGGTATAAGGTGGTATCTCAGTGTGGTTTTGATTTGAATCTCTCTGATGGCTAAAGATGATGAACATTTTTTCATGTGTCTGTTAGCCATTTGTATGTCTTCTTTGGAGACATGTCTGTTCATGTCTTCTGCCCATTTTTTGATGTGATTATCTGTTTCGTGAGTGTTGAGTTTAAGGAGTTCTTTATAGATCTTAGATATCAGACCTTTGTCTGTAGTGTCATTTGCGAATATCTTCTCCCATTCTGTGGGTTGCCTGTTTGTTTTGTTGACTGTTTCCTTCATTGTGCAGAAGCTTTTTATCTTGATGAAGTCCCTAAAGTTTATTTTCGCTTTTGTTTCCTTTGCCTTTGGAGACATGTCCTGAAAGAAGTTGGTGTGGCTAATGTCATAGAGGTTACTGCCTATGTTCTCCTCTAGGGTTTGATAGATTCCTGCCTCACGTTGAGGTCTTTTATCCATTTCGAGTTTATCTTTGTGTATGGTGTAAGAGAATGGTCAAGTAGAAACGATAGTCTTAAAAGGAGTTAGCCTTTTTCATGTTTCACTGTGGTCAGTGAGAGGGACCTACGTTCTCCTACTGAGAAATAGTAGACTCAATGCAGGTCCCTCCAGAATGGAATCTCATCTCTGAGAAAAGAAGAAGAAGAAGAGATGGAGGAAATTGGTTGAAAGAAGATGTTAAAAAAAAGAAGAAGAAAATTAAAAAAGGAGGAAAGCAAGGGGAAAAGGGAATTAACAGATTTTTATCTGAGGTAGACTTTATTTGGGCTTGCCGGTGATATGATGAGAAACATTTTTTTTTTTGAGATTTTATTTATTTATTTATTAGGAAAGAGAGAGAGTGAGAGCATGAGAAGGGAGAAGGTCAGAGTGAGAAGCGGACTCCCCATGGAGCTGGGAGCCCGATGTGGGACTCGATCCTGGGACTCCGGGATCATGACCTGAGCTGAAGGCAGTCACTCAACCAACTGCGCCACCCAGGGGCCCCTGATGAGAAACATTTTTAAATATTTGCACCACCCTCTGGTGTAGCCAAAGTGACGGCCTAGAAAGTCTGAGCTCCCCACAGTATTGATCCCAGGACCTGATCTTCCTACTTCTTTAAGGACCAGATCACTGGATCTTGCAAAATTAATTGTGAATCATTTAACTAGAAAGGACTGCGTTTCTCTGACTGAATATTTTTATAATCACTGGAACTACTGAAGGAGTTAACTTGCAGTCTTCAAGTCTTATTAGCGGACATATCAAACACAAAATGATTTCAGTAGCATACCAGAAAAGTGACCAATAACCTGAACCAACACAGAATCTATCAGGATTGTGGAATAATAATGACTTCAGAGTCCGTTAAGGTTTCCATTTCATTTTTTACATGATTTTATAATTTACCTTTCCCCATTAATATTTGGGGAGTAAACAACAAAATAGACATATAAAACAAGTACGTATACTTAAACAAAAAATTTTTCCAAAAACGTGCAAATAAAAAAAAATTTTTTCCCTTTAGCTGTATCAGTGGAGTTACGGTGCCCTGCTATCCACTGGCTATTTAAGTTAAAAGAAAAAGTGTACATGAGCTAGTTTCACTCCCTCCAACATGGAACACTGAGTTTGGAGTGTGTGTGGGCGGGGGTGGAGGGTTTGGGAAGTATTAAGCTTATTAGATTGCTCTTATTTTTTTCCCAAAGTTACCGAAGGGGAAATTCTACAGGCTATTACATAGGATATACTTTACACCAGGAAGTTCTCAGATTTTTATGATTAAATTTTAAAACACATACAAACACACATAGTGCATCTCCTACGGCTTATTCACTCTAGTTGTTGCTACTATTCTTTAAGTCCATGGTTTCCTCCTTTTAGATAATTTAAATTTTTAAAGGTGATATGTTTCATATTACTTAATTGCCCTTTCTTCTGCCTTTCAGAGCAAGAACATTTAAGGTCAGGTCAACGTCACGCAGGCAAACACTCAATAAGGGCACTGCCCTCTGCTTCCCACCACATCTGGGTCAGGTCCCAGCAAAGCTAGGGCGTGAGAATGTGGCTGCTCGCTGCTCCTTAGTCCTTAGGGAAATGCAGGTCATTCTGGACATGAGGTTGAAGAAGGTAGTAGTACTTAGAACAAATACACATGGATTCTTATCATTCTTGCCCATACTATTTTAAAACTACTTTTTATAATAAGGCTGAGTTCCTCACTGGCTGTGGAGCAAGAGGCCACTTTGTTCACACTGACATTTTTCTAGAAAACATCCTACATATAGAGTCTTGGGTTGAGAACGAGATAGGTTCAAAAAGCTGTGAGAAGAGAACACAGCTGGGGAAGGGAAAATGAAAGTGAAATGAACTGAAATTAAAAACGAATGTCTTTTTTAAAAGGGGGGGAAAGAATCAAGTAAAAAACAATGCTTGCTTCATTCTTGCTTTCACTTCATTTTCCCACATGGCTTTATATATAGATAAATCAGCCACCAAGAAGGCAACTGCTTATTACAACATACTATTTTTAATTTCATGAAACATTCTTAGTGCTTTATATTTTAAAAAAATATTTTACATCTTTGCAAAGTGAGCACCTTTTCTACTCTCTGTCTTATAATACACCATGGTACCTCCACAGTTAACAGGAGGAAAGTATGTAGTAAAAGGCAATATTACAAACCAAAAAGCAATGAGAAATAATAATAAAACTAACTGGAATCTACCATATCTATTTCTAAATAACCTTTTCTCTTTCTTACTTTATTTAACTCAATAATACATGTTTCTGCCTTACGGCCCATCTTAAAAATTGCCATAACCTCCCCTCATCTTACTTTCAATGATCAATGTCCAATTCAAGTCCTATATAGGGTGATGGGATTAGGGAGTTACAAATTCCAGAAGAAACTTAAAATTACTTAGTGTTTCTATATATGCTGGTCATGGTTCAGGCCACTGCCCCAGGCCCACTTTAGCTCAAACTGCTTTCTTCAACCTTATTCCCCAATGCTTGAGAGGGAAGCCATAGTAGCTGGTCCAATGATCTGGCTATTGACTGGATGAGAGATTGGAGCCTAACCCAAGGAGATAGCATCCCTCTGCTGGCAGCATTCCAGGACGTATGGCTCAAAGGGCTGTGCTCAAGAGCTGAAAGCATTAGGCTGAGCATGTCAGATTCACTTCCTCTAGAATTTAACCTGGAGAATAGAGTGCCTTGCTGGTCAGTTGCCAGAAAAAAATGGATAAATCCATAGAGAGAAGCCAAAATTCTGTGAGATAAAGATTAATCTGGCCATGATAGAGAAAGCAAATATCCAGGGTTATCTGGAACCCTGTCAAGTTTTCTGGTCCTAGATCCAGTATATAAATTTTTCTAACAACTACCCATCCCCATTTCTAAGGAAGCACAAGTTCAGTTCCTGTTACTTATAATCAAAGGACACCCAGCACCTTTCCTATCCCTCATCATCCCCTACAACACTCATGGTACATTCCTGCCCCTTGGTTATGGCTACATTAAAGTATTTCCAGTAGAAACTACCACACAGGTTATTCCAATATTCTTCCAGGTAATGAGATTCTAAAGTTATTTCTTTTTTTTTTTTTAAGATTGTATTTATTTGAGAGAAAAACAGGGAACACCACAAGCGGGGGGTGGGGGGGAGGGGACTAGGGAGAAGGGGAAGCAGACTCCCCACTGAGCAGGGAGCCCGATGCGATGCAAGGCTCATTCTCAGGACCCTGGGATCATGACCTGAGCCAAAGGCAGATGCTTAACCAACTGAGCCACCCAGGCACCCCTAAAGCTATTTCTTATATTGAGTAAACCCTTAATCCCCTGAATCTTAGATTCTCCAACTATTTAAGCTTCACGAAACCTTTCATCATTCTGATTCCTCTTTTCTGAAAATGTTATAGTTTATCTGTAAATTTTCCAAATTGTGGCTTCTGTAGCTGAAAATAATAGTCCATGTTGGTGTAACCCCCATAGATGGTCCTAACTACTACTTTCCTTGTTCTGTGTAAATATTTTAAGTACTGCTGCCCAAGACTACAGTGGACTTTTATCAAGACACTGTTGAACCATTTTCAATTTATTGTTAATTATAGGCTAACTTATTTTGAAATGAGTTTGAGACAACCCACATGTCCCCACCTTACATGTATGTAGTTCGTTTTTTAGATTTAAGGTTAGGATTTAGGTTGACATTTTAAAGTTAAATCTTTGTGAGGCTAAACTTTCTCAGTTTCTGGTCTTCCATCAAATGTCCTCGTTATCAACCCCTTTGTGATCACTTAATCCTCTGAATTTCTTTAGCAAATATATCTGTTTCACTCATTTGGTATATCATTTATACTACACCTAATTAAGTTATTCGTCTTTAAATGAGCCAGGCCTTTCTCAGTGTCTCAGAAGCCCTAGCAGCAAATGAGCATCATAATCTCATTACTGAAATGTTCTCCTGATGGCCTTTATTTCCAGCCACATTAAACTTACTCACTCAACAAGGCTTTTTACTAGCTGATACCTCTTGAGGTGGTTTCTTCTATTTAGGACATGTTTAATGAGCATCAGTACTTGTATAAATCACAGTGCTAGGTTCAGTGAAGAAAAAATAACATCATAAATAGAAGACTATAAATGTGATCCTTCCCCTCAAGTATCTTCCCATTCCTAAGACAGTCCACAGTTACAGATAGCACAAAGTAAAGGAATAGGAATCCCATTTTAGGAATAAACAAAATTACCAAAGACCAGAAAGAAAAAGACAGAGTCAGGTTAGGAGATATGGAAAAAGTTTGCCAGCCCCTCATTTGTACACTGTGAACAATCCTGGCTCCAGTCACAAAGGTTTTTTTGGTCCCTATACTCCCGTTTCTTGATTTCAGCCCCACTTGCCATTCTTTGTAACAAAGAGTATTTCTGGCACACATCACACACAAGAAGGCAACAGAGGATACACGGTCACAGTTGTCCCTAACGCTTCCCCTGCCAAGGTTCCACTCCACTTGGCTCCGGTTTTGCAAGTTCTTGAGCTGATACGGTTCAGTGCAGTATCTTACCGAGGCTCAGCTCTTCCTAGCCAGCCTACCTAAGGAGTACATGATATCCTTCCTCCCAGTTTATTTCAACTGGGCTTCAACAGGGCAAATGGAACTTTATTAAAACCAAAGAAAAAAGAAGATTTAAATAGGTAATGAGCTCTTACTTATTCTAAGGAATCACCATCGATGACCTTGACTAAAAGCACTAAAGAGTACACATCACTTAATTTCATTTCTTCAACCCTGTCACCTTAGATGTGATTAAGAATATTTATTAATGAGTGATAAAAAACAGTGCTACTGAGGATGAATCATAGCTCACTCACCTACTGTTTTGCATCATGTTCACAGGATCGTGGGCATGAAGTGACTAAGCTGTAATAGCCACTAACCTTCCGCTTCTGGAGCCTGGGAAACGGTTCTGATCTTACAAAATAAGTATTATAAGCTGCAAACATGAAGGATCAAATTTGAATTTGTATTCCCAGTAGAAATATGTTTTCCATAGAGACATAAAAGTGCGTGCTGTCTCACATATGCAGAGAACATAGGCGGTAGGGCAGAGATACTGAAAGTCACCTCAAGTCAGAGTCAGAGCTGCAGCTTTTCTGGTCAGTCCTCAGGGTAATAATCAAAGCTCAATAACCCTCTGTGATAAGTGATGTAGACCCCAAACCAAGACATGGCCAGCCAGTGCTGCCCAGACACCTAATATCTAAAATTAAGCCCAACATGGGACATACAGAGGAAACCCACGTCATACACACCTGAATTGGATGAATCCTATTTGACCATTAGAGTCACAGTTTTGGTACCCATAGGAGGTGTGTTAATTAATAAGGGTTAGATTTGTCCATAAATGACAGAAAACCCCAAATAACAGAAGTTTAAATAAGACTAAAGTGTTTTCCTTCTCACACTACCTGAACAATCCAGATCTGACATATCCACCAGGGACCCAGGACCCTTTGTCTTGTTACTCAGCCATCTTTACTATGTCCAACAGGTGGTTGTTCTAGGATAAAGCTCCAGTTTCATCCATGATGTCTCTGCACTCCATCCAACAGGAAGGTGCAAAACAAAGGTAAAAGTAGTACCCTTCTCTTTAAAGACATGCATTCTACCTTTATCCTCCTGGTCAGAACTTAGCCACAACCAACTGCAAATGAAGATGTAAGTTTTATTCCTCTTTCTAGGTGGCCATGATCCAGACAAAAATCAGAGGCTCTATCATGGTAGAAGAAGGGAGAACAGCTATTTAGAGCCAAATGGTAGTTGCTACCATAGTAACCCAAACTCCCTCCACATTATAAAATTTGCCCTAACAAAGTTTTTTATTTTTTTAAAAAAATATATATTTATTTTTAGAGAGAGTGCAAAAGGGAAGGGCAGAGGGAGAAGGAGAGAGAATCTCAAGCTGACTCTGCACTCAGTGTGGAGCCCCAGGCAGGGCTCAATCTCAAAACCCTGAGATTACAACCCGAGCTGAAACCATGAATGGGACACTTAGCTGATTGTGCCACCCCATCACCCCCAACAAAGTATTTTAAAATATCATTGTAGATTGAATTGTGTCCCCCTAACAAGATATGTTGATTCCTAATTTCACTATGGATTCAGAATGTGACTGGTCTTAGTACCTCAGAATATGATTTTATTTGAAAATAGGGTATCTGCAGGTGTAATTAAGATGAAGGCATTAGTGTGGGCCCTAATCCAATATGACTGATGTCCTTACAAAAATGGGAACTTGGACAAAGACACAGACATGCACAGAGGGAAGAGTGTGCAAAGGGACACAGAAAGAATGCATGTGAAGACGAAATATTGGAGTGATGCATTTGCAAGCCAAGGCATATTAAAGATTATTGGCAAACTACCTGGAATTAGGCAGAGGAAAGAAAGGATTCTTCCTATAGTTTTCAGAGGGATCATGGCCCTGTTGATACCATGATTTCAGACTGCTAGTTTACAGAACTTCGAGAATAAATTTATGTAGTTTTAAGTTACCCAGTTTACCGTACTTTGTTACAGCAGCCTTAGGAAGCCAATACAAATAGCTTATCTCACTTGATCCCCACCACTACTGCTATGAAAGATGTACTGTTTTTCTTCGCTTTGTACAAATAAAGAAATTAAGGCTCAAAAAGTTAAGCAACTTGCCAACATCCTTTGAGTTTGGGTTCAAACCTAGGTTCTTCTGATTCCAGAGCCTGAACTCCTCATCTGCTATACTAGCCAAAGAATTAACAAAAATTTGTGTTTTTGGATCTTCCATCCCATGTCAGCTTGGACATCACTACAGAAAACTTTGAAGTGCTATGCAGATATTAGGTGGTTTTACTATTCCCCCAGGTGCATTTTAGTATGATGATGTACCCTGTCTTCCAAACTGGGACACTATTGAGAATGAAAAAGATGCTATCCATAATTACACTGGAAAAAGAAGCCTAAAACAGCACTGTCATGGGGAAACCAAGGCTTATACTCACACTATTTTTAACTCATTCCTCAGTGCCCACTCCCACAGACTCCCAACCAGAAATGACAATATAGTGACTTTACCTAATCTTAATAATTACAGTTGGAAAACATCAAAAATACCTAACAATGCAATAATAATAACATGGCACCAAAAAAATATTTCTTGATGATGAGCAATATACAGATCATAAAAGATAGTTATAGGAATGATTTTATAAGATGATTAACCCATAAAAAGAGAGAATACATCTTGATTACTGAGCTAAAAGTATCTGAGTAGTCCTTCCAGATCTCTGAAGACTGAACAACCCCATTCCCGGAAAGTTAAGAGAGAAAGAAAGGTCTCTCTTGTTTGAGACTGTGCAAATTAAGGCTCTAATTATTACAGTTAACTAAGCCAATAACCCAATATTGTGGAGAATATCAAGCATACGTTTTTACAAAAAACAAAATCGCTCCTCTTCTAGACTCTTTTCCAAGGTTAAGGAAAAAGGAACTTTCCCAGAGATGTGGATTGAAAGTTGTTATTTCTAGTCTCATCCAAACTTGAGCCTTAACAATGAGAGAAAAGAGTCAGGTTAGCCATTAGAACGAACTCATAAATTCAGGCTTCTGCCAAGATAGAGCCTTTTCCAATCATTTCTAGAAGAGCTAGGTTCTCTTGGAGGTCTCCTAGTCTGGACTGTAACCAAATATAAAGTAATAATCTTACAGGAGCATAGTATACTATTACGTAATTATACAATCTGATAAAAAGCTCAAAGTAAGGCTCTTTACATTCCGGAAAGTCTGGATCCCATGGCTAAAGTCTGGATCTGAGGCTAAGATGGACTAAGTAAAGCTGTTTATGTGCATGTAAACATGCACACATCAAACATTGAATAATCTGAGTAAACTGTAGGGTTCTAAAAATATTAACCGTGTTTACCTTTACATGGAGGATTTCCAGTAATTCTGTGTTCTACTTTCTGCATTTTTTCTCACTGAGAATATAGTACTTTTGAAATTATATTTAAAGGAATAATACTTTTGAAGTTAGAAAAAAATATCTTTAAGAAAGATCATTAAAATATGCATAAAGAACTTCCAGTTTCCGGTCCAGCATATAAAAAGCTTTAATATGCCACTCCATCTTAAAAACAAGTAAAAGACTGACAAAACTGAAAAATCAACAACTCTTCTTAGATCCTTAAGAGAAGTGAGGGCACAGGGCAAACCACAGCCCCCAAAATTAGACAGAACAACAGACAAATACAGAGAATCTCTAACCCCCACAGGAACCAGAGCCAAGGGAGGGCAACCTGAACTGTAATGGATGAGTTGCAGGAGGCGTAGCATTACATGCCTGAGAGGTAAGTCCAGGGGGACACAGTCATCAGGGGTCCCTACGCTTTTTCGAATTTTCCCTCCAGAAGCTCTAACAGGTTTTCACAATAAATACTTGAGAAAAATCTCCTCTTGTTTACTGTAAGAGGAGGGGAAAGGAATCATCTTTAAATACTCCAAAGCATTCTGTTCCTCTCAACAAGGTCCACCCTCAGGAAAAGCTATTTGACCAGAGTATAGTCTGCTGCGGTTTTATTGGAGCCTAACTGACCTAGGGAAAGAAAACTAATAATGCCAGCCTCCTCTAGCCATCTTTTCCCATCTAAGGGGGAAGGGAGTGCTGAGAAGTACATGTGGAGTTCACAATCCAGAGGTATAGACTCACTAAAAGACAGAGACTTACTCACAGAATTATAGAATTCTTTCGCTCCACCCTCTTCACCATCACATTACTAACGGCTATTTAGAGCAATACTTCGTATCCAGTAAATCACGTACAGAAAAAATTATAAGACATACCAAAAGGCAAAAAAAAAAAAAAAAGTCTGAAGAGACAAAGCTAGCTAGCATCACAATTAGACTCTGATACAGGGATGTTGGAATTCTCAGACAAGGAATTTAAAACAACTATAATTAAGATGCTAACAGTTCTAGTGGACAAAGTAGAAAGCATGCAAGAACCAATGGGCAATGTAAGCAGAGAGATGAAATCTTAAGAAAGAACCAAAATGAAATGCTAGAGATAAAATACACTGTGACAGAAATGAAGAATTTCCTTAATGGGCTTATTAGTGGACCAGATGTGGCTAAGGACATAATCTCTGAGTTGAAGGATATCTAAATAGAAAAGTCCAAGCTCCTGGGGCGCCTGGGTAGCTCAGTGGGTTTAAGCCTCTGCCTTCGGCTCAGGTCATGATCTCAGGGTCCTGGGATCAAGCCCCACATCGGGCTCTCTGCTCAGCGGGAAGCCTGCTTCCCCCCCCCCACCTCTCTGCCTGCCTCTCTGCCTACTTGTGATCTCTCTCTCTGTGTCAAATAAATAAATAAAATGTTAAAAAAAAAAGAAGGTAGAAAAAAGACAGAAAAAAGAATAAAACAAAAAACAAAAACCCAGAACAGAATATGCAAGAACTATGGGACAACTATGAAAGGTGTAACATATGCATATTAGCAATAACAGGAGTAGAAGAAAAAGAGGAGCAGAGGAAATACTGAAACAAGAATGATTGAGAATTTCCCCTCAAATTAATATCAGACATCAAACCACAGATACAGCAAGCTCAGAGAACACCAAGTAGGATAAAAGCAAAAAAAAAAAAAAAATCTAGGAATATTATTTTCAAACTATAGAAAATCAAAGATAGAGAAAAAGTTCTCCAAAAAAAAAAAAAACAGGGAGAAAAATATTTGACCTATAGAGAAACAAAGATAAGAACTATACCCAACTTCTCCTCAGAAACTATACAAACAAGAAGGAAATAAAGTGAAATCTTTAAAGTGTAGAGAGAAAACAACTCATCAACCTAGAATTCTATACTCTGCAAAGATACTCTCCAAAAGTGAAAGAGAAATACAATATTTGAGGGAATTTCTGACCAGTAGACCTGCCTTGCAAGAAATATTCAAATGAGTTATTTAGAGAGAAGAAAATGATATGTCAGAAACTTGGATCTATATAAACAAGAGAAGAACATTGGAGAAGAAGTAAATGAAGGCAAAATAAAAACTTATTTTCTTATTCTTAACTGATCTAACAGATAACAGTTTGTTCAAATAAGAACAACAATGTATTGAATCAAATATGATTATATGTGCAATATACATATATACACATATATAAGTGAATGAATGACAGAAATGATACAAGTGATGGGAGAGAGGAATTAGGATTTTTAAATTATTATAAGGTGTTTTCACTACCTGTAAAGCAGTATAGTGTTTTTGAAAATGGACTTGGACTAGGTATAAATGTACTTTGTAAACTCTATGGCAACCACTTAAAAAGTAAGAAAATAAGTACAACCGATATGTTAAGAAAGGAGAGAAAATGGAATCATGAAAATGCTCACATAAAACCATAAAATACAGGAAAAGTGTAGGAAACAAAAATAGGAACAAAGAACAGGGGCAACAAACAGAAAACAGTAATGAAATGTGATAGATAATAATCCAGTATATTGCTAAGCCCTTTGAAAGTCAGTGAAAAGACAGAGGTTACCAGAGTGGATCAAAAAACAAGACTCAATTATATTTTGTATACAGGAAACCCATTTTAAATATGAATACATCTATAGATCAAAAGTAAATGAGGGGCACCTGCGTGGCTCAGTGGGTTAAAGCCTCTGTCTTCGGCTCAGGTCATGATCTCAGGGTCTTGGGATCGAGCCCCGCATTGGGCTCCCTGCTCAGCGGGGAGCCTGCTTCCCCCTCTCTCTCTGCCTGCCTCTCTGCCTACTTGTGATCTCTCTCTGTCAAATAAATAAATAAAATCTTAAAAAAAAAAGTAAATGAATAGAAATATGCTATGCTAACACTAATCAAAAGAAAGCAGGAGTAGCTATATTAATTTCAGACAGAGCAGACTTCAGAGCAAGGAGAGTCATCAGGGATAGAAGAGTATTACATAATGATAAAGGAGTTTCTTCTACAAGAAATCATAACACTCTTTTTTTTTAAAACTTTTTTTTAAAAGATTTATTTATTTATTTGAGAGAGAGAGAGTGCGAGAGAGAGCATGAGAGGAGAGAAGGTCAGAAGGAGAAGCAGACTCCCCGCGGAGCTGGGAGCCCGATGTGGGACTCGATCCCAGAACTCCGGGATCATGACCGGAACCGAAGGCAGTCACTCAACCAACTGAGCCACCCAGGCGCCCAAAATCATAACACTCCTTAACATGTATATGCCTAATAATGGAAAAATAAAACATTTGAGACAAAAATAGAACTACAAGGATGAAACAGATAAATATACTAGTATAGCTGGAGATTTTAGCTATATCAGAGATGGATATATCCATCAGGCAAAAAAAACAGTAAGGTCATAGCTGAATTCAAAAATACAATCAATTAACTGGAGATAGTTGACATCTAGAGACTTCTTCATCCAACAATAGCAGAATACATATTCCTCTCAAGCATGCATGGAACATTCATCAAGATAGATGACATTTTGGGCCATAAAACACACCTTAACAACTTTAAAAGAATAGAAATCATGCAAAGTCTGCTTACAAACCAAAAAAAATTAAACTAGAAATCAATGACAGAAAAATACCTAGAACATCCCAAATACTTGGAAATTAAACAACACAAGAGACTGAAAAAATCAATAAGCCTATAAGTAGGCTAAGAAAAGAGAGAAGGGACAAATAAATAATTTCAGAAATGAAAAAGGGGACATCACTATAAATCTCATGGACATTAAAAGGATAATAAAGGACATTACAAATAATTCAATGCTCATAAGTTTAATAACCTAAATTAGATGGACCAATTCCTTGAAAAATAGAATCTGTCAAAACTTAGAGAAGAAATAGACAATGTGAATAGGCCTATATCTATTACATACATTGAATCAATAATTAATAACTTTCTCAAACAGAACGCACCAGGCCCAGATGGATTCACTGGTGAATTCTACCAAAGATTTAAGGTAGAAATTTTACCTGTTCTCTATAATCACTTTCAGATTATAGAATCAGAGGTACTACTTCCTAAGTCATTCTATGAAGCCAGCATTGATCTAATACCAAACTAGACAAAGACATTACTAGAAAAGAACACTACAAACCAATTATCTCTCAGGAATGTAAATTCAAAAATCCTCAACAAAATAATCAATTCAATATTGTTTAATAAAGTATTATTCAAATTCAATTGAATTGAATCGAATAGTGTACAAAAAGAATTACACACCACAATTAAGTGGAGTTTATCCCAGGTATGTCAGGCTAGTTCAAAATTCAGAAAACAATTAATGTAATCAATCACATCAACAGGGTAAAGAAGAAAAAAAGTCACATGATGATATCACTAGATGCAGAAAACACAGTTGACAAAATTCACACTTATTCATGATAAAAATTCTTAGAACACAGGAATGAGGGGGAACTTCCTTAACATGATAAATAATATGTACAACAAACCTTCAGCAAACATCATGCTTAATAGTGAGAAACTCGAGCTTTCCCACTAAGATCAGTAACAAGGCAAAGGATATCCCCTCTCATCATTGCTTTTTAGCATCATACTGGAAGTCCTAAATAATGCAAGCAGAACAGGAAAAGGAAATAAAAAGTATACAGAGTGGGAAAGAAAAAATGATTCTGTCTTTGTTCATAGATGATGTGATCATCTATGCAGAAAATTGGAAAGAATTGGGAATGAAAAATTCCTGGAACTAATAAATGATTACAGCAAGATTTCAGGTTATAAGGTTCATAAGCAAAGCCAATCATTTTCCTATAAACTAGCAAAGAACAAATGTAACTTGAAATTCAAAAGCACAATACATTAGCACCCAAGAAACTGAATACTTAGGTATAAATACTTAGGACTGACACTACCCGACTTCAAGATTCACTATAAGGTTACAGTCATAGACACAGTAGGGAAATGGTGAAAGACTTCGTAAACAGATCAGTGGAAGAGACAAGAGAACCCAGAAATAAACCAACATAATATAGTCAACTTATCTTTGACAAATGAGCAAAGACAATACAATGCAGTTTTTTCAACAAATGATGCTAGAACAATAGGACATGTACACGTAAAAAAAGAAACCTAACACAAGACTTAACAAAATTAATTTTAAATGGATCACAGATATAAATGTAAAATGCAAAATCATAAAAATCTTAGAAGATAGCATCTTCTAAGATCTATCTGTAAAGATACAGAACTTGGATCTAAAATCTATGGTTTTGGGTTTGGCAATGCCTTTTAAATACAACACCAAAGGCACAATCCATAAGGGAACACTTGATAAATGGAACTTTTTTAAAATTACAAACATCTGCTCTGAAAAAAAAAAAAAACCTGTTAGGAAAATGAAAAGAAAACCCACTGGTTGGGAGAATGTATTTGCAAAAGATATACCTAATAAAGAACTGTTATCCAAAATATAAAAAAAAACTCTTAAAACTCAACAGTGAAAATCAACCCAATTACAAAGACCTTAACAGACACCTCACCAAAGAATATACACAGGTGGCCAATAAGTGTATGAAAAGATGCCCCACATTATATATCATCAGGGAAATGCAAATTAAAACAACAATGAAATACCAGTACACTTCTATTAGGATGGCCAAAATACAGAACTTTGACAACATCAGATTCAGGCAAGGGATATGAAACAACAGTAAATCTCATTCATTTATTTTACCATACAATGCAAAGGTACAGTCACTTTGGGAGATAGTCTGATGGTTTCTTACAAAAGTAAGCATACTCTTACATAGGACCCAGCAATCGCACTCCTTGGTATTTACCCAAAGGAGCTAGAAACCTTTGTCTAAACAAAAGCCTACACACAGACGTTTATAGCAGCATTATTCATAACTTCCAGAACTTTGAAGTAATCAAGATGTCCTTCAGCAGGCAAATGGATGAACTGTGGTACATACAGACCGTGAAATATTATTTAACACTAAAAAGAAATGAGCCATCAAGTCATAAAAAGACATGGAAGAAACTTAAACGCTTATTACTAAGTGCAAGCAGTCGATCTGAAAAGGCTACATATTGTATAATTCCAACTATTTGACATTCTGGAAGGTGACTCTGGCCACCACCATACCACCAAAGCATATATATATATATATTCTGGAAAAGACAAAATTATAAAGATAGTAAAAATGTTAGTTGTTCCAGGGATTAGGGGGCAGGGGGACAGGGATAAAACAGTGGAGCACTGAGAAATTTTAGAGCAGCTGAAACTACTCTGTTTGATACTATAATGGTGGACACGTTATTATACATTTGTCCAAATCCACAGAATGTGTAACATAAACAGCAACAATAATGTAAACTGTGGAGTACAGGTGATAATGATGTGCCAATGTAGGTTCATCAACTCTAACAAATGTACCTCTCTGGTGGGGGATGTTAATAATGGGAGAGGCTATGCTTACGTGGGCTCAAGGAGTATAAGGGAAATCTCTGTACCTTCCATTCGATTTTGCTGTAAACCCAAAACTGTTCAAAATAAAAATAAAACACATTCAGTTTTTAAAGTATAAGTAAAGACTAAACAGCAAAAAAAAAAAAAAAAAAAAAAAAGTATAGGAAATCCTATCTTAGTTATAATAAATAGCTCCAAAATAACGGTTTAAAGCAAAAATAAACATTCTCTCACATTTTTGTGGGTCAGGAAGGAGCAGTTTGGTTGAGTGGCCCTGGCTCAGGTGGCAGTTGGAATGCTGGCTGGGGCTGCAGTCATCCGAAGGCTTGCCTGGGGCTAAAGGATTCCCTTTCACCATATCTCACTCACATGGCATTGGCAGGAGGCTTCAGTTTCTTCCTATGAGGACCTTGAATGCACTCATGACATTGCAGCTGGCTTCTACCAGAGTGATCTAAGAGAGAACAAGGCAGAAACCACCATGATTTTTAAGACTTAGAATCAGAGATCATACACATAACTTCTATCATGTGCAATTAGAAGCAAGTCACTGAGTCCAGCCCTCATTTGAGGGAAAGGGAAAGAAGTTCCACTTCCTGAAGGAAGGAGTGTGAGAGAATTTGTAGACATATTTTAAGCTACCATAGAGCGCATATTCACAAAAAGAAAAAATGTAAACACATACATAAACACATATGATATATTGAAAAAAGTCATAAAGATAATTGAAAGTACAAATACAATCATTTAAAATTCTCCTTTTTACTTTATTTTCTACTTTTTAAAAACAAACTTTTTTGTAATTAAAAAAGGAAACGTTCACAAATTTTACAAATTTACAGTCCTAGATATTTGTGGTTAATATAGTGAAACATTGTACTGAATCAGTAAGTCAATATAGACAGAATTGATATCTTTATTTATCCTCCTTATCCATAAATTTGATATTTCTTTCCATATATTTAGACTTTATTTAATTTCTCTTGATTATTGTAATTTTCTCTAAAGAGACTGTACACATCTTTGGTTGAATTTCTTCCTGAGCATTTGATATATTCTGACACTATTAAAAATTAGTTTATTTTTATTCTAATATCTAGTTGTTTGTTGTTGCTGTAGAAAAATTAATGTATTTGCAGGTAACTCTTGTATCTAGCCAACTCCCTAAAGTCTCTTATTACTTCTAATATTTCTCTTTCTAAAGTCTCTTATTACTTCTAATATTTTATTTTGATTTTTATATAAACAATCTTATTATCTGAAAATGATGGTTTTATTTCTACCTTTCTGATGCTCATATCTCTAATTTTTTTTCTTTTCTTATTGCTTAAGCCTACAGACTCCAACATCATGTTAAATAAAAGTCATAATCATGGGTATTTTTGTTTCATTTAATTAAATGAAAATTCTTCTAAAATTTTCCCATTAACGAAAATATCTGCTATAATTTATTAGTTTAAGAAAGTTTTCTATTTTTAATTTACAAAGAGGAATTTTCCAATTGTGAGTTCAACATTATCAAACTTTTTTCTGTTTCTAGTAAAATAATTGCATGTTTTTTTCTTATAATCTATTAATGTGGGAAATTATATTTATAGATTTTTTAAGTTAAGCTACCCTTTCATATTTGAGGCATGCCCAGCTTTGTCATGATGTTGTTAACTTTTCATACACTATTGGAGTCAATTTGCTAATATTTTATTTGAATTTTTGAATCTATATTTTTTAGTTAAATAATGTTGGGATTTTCTTTCTCTTAATGCACTTGTATTAGGATTAAGATTACTAATTTTGAGTATACCAAAAATATATGTTTTGCATAATAAAAAATGCTTTTCTCTATATATTCACTTGGTGATTGAATAGTCCTTGGGCCAGTTTCCTCATTTGTAATATAAGTGTGTGTATGTGATCACTGAAGATTCTTTCTACCTCAGATATTCTAAGTGCCTTCCTTTTCCCATACCCCTTACACGTCCCTCCTACTGGCTTTTAAGATTCACTACCTGAATCCATCATCGATCCATCTCCTTTCCCACTCTAAGTCTCCTTTTCTGAAAAGTCATCAGGTAATATTTAACCGAAGCATGCTCAGTAATCAACTTTGCTAAAACTCTAGAAAAGTTTTTGTTTGGTTGGTTGGTTTCCATTTAAAATAAAAGTCCTACATTTTCATCTAGCATCTCTGATGCAGATGTGTAAGGAGTAGGCGGAGGTGATGATAAGAAATGATGCTCTACAGGAGCAGAGGTACTACTGCGTTCTTACCTGGACATCAGTCTCCAGCCAAAAAGCTGCTAACTTTGGAATGGACTCACATGAAGGCATCGTAACTCTTTTTACAATCTGGGCAGGGCAGCTTGGGGCGGAACACACTGTACTTTCCAACCGGAGGTGGAGTGAAAAAGGTAGGTGCAGGGAGAGAGGGCTGCCCAGATCAGAAACGTCCCGCGGTCCAAGGAAGGTGCATTGGCTGGGCATGATCCCGAAGAAAGCGCAAGCGCTCTGGGCTGCTGCAGCCGAGTGAGCTCAGGGCTGCAGCCCGCAGGTGGAAGGAGCTGAGGAGGTGGAGCCAGAGGCGACCGCGGGACCGCTCGCTCCTCTCTCCCGCGACGCGCTTGCGCGCGGACTCCAGCTGGGGGAGGTCGCAGAGGAGGCTGGGCAGGCTTGAGTAGGCTGCTGAGCCCCTCAAGCCTTCCACGTGCTGAGGACTCTGTAGCGGCCATGGGCTACCAGGCACAGGAGCCCATCATCCCGCCGCAGGTAAAGCTGGGACATGGGACAGCTTCGGAAGCCAGGTCCTTTCCCGTTTCATTCACCCTGCAATAGAGAGCCGCTAACTTCACCTGGGGTCTTGGTTTAGCACCGCGGAAAGTTCTCCAGGAGAAAAAGTTTTGCCTCCATTTGCCTTTTTTCCCCCTTGGCAGGCACTTTTCAATATAACTCCTTTAATCTCATAAAATCGCATCATTGGCTCTCTAACAGATTCTGTGTTCTGGGATTCCATGCAGCAGTCCTTGAACTTGGCGCAGCTGTATTTGGGGCATTTTAGAATGGAGTTTGTCTACAATGCTCTGTTGAATTACTTGTTACTCTTAATTGTATTATATTAATCATTATTTTCTTATAGTTACTGACATTACTAATTATTACTACTAATGTCGTCTGACACTTTTCTAATGTTCTGACCTAGTGAATATTTAATTGCCATCTTGTATATTAAAATAGAGCAATCTAGATGACAGAGAAACCTTCGTTTCTGAACATAAGCACAAAGGGAAAACTTATCATCAGTTCACAGCTGTTTTTAATATTGTCAACTCGATTATAGGATCTGGTATAATAGGTAAGTGTTGTTTCATTTTGTTTTAAATTTTAAGTGAAAAGATGAAATTTAAAACTCTTACCATGTTGCTAGTATTGATTATTTTTAAGGAAAAATCTTAAATAATACAATTGGTATTTTTTCCATAAAACCTTCCCTTTTTTCCAATGTAACTATGTGCATCATACCAATTCTTTTATGCTGATGATGGGGTTGTGATTCAGACTTTTTCTCCTCATTTGAGAGCATCCTCCATATGTGGTAGATTAAGGTGGAAGTGCACATGGGGTATGCCAAATTTATTTTTATAGGCTATATGGTCAATTAATAATGCTACCTAATATACTTTTTCCCTTTTCCTGAAGTGTCTACCATTACTTAAACCACTTTTCTGTGAACTTCTAGAGTGTAAATCTCCAGATATTTGGAAGTATTGAAGATACATAAGTTTAATGTGAAAACAACAACCTTGTGTATATACAGTATTTCCTTACCTATCGATACAGTTTTAATTTTGAAGTACAAATTTATTGTGATATATTAATTTTAAATATCATTTAATCAATAAGTAGATATTGGTTAAGTGAAAATGCATAGGTTTTGTTTTTTTTTAACGAAAGAGCCAAATAATCAGAATTGAAAGAAATGAGCAGCTCGCATTTTCTCAGTTTGAACAAATGAGAAAATTCTGACAAAGTGTGTTGCATTATAGTAATTAAGGCAATTATTTTTTCAGCGCTGATTTTTCTTTTTTTTTGTAAGATTTTATTTATTTATTTGAGAGAGAGATAGCGCAAGGGTGGGGGAGGCGGTGGGCAGAGGGAGTGGGAGAAGCAGGCTCCCCACTGAGCTGGAAGCCTGAGGCAGGCCTCCATCCCAGGACCCCTGGATCATGACCTAAGTTGAAGGCAGACGCTTAACTGTCTAAGCCACCCAAGCACCCCTAATTATTCTTTTATTTGAAAACACCCAATTTAAGAAAAAGCAGGACAAAACAAAACCCTGCAATATGCATTGAGAATACTACTTTTTCTCGTAAAGTTTTAACATTTTAGTTACAGTCATCATTGAACATTTATCTGTATTGAGTTACTTTTTTCACCTTTTGCAAGCTGATGTGTTTCTTGATGTTACTTGTTTCCATATACATTCTTTTTAATGGCACATAAAATAGAAGTACGTGAGGCAAAGTAATCAAGTAGGGGCAAAGATTTGACATTTTACTCCCATGAACTAGGGAGGTATGGACAGCTCTACCTGGCAGAATTCCAGAGTTAATTCCTGAAGTGAACACTTTAAGCTGATTCATGTCAGCAACATTAAAAGTATCTTAATTATGTTCAGCAGATTTTTAAGGGAAAATTTACCAGAGAATAAAAGTTCTGGGTGGATATATTTTAATTATGTTTTATCTTAAATATTTTATTGCCCATAATCTAAAATTGACCATTTCCAAAAAAAATTCGTAAGAAATACTTTTATATACTCCTTCAGGTTCATAAAAAACACTTTTGCTGTGCCCAGGTGGCTCAGTCGGTTAAACATCTGCCTTTGGCTCAGGCCCTGGTCCCAGGGTCCTGGGATTGAGCCCAGGGTAGGGTACCCTGCTCAGCGGGGAGTCTGCTTCTCCCTCTCCATCTGATCTTTCCCCTGCTCCTGTTCTTGCTCTCTGTCTCAAATGAATAAATAAATCTTTTTTAAGAATACATAAATAGTAATAAAAATTAAAAATTATTAAATAATAAAAAATACTTTTGCCTTCTCATTTTTTTCTCCTGGTTACCCACTTTGATTCTGGAGTCAGTCTTTCCTCATATCCCATAATCCTTTCGTGCTCTTATTAACCTCTCCACTTTCCCAGCTGTCGTATAAGGAAAGCTTTAGGTCATTACTTTCTCTATTTAAGGTCATATTCCCTCCTCACCCTGAAGTGAACATTATTTGTGTGAACTGGCATCTGTTTTTCATTTGCTGCTTTCTTATTGTTATTCCATCAAGTCAAGAACTTGCTCTCTTGACGTGTCCTTAGCTTGCATTTATTCTGAAATAATATTAATATGCTAACATTTCATTCGAGTAGCCATATGCACTGTTTACAACCATGTCCTATAAATATGTCAATTTACTTAGCCTGTTACGTACAGATATTGGGGGGAAGCTTCTATATTTCTATGTTTTATTAATGTGATGGGTGGGGCATTTTATATTTTTCCAGGATTGCCTTATTCAATGAAGCAAGCTGGCTTTCCTCTGGGAATACTACTTTTATTCGGGGTTTCATATGTTACAGGTAAAATACTATGTAATTGCTTTTCCCTGCAGCTTAAAATGTGCAATGATTACACACACACACACACACACACACACACACACTAATTGAATTTCCTAATTAAGAGGTGCATCAAATAATCCTAAAGAATTCAGACATTTATGTCTGAGAAGATTTACTTTTCCTGCTAATCCTCTGAACAGATTAGAAAAGCATTATATATTACCAAGTCTAAATCCTTTTCATGTGCCTTTTTCACTTTATTCATAGAGTGGTAGGTGGGGGAGTCATTTTAAAGGTGATTAATGCTGAAAGAGAATGCTTTGAAAGTGTAGACACCAGGCCTTCCTTTCCCACAAAAACCTTAAGTGCACACGAATGAGCAACATTTTCTAGTTATTTCGGTGCAGGTACAACTGAAAGGCCTGGTGCTCAGCCAGCAGGGTTTACCACCCACTCCCCACCTCTCCTGTGCCTGCCCAGGCTCCCTGCCTGCCACTATCTTTAAGTGCAGCAATGAGGCACTTCTGTATCACTTCTGCTTCCCCCTTTCCATGTAACCTGTTCGTTCACATCACGTTTTGCCATTCCTCCATCTGAGTGCGGGCTTTACAACTCGTAGTCACCTCCTCTTTCTCCTGTTCTCATCCCTCCCCTGCCACCCCACCAGCTCACCTCATGACAATCACAGGGTCCTTCCTCTACCTTAGGATCACTGTGAAAAAGGCAGTGATACAAACAGATACCACTTGCAGTGGTTGTTTTTACGGTGGCCACTATGTGTGGTCACTTAGATGCCCTTTCACCAGGGAATGCAAAACACCTCAGCCTTGTATTTTCAGTGTTGACCTGGCTCTCAATTGGCACCACCTTCCTGTAAGATTACGATCCCCAGCCACCATTTCCCCACAGCCTTCAGCCAATGACTGACCGATAGGGACAAAAGCTGTGCGCACGTGCGCACAGGCACCCCGGCGCCCCAAGAGACCAGTGCGTGTTGCGGGTGCAGCTGGTCTCCACCAGAGATAACCTCATGTTGAACTGTTTCTCCGGCTCTAACCTGTCACTCTCATTCTCTTGAAGAGCATTCCTCAAAATCCTGTGTCCAAGAATCTCTGACCCAGCTGTGCTTTCGGAGACTCTGACTGAGATGCCATGTCCTCATAAAATCTCAGCTTTTGAAGACCAGCCTGTAAATCTGCCATTTTTTCACCCTCAGGCTGAGGAAGAGAAAGTAAAGCATGCCATGGATACCAAAGTCCGAGCTGCAGAAGCACTGGACTGCCTTCCTCCCTCCGTTCTTCCCATCACCTGTTCTCCCCAAACCTAAATTGCTTTGAGCTTCTACAGCTCTTACGTTGTTGCTTAAGGCCCATAACACAGTAATGTGGGACCCCTAACACTGTGCTTATTCAGGGTTGCTGGTGTTTAAAAATTGCACTCCATTCATGAGAACATTCACCACACTAAAAAAATCCCATTCAAGGGTTACCCTTGTCGTTTTTAATTTCCTGTTTCCCAGTCAGCACTGACAAATAATTAATTTCCACCCAGGCATAATAACCATGGCTTATTTAAGTACATTGTAAACATGTGTGCACACTGTAAACTGGCAGATAGAAAAAAATTTAAAAATATATATCACCTAAGAATTAAATACTTGAGGTGAATTAAGTCGCATTATACACAAAGAAATCGTAATGTGAATAACTTTCTCAGCTAATGCTATGCATATACTTACAGCAATGACTGTGAGCAGCCCTTTGAAAAGTAATATATTGTAAATTTATTAATCAGTAGAAATTAGTTACTCTTGTTAGTTCAGTTGCATGAGCAAAATCTTTAAATAATTTTGATGAATAAAGGATGACCACACAGAAGCAATAAGATGTATAGACTATGATTCATTTTATTTCTTAATTAGGCTTTTAAGAGGAAAATCTACAAGTAAGGTGTAATACTGAATTTTTCTTTAAATTGACACTTTAATTACACAATGGTTTTTCTCTATAATTATTCTTTTGTCTTTTAAGACCTCTAATGAGATATGTCCAGCTCAATAGTTAGTTTTTCTAAGTTCTGTTTTCATGTTTGTGAAATGTTGCAGAATAAGAACAAATTATTTACAACAAATGTTTTCTTCTAATTTATTTTAAGATTTTCATATGTGTTGGTTAGAGAGTAATAATTTTTATCGTCCAAACATACCTACTGATTTAAAGGAAGATTTGTGTGTTGAATGACATGGACTCATTCATGGAATTATCTAAAATTTGCATGTAATGTATTTGAAGTGAGATCAAAATGTTATAGTGATTGATATTTCAAATTCCTAAAGCTCTTAAGATACATATTTGCAGCTTTGTACTTTACAAGTAGAGAAACACATTTATTACAGACTAAATCCTTAGCAAATTGTTAACTTTAAGCAATGTATTTTGAACTTCTTTAAAAGTCAGCATCCTCATCCCAAGCATATAGTTCTTCATCAAAATTTCATGACATCTATGAAACTGGTTACCTCCTCTCTGTGACTGAGGTTCTCTTCCTTGGTCAAGTTGCTATTGAGTTTTCCTGCCTTTAGCATCTGTCCATTTCCTGATGAGTCTTCCATCTTGCTGCAAATTACCTTCCTAAAACCTGAGTCTGGTCTCTCTCGTGTCCCCAGCCAAGACATTCCAAGACTGTATAATGATAATAGGAAAAAAAATTATTACATTCGAATTCCTTCATAGCTCAGCCACAATCTGAATTTTTAGTTTCTAACCTCTCTTTCACATAGTTACCAACATTACCACGTGTAGAAGTTATGTTTTAGCCATTCTGGACTATTTCATTCTGTGTAGAATGTGCTTTCATGCTGCCTTCCCACGGGTAGTCCCCTGCTTAACGTTTTTTTTTGTCCTCTACCTGGTGAAATCCTGTATCCAAGTCCTCTGTGAAGCTTTTCTTGGTTTTAAACAAAGGCAATGTAATTAATTGCTATGTTCTTTGTGCTTGCAAAGTATTTTAAAATATACTCATTAGGCCATTTATCACAGTAAATTTTAATTGCATATGTAGACATCTAGCAATCCTGCTATATTCAACAAATATTTAGTGACACTGCTGCCATTATATCAGCGAAGAACATTATTCCTGCCTGTGTGAAGCTCACAATGTAGTGTCAGGCAGATAAAAAAATAATTATAATACTTTATGAAAAATACCATATTAAAATCATATGCAAGATGATAGGGATATTGGCATTTAATCCAGTCTCAAAAGAGCAGGCATATTTTGGGAACAAAGAGACACCTCCACTGACTGTTTATGAGTAAGCAAAGGAAATGGAAGGGCACTCTGAGGAGATGGAAATGTGGAGACGCAAAAGGGGACTGTGTGAGTGATTCCATCTGCTTAAGCATAGGGTTGATGTTTGTGAGTGGAAAGGGAGGAAGTTAGAGGTTTGCAGAGGCATTTATGAAGGCTCCCATTTAATGATAATCATTACCACTTCCTGAGGACTGGCTTGATTCTAAGCGTATGCAGCCACTGTACTTAATCCTTCTGACTTCATAAAGTAGGTGTTTGTGTTCTACTTTTGTGGAGAAGGAAATTGACACTTTAACAGGTTAAAATGACTTGCGCAAGGTCAGCAGTTACTGGCAACAGAGTTGAAACTTTGATTAAGTGCATGGATTTTGGAGCCAGACTACCAGGACCTGAGTCTCGACTCTTCCTTTCTAGCCCTGTGAAGTTCAGCAGTTTGCTTAACCTTCTGTGACTCGCTTTTCCCATCTATTAAAGAGAGAGTGGGAGGTAGTAACTGCACCTTCTTAAAGTTGTTGTGAAGCTTAAACAAGTTAATATGTATAAAGCATTTAGAAAAAAGCTTGGCACACAAAAAGTGTTGTGAAAGTATTTGCTAATATTTTTGTGGTTCTTCTCATCGTTATTATTATCAGACTCCAGATACAGTGCTTTCCCCACCACCAGATGCAGCCTATAGAAAACAGCCAAAAGTAGCACAAGTTCTCGTTCATTTAGCCTCCATAACATGCCAAGGCATTGTGGTAGACAGGTAGCTCATAATCCTCAGACTCTTCAAGGTTTGATGTATGGTTTTACTTTACAGAAGAGACTCAAGAGGGTCGCCTGGGTGGCTCAGTTGGTTGAGCAACTGCCTGCAGCTCAGGTCACGATCCTTGAGTTCAGGGAGCCCACATCTGGCTCCCAGCTCCGCGGGGAGTCTGCTTCATCCTCTAACCTTCTCTCCCCTCATGCTCTCTCTCACTTTCTCTGTCTCTTAAATAAATAAATAAAATCTTTAAAAAAAAAAAAAAAAAGAGACTCAAGAAAGTCAAGTCTTTCACATAACTAATAATCACATAACTAATAAACAATTTTCTCTGCTTCATGAAAAGTATTTTTTTATCCAAAAGTATTAGAGGATTCCCCTGGAAGATTTTAAGCAGAAGACAAGATCAGATCTATGCTGTGGTCAGATCCATCTGGTAGAGGAGGGACGTCAAGAAAATCTTGGTAAGGTGGGAATGTTCGAAGTGTTTTGAAGGGAGGCCAGTTTGGTGCATGAGAGAACTATTAGGCGTTTTCACAGTAATCTAGGTGAGAAATGATAAAACCGTAAAATAAAGTAGAGATTAGAGATTAGTAACGAGGAGATACCATTGAATAATTTATGATGCAATAGTTAATGGGTTTGGTGACCAAAAGAATGTAGCAGGTAATGGGTAATGAGAAGTCTAGGGTGATACTCAAATTTCTATTGGTACTGTTCACAGTTTGAAGAAATAAGATGGAGAAGCAGGTTCCAGAACAAATATATAAATTAGAATTTGGCCATTTAAAGTCAAGATGTCTATGAGATCTCCAAGATAAATGTTTGTTAGATAGCTAGATATAGAAATTGGAGTTTTGGAGGAGTCTGGGTTGAAGATACAATTTTAGGGATTAATAACATCTGTGTGAAAATTAAAGCTGCAGGCATCAATAAGATCATAGTAGGACATTTTGAGGAGTGAGAAAAAAGTCCAACAATCCAGACTTTAAACAGAGTAAAAGAAACTGGTGAAAAACTGTATGATTGTTTGAAAAGGCAGGAGGAAATCCAAAAGAAAGTGATGTCACAAAGGCCAAGGGAAGGTGATCGAGAAGAGAATAGTAAACAGAAAAAGAAAAAAAAAAACTGCTACTGAGATAACAAATTACATTAAGATTTAGTAGGTGTTGATTGGCTTTATCAGCTTGGAGCTCATTGGTGAATTTGCTGAAACATGGTTCAATGATATGGGAGGGAATCAAGGTGGAAAACACACGGCAATGATTTCTGTTTTCTTCTTTGTATTTTAATGGATTTCCAAATTATTTAAAGGATAAAAAAAAATCAACTGTAATGGAAGCATACAAGAGAGAAGAGAAAAAACAAGAATCACACCCTGTGCAAAGCTGCGTACCCAGTACAACTTCAGTGTCGTTCTCTTAACCATAACTATAGAATAGAGTTACTAGTTGTACTTTGTTATAAAACAAATGATCTGATTCTCCTCAATCTCTTTTTTTTTTCTGAATGCCTACATCATTTTTCATTCTCGGTTTTCACACATTAAACGTCTCTGATATATTTGATTACCTACATTCTGCTGCTTGGACAGTTGAGCCGTAGCCTGTTAATAGTCGTTACACTAGTTAGGTTAGGAAAGTAAAACCTGATGCTTTGACTCTAGTCTGCGTACCCTCTTCTGTCCAGTTCATTGCACAGATATGTTAAGTGTATTTGCATCTCAATTGAAAAATATATAACTGGAAACAGTACTGTTTCATGAAAGGTAATGTTTTATGAAAGAAAAGTAAGCCTTGCCAAGCCAACGGACTGTAGCATTAAATTAAACTCTTCAAAGTTTCTTTAAGTCAAAACACAAAAAAACTTCTGTATTAAATGTAGTCTCACGTTTGCTTAATGGCTGTTTTTGCCACAGACTTTTCCCTTGTTTTACTGATAAAAGGAGGGGCCCTCTCTGGAACGGACACTTACCAGTCTTTGGTCAATAAGACCTTCGGCTTTCCAGGATATCTCCTCCTCTCTGTTCTTCAGTTTTTTTATCCTTTTATTGGTAAGTTGAATATGAAAATGGAAAGCGTAACTCTTTCATAAATCTACAACTAGTTCTGAAGAAGGTAGTTTTAATAGATTAAAAGTGAATGGGTGAAATTATAGATTTCTTCCGAAGCTGAAATATGTTTTTTTGAAAACCTAAGGGTTTGTGGAAGCCATGTACAAGGCCAACATGTAATTTAAATCTGTACTGTAATGGCGAGCATGTCCCTTAGCACTTCTTACATAAATTGTTAACATTCACCAATGACCAAATTGACATCAGTTTTTTAAATTAGTAATACAGGAGCTATTGGTCAAACCATTAGCTTCTTATGTCTCCATGGAAGGCTGAGAATGTAGTTCCCCAAAATCTGACTTTTTCAAATGACGGATTTGGGAGCCTTCACAATTTTCTATTATTGTTTCTCACTTTGAGCAATGCATGTACTCCTGAAAACATATGTGGAAACTGAACTTTAATAACAAATCACATTTTAAATGATTATGGAAACTCGCTGTTATTTCAGGTTGTTCTGGAAAGAATCAATTCGTGAAGTGGAAATATTTTTGTAACATAAATTGATATTCTCCCATATATTTTTTGTCTAGTTATTTTTGAAATTATAAATATTTGTAGTCACAATATATATTTGAAAGAGGTACGTGCTCGCTTCAGCAGCACATATACTAAAATTGGAACAAAAGAGGTAGGATTATGCCAATATCTGGGAATAACTGATTACTTTGAAAATAGTTTAAGGGTATTAAGGAGGGCACTTGTGATGGGCACCAGGTGTTGTATGTAAGTGATAAATCACTAAATTCTACACCTGAAACTAAGATGACACTGTATGTTAACTAACTGGAATTTAAATAAAAATGTGAGGGAAAAAATAAAGTGTTAAATGCAAAAAAAATCAAAATGTTAAGATGAAATATGTGATGGCTTCTTGGTGACTATATTGCTTTAATTATGTTTTTAGCTATGATAAGTTACAACATAATAACTGGAGATACTTTGAGCAAAGTTTTCCAAAGAATTCCAGGAGGTGAGTCAATGTATTTATTTTATGTATTATTCATAGTTAATGTGGTTCATAATAATTTACAACCACAATATGTGCAAGTGGAAGAGTTGGATGACTTCAATTATCTGGCGATATCCATGATCCATTCTGATCCTAAAGCATTAATCTATTTTTATAGATAGTTTAGTTCTTATTTAGCTTAAAGGATATCATTACTATTCATATACTTAGAGTACTTTGTGTTTTAAATATCTTATTCTACATATCACCAACTCTATGTAGTAACATTTTTCATGTACTCTTTTTACTATGCCACTTCTAAAATAAGCAAGCTGACTTTTTTCTCCATTATTTGTATTAAGATATAATTTAATATAGTAAAATTAGCCCTTTTCAATGTTTAGTTCTGTAACATATAGTTTAACAAATGCATATAGTCATCTGTCCACAACTACAATCAAAATACAGAACAATTCCATCACCCACCCTCCAATATTTTCCTTATTTCCCTGTGTAGTCAAACCCTCCCTCATCTATAGCTCCTGGCAACCACTGATCTGATTTCTCTCCCTAGTTTTGCTTTTCCTAGAGTAACAAATAAATGGCATCATATAGCATGTAGCCTTTCAAGTCTGGCATCCTTCACTTAGTGTATTGCATTTGAGATTCATCCAAGTTCTGTGTTATATCAGTAGTTCGCTTTTTTTTTTTTTTTCATTGCTGAGGAGTATTCCATCATATGAATGTACAACAGTTTATCTATCCCCCAGTGGAGGGACATTTGGGTTGTTTGGTTTGGGATGATTCTGAAAAACCATTTTGAACATTTCAAGCAGAACTTTTCAACATGTGCCACAACCCCATTTCCTATTCAACCTTTCACCATATCATGGCAATTTGAATAATTCAGAGATCATGAGTCTTTTTGTTTTGAAGAGCTTCTCACCACACCATATAATCCTCATTTCATAGTGACCTACTCTATAATTGTGATCATAATTGAAAGTGATACAAAAATACCTTTCCTCTTAGTGCTGAATCACTCGTGCTAGAGACATACAAACCAAAATAAAACAAAACCTGAAACTAGAAATTGCACCTATTCCTTTCATAGAGTCTAGTGGAAATGGAAATCAGGGAGACTTGACCATCAAGTCACAGACCACTGCTTGCTCGCTGTGTGACCTTAAGAAGGTTAATGCCCTCTCTGAGTTTTAGTTTCTTCATCTGTAAATAATGGAGTATTGCCTGCTTCATAGAATTACTGTGTGAAACAACAGAGGTAATACAAATAGTGCTTGGCATATAGTAGTCTGTCCCAATGCTGTTAGCTTTTAGCAGCATCTTCTGTTCTAGCCCCCAACTCCAAATCATGCTTTCATAAACTGAGATCATGTGAGTGGATAGGATGCTAAGGAAAAATGCAAAGAATATAATGTCATATATAAAATATGACCTAATTATGTAAATTTTCTATTTTCATAAACAACTAAAGAAACAAGAAAAAATATATTCACATGTAAACCGTGATTACCTTTTAATTTCAGGATTCATGAGATTTTTGTTTCCTTTGTTGTTTTGGTTTTTCAAAGGAGCATATATTAATTTAGAAAAATCTTTTTATCACTTTATTTTCACTTAAAATGCTTATTAAAGTGTATTTTTTGTTAGAAGATCAGGATAAATAATAGATCTCACCATTAGATCCTTTTTAAAAATGTCCTTTATGGTAATAGAGAGCCTTTGTTACTAGACTTCTCTCTGCTATTCATAGCATTCTATTTCAGTGCTTTTCTAGGACTTAGAATTTTCTCACTGAAGGAAATCTATATTTTCTACCAAACATATTGGTAAAGCAAATCATTTGAAAGGGTAAACAGAAACAAATATGCAAATAACTTAATTTAAATTATGCTCACCAGAAATATGTAAATACTTGAGTTCAAGGTTTCTGGAACTTGAATTTCCTGTTTTAGTGTTTTAATTCACAACTTTATGATGATTGTTTAGTTACATCAGAGTTAAACAAATATTCGTAATTATTTTATTACAGTGTATACATTTGCATGTCACATTTATACCACTTTGAAATTGTATCTGGAAACGTCCCTGTAAGTGAGTTTATTAACCATATAAGAAAAAGTCTCACTTACTTTTCCCATTAATAGCTTTCTTTTTTTTAATCTTTTTTTTTTTTTTTTTTTTACCACATTCAGTTGCTTATTCTATAGACTTTAAACTTCACAGAAATTAATGAACAAAGACTTGGTACCACTCTGGACATTTCCAGAACATAATGATATGCTCTCTGAAGGAATTAAATATAAGCTAAAAAATGTAAGCAGTGGTATCTTCCTTGGAACAGATATATAAATATATATATCTATAGATATAGATATATATATTTAACACTGTGATTAGCACAGCCTTAAAAATATATAAATCCTTGGAAATATGTCTTATTTTACGTTTACGACTTTTGCTTGTATTTTATGACAGGCATACATGCACACACAACCCCCCCCAACACACACATAATTATGTAGTCATTGTGATAGCCAAGACTCTGCAGCATATACCCATTTCAGCAGAGCTTCCTCATGGCTTCCCTATTTTGTTTCTGTCTACTTTTCTTCAGGGAAACCACTTCTTTCTCAACAAAAGTATAGAAATAGAATATTTTTATCTAAAGCTCGAGTGTTGAAATTTCAAGCTCTACTGTTCCAATCTCTCTAGAATACAGAAGTTAAATTTTAAAAAAGGGCCTCAGAACATGCCCTCTCCTCATGTAGCTTACTTCCTAGAGAAGGAATTTGCCATTAGAGGGTTTTAGACAAAGAGTGACATCGTGTTTGTAGCCTTGGGGAAGGATCTCAGTACCTTCTAGATTAAAAGTACATTCTAACAGGACAACGGAAGGGCAGAAGCAGGAAAACTGATTAGGAGGCTCTTAAAATAATTTGAATGCAAAATATTATAAGATTATATGAACTATATATAGGTTCATCCTTAAGTTATTTGTATTTACATTTTTGTGAGTTATTTCTATTTTTCATGGTGGTATTTACTTACTCAAAATCTTTGTCATTTAGATAACATTTAAAGTTATTTAAGTCGTTTTGCACTTAAATATTTGGCTGTTTACTTGTATTGCTGGTGTGTTACCTCATACCTATAAAGACTTTATAATATTTATTGTGTTTTAGTTGACCCTGAAAACTTGCTTATTGGTCGCCACTTCATTATTGTGCTTTCCACGGCTGCCTTTACTCTGCCTTTGTCCTTGTATCGAGATATAGCGAAGCTTGGAAAGGTAACTTACATCTTAAAAAGGCTCAGAAATGCACTTTGTTACCTGCACTAATTTTGTCAAACTACTGTCTATGTGGCCAAGTTGTTAATTATAGTATTTATCTTAATTTCTTTCTTACTTTTCTTTCTAAGATACATACTCTGATGTCAGACACCATACTTCCAATTTAGAAAATAAAAAGAACTATACTTACACCAAGTCTAATTTGCTGAAAAAATGTTCTAAGTTTAAGAAGTGAGGATAAATCACTTCACTGGCTCAAAATTTTTTTGTAAACTGCAGTGTGTTTCATCCAGTGATTTTAAATATCAATGTATCATTGATTAACTCACGAGAATTTGGCCAGTATATACGATTCTTATTGCTAAAGAAAAATGATGATGCATTTCTAATGAAGCCAACCAAATAATTATTCAACTCACCATATGGCATACGTTAGCCTTTATCTATCTATGTTTTAATTCCTTACTCTAAAGGAGTGTCTGTATTTTATGCAAAATATTATTGGCATTATATCTACATTTTGCTAAGCATTCTGATGAAAAGTTTTTAAAAAGGGCTCTTTATATATTTTTATGTTCTAATTTGAAAAGTTAGGTGAATTTTAGTTTTCACTGTGACGTTTCACAGTTATGGATCTTATTATTGATCTTGTTACCCATGGTCCTTCCGGGTAAAGATGAAAGTGGAAATGATATTCCAAAGTCTTCTGACTGCTCTACCTTTGTTCCCTAACAGACTCACAGAAATAAACAAGAGTCCATCAAAAGCGGCTTTTTTAATGAATTATCTGAAATTCTCAACAATTTTCCATTTCCTATGTTGTAGACATAAATGTTATCTTCTCAGAGCAGAAGTCCAGGCATTCATGAAAAGAAAGCTAATATCCTATCATATTACTAATACCTGAACATCTTTCCCTAAGTGTCCCTTAAAAGTGTCATATTGAGGGCCCCTGGGTGGCGCAGTTGGTTGAGTGACTGCCTTCAGCTCAGGTCATGATCCCGGAGTCCCGGGATCGAGTCCCACATCGGGCTCCCAGCTCCATGGGGAGTCCGCTTCTCACTCTGACCTTCTCCCTTCTCATGCTCTCTCTCTCTCTCTTTCCTAATAAATAAATAAATAAAATCTTTAAAAAAAAAAGTGTCATATTGGAATATTTAAGTAAATCTCCCAGTGGAGCAAACCCAGAACAGCTAGGAGCCCTGATCTGGAGTCAGGGTGCTTGCATTTGAATTCTCCTTCTGCCACATTCTAACTGTGTGACCTTGGGAATGTTACTTAAAATCCCTTCCTCAGTAGATCAGAGAACTCATTACAGAACATTCTTTCTAGTTAAAAACCAACAACCCAGGAAACAAGGTTAATGATAACCAAATGAAATAAAAACAATTTTACATTATGTTTTTCTTATTAGAGAAAGAAGTCTAAAATGTGCTTATCCATTAAACAATTAAGGGCATAAACACAGATCTAATAATGAGTGCACAGAACACATATACACACAGACCACTTTATATTTTAACCAGTTGAAATAGTGACAGAATAGAAAAGAAAAAGCAAAGACTTTAGAAACACAGACCAAAGGGCAAAATCAAATAGGAAAACTAGACTAACAGAGCTAGAGAACAGAAAGGAAAAAGAGGCACCCCAAAAATGTGTGTGAGTGGGAATGTGTTGGGGGAGTGGGGTCCTCTCTTGATAGGGGAAGCGTAAGGTAAAGACAGAAGCAGAAGAAGCAATTATAGATACAAAAAACACACAAGTCAACACTGAAATAGGACACTGAAGAAGAAAGAAACAACTTCCATTTGACTTTTGTAAACTAAAATCACCAGTTTTGTATTCTATTCAGTAGGCCACTAAAAACATTTAAAGCCATGTTGCAAGATTAGTCATATATGATACTTGCCACCCTATTTGGGGAAAAAAAAATAATACTATGGTCTGATAAAAAGTTACATGCCTGAGATTATCAATGACAGTCTATAAGAAAAAACTACCCCAGGATTGTATAAACAAAAGCTGTATATATGTTTACTCAAGTAAAAAGAGAAACATCTAATATTTTCAATACAATAATCTCGCTTCCAAACTGATAATATCTTTACATTTTCTTTTGCAGATCTCTTTTCTTTCTACAGTTTTAACAACTCTGATTCTCGGAATTGTAATGGCAAGGATAGTCTCATTGGGTCCATACATGTAAGTTTTGTTGCTCTATTGGTTAGTCTTTAATTTATAGCCTTCACATAGATATTTATATGACATATTGTAAATGCTGAAGTATAAAGTAATCATGGTACCAGAAGCACCATTTATCTTTAGTATTTCACAAAATGAGAGAAGATAATTACATCTAAGTAGACAGGCATTTTTCATTTGGCCTCTCCATGGCTGATGAGATTAAACTGAGTTTACTTTGTATGTTAATGACTGGTCCTAAGAATTAGAATAAGGAAGAGATTTTGAATAATGAGAAATAGGAATGAAGTAGAGCACTCAGGAGGGAAAATGGTAAATGGCAAAAATTTTTATATCTATCCCAGAGATGGATTTGTTCTTAACAAAGTTTCACCAATATAGGCTGAAATGAGAAGAATAAAGAATATAGTGGAAGTTTTCTCCATTAGAGGAAAAGTAATCACTTGGCAAACCACCCTTTATTCTCTACTAAGGTTATGTTCTTTGATTATTTTGTGTTAAAAAGCTTTGTCATTTGTGAACTGATGGCAACAGCTTGTGAATGTTCCCTGTGATGGGGGAAAGAACAGGAAACCTGTTGAATAACTATCTGTGATAACATGGTTCCCAAGGTAACTTCTTTTTCCTATTGATTAACTGTCCTGCAAGATCACATCATTTTCAACTTCATGTGCTTATGTCTGGCTTCTTAGTTTACCTGGAAAGTTCCAAAAATTATGCCTCAAATATATTTGGAAGGAATTATGAAACATCTAGCCTAATTGCATTTGCTATAACCTTTACTTTGGGAAAAAAAACACCTATTTTTTAAGGGATTGAAATAAAAGAGAAAAGCATAAATATCTATCATGTTTATATTAATGTTTTCAAATAACTGAATCCAAGTTCATGGTTGTATTAGCTCAGGCTGCCAAAACAAAATACTGTAGGGATCTTAAACAACAGAAATGTATTTTCTCATAGTTTTGAAGGTTGCCGGCATGGTCAGGTTTTGGTGAGAGGTTATCTTCCTAGTTGCAGAAAGCAGCCTTCCTGCTTTGTCCTCACAGGGCAGACCCAGAGAGAGACAGCAAGCTCTCTGGTATCTCTACTTAGAAGGACACTAATCCCATCAAGGATGCCCGGTACTCAAGACCTCCTCTAAACCTAATTATCACCCGAAGTCCCCATCTCCAGATACCATCACAAAGGGGCTCTGGCTTCAATATACGAATTTTTAGAGGGGACACAGTTCATTCCTCAGCAATAGCAGTTTTGGAATGCACCCAGTTCCCTTCACCGTGGCCATTTATTCTCTCAACTTGTGAATGCATACTGAATGCCCATCGTTTCTAACTATTTTGCTGCACCCTGAGAGAAAAAGAGCAGAGAGGCAAAAGTCAGCACCTATTGCAAGTTGTTCACAATCAAGTAGAGAACATTTTAAAAACAAAAAGAAGAAAAAGAAACAACAGTGCAGTAGAAGGGCAAAATAGAAGCATTAGAAGCAGGAGCAGTGCCAAAGAAGAGAGTGCTTAATAGTTTGAATCAGGAAGGGCTTCCTGGAGGAAAAAAATATGGTCTGGGTGTTTTGAAAGATGAATCTGAATTGTTTCAGATAGATAAAAGTGTAAAAGGCATTCCAGACCCAGGAAAGTAAGCATAAAAGCACAAAAGCATATGTTAAATTCTACTGACATTTATTTAGTATCTACTGTATTGGTACTCTATTCATCTCTGATTTTCAAAAGCTGAATTTACTTAACAAAAAGCCAATAAGTATATGTGTATGTGTGTGTGTTTGTGTGTGTGTGTGTGTGTCCATATATATATATATATATATATATATTTTTTTTTTTTTTTTTTTAAGATTTTATTTATTTGACAGAGAGAGACATATCAAGAGAGGGAATACAAGCTGGAAGAGCGGGAGAGGGAGAAGCAGGCCTCCTGCTGGGCGGGGAGCCTGCCTCTGGGCTCTATCCCAGGACCCTGGGACCAGGCCCAAGCTGAAGGCAGGCACTTAATGACTGAGCCACCCCGGTGCCTCAGCCAATAAGTATATTGAACGGAATACAATACAGTAATTGTTGGTTAATGTTTTTAATTGTGTAAGACAGAACTTTTTTTTTTTTTTTTTTTAGATTTTTATTATTCATTTGACAGAGTTCAAGGGAGCACAAGCAGGGGAAGCTGCAGAGGGAGAGGGAGAAGCAGGCTCCCCGTGGAGCAGAAAGCCCCATGCAGGGTTGGATCCCAGGACCCTGGGATCATGACCTGAACTGAAGGCAGACACTTGACCGACTAAGCCACCCAGACACCCAAACACAGAACTTCTTAAATCGGAACTTTTATTATGAAAACTCATTCTAGAGAATAAACTATTAGGTTATAATAAAAGGCCTTATAGATTTGGCAAATGTAGTACTGTGAGGCAATATTGAGGAAAAAAACCCAAGTAGCTAAAAGTTGGAGATAAATAATCCTTAACTGAGCCCCAAGGGGACAGTTTAAAACAATGATTTTCAACTCTAGCATCACATTAGAATTACCTGAGTAGCTTTAAAAAATCCTGATGCCTTGGGACGCCTGGGTGGCCCAGTTGGTTGGGCCACTGCCTTTGGCTCGGGTCATGATCCCGGCATCTTGGGATCGAGTCCCGCATCGGGCTCCTTGCTCCGCAGGGAGCCTGCTCCTCTCTCTCTGCCTCTCTGCCTACTTGTGTTCTCTCTCTGTTAAATGAATAAATAAAAAAAATCTTTAAAAAAAAAAAAAATCCTGATGCCAGGGCCCACCGACAGAGAGTCTGCTGAGGGACTTGGTCTAGGAACCAATTCATTATTGAGCAGCTGTGAGTCTGTGCACCTGGAACCTCTTGGTTTCAAGAGATTAAAATCATGAGTACACATTTGCACTAACATATCATTTCTAAAAATAGACCATAGATTTTGTGTTATTTTAGGCGCTGTTGTGCCATTATTTTTCAGGATTCACTCTCCACTTATTGTTTTGGTACTTTTTTTTAATACAACATGTGTGTGAGATACTATTGTGAATACAAAGAGAAAATATCTCTGCTCTCAGGGGGCTCACCGTTTTAGGGGGAAGATAAGGCAGCACAGATGACTGTCCTATAGGCAAGCGTATCTTGATACAAAGGAAAGAGGAAGGAGAGGTTACTTTCTCATGGTGCTAAATGAATTGATTTTATGGCCAAAGAGCTATTTATTTCTGCTGTAAACAAAATATGGTTTGTATCTTTCTAACCTTCCTTGAGCAGTGATATCAGACTTCATCTGAGCCTTTGAAATTTTTCTAATAACAGGGATTATTTACTTAACTCTTTCAATATTTAGATGTTAAAGAAGTGTGTATTTTTTTTTAATGTGTGCTGCCTTTTATTTCTGTTTGAATACTACTGCAAACAACTTCTGTTTGTCCAGATTTACAGTCGGGCTAATCAAATCCCATGTTCAAGGGTTGGCATAATAGCGAGTCAGGCAGACTTCTTTCTGAAATATGACAGCCAGGAATGCTTCTAATCCATAAAACATGAGAAATTCAATACTCCATGTGTGTTTTTCCTCATTTTTGGTTCAGAAGAATGATCAGAAAAGCTGTACTTTTCCATAGGGCTTTTTAAATGGTATTTGGAAAGATCTTTAAACCTGCTATCAGAAAAGAGGAAGGTCTGTAATGGCTACTGGTGTTGACCTTGTTACTATGGAAACATCTTTTTAGTAGTTGTGTTTTAAAAATAAAACATACAATTCAATTTCTTTTTCTGTAACTCATAAGGCCATAAATTCTGCTTTTTGATACGATTTCAAATATCCTATAGTCCAATGACTTTCAGTTCTCTTTGGAAATAATGTTCATTTTTATTGTATTTTCTAACCTTTTGCTTTCTTAAAAACTGAGGTGGCAAGGCAATTTAATTGCTTCCTAGAAAGTGTGCTAGTATCAAAATGCAATGACAGTTCTTCCTTTTTTTCAATCTACAATTGGGGCATTATCACTGTGAAAACCTTCATTCTGTGCCTCATTAGTATTCCATTCTTTACATTCAGAATGGAAATGATAGCATGCAGTCCAAATTTACAATTATTTTCTCTTCATCTAACATCTCTTTTATAGCATTTAATCCTTAATGTAGTATTCCAAATATAATTCCGAAAAGTATGTCCATACTTTCAGCAAGCATATATGCACATAAAATGTGCCTTCTCCAAGGATCTCAAGGCATATTAGTTTCTTTACCCCTTGTCCATTCTAGCCCTGAAATTCTATAATTTGATGCTATAAAGAGGATCTAGAGGGGATTAAAGAAAGGATCAGAAAAAAATGGGTAAAGACAGGGGAATAGGGCATATTTGAAAAAGGAAATGATTAGTTCTGTCATACACTAGGCATTGATTTTTTATGATGAAATTATTGCCCTTTTTGTTACAAAAGACAGCAACCATAGAACCATAACTGCTTAAAAGAGAAAATCTATTGTCTCTCATAACTTTAAAGTTCATGAATATTCCTGTTATTAGATTTGGTTGGGTTTAGGAGTTTATTTCATTTCAATGAAATCAGACATGGTTTCTCTTTTTTCACTTCTCGCCTTTGATTCCTGTTTGGGCGCCAGTTTCTGAAAGGTTCTCCCCTCCCTGTGATGAGATGACAGTAGCAGAACCAGTCTTCATCCATCTATTCATGTGCAAGTCCATAAAAAGAGAATGAGCTTTCTCTTTTAGATTACCTCCAACCTTACTTCCAGTATTAGTTCCGATTAGCTCCAATGAGGACCCGTTATGATTCCAAGCCCTAATATCATGGCCTATGTTACTTGCTCGTGTTTATGTTACATGCCTACCTTTGACGCTAAGGGTATGGTCAACCCCACCCACTAAAGCACATGGACTGAGAGTAGAGGAAAGGCGGTCACAAAGTCAAGGCAATGATGCCAGGAGAAGAGGGAGTATCCACCTGCATAGTACAAGCTATAGATGTCCACTTCAGCTGATAGGAGGTTACTGGTAACCTTTAGGAGTAGCAATCAAATGATATGGGTGAACACCAGGTTAGAGAGAATTAAGACGCAAGTGAATGATAGTGAAGTGAATTGGGCAAATACCCACCTCCTTTGGTTTTTTAAGAACATCAAGGAATGAAAATAACATGACAAAATAGTGGCTTGAGACAGTAAGATCTCCAACAAATACTTTTTTTTTTTTACCATGGTAGATATTGAGCTTGTTATAGATCATACCAAAAGATGGAACCCATGTCCCCCAGGAGATCTTGAAAAGTTGGAATTTGGGGGACTTGGATGGCTCCATGGGTTAAAGCCTCTGCCTTTGGCTTAGGTCATGAGCTCAGGGTCCTGGAATCGAGACCTGCTTTCCCCTCTCTCTCTGCCTGCCTCTCTGCCTCCTTGTGATCTCTCTCTCTCTGTGTCAGATGAATAAATAAAATCTTTAAAAAAAAAAAAAAAGAAAAGTTGGAATTTATAATAAAGAGCAATCCTTAAAAAGAGGAATTGGGATGCTTCCTCTTCCTCTTGGAATAATAAGATCAAGTACAGAGAGTAAAATATGGTTACATTCTCAAGACCAGTGAAAGGCATTTGAATGTTCATGGCCATTAGGCTCTGTTTTTTTAGAGATGAGATTTTTATCGGAGAGTGTGGCGGACAGAGGTATGTTCAGAACCTGAATATTTTAGTTGGTTATATTTGGAAGTTCCACCATAGGAGTGAGAAGGGATCTACACAAAGGAATAAAATAATCACACTATATGTTAAATTATCTTTATTTGTATTTTATGTGTTTTCTTGGGGATTTTATGCCTTTCAGACAATTGTAAGCTCCATGAGAACAAGGATCACATTTGCTTTTTCCACATCATATACCCCTTATTCAGCACAGTGCCTAACAGAGAATTAGAATTGCAGCAAAAAACTGTCAATTGATCCCTTGAATAAACCAATGGGCCCTTGGGCCTTCTGTTTTTGGTTGATTCAACCTGGAAATTAACTAACCATACTTTTTTTTTAAGATTTTTATTTATTCATTTGACAGAGAGAGATCACGAGGAGGCAGAGAGGCAGGCAGAGAGAGAGGGGGAAGCAGGCTCCCTGCTGAGCAGAGAGCCCGATGCAGGGCTTGATCCCAGGACCCTGAGATCATGACCTGAGCCGAAGGCAGAGGTTTTAACCCACTGAGCCACCTGGGTGCCCCCTAACCATACTTTTGAAGTAATGAGACAATAAAGATTATCCTGGGATGATAACAATTTCATGCAAAAGCATTCCCCGTTAAAGAAAATTTTCCTAAACCTACTTCCACGCTAGCAAAATCAGTTAACTCATTTGCTAAAATACCATTTGACTCCAAGCTTTGGCAACACTGTTACAATTAGTGGTACATTTAACCAGACAGATTGCCTACATGAAGCAACAAATAGAACTATCTTTTGACTTAAGTCTACAGGCAAATAGGAAAAAACAACTGCAAGACAATATATTCTGAGATTAGTCACTATGCTAGTGGAGCCGGAGGAATAGTCTAGGCTACTCCGTATTAAGAAATTACTCCACTCATCATCAATTATTTTTATTAATGGCTGCCACAGTGAGTTTTGCCACCTGTCTGTTATTTCCAGAAAGAAGTCAGACTGATCGGTGGTATATAGATTCACAACGAAAGAGCAAAAATAGAGTAGTCCATTCTTTTAGTCGACAAACATTTATGAAGTATCTTGCTGATGCCAGTCACTCATCTAGATATTCGGGCTATATAGATGAAGAAAACACAGTACCTGACCTTAGATACCTATAGTTTATGGATGTGGAGAATAGACATTTGAAAGATAATTTCAATATAATAATTCATAGAATTATGGGGAAATGCCTTGGAAACAGAGAAAGGGCCCTTAGTCCAACCTGGGCAGGCAGGTAATAATATTTCAACATAAGGGAATATGTGATCTGCTGCTTGAAAAAATGTATGAGTGTTAGTTGGATCAAAAAGGAAAATGGAGAAAGGTTGAAAGCTATTGTTAGCAGAAATGTGAGGCCCAGACATGAGATGTGTATAACGGCAGAAGCAGTTCAAGGTTCTAATGCTGGGAGGGACCTGGAGAGGAGGGGTACTGCCATTGGTTCGGGACCTATCAAATGAAAGTAAAGTGCTGCCCTCAAGAATTTTCTCAAAAACTCTATTTTGTTTACATTACTCATCAAATATATATTTTATCACAGTTTTAATGACAGTCATGTCTCCATGGTACCTAAAACTACTGAAGATGGTACTTTCCTGACCCACTGACCCCCATTCTCCCATCACCACTACCTTTGTAGCTTCTGTGTTTAAGAAGTAACTAGACTTTGGTGATTCTGAGCTGAAAGTTTGGCAAGACTGTGCAAAGAAATGATCATAGACAGGTTGGCAAAGACCGACAGGAAGGAAAGCTTCATGTGCAGTGCTAGGAAATTTGAATGTGTTCTTTAGCCGGTGGGGCATTGGTTCTTCAGCAGGAGAGCAACTGAAGCAAGTCTCCATATCAGTGGACTCATCTTATAGCAGAGGTGAGGATAGATGGGAAGTGCAAAGACTTGGAAGGAAGTTATCGGTAGGAAGCATCCAGGCAAAAGAAAACTGAACAGTATAAGCACAAGGCTGGTAGAAATGAAGAAGAGGAAGGTGATGCCAAGGTGTCCAGCTTGAACAACCAGACTGTTAGATGGTCCAGAACTCATCATCAAAAGGAGAAAATGGGAGAGTCTGTTCAGTCAATTAGCATTTGTTTACTGTGTCAGTCACCTTTTTTAGGATCTGGGGCTATGAAGAACAATATAACACAGTCCCTTTCTGTGGATCTCTTATAACTCATTAGGGGTGAGGTAGGGCAGATAAACACATAAAAGGTAACCTCAAGGGGCGCCTGGGTGGCTCAGTGGGTTAAAGCCTCTGCCTTCGGCTTGGGTCATGATCTCGGGGTCCTGGGATCGAGCCCCGCATCGGGCTCTCTGCTCAGCAGGGAGCCTGCTTCCTCCTCTCTCTCTGCCTGCCTCTCTGCCTGCTTGTGATCTCTCTCCCTCTGTCAAATAAATAAATAAAATCTTAAAAAAAAAAAAGGTAACCTCAATAAACTGTTTAATAGAATTATGAGCCTGGTGCTATAGAAACATAGAGGAAGGACCCTAGCTTCTTTTAAGTTGTTAACTAGGAGAGGAAGTGGGTCTGGGATGGTAAATGTTTAATATTTTAATATCTTTATTTTGAATAACTTGGAGTGGTGAAGAAAACAAAGGAGAAGTCATTCACTGTTTTGGAAATGCAACTCGAGTTTAGGGAGAGTCTGGAAGGTTGTACAGGAATAATGTGTAAGGTGAAAAATGGTGTAACCCAAGGAGAACCCACTGAAAAATAATTATCTGGAACTCTCATCTGAAATTCACATTGTATTTTAATTTAATAATATTTTGTGGTAGACATAGTAGAGAACCAAAACAATTCATAATTCTAACAAGTTTTCATTCCATTAAAAAGTGAAGTGTACCCCCTCACACCCATTCTCTGCCCTTTCAGTCTCAACTCATGGAAAAAGTTAACACCAACTTTTAAAGAGTTCATAGAGGAATTGGACCCAGTAGTGGGAAAAAAGGAAAAAGTAGGTAACAGAATAAGAATCAAAAGTGGTTGGTGGGTGCCTGGGTGGCTCAGTTGGTTGAGCAACTGCCTTTGGCTCAGGTCATGATCCTGGAGTCCCGGGATCGAGTCCCACATCGGGCTCCCAGCTCCATGGGGAGTCCGCTTCTCACTCTGACCTTCTCCCTTCTCATGTTCTCTCTCACTCTCTCTCCTAATAAATAAATAAATAAATAAATAAATAAATAAAATCTTTAAAAAAAAAAGTGGTTGGTGTCCCAAATGGAAAGAAAACAGGAAGTATTTGTCATGTTTATGGTGCCAAGTTGTACAAACTTTTGATATGATTCATATAAAAAAAACAAAATTATATTTTGGCCAAAAAAATCAGCATAATGTTTTATGTAAATTTTAATTCAAGATTAGCTTTACATAAAATTTGTTTTTAAAAAAGAATCAGCTTTAACATTTCGAGTGATTCCCAAGAAGAACTTTCTTGAACAGCTTTATATGTTCACATAAACCGTAATTGTTTATAAAAGAAGACAATCAGAAGAAACGCGAGCTGGGAACAAAGAAGTGGCAGCGAACTGTCAGCTGATGCCCAAGCTGGGGAAATGGGCAGACCTACCTATGTCATTAATAGCTTGTGTGTAATTCCTGGTGTGACAGGAAATGGGGAGCCTTTGTGTGCCAGCCAGACCACTTAACTCTTGGATGTGTCTGGTTGAAAGGTAAACATGTAAGTCTCTCTTAGCAAAAACGCAGGCTCTGCTGAGATTATATGATCCAGGAGGTGCCTATGTGTAGCCCAAAAAGAGTTTGAGCAGGTGCTACAGAGAAGTGCATGTTTGATCCTCCCGATCAGAGGTCTGACGTTCTGGGGATCAGAAGGAATCCCCCTGAAGCTTGTTTTCATAAGTGTGGAGACTGGAGCTATATTAGATAGGAACTGCTTTCTGCTGCTTTGCCTTATTACTACTCAGCTGTTGTGGAGGTAAGGTGGAGTTTGCCTTTCAATATAGGATGGAGTGAATCCAAGAATCCAAACTAAGATAATTTTGCAAAGTAAATTTATCTCCCTTAAATCTCCCCACTCCCATCCACCTCCACACCCACAAAAGGTTTCTGAAAAGAATATAACTAAGCATCTGACTGGATTTTTTAGAGTAAGGGAAGCAGTCATTCTTTTGAAAGTAATTTACCATACAAGGATGCAAAGCACTGTAAGCCAATCTCTATTTTTGTTAATAGTAAAATACATTAAAACACTTGAAGCATTGCGCCTTAAATACCTTATAGTAAACCTCCGTTATGTGGCTGTGATCTCTTTGAAATTTTGTAAGACATTTTATAGGATCCTGCTTCTTCCCGGTATTGCTTTATTTGGATTTTTTTCCCCCAAAAGAATACATTCACATATATTTTTATAAAATCAAATACTACAAATGACTTTTTTTTTTTGAGAGGGGTTCTGTGTAGAGTGTTTCTTTCTTTCTTTTTTTTTTAAATTTTTTTATTAACATATAATGTATTATTTACCCCAGGGTACATGTCTGTGAATCATCAGGCTTACACATTTCACAGCATTTGCCATACACATACCCTCCCCCATGTCCATATCCCTACCCCCTCCCACCTCCCAGCAACCCTTAGTTTGTTTCGTGAGTTTAGGAGTCTCTTATGGTTTGTCTCCTTCCCCATCCCATTACAAACGACTTTTAATGAAATAGAGACTCCTCATACCAAATCCTTTCCTATTTCAGCTGTGTCTTTTGACATTTACATCTTTATTTCTGCATAATATGCTTATAACTGTTACTTCTGGATTCTCATGCTTTTCTTATATAGTAGATGAAGATTTCTCTCTCCCAAATTATCTTGCTTTTTAAAAATGAAACAAGACGAAACCAGAGAGGGAGACAAACTATAAGAGACTCTTAATCTTAGGGAACAAACTGATTGCTGGAGGGGAGGGAGGTGGGGGGATGGGGTAACTGGGTGATAGACATTGGGGAGGGTATGTGTTGTAATGAACACTGGGTATTATATAAGACTGATGAATCACAGACCTGTACCCCTGAAACAAATAATACATTATATGTTAATTAATTGAATTTAAATTTTTTAAACACTAAAATAAATAAATGAAATGAAATGAAATGAAATCTAGAACATTAAAAAAAAGAAAGAAATATATCCAAAGAAAAGATGAGTGCAGAATGTCCACAGCTGTGGCCAACTAATCTTAATTTCTTTTCATGTACAAAAAAAAAAGATTAAAAAATTTATCTTTCCTTTTGACCATACCCTAACATGTGGAGATAAACATCATGTTCAAAATTAGTTGTATTTCTCTTTTAGTACATTTTTTTTCCTAGAATGAATACTTGCTTTTGATTGTGGGGTTTTTTTTAAGGTTTTATTTTTTATTTGAGAGAAAGAGAGAGAAGAGAGAGCATAAGCAGGGGAAGCAGCAGAGGGAGAGGGAGAAGCAGGACACTGGGATCATGACCTGAGCCAAAGGCAGACACAACCAACTGAGCTACCCAGGTACCCCTTTGATTCTGTTTTTAACCTTGTTTACCTGGATGTCCAGTTTAGCATTTTTTTTTTAAGACTTTGAGTTTTTTGAAGCAGTTTTAGGTTCACAGCAAATTTAAGAGGAAGGCACAGAGATTTTCTAAATACTTACTACCCACACACATGCATAGCCTCCCCGTTATCCATATCCCCCACCAGAGTGGTACATTGGTTGCAACTGATGGACCCAGATTAGTACATTATAATCATCGAGGTCTATAATTTATAACAGAGTTCACTTTTGTATTGTACATTCTGTGGGTTTGTACTAATGTATATTGTCTTGTATCCATCATTATAGTATCATACAGAGTATTTTCTTCGCTGCCCTAAAAATCCTCTGTGCTCCACCTAGTCACACCCTTCTCCCAACCTCCAATCCTAAGCAACCACTGATCTGTTTTGTCTCCATAGTTTTGCCTTTTCCAGAATGAAGTATAGTTGGAATCATACAGTGTGCATGTAGCCTTTTCAGAGTGACTTCTTTCACTTAGCAATATGCATTTAAGATTTTGTCATGTCTTTTCATGGCTTAATAGTACATATTTTTTTTTAGCACTGAATAATATTCTATTGATTGGATGTACCACAGTCTCCCTACTCACCTACTGAAGGACATCTTGGTTGCTTCCAAGATGTGGCCGACTGTGAATAAAGCTGGTATAAACATCGTGTACAGGTTTTTGCATGAACAGAAATTTTCAAATCCTTTGGTACATAACAAGTAATGCAAGTGCTGAATTATATGGTTAGAGTATGTTAGTTTTGTAAGAAGCCATCACTGTCTTCCAAAGTGGCTCTATGATTTTGCATTCCCTCCAGTAATGAATGAGTCCCTTTTATTCCCCATCATCATCAGCATTTGGTATTGTTATTGTTTTGGATTTTGACTCTTATGATAAGTGTGTAGTGGTATCTCATTATTGTTTTAATTTGCATTTCCTTGCAATGACATTTTGCATGTTTAATGCAATTTAATGCATGTTTAAATTGCATTTCCTTGCAAATGACATTTGATATGGTGTATCTTTTCATACAGTTATTTACTTCCTGTATATATTCTTTGGTGAGGTATCAGTTAAGGTCTGTGGACCATTTTTATGTGGATTGTTTGTGTTCTCATTGTTGAGTTTTAAGTGTTCCTTGTATGTTTTAGATAAGAGTATTTCATGAGATGTGTCTTTTGCAAATATTTTCTCCTAGTTTAGCTTTTCATTTTGATCATTTTTGTTACTCCTTCCCCAAATGCTCAAACATGTAATGTAATCTACAGATTGTATTATTATTTTTAAGATTTTATTTATTTATTTGACAAAGAGATAGAGATCACAAGTAGGCAGAGAGGCAGGCAGAGAGGGGGGGGGGAAGCAGGCTCCTGCTGAGCAGAGAGCCCGATGCAAGGCTCAATCCCAGGACCCTGAGATCATGACCTGAGCCGAAGGCAGAGGCTTAACCCACTGAGCCACCGAGGTGCCCCTAAAAGGTTAATTTTAAACTTTTTTTAAAAAATTTTTTATTAACATATAATGTATTATTTGCCCTAGGGTACATGTCTGTGAAT
>CM052810.1:114646523-114734080 GCA_028533885.1 Nasua narica | reverse complement strand
TGGAAGGTTTTTCCATTTCTTTGTGTCTTCCTCAATTTCTTTCATGAGCACCTTGTAGTTTTCTGAGTACAGATCCTTTGCCTCTTTGGTTAGGTTTATTCCTAGGTATCTTATGGTTTTGGGTGCAATTGTAAATGGAATCGACTTCTTAATTTCTCTTTCTTCTGTTTTGCTGTTGGTGTATAGGAATGCAACTGATTTCTGTGCATTAATTTTATAACCTGACACTTGACTGAATTCCTGTATGAGTACTAGCAGTCTTGGAGTGAAGTCTTTTGGGTTTTCCACATAAATTATCATATCATCTGCAAAGAGTGAGAGTTTGACTTCTTCTTTGCCAATTTGGATGCCTTTTATTTCTTTTTGTTGTGTGATTGCTGAGGCTAGGACTTCTAGTACTATGTTGAATAGCAGTGGGGATAGTGGGCATCCCTGCCGTAAAACTTTTTTTTCTTTTAAGTGATTAGTCTAAGATAATTATCTGGTGATTAAATAATCAGGCAAGATGTCAAATATCTTCAGGTTTAATGAGTGCCCTCTTTTATTGAAACATTTAATTATCTTCCCTTGACGGTAGTCTCCATACCACTGTAGCAGAACTTATCATATCAACACAGAGCTACAGTTCCTCTGGGGAGACTGAGGGCTGGGGTAAGGTATAAGCCCTGGAATGAGGTGAGCGGCTCCCCATACCCTGAGATTGTCGAAAATGGCTTTATGAGGCAGGAGTTTGCACCAATTCAGTAGACCCACTTGTGCAGAAAATTGGTCTATGGGACAGAGTACTGAATATTTACTGTGAATATCCAAAGGATAAATGAATTATTTCATTTTTTTCATCATTATCAACCAAATGACTGCCCATTTGGTAGCGTGTCTGTCTATTCTCAAGATTAATCATTCATTTATTTTAAGTACAACAGCTCATCTTCCCCAATGTCCCTTCCTTCTCTAAAAATATGAATACAATGAGGAAGTTTGGATTTCGTGTACTTGCAGGTATTTATAACTAGACTAAGACATGTATTATTACTTTAATGATAACATAAGGAAAGGGAGAAAGAGTAGAGGGTGGTCTCCTCCAACACTGATTGTCCACTATACAATCCATTCTTTCATTCATTTTCTCATTTAACCCTATGTCAGATATGTAAATAGAATTATTAATATTGTCTACATTTACAGAGAAAACTGAGACCAATGTCATTAAGTAGTCTGCCCCAAGGTACTCTAATAGTATAGCATAATGCTAAGATTTAAATCCAAGTCTGACCTCAAAGCCTGTTTTTTTGTTTGTTTTCCATTACAGTTTTCTGTTTCCCATCTGGTTTTTCTTGGTTGTGAGAAAGGTTGTCCTTCACAGAGGATATTAAGTTCATTATTGTTTTCGTCGTCCTTTGTTGTCTGTAGTCAGCAAATAATCACAGTAAATAAAAGAAGCAGGTAGGAACTACGTAGAGGTAAAAAGCTAGTCCGTTCATCAGCAGGTAACATTAACACTTGCTGAAGAGACGCTATTGACTTCAGTGGACTAATTTCAGAACTACTGGCTTCCACTGCAAACTCCAGGCACACACCAGGGCATGCAGTTGGTTTCAGTTCCTCAGGGTAATAAACTTTAACAGTAGCAACAGAAGAATCTGAAACAAAGAGGAATTGGAGAGTAGTTCTTATTTGGGGATTTTTTTCAAAAGAAAACTTGCCTCACTCTGTACAAAATAAATACGCCAGAAGAATTGTATGTTAATTAATATGTTTGAATTTGAATGATCATTTGAAAGCCATTCCCTGTTTAGAGGTAATTTAATGTGAATTATACTTTAAAATTTTTAAAAAGCACTCATCCTATGATTTAATTATTTAATACAAATTAAATTTCATTTATTTTATTCATATTTTATAGTATTTCAGTTATGACTATATGTACTGTGTCTTTTCTGCCAGGTCTCTATTCATAATAACTATTTTAGTTTGTTTCTCTCAATCGGTTGGGGTTTTTGTTGTTGTTATTTTGCTTATTTTTTTTTTTTATTTTGAAGATGCTCTGATATCCATGGTTCTTTATAAGTTAACAAAGTATTTTTGTTTATTGTTATACTCAACTCCTCCATTCTTCTACTTGCCTTCAGAAAATTCAAGTGGTAAACAATACTGAAATATACAGCATAAGCTACACATAGGGAAAAAAATTTTTAAGATTTTTATTAATTTATTTGACAGAGTGAAAGAGTACAACAGCAGGGTGAAGGGGCAGAGGGAGAGGGAGAAACAGGCCCCCTACTAAGCAGGGAGCCCACCAAATGGGGCTTGATCCCAGGACCCCAGGATCATGACCTAAGCCAAGGGTAGACACTTAACCAACTGAGCCACCCAGGCACCTCTATACAAAAGGAAATAATTAAACCTCTTTAGGTAATTTCTTTAACTCTTTCAGACCATTAGAAAATAACTAGGTTTCCTGGAGTGACTTTGCCTAGGTGGTGATCCAGAGGTCATGGTATTGAGCCCCCCATCGGGCTCCCTGCCTGGTAGGGGGGCCTGTTTCTCCCTCTCCGTCTTACCCTCCCCTCCCACTCATGTTCTCTCTTTTGCTTATTCTCTGTCAAATAAATAAACAAAATTAAAAAAAAAAAAAGAATTACATTTCTGAACAAAAGTTATCTATATGATTCCTTCTAGCTCTATATTGCCCAATATAGTAGTAACTAGTCACATGTGACTATTTAAATTAGTTAAAATTAAATAAAATTAAAAATGAATTTTTCAGAGGTGCCTGGGTGGCTCAGTCAGTTAAGCATCTGCCTTCAGATCAGGTCATGATCTCGGGGTCCTGGGATTGAGCCCCACATCCAACTTCCTTCTCTGCAGGAAGTCTGGTTCCCTCTCTCTCCTTCTGTCTCCCCCTCCTTTTGCCCCTCCCCACTGCTCATTCTCTCTCTCTCTCTCAAATAAATAAATAAAATCTTTAAAAAAATGAATTCCTCAGTCACACTAGCCATCATTTCAAAGGCTCAAGAGCCACATGTAGTTAGTAGTAACCATATTGGATGGCAAAAGTATAGAACATTTCCATCATGACAGAAAGCGCAATTATACAGTGCTATTCTAGATTATGATGTAGAATATACTCCAAGATAGTTGATTTCTTTCTTTTGTCTTTTTTTCTGCAGTATCCTCAGTGATTTATAACAGTGATTGCTACATTGGTAGTGGTCAACAAATATTTGTTGAAAATTGAATGAATTGAACAAGGGATTGGAAAGCAGGAAGAATGTAGATATTGATAACAATATCTAGTATTGAGTGATATGTTTGTAAAATATATATAAATAACCACTCTGGCAAAAAAAATGCACATTCTCTTCTATAACTCATCATTTTTCCTTTAGTATTGTATGCCATATATTTCCATTTTGATATCATTAGCACTGAGTGACTCTTTTTAACTGCTCTTATGGCAAACAATTTTATGTTTATGTCATGTTTTACTTATGGATTGATTTATCAATTTTATTGCTTAAAATTGAGGTAGTTTCCAAAGTTTGGTTAATATAAACAATGTACTAGTGAACATCCTTATCCATATCTTTGTGTACACATGTGTACTTTCCTAGCTTGGAATATATATGTAGAATTATTGTTTGCTTATAAGCTTTGAGTACCTTCAGCTTTACTAGATACTATCAAACTCTTCTCCTAAGTGTTTTACAATTTATAATAATTGCATATTATAATATGTTCCCTACATAATAATTGCAAGTTGTCCTTTCCCAGCAGTTTATCAACTTTGCTATTGTTGAATTAAGTGTGAAATGTCTTTTTGTATGGATTTCATCCGAGTTTCTCTGATTATAAAGTAAAGTGAGCAACTTATGGCATAATTATTGACCATTCTCACTTCCTTTTCTGTCAATTATCTATTGTTCATTGCTTACTGGGGTATCCTCTATGAATGACAAATTCCATTTCCAAGTCTTTAGCTTATCTTTATTTTTTAACTTTGTATAAGGATTATTTTACTATACAAACATTATCAGGTTTATCAATCCTTACTTTTATGTTGCTTTTATGGGTTTTTAAATATATATATAATTTCTCCTTGAATATCATATTTTATTCTTTGAATTTAAATATTAATTTGGTGAAGAATTGACATCTACATGATATTGAGTCCTCTTATTCATATATATGGATACAGTATATCTCTTCATTTATATATGTCTTTCTACACAATTATATCATGCCATTATGATTATGTATATCTTTTAAAGTATGTAGTATTTTTATTGCCACTGCCATTTAAAAAACATTTTAATTGGTTATTATTTATGTACTTCAACTGTATTGATTTTCATGTATCAAGTATATATTTCACATATCCAGTAACCTTGCTAAATACTCTTATTAATTCCAGTAGCTTGTCAGTAAATTCCCTTGAATTTTCTGTGTACACAATTCTACCATGTTCAAATAATTAATCCATTTCCAATGATAGGTAAGTATCATTAAGTATCTTATCACTTCTTATTTTATTGCATTATCTAGAAATTCCTGTGATATAGTCTGAAAGCAGTGATAGTAAACATCCTTATCAGTTTTCTACCCTTAATTGTAATATTTCTAAATTTTTACTTTTAAATGTGTCATTTGCTATGGATTTTGGAGATATTCCTATCAGATTAAAGTGTTCTATTTTATTAATAGCTTGCTTAGCATATTTTTCAAAGTAAATACTGGATTGTAGGCTCTTCTACATATTTTGAGCAAACATAAGCATTTTTCTCCATTAATCTGTTGATGAGATGAATTAAATTAATAGATTTTTCTGTTATTGAACAACCCTTGCATTTACTTTAAAAACTCTGCCTAATTATGATTTTTTCTTATACACTGCTTGTTGCATTTGATACTTAATTTTGTATTTCAGCATCTATAGTCTAAAATCAGAAGAGTATATGACTCTATTTTCTTAATCATTATGGTTTTCAGGTTTCCAGAAATCTCTAAATATGCCAAGGAACTTACACACACACTTATACCCTCTCCTCTCTCCCTCTCTCTCTCTCTCTCTCTCTCTCTCTCTCTCTCTCTCGTGTGTGTGTGTGTGTGTGTGTGTGTGTAGCTGGTTGATTCTGCAACTAATTCTAATTTCAGGCTATTTTATAAAATATCAGAAAGCCATATTCAATGTCCCTTTCCCTAGATTTGGATGCACATGCTTTCCTATCTGAAACATCTTTTTTTAAATTATTTTCTCTTATAAAATCAGCATTATTGGGGTGCCTGTGTGGCTCTGTTGGTTAAGAGTACGACTTGATTTCAGCTCAGGTCATGATCTCAGGAGTGGTGAGATAAAGTGCCAAGTCAAGCTCTGTGCTGGGCGTTGAACCTGCTTCAGAACTTCTCTCCTTCTCCTTCTGTCCCTTGCCCCCGCCCCACGTCACTTGCTCTCTCTCTCTCTCTTTCTCTCTCTCTAAAAAAATAAATAAACAAATAAATCATAAAATCAGCATCATTAAGGTGAACACAGAAAATTCAAAATTATTTCTATGTACTAGTTCATACTCCATCTTATCTAGAAATATATTCAATGCAACATAAGGATAGGAAAGAGTTTAAAAACTTGAATGGAGGAAGAAAAATGAAAATCAAACTCCTATGTTTTCATTACTAGTGAAAGAGTTAAAAAGTAGGACACCACTATAATCTGTACTTAAGGGAAAAGTGAGTATTAATCATGTGCAAATACCCTAACAGAGAAACTACGTATTTCAAAATATATTAAAAAGCTTACAATCTTCCAATCTTTTTGTGCTGCTTTTCTGAATCATTTTTTTTTTAAAGACTATAGACAAAATCTGTGGTTTTCCATGATAACCTTGGAATTTGATAGGTGTGCTCTGATCGGTTAATGTTGACTGCAGTTAAGAATAGTGGAGGCAGCAGGTGGCAGCAGCTCCCACTCAAAAAACTGGGAATCACAACAAACCTTGTAGCAGCCTGAGGCTTCCTTCGCAGGCGAGCTAGTTCTTTTGTTACAGACTGCTCATTTCAAATATGGGGGCGGGGGGTGATACAATGCATAAATCCCACTAACTTTGACAAACCAAATAAGACTTTTTTGTGTGTCTGTTTTACATGGAGAATGAATAACAAATTTATGAAATAGGTGGGTTTACACCTGTTGCCTTTATGCTTTCTGCAACCCTTCTTCCTCTTTCCCTTCTTCTATCTTAATGTATTCTTTTGGGTTTCACTCAAGCCTTTCCTTTTCAGGGAAGCTGGACATATTTAAGCCATTTTGCCTACTTTTTATTAAATGACAATGAATAATAATAATAATAAGCTAATACTATTAGTGCCCAGTTATTGAACACTGACTATAATATGTAAGGCTCTCTTTCAGAAATCTTACATATTTTATCTCATTTAACTCACACAAGAACTCAGTGGATTAGGTACTACTATTATTACTCTCATTTTATAGATATCAAAACTGAAGCACAGAAAGGTTCATAACTTGCCTAAGATCACACAGATAATAGGCAGAGGGGCCAGAAGACTAACATAGGCTGTCTGATCGTAGAACCTGAACTCTTATTAAGGGATATGCTAACCAGAGATCAACCTCTGCCAACAGACAGGTTGGCAGGTATTTTAATTCCACTAAGAGATAGGATGCTCAGGTAATTTAAAGTTCATATATTTCCAAAACGCCTTTGAGAACTATTCCCACAGGTGGGAATTTGAGGTCACTGATGGTTCAGTGTGAAAGAGATACTGGGACGGACAGCAATCTCAGCTTCACTTATTATCTGTGGAAGCTTGACAAGTTTTATCACCACCCAGAGCTTAACTTTCCTAATGTATTAAACAGTGACGGTAATACTTGAGTGTTACTGTGAAGATTGAGATATATCATAGGATAATTCCCAGAATGCAATTAAGTACCTCCTCAATTAATATTAGTTCATGTCCACTTTCTTCAGTAAACTGTAGTGCCAACTATGAATTTTCCTGGGGTAGAATGAGCCTGGAAAATCAGTTAAAGGGGAATGAAGGAAGTATTGATTAGCTGAGGAGGAGCATTGCATTATTAATTTTTGTATCTCCCTCAATCAGTATCTTCAATGATAAATGCATAACAAATGTTTGTTGTTAAATTGGTGAGTAAAAGAAGTCATAAAATTAAGTAGTCAGTGGATATTTTAAATATGTAAGAATAAAGTCTTTCCAGGTATTTGACATGCATTTTAGAGGACAGGAGGTAACTATAACATGAATGCTCCTGGGAAATTATTTACAATTAAGGAAAATTAATGGGGGCCCCTTATTAATTCTGACTTAAAGATACTCAGTTTTTATTGTGACACCATTTCTTATTCTCTGACATGCTTAGGCTTGCATTTGTTTGCTTATTCATTAAATTACCTGATTCATCTTCTAGACCAAAAACAGAAGATGCTTGGGTATTTGCAAAGCCCAATGCCATTCAGGCTCTTGGCGTGATGTCGTTTGGTGAGTATATGATTTCACAGGCCCTTTCTCAATATTGAGTCTTCTGTATAATGAAAAAGTTTCATATTTGTGTCTGGAGAGCAGATGCCCAAAGTTTTAGACTTCCTATTAGCAGCATATGATCTAGTTTGTGCCAGCATAAAATTAGGCTCAAAATTTTCTCACTCATCTAAAATTTGATTTAATTTCGACAAGTCTCTTTCTCATGCAGAAAACTTCATTACGGTCATCTTATTTTTTAACTTGAAAATCTAGCAAGTGTTAGGTGCCTATTCAAAACCTTGCACACAAAGCATTACAAATTGGCCAATGTCTAAAGCTACTCTGTTATATCCCAGATTGGAAAGGAAGCCATGGACGGAAAATATAGTGTTGTTTAGATTTCCCTTAAGATTGGAAAGCCACTAGGAAATGGAAAATGGGAGAGAAAGTTGAATAGGACTGGTTTGTATCAAGAGTGACAGGAAGAGACCCCATAAGTCTAACGTGAGTGAAATTTCTCATTCCTATAGTTGTTAAAAAAAGTTATTTTCTGACAGAGCTAGTAAATTTATGTATTTGAACTTCAATTCAGTAGCATCCCAAAGTCCCATACATCTCTGAATTTTTAGAAGAAAAAAGAGAACTTTTGTGCTTGCAATGAAGGACAGTTGGAAGGCAGGCAGGCAGGCAGGGACAAGGGGCCCCTGCCCTGAGAGGAAACCACCCTTACAAGGATTTTACACTGCCCTGGAAGGACCCCGCCACCCTTTCCCAGGTGATAGATGACAAAAATGTGATTGGATGACAGGTGCAGGGAGGGTTAATCAGATTAAAACCACCCTCCAACAAGCCCATAAGAACCCCTATAGCTTTAGAATCGCTAATGGCAACCCTCTCTGGTCCCCATCCTCCGGAGCTTTGTACTCTTGCAGTGCTATTGCTCAATAAACCTTGCTTTGCTGCTGCCCACCACTCTCGGCTACCTCTTCTTTCTTTGAAGCCCCATGACCGAGAACCACGGGCACCGAAGGAAAAGAAAATCTGGAAACACTTACTTTAAATGGTGCTTTTTTTTTCTTTTTTGTATTGCAGCATTTATTTGCCACCATAACTGCTTCTTAGTTTATGGTTCTTTGGAAGACCCCACGGTAGCTAAGTGGTCCCGCATCATCCACATGTCCACCTTGGCTTCTGTACTTATCAGTACTCTCTTTGCTACATGTGGATACTTGACCTTTACCGGCTTCACCCAAGGTAAAATGAGAGATTCGGTTCTCATCATATTTTGTTATTCACATGAAATGGTTCTGTTGCTTCTCATTTTGGGCACAATTTAGCCCAGCGCTCTACTTCAAAGTATCACTACTCTCTTCTATCCATTCTCTCCTCTACCTTCCCACCTCTGCTGTATCTGTTTTCCTGGTTTTCTCCCTTTCAAACTGCTAAACTTGGTTTTGTAGTTCCTTTCCTCTCTTCTTCCGTGCTTTCACTTAAAAGCACTTGAAATCTGGCTACCCTCTCCACTGCCCTACTGCAGCTTCACTTGCAGAAATACCTCCCACTCTTCAAAGTGAATAATCTTCTTGGTTCTGACTCTCATGCACCTCTGTGAATCAATCATGTGACGGTTCTGAACGTCCTGCCTTTCCTCCTATAGGAGAAGAAGCACTACCATATCATCATTCACTCTGTTAATATTTTCTTTCTCCCTGAGTGATTGCTCTTTGCTTTCTCCTACCTTCTTTCCCCTTCTCCCCCCACCTTCCATTAACTGGCTCAGGCAAGTTGCCTTCTTTTCTCTCAACAAATTCTCGGGAGATTGTCATTATTTTAAACTCTAGTCCAGACCTTTCTTTTCATCTCCAGCCTCTTGCCTGCAGGACATTCCTACTTAGTTATCCCATTCTTGCCTTAAACACAAAATATCATCTTTCCCTCAAAACCAGTCCCACCACACCCCCCCTCCCCCACTGCACTGCCCCACACTGAATTTATTTCTCTTTTCCCTGTTCACCCAGGCCCAACAGCAGAGCGGCTATCTTTTCTGCTTCTTTTGACCTGTGCACTCACTCCTCTGTGTAGTATAATACCCAGGGTAATCTGACAGCCCACTAAATGCTGTGATTCAGACATGTCACAGCTTTTGCAGGTCTATTATCTCATTTGACCTTGAAACAACCCTGTGAAGGTAAGTGGAACAACTAGTTTTACCCCCTGCTTAAAGCACAAAGAGGTGAAGGAACTTGCCCAGGCTGGCTGGTGACAAAGTAGAAAATAAGTCTCCTGACTTCCAGTTCAATTTTTGTTCTATTCCTTTTGCTGTCTACCCCACTCTGGTCAAGTACAACCCATTAAAAGCTGTCTCTTATCCTCCAGCTCCTCTTCACTTAGTTTTCACATGATACTATGTACTCTTGGATGTATTGTTTCAAATAGAGGTTACAGGGTGCCTGGGTGGCTCAGTGGGTTAAAGCTTCTGCCTTCAGTTCAGGTCATGATCTCAGCGTCCTGGGATCAAGCCCCGCATCAGGCTCTCTGCTCGGTGGGGAGCCTGCTTCCCCCTCTCTCTCTGCCTGCCTCTCTGCCTACTTGATCTCTCTCCCTCTGTCAAATAAATAAATAAAATCTTAAAAAATAAAAAAATAAATATAGGTTACAGATGACTATGATTATAAGCAAAGATTCTCAAGAAATAAAGAAAAAAGTAAAAACGGTTTCAAAACAAAGTGTTTAATGTAATTCCAATGCCATCAAAAATATAATCCATGTTATGTGCCATTTGAGTACAGCAATGAAATGACCATGAAAGTCTTAATAAAAATTGTGTTTCAGGGGCTCCTGGGTGGCTCAGTTGGTTGAGCAACTGCCTTCGGCTCAGGTCATGATCCTTGAGTTCCGGGATCGGGTCCCACATGGGGTTCCCAGCTCCATAGGGAGTCTGCTTCTTCCTCTGACTTTCTCTCCTCTCATGCTCTCTCACTTTCTCTGTGTCTCAAATAAATAAATAAAATCTTTAAAAAAAAACATTGTGTTTCAGAATATTGCCATGTATCACTATTGCTACATCATTTGCCAAGGTGAATGGCCTGTAGGCTCCAGTCTGTACAAAACCTTGGCAACCCTTTTTCTTAGTCACACCTTCCTAGTGTTGTTATTGGTTGTAATTGTGTAGATATAATTAAATCTTCATATAACACAGCTGACAGGTTGGTTTTGGTTTGGGCTTTTTTTTCTTTTGTTTTTTGTTTTTTAAACCTAGCTATAATTCCAGAAGCTATACTTAGACTCATGCTGGAATAAACAGATATTGTTTCTTCGGGCCATTTCATTTTAGACAAATCTGGTCTTACCTGGGCAAACTACGTGCTTCTTTTCTTTTCCCTTTTAGTAGATAAATTTCAGCTTGTGGGGCAATAAAGAACTTGAGATTGTTCTTGACATTCTCAGTCACTTCTGAAAAGGTGTAGGACCCATTTTTTAGTGAAGGTTGGTGATCAGGAAACTTCTGTCCTCTTTTCTGAGTGGTAGAAACTTTTCAGTCAACCTTGAAGCAAGTCTCTGCCAGGATTGCTTTGTGGTTTAATCCTCTTCTGCACAAAAGGGACCTTAGAAAGTAATGTACATTGGTTCCAATTTATAAGGGGAGGGGAGAAGAGTCATTAAAGTAAGTCTTGGCAGAAGAGGGTCATTTAGCTTTTTAATGAAAAAAAAAAGGACAGAGGTATAGTTTTGTTTTCTTTTTAAACAGTGAAGTAATATGAGACTTTTCTGACTTTTCTCTGCAGTCTAACTGGAAAAGATGACCCAAATTTTAAAATGTAAGCATGTTATATTTAAGAAAGAAATGGGCCTGAATATTGTTTGTTTCAGTATTGGGAAACTTTTTGCTGACATGACTTTTGTGCCCTCATTAGATCCCTCCATTTCTTCATAGATGTCTGAGAAAATATAGCCTCTAAAAAAGAATGGGTTCAAGGTGTATATGGTCCATTGTTTAGTTTGGAACTAATTAAATATAATGCTTTTCCTCAGAAATAAACATATTTTTACAATTTTGAATCAGTGCACTTATACTTGGGCACATGTCAGATACCATGAAAGGTGAATCCTTGCTGTGGCCCTGGGTCTGGAATTAAACCCTATAGCATGATTACAGGAAATTCAGCTCCCCAGATGTACTAGTCTACTCTTCCTTTCAGGATTCCCCTTGATCTAAGAATAACATTTCAAAAGGAAATTTGTTTATTTTAACAGACTTTTTTTTTTTTTAATAACGAAGTCACTTATTTACCAGAAACAAAGACCAGAAGCCAGTTTATAAAGCTAGTGCACAAGAATTTAGGGAGTTGATTCAGGTGTCAGAAGACAATGGATAAAAGTATTTTTCAGAAGCTAATACAAATTTAAGGCAGATATACTAAAAACAGAGTAAGAGAAAAACTGTCACTGATGAATTCATCTTCAAGTGGAACATGTACTAGTTTTAATATCAGTATATTATTATCAGTATGTATAGTTACTGAAAGTATTGAAAAGTTACGAAAGTATTACCAGTATGTATAGTTATTGAAAGCAAAAAACGTGTATTTAGACTTGGCAGTCTATTCTATTAATTAAATGGAATTTATGGAGCTCCACTTATATAATAAATATCCAATATCTGATTTGTTAGATATTTATCTCAAATATTCCATTGAAATTCATCTATTTTATACTATTCTTTAGGAGACTTATTTGAAAACTATTGCAGAAATGATGATTTGGTAACATTCGGAAGGTTCTGTTACGGAGTCACCGTCATTTTAACGTACCCAATTGAATGCTTTGTGACTAGAGAGGTAAGCACAATTCCTTTCCAACATTTAACCTAGTCAATCCCTCTACTATATTTGATTTAGGAAGATTTGTAAATAATTTAATTCTGCTTATTCACAAGTGCATGACAAATCATATAAGTTAAAAGTTTCTTTTTCAACCAGTTTAAAGATAAATTTATATTCACATGTTTACAAGTTCCTTTTTCAAAAGTTGGATTTGAAGATAATGTTTGGTGGTTTAGTTTATATTAGGATAAGTATAAATATTTACCACAATTGCATTCCAAAATGAATGCCAGCCTTTAAATGAGCCAAACTAAGTTGTTTTTTCTTAAAAGCATTCTTACAAAGAAATTAAGTACTAAGATTAAAAACATGTTTTACAAAATTGTCCTTTTGCTAAGATGTGTTACAAGTCAATGTGTATTAAAGGCAATTTTGAACAGATTTTGATCAGTTTTGTTATTTTGAAAAAACTAAAATGCCTTACTGTCTATGGAAAATCAAAATTCAATTTAAACCACTAGTTTTACAGATATATTTCATTTATATATTTATACAAATATTTTTACATTTACACCATGTAAAATAATAGAGATAGTATATTATATCTGTGTATCTGTGATGTATTTGTATTATATGTATGGATCTGTGAAGGAAGATTAAGTGAAAACTCATTCTTTTTGTGTAAAGCTGGAGAACATGCTTGTCGGGAATCCCTTATACAGTCAGCGAAAAATCCACTGTACCAGTCAGCAGAAAAAACATGATCCTGCTTCACAGTGGTTCTTTCAGCAATCACACTGAAAAGAGCTTAGTTTTAGGATCTATTCCTAGAGGCTGTTTACACAGTGCATGATGTGAATGGGTCTAATGTGTGAAGTGAAACGCCTACAGAGCTTTAAATACGCTAACTAACCCGCAGGCTTCTAGAGGAAGACCAGTGCTTACCTTATGCCAGTTCTGGGGTAAGGAACTGCTCAGGGAAGTGGAATAAGGATATGTTCAGCACTATGTACATTCTTTACAATTAGCACTTGTCCTCCCTTACAAATGTCTAACTCACAGGCCAGTTCTCCACCCTGAATATAAGGGAGAAGTAGACTAAACTTTATGAAGACTTTTCATATCTAAGAACCTTGAAATTTTTTGCTCTTGTTGGATGCAGGAAATGGTTTTATTTTAGCTTCTGCCCAGTACTTTGGGTTCAGATCTGATCTGTAGATCGGCGGTAACAGATGGTACATTCTCATGTGGTTTCTGGTGACCATCTGAGTCACTCCACCTGCACAGCTTATGTCTTTAGTCCTTGGAACTTGTTTCCTTTCCAGCTACCATGACGGGAAGATAGAACTAAATCAAGATCTCTTCCATGGTAGCAAATACTAGACAGAAGAACCTCAAATATACTTCACTCATTCACTTCCTTTTTCTCTCCATTCAATACACACACACACACACACACACACACACACACACACACACACAGCATAAACACAGTCAAAGCCCTTTCGACTTGTAGGTAAAGTAGCCAGCCACATACCAGGGCACCAAAAAGCCTGTCTATACCCTTAATAAGTATCTCTCACTAGCCTGCCACACTCAGTGATTTTCTACTATTATAATCATATATTAGGGGCTTCTATAAGAATGAATTTTAAATATCTGAAAAATATCACCCATTGCAAAACCATAAATGAGTAAAAGTTATTACTATTCCTGGTAATTATTAGCAGGGTAATGGCAGTGTCCAGTCTGTGAGGAATGTTACTTATCTAGGAATGTTAGATAAGTAACAGCTTACAGGGTTGGCTTCCTTAAGGTTCCCCAGCATCTGACCTTCTACCATTTCCAACTCTTGTCTCAGAGTTCTCTTGCACAGACTCAACCCTATTCAGATTGTCTCCTTCTTGTCTTCCATAGGTATCTTTCCTGGTCTTCTTTCTTCTTTTGCTCTTTTCAAACTGTTGCCTCAGTCTCTAATTCTGCTCTAAATCCTACCCATGTTTCAAACCTCAAGCCAAGGTAGGATAAGGACATTTCAGGATTGCTATAAAACTGATTACTCTAAGAAAGTTGGATCTAGGTAACTAAAGCTCCTTCCAGTTCTAAATTCTATTTGATCTTTTTTATCCAGTCACAAATTGATCACTATTTGTTTTCTTCAATTGGTTGACTCTCTTCAATCTCCTCTCATTCAAATAATCTAAATAGCATCCATGTTTCTTGTTGGACTCAAATACCTTACAAGGTTAAGTTCCCAAGACCTTCTTACACAAAAAACACAGAAATATGTTTTTTCACACATTATATACCATGTTTTGGGTCTGTAATATAATCTGTCACCTGTCTAATAATTCAGCAAAGAATACTTGTTATTGAAGTTTGTGTTCATCTATGTGTTAAGTACTTTGGAAAAGATAGGACATTCATATGGCTTAAGATTTGATTGACTGCCTTACTGGTAGTGTTTTATACAGTCCTAAGAGCTATAATATGATATACTTTCTTAATAAGTCCTGCATGCCTCTGAAACTCCCTCTCTAAATAATGTGTTTATTTGGCAGGTAATTACCAATGTGTTTTTTGGTGGGAATCTTTCATTGGTCTTCCACATTATTGTAACAGTGGTTATCATTACTGTAGCCATGCTTATATCATTGCTGATTGATTGTCTTGGAAAAGTTTTAGAACTCAATGTAAGTACATTTAAAAATTTACACCTTCCATTCTAAAAATCTTTTTAAAAATAATGTTTACCTTTAACCAAGGAAGTATTTTCCTTAACAAAGGTATCAGTTTCTGAAATGAGATGAAAATATGTTATGTAGGGCCCCTGGGTGGCGCAGTTGGTTGAGCGACTGCCTTCGGCTCGGGTCATGATCCCAGAGTCCCGGGATCGAGTCCCACGTCGGGCTCCCAGCTCCATGGGGAGTCCGCTTCTCACTCTGACCTGCTCTCTCTCACTCTCTCTCTTTCCTAATAAATAAATAAATAAATAAAATCTTTAAAAAAAAAAAAAAGAAAATATGTTATGTAATAATAAATTTTACAATGATGATTTTGTATACTTCATAAGACTATCTACTTTTAGAGCCGTGGTTCTCCAATGGGGAGATTTTGCTCCTCCTTACCAGGGAACATTTTCGATTGTCACAGGTGGATAGGTGGGTGCTACTGCATCTATTGGGAAAAGCCAGGGATGCTGCTAAAGTCCCCAAAATGCACAGGACAGCCCGCATCATAAAGAATTATCCAATCTAAAACATCAGTAGTGCTGGGGTGCCTGAGTGGCTCAGTGCGTTAAAGCCTCTGCCTTCGGCTCAGGTCATGATCTCAGGGTCCTGGGATTGAGCCCCGCACTGGGCTCTCTGCTCAACAGGGAGCTTGCTTCCCCTTCTCTCTCTGCCTGCCTCTCTGCCTTCTTGTGATCTCTCTCTCTGTCAAATAAATCTTTTAAAAATAAATAAATAAATAAATAAATAAATAAATAAATAAATAAATAAATAAAACATCAGTAGTGCTAAGGTTGAGGTACCCTGGAGCACTTTTTCATATTTTATTTTCTATAATACATAAATATTACTAAAAATAACTACGTATTAAGTGGATCTGGCAGTTGCTGCGTAAAAATAGGTCTAGAGGGATTCATTAAAAATTTGTGAATGAAGAGAGTTATATCTATATCCCACATTCACATAACCACAGCCCAAGTTCTTTTTCTTTAAAATATTTTGTTTCCTTTTCTAGATCTTTCCTTCATAATCTCTACTTCTCTCTCCAAGTCTAAGTCCTCATCATATCACATCTGAATTAAAATTGGCTTTGTGTTTCAACTAGCATACATTTAAGTTCTGCTTCCAGTTTATTTTGACAATGCTTAAAAATCTCCACTTTCCTACAAGAGCAAGCATAAATTCTGTTGCCTCTATAATCTGACCCTGAGCCTTCTATGGAAAGTTATTTACCATTTACTTTCCCAAATCCACCTTTAACTCTAGTCAGTCTTATTTTGAGCCTATGACTAAGCCATATGAATTCTTTCTTTTATTCTTTGGCTTATGTTTATTCTTTTATAATTATTATTTTCCTTTCATTTCTGTCCAAATTTTACAAAGATTTAAGGTCTAGCGCAAGTTCTAACTCATTTATTTTTTTAAGATTTTATTTATTTATTTGACAGAGAGAAAGATCACAAGTAGGCAGAGAGGCGGGCAGAGAGAGGGGGGAAGCAGGCTCCACGCTGGACAGAGAGCCCAATGTAGGGCGATGTCAGGACCCTGAGATCATGACCTGAGCCAAAGGCAGACACTTAACCCACTGAGCCACCCAGGTGCCCCTAACTCATTTATTTGTTGACCAAATATATTATTACTATATAATTGAGATACAATGATGGGAGGAAATCAGAAAGGATCGATGCTCTCATGGAGCATACAATCTCACAAATAAACATGAAAAATTCAGCTGCTATATAAATCAAGAAGAAGAGAAAGGAAAGAGATGGATTCCCAAGAGATATTTATGAGAAAAGATTAACAGGATTTGGTGACAAAGGGGGCTAGTGGGACACATCAAAAACAACTCCTCAGTTCTACTTTGTGAAGCTGGGACAATGATTCCATCTGGCGAGAAATGAATAGAAATGGATCTACCACTTTAGAGTCATTAATCTTCTTCTTCTACAATCCTTATGGAATTTCTACTCAGAATCCCACCACATATAATTTATTAATTATGCACCAAAGGAAGGGCAGACTTTTACAGATGGGATCCCAAGTCATTATTTACTCACTCCATTGAGAGTTGAGGGATAGATGAAGGTATTATTGTATGTACCCAAGATACTATTCCCTTGAGATGCCATCTGGATTTGAAGTTTCAGACAAAAGCAGATTTAGTCAGTAATACACTCTTGAGGATGTTCTCGTAGCAGGGTATATGAAGGGTAGGGAGTAGACAGCTTCCCAAAACCACAGGACCCTGCGGAATCATCTATTCCACCATCAATGGAAAGAAAGCTCATAGGAGAGATGCATAAATATTGAAGGTAACTTTCACCTACTTCTCAGTTTTGCATAGGCCAAAGGCTAGAAAGTTCATACAAAATCATTTCACATTCCAACCTTGATCTATATAAGTGGATGACTGCTAACTTAATGCACTAACTTGATTTATGTATTGTTATCATGTATCATGTACTGTTTGGACTGTCCATAAGCTTGGCTTCCCTACCGGAGAGTAAGTTCTTTGAAGACAAGAATGATTTAGCTGCCTCTTCCATCATCCACAGTATATGGCATAGTGCTAAGAACACAGTGCTCAAATTACTGCATGGGCAATTGCCCCTTGGGACCACAGATCGGGAACTATTTCTACAAATGTTCCTGGACATAAAAGACATCCTTTAGTGTAGCACTGGGATACTAAGTGTTACCAAAAATTAATGGCATTGACAGTGATAGTAATCTTTCATCTGTGCTGAGGTGTGATCAACATAAAGATTCCCGGATCTGTTATTTCTTACTTTGTTAAATATCTCATTTGAGTTCATCTTTGGTTGTGTGTTCTTTTAATATTGTAGAATTCTGGTATGAAAAATATGTTTATCAACTACCTGATAGCTCACCACATATTGATAGCCTAACAATTTTTTATTCCCTTTAAGTTAAGCAACCTCATACATACTGCTTATTTTTTAGTAATGATATATTTTTGTAAATATTACCATAACTTTCTGGTTATTGCTTATCTCTCTGACAACAAAATTGTAAGCACTTAATTACATTAAATATCCCCTATTATACTTATGTTGAAATTTTTTTGTGGTTAAGACAGACTTCTGATATTATAGAATAATAAGGGAAGCATATTGGATGAATGTCTATTATAAAGTCAAGATCTGAGCTGGTTATGGAAGACCATTTTTAAAAGTTTAAAACATGATTCTAAGATTCTTAGATTTTTCTAAAAATCTGGTTATATAGATACTCAAAAAAGATAATTAAACAAGAGTTTTAGGTTGTCTGTTATGATCTAATAACCCAAGACAATTACACTAGGTTGAAAGAAATGAGCCCATAACTATATGGTCAATTAATTGTTGGCAAAGCAGGAAAGAATATTCAACGGGAAAAGACAGTCTCTTCAATAAATGGTGTTGGGAAAACTGGATAGCAACATGCAAAAGAATAAAACTGGACCACTTTCTTACACCAAACACAAAAATAAATTCAAAATGGATTAAAGACCTAATGTGAGACTTGAAACTGTAAAAATCCTATAGGAGAACACAGGCAGTAATAACCCATTTGACATCAGCCATAGCAACTTCTTGCTACATGTGTCTCCTGAGGCAAGGGAAACAAAAGTAAAAATAACCTATTGGGACTATATCAAAATAAAAAGCTTTTTCACAGAAGGAAACAATCAACAACACTAACAGGTAACCTATGGAATGGGAGAAGATACTTGCAAATGACGTCTGATAAAGGGTTGGTATCCAAAATATATAAAGACCTTATACTCAACACCCCCAAAATAAATAATCCAATTTAAAAATGGGAAGAAGACATACAGATGGCCAACAGACACATGAAAAGATACTGAACATCACTCATCATCAGGGAAATACAAATCAAAACTACAATGAGTTGTCGCCTCACACCTAAAATTGACAACACAAGAAACAATAGATATTGGCAAGAATGTGGAGAAAGGGGAACTCTCTTGCACTATTGGTGGAAGTGTAAACTGGTGCAGTCATTCTGGAGAACAGTATGGAGGTTCCTCAAAAAGTTAAAAATAGAACTACCCTATGACCCAGCAATTGCACTGATAGGTATTTACCCAAAGAATACAAAAACACTAATTCAAAGGGATACATGCACCCTAACGTTTATATCAGCATTATCTACAATAACTAAATTATGGAAACAGCCCAAATGTCCATCAAATGATGAATGGATAAAGATGTGGCATACATATACAATGGAATATTACTCAGTTGTAAAAAAAAAAAAAAAAAGAATGAAATCTTGCCATTTGCAACAACATGGATGGAGCCAGAGAGTATTATGCTAAGTGAAATAAGTCAGAGAAAGACAAATACTATATGATTACAATCATTTGTGGAATTTAGGAAACAAGCAAAGGAGAAAAAAGAGAAAGGGAGGCAAACCAAGAAACAGACTCTTAATTGTAGAGAACAAACTGATGATTACCAGAAGGGAGGTAAGTGGGGGGTGGGGGGACGGGTTATACAGGTGAGGGGGATTAAGGAGTGCACTTGTGATAACCACCGGGTGTTGCATGGAAATGCTGAATCACTAAGGACATTTTGTGAGAATGCAATAAAATATAGGATTTCCATTCTTTCACAGATTACCTGAGTGTATGTTTTTCCAATCAACAAAAGTCTTTTGGCATGCACAACAACATATTCAGGTCTTTACCCACCTCCCTTCATGTGGACATTTGTCATGTTTAATAGAGCCAGATGAGGCATCATTTCTCTCAGTATGTAGGCTGGATCATGCAACACTTTAGAAGTACCTAAAGCATGCTGTGTTCCACTTCAGAATGACAATGTGAGCTAACATGTATTGATTACTCTGTGTCAAGTGTTTTGCATGTGTTATCTTCCTTAATCTGCATTAGTTTTACAGATGAAGAAACTGAGGCACAGAGTGATTAAATAGAGTGACTAAGTAGTTCACACTAGCCATAAGTGGTAGAATCAAGATTTGAACACAGGCTTTCAGCTCCTATAGCCCACATTTGAAATTATTATGCTAGCCAAAGGTTTCCTAGATAGAAGGCTTTAAATTATCAAATAAGTTCATTTCTCTATCCAATTTTTAAGTTAAAAACCTATGGATTAAACTTACCTATAAATTAGGTTAAAAGTAATCTATAATATATATGGTAAGACTTTAATAATGAGTTAAAATCAATACCAGGAGAAGAAATAACATGGAACTGAAAGTTTTTCATCTGAATTAGTTTTTAGCTAATAGTTTTATCTTAGTTAACAACTGTTGTACTCTAAGAATTCTTTTCTACTGTGGTATCTGAATCATCACTAAGTAGAATAATGATCTTCACTAATGAGATGTGTAATAGAGTCAGACCTTCAATTTGCAAAGTTAGGGAAATGCTGTTACCTACTATGACTAGAATAATATAGGATAAATTATTTGGAGTTATATTAGTTACTTAATAAAAAGCAAAACCCCATTTAGGGCTTAGCTTCCTTTTTATTTCATTGTTTTCACAGCAGTAGACAACAATGACATATCTTCCAAAGGAAATGCACCCTCAATTTTAAAGGATTCATTTTAGAAGTAAATAAAATAAACAGAAGTCCCATTCTTGGTATTAAGAATCCAGTATCTGGGCACTGATGTTGCTATTAGAGAAAAAAGGCATCTACAGTAATTGGGCCCTGTGGGTTTTTTACTCACAGTACAAAGAGAAAAGATGAAGCAGCTGGGGCCTGTGGCCAGAGTAACCAGCCCAACAAGCATTGTGCACAGCTTAAAGTAGAAGGAAGCAAGCAAGCCAATTACCCATCATGAGCCCACATAGAGAAGTACAGTCATCAGAGTAAGCAAGGCATAGTCCAAGCCACCAAAGACCTCCTGAGTTAGTGAGAGATTCTCTTTAAGGTATAAGAATACATTTCATGAATTCAAATTGACTACAAGGTAGAAACTTAGAAGTAGAAGCCTTCTTTTGTCTAGTTTTCAGCTTCCTTGTACCCTTTGAGAGGAGAATTCAGATAAGTTCCCAATTTGTATTGCCAGTAAAAATCTTCAACACCTACTGTTATTTCCTTCTAGCAAATCGCAGAATGCCCTGGCATCAAGAGTGTTATTATCAAAGGACAGTGCTGCCTTACCTTTAAAATAAGGCTATATTTTATTGTCCCTTTAGTGAAAGTTAGGATATTTACATCCTGCCAAGCCATTCCAAAAATTATTCCAAAGCCAGTGGTATAGTCTCACACAAGGCTATATTAAATAGGTCAAAGAAGCAGGATGAATTTACAGGAAAAAGAGCAGATGGAGCTGCTGTATCATTCTCCTGATGATCTTGGGTCCTAACAACAACCTCTAGCAAGACTGAGCTTTCAAATATTAAGAAAGTAACTGCTATCTAGACAAGATACTCAACTGGACTTCTTCCAATACAAACATCAACTATATAGTTTTCCCACTAATTACTACTTTCTCTACTCTTAAGAATTATAGCATAAACAGAACACCCATTGCTTTGCACAGCAAGTTAGGTTTGGAAGTGTCCCAAAATGCTGACTGATGACAGCTTCTTAGCAGCAGCTGGTGGTGGTCCTCATCCTGATAGCACTTTCAACACTCTAAAGTTCAGAAGAATTAGCCTCACATGTTTGTTCCTGTAAAGAGAAGAAACTCTATACATATATACACCCGCATAGCCATGTACATATATTTATATCTTAACAATTTTTTCATTGTTTTCAAATTCTTTCAAAGAAATCAAAGGATAATAATTATTATAAACACAGATGGAGTTCTATAGTATTTTTAAAAGAACATTGTCAGTTTCAAGTATTTCGAGACAGCCTAAGGAATCAATAATTTCATCCAATTCTTGCCATATGAAAACTAATTCTTAAAATCTATGTACCTTGGGGTGCCTGGGTGGCTCAGTGGGTTAAAGCCTCTGCCTTCGGCTCAGGTCATGATCTCAAGGTCCTGGGATGGAGCCCCGCATCGGGCTCTCTGTTCGGCAGGGAGCCTGCTTTTCCCTCTCTCTCTCTGCCTACTTGCAATCTCTCTCTCTGTGCCAAATAAATAAATAAAATCTTAAAAAAAAAAATCTATGTACCTTTGTAGTATTCATTTGTATGCAAGTACTACGAATGGAAAAATTACATTTTCCATATATTTTAAATTAGAATACAGTTTGGCGCCTCTTTTCTCATTCCTATATCTCTGGCTGCAGATATATTTTCCATGAAGTGTGGTCCCTCTTATTCTTCCCCAAATTTTTAGGTAGTGTCTCAGTAGTCATTTCATAATGTATTCCAATCAACTGCCATTTCTTTGGACTTCTGCTATTTTTGTAAAAGCTAAAAAAGTTATATTTTTGGAATCATAGTTGCAATATTTCTGGTATGAGGATGATAATGAGTATAATACAGTAATTTCAGTAAATGATGATATTGAGAAAATATTTCTCTTAAAACTGTTTTAAGGTATAATCTGTTTTTTACATCATCCAGTTTCAAAATCAGTTTTCTGTGATTTTTCCCTGGGGAAATCTACCAAATAATGTGTCAAAAAGCTTTTAAACCTTAGGTGATAGGTATATAGGGTTTCATTATGCTATTCTTTCTACTTTTCTGTATATTTACATATTTCCGTAACTTTTTCAAATATAGCAAAACGTGTATTTTATGGAAGGCTTGCTTTTAATTTTAAACCAATATCACATTTGCTATCGTCTGTTTTTAAAAACTTGTGTTTTATGGCTTAAGAGAATGTCATTTGTTATACAATTATATTTAATATATTTTAATATTATGTTATATTTTGTTTAATATATAATTAATATTTTAATATAATTTTAGAACTATATCACCTAAAATGCATTAAATTTTAACATTATTTCATTTGCCAAGTGTGTAGCGCAAATTTAGCCTCCTCAAAGGGAAAGTATCTTTTTCTTGAAGTCAATAACTCTTGGTATTTTTTTTTAATATTTATTTACTTATTTATTTATTTGGGAGAGAAAGCGAGAGCACACACACACAACATGGTGTGGGTGGGGAGGGGGGCAGAGAGAGAGGGAAAGGGAGAATCTCAGGCAGACTCCCCACTGAGTGCAGAGACTGACATGGGGCTTCATCTTACACAACCTGTAGGATTACAACCTGAGCCGAAATCAGAGTGGAGGCTTAACTGACTGAGCCACCAGGCACTCCTCCTGGAATTTTTATAATAGACAACACTCCTCCCCACAATTTTCAATCTGACATGCCCCCTCAGGTTGGACTTATCCATAAGCTAATGGAGGGGAGGGTGAGTGAGTCATAGTCATTTAGTTCTGCTGTCAATTTTCTAGAGTAATTTGTTTAGTTTAATTTTCTAGAGTAAATGTTTAGTTTAATTGAAAGAGGATTTAGAAATGCTATTTCATGTTAAGTGCCCTTTCAGGTGATAGTTTTCTTTTCTTATACAGAGGGGAACCTACTTTCACACCAACTCAAGAAAGAGGAAAGATAATATCCTTTACACACCTCCCAGTAGTCAGTCCCCTCTTGTACATAAATGGCAAATAGACCACTCACGTTTGAACAGCATAGTAGTTACTCAGCAATTTGAAATAAAAATATAGGAAAATGTGATGTGCTGAAAATATGGGAAATTTCAAGAGTTTATGGGAAATTTCAAGAGTTTGCCAGAAGTTGGTCTTACCTTCTGCTTTATTTTCTAAATTATTATTTTCTGATGATTTTTTCTTAAGTCTGATACACTATTATTTTATTCTTCTCACTTGTAAATATATCACCAGAAAGGGGAAAACCTACTCCTAAGTCTTGGGTTAGTCTTCTTTCCCTTGGTTGAGTCAATTAAACCTATTAAAACTTTTAACATATACAAAGATCAATACATTTTATAAGTATATTTCAAAAACTGTCCAAAGAACGCTCGATTTGGTAACATAGTTATTTCTTGTTTTCAATATGCAGGGTGTGCTTTGTGCCGCTCCACTAATTTTTATCATTCCATCAGCATGCTATCTGAAACTGTCTGAAGAACCGAGGACACACTCAGATAAGATTATGTCCTGTGTCATGCTTCCTGTCGGTGTCATTGTGATGGTTGCTGGACTCGTCATGGCCATAGCAAATCCTCAAGACTGCACCCATGGGCAGGAAATGTTCTACTGCTTTCCTGACAATCGCTCCCTCACAAACATCTCAGTTTCTCATATTCAACTGACAACACAACTTTCAGTTTTAAACAGCAGTATCTTTCAGTGAGTTGACGGCTTACAAAAGTACATATGTTTTCAAAGACTTCCAAACCTCATCACAGTTACGTTTTAGTCTGTATATTATAAAATTATTATTTTGGCATTTATCAAGACTTGGTTTTCTTTACTCTTTAGTCCAATATAAAAGATAAAGAGGAAAAGAAAATGGAAGCTTTTTTTTTGTTTTATTGCTTTATTTTAAACAAAATTAATGTTTTGTTTTAATGACTATGCTGCCTTAATCTCAATTACAGGAGGAAAAGTGAAGCCCTTGGCCCTTGCTGCCATCCTCTAAAAGCATTATTCTTTTATTCAATAAGTGAGCCAACACACTGCACTCCAAAATAAGTAGGTGATTGTGGGTTGGAATTTTATGTATGTATCCTTTATGAGAAAAAAAATTTGTTCTTTTAAAGTTTATGGAATGGAAGAGAAGGGAAACTGAAAACTATTAAAGGGAATAGATATTCCAAGAGCAAAGTGAAAGTCTCCATTACAATTTTAGGAGATTCCTTGTTTAGAGGGGAGTGAATCCCTGGAGAAGTAAGTAAAGTTCTTCCCATGGTAAGAAGCATGAATAATAGACTGTACAGAGCAAGATGTGTGAGAAATCAAAATTACCTCTCAAATTCTGATCCTGTGGGAATACAATGGTAGTGCCATTAAATAAATTATAAAGCAGAGGGAAAAACCACAAGTTGTTCTCAGGCACAAGCCCAAGAGATCGGTTATGTGTCAACTTTGTACCTGTTGAATTTCAAGTACTAAAGGGAGTATAAAACCAGAAGCTGAACTTTGAGACTAGAAGCTTGCAAGAAGAATCAGGACTCCAGAAAAGGAATTCCCACTCCTCTGGGATCCTCAGAGAGATTCTCGAGAGTGCTTGTTGGCTGGATTCTCCAGCAGCAGACACTGAGATGGAATTTGGCATGCAGGGTATTTATTAAGGATCATCACTAATGGAAGAGAGGCAGAAAGTAGGACTGAGAGGGCAAGACGGAACGGCAAGGCAGGCCAACAAAGCATCAGCCAAGTCCATGGGAGACCGGAACATATGTGGCCCATCAGAGTTGTCCCTGTTCAGGTGAAATAGCCAGGTTTTAATACCACTGCCTCCATCTGTCCTTGAATGTGGATACCTGTGGAGGGCAAACCCTTGGCAGCTCTTTGCAGCTGAACAAACCCTAAAGGAACTGAGAACTGGATGCTGTCTGTCTTCTGGTTACATGCTTCCTTGTAGGGGAACTGGTAGGCACAGCTGCATCCACCACAGCGGCATTCCGTTTTTAATGAAGATTTGTAAAGTATCTTTTCATGAGGATTTCACATCTGGCAGTCTTCTAAAAATAATAAGAAAGTTCGGGACCTTGTGGACAGCTACCCTACATCAAATCACCCCCAAATTCCTCACCTTTTCATTTGTAGTTCAGGTTGACGGTTGACAGCACTGTGTTAATTGTTGCCAAACAGAAAATATCACAAGCAGACTTAATACACACATGATGTGTATAAATCACAGCAAAAGAAAAAAAAACCTCACAGGAAATATATAAAGGGTTGTTTCACAGGGGTTTGAATAATTTCACAGTGGCGAGAGGTGAGTCATCATGGGAGTCATAGTAAGGAAGACCTGTTGAAAGCACAGAAAGCTGCATGTTAGGCAGAACCGTGCTCAGGCTCGGAGTGTGATTTTTTGCTTCAACAAAACATCCATGCAACTCAATTGGTATAAATTCTATGGGCTGTATAAACTTTTCTGTATTTGTATATTTTTTTATAGTATAAGAATCATAAAATTAAGTAGTTTGTGCCTATTTTCAGATTGGCACATGTTTTGGTAAAATAATAATAAAAATATTTTCATTCCATACTGAGGGAATGTAAGAAATTTTTGCAATAGTCTATCCCTACATTACTCAAGACTGAGAAACACTGACCTCCAAGGTTATTAGATAAAATCACAAGAGACGAGAGTTCCAAGAATGTACAAAGAGAAGCACATCAAGGATAATGTCATTTAGCACTTGATCATCTATTATCTTGTAGTTTGGGTATTGCTTCAGATACCAAAAGTTAAATTAACCTTGACTCTTCAAGTAGGTTAAAAAACAAAACAAAAACAACTCCTGGTAGGAACTGAGTATTGTATTATTGCCTAATAAATATCTGGTTTTTTTTTAATCCTAATCCACTGTAGAACAAAACTGCCTTACATGAATTACCAGTATCTTTCAAATTATGATAGAATAAACCTTAGAAACTCATATCTATTTTGCAAGAATATTTGTCTCTCTATTTTGCCACTATGCAAAACTTTGAGAACCACCCCACATCTATTTTCTGCCTCAATTTAGTAAGAGATTTCTACTGAAACTCATTCCCTCCCTGCCGCTTCTTGCCCTTAACAAAGCAACTTGAGGATTTAAAACCAATTTCTGAGGTTGTCACTACATTTGGATTTATAAAGTGTTCTTAATTTTAAAAAGAAAGGAAGGGAACAGTATCTTCATGCACTAATGTATACATCTAGCAATACATTTCCATTAAAGGTACAGATGGGATGACACCTGTGTAACTTGTGAATTGGATCCTTGTCCGTGTAACAATTTATGATAGGATCTTTCATTTCAACCCTAACTTGAACCATCTTCAAATATCAGAGCAGGCAGACCTTCTGCCTGTTTCCAATGGTGTCAAACAGTAATGGTTGCCTCTTGTCTTTCCTGTAAGAACTCTGAAATCCAGGTTATCCAACCAAGAAAATCCCCACCAGTCCTCTTCTCAAGGCATATGGCACACATCAATTTAATTAAAGATTAAGTTAGTGGACAGGAATAGGCCTCTTTCTGGTCTGTCTTCTGCAGTCTTCTCAGGATAGCAGTATTAGTCTGTTTTGTTGTTGTTAAGCTTTTTTAGGAGACCTGGCCACTGACAGGGCCTGGTGTTGCAAGGTATTCCAAAAGTGGCTCAAGCATGGGCCAGCCAGTGACCATGAGGCTGGGTGGTCATAAATACTAACTGTGGTGGGGGTAATAATTAGCTACACCAGTCAGATAAGGTCCTTTAAGAATGTATAATAATTCTGAAAAGTGTATGAAGAATTTACCCTGATAACAGAGCAAACACACAGAATGGACGAGAAATACCACAAGCTAGACTGAGAAAGAGAGGAAAGAGTACATTTTCTGGAGCAGAGGTTCTCAAACTTAAACTCAACATGTGTCTGAATCCCTTGAAGGACAGATTGCTGGGCAACCACGTCCAGAGTTTCTGGTTCAGTAAGAAAGAGGCCTGAGAATTTGCATTTCTGAAAAGTTCCCAGGTGGCATGGCTGCCATTGGTTCAAAGATCACATATGAATAAAGTTGGAGGTTGGACATAAGAGAGTTGCTGGATGGTGCCATCCATTTAGAGGCTGGGCAAAATGCAACCAAGATGTAGATATGCCATGCTGGAACTCAGGAAGAAGACCGAGATTAGGGACAGAGGAGGGAGAGCTATTGGCACATATTAACTGTCCTTATCGTTTGTCTCTTTTGAAAAACCATTTGGAGAAGCTTACAGAGGGAAGAGGCGAAACCAAGACCTTAAGATTAGTGAAGAGTAATGACAAGGGAGGGGAGGAGAGTTAACAACAAAGAGGAAAACAGAGATTACTGTCTAAAGTCAACACAGCTGCCTTGGTTAAATTGAAAGCCTGGTTTGGAGCCTACAGGCATTCAGGAAAGATATTCATTGGATATGAGCTTCATAGGAAGAAAAGAAGGAAGGAAATATTCCAGTTCCTCAAAGATACACCAAGTTTTCCTAAGACTAAAGTCTCAATGGAAAGTCTTTACTTGGAAAATTACATAGGGAACATGAGAATCACTGGGCTGGATTCATAATAACATCATGCAGATAAAGAAATCCTATAGCAGTCCTGTATAGGACACTTTAATAATTATTCCACTAATGTTTGCTTAATCACAATGAAGATTATCAATAAATTTAGCTTTGGAGTTTTTATTATATTATTCATTTATAATAATATGCTAAGTGCTCTTTTATTTTTTTTCTAAAGATTTTATTTATTTATTTGACAGAGAGAGATCACAAGTAGGCAGAAAGGCAGGCAGAGAGAGAGGGGAAGCAGCTCCCCACTGAGCAGAGAGCCCAATGCGGGGCTTGATCCCAACACCCTGAGATCATGACCTGAGCTGAAGGCAGAGGCTTTAACCCACTGAGCCACCCAAACGCCCCTAAGTGTCTTTTAAAACACACACACACAGATTTAGTCTGTCCATTTCTAATTTCCACCTGTTTCTGGTCCTTACCAACTCACTCCTAGACTAACGTCACAACCTCTTACCTAAGTACTCTGCCTCTAGTCTCTTCTTCCTTCAAGGCATTTGTTCGTGCATCATTCTCAGAATCATCTTATTAAACTGACATCATTAACCTGATGTTTGATAACATCACTTGCTTGTTCAAAAGCTTTCCATGAAACTCTTATGCTTATAAAATAAAAAGTACAAACTCCAAACTCCAGCCTGTATTCAAAACTTTCATAATATGGCATTCTGGCCATATTATCTCCTGTGACTCTGGGAATGGACTCTCTAGTCTAACATAACGAAAGCATTCCTCTACATGGACACTGCTCTGTGCCGCTTTTGCCTTTGCCCTTAAATTCTTGACATTCTCTTGTTTGAATATCCAACCCCTCCCTCCCATCAAAATCCTATCAGTTCTTTGATCTGCTCCCTGTGCCATATCTGACAACTCAAGCTGCATTCAAGTCAGTTTTTTCTCCTTTGGAATTCTATAATACTTGTAGTTATGTTACATGAAGAAATCCTATCTAACCAGACTGAAAGTTCCTTGAGGACCAACAGTGGGCTTCGTTTTATTCAAATCTCATGGCAAGCAGCCTTGTAGTAAACACTTAAGTATTTGAAGGGAGATTGATGATGTAAAAGGGAAAATGGTTAATAGTACCAGTACCATACACATTATTTTATTGGCTTTTTTTCAGCTATAATGATTGTCATTATAAAGTATAATAGCATTTTATGTGATGTAGTCCATCATCCAACAAGCTGATTTAGATAATTAAGTTGGGTTTCTTATTTTGCTTTATTATGCATTGAACCTTCAGAGAAATTATTTGAGATATTCTTAAAAGGACTCTTCAAGTAAATACCAATCAGCAGGTATCTTTTCACTTGTTTTGACTGCTAAATAAACATTTGCTTGTATCTTTCTTAATTATAAGCTCCTTGAGATCTAAGACCATGTCATGTTTAGCTTTCTTTTTTGCCAGTGTATGCTCATATCTTATTCATAATGCTTGATAAACATTGAATGACTTGACTTTATCTAACTTATATATATTTAACTCAAATGTATAACCCACCAAGAAAACTCACATTAACCCCTTTATTTAAGATTATTCCTTAAAAAAACAAAGCGCCAAAGCCAAATGTGTTTATGATTTACGTACAATTATCATCTTGCCTAATCTCAACAGACAGCTCAGTAATTTTATAGAGCACTGAAAAGAAGAGGTGATTTAGGAATGCACAGGCAAAACTTAAGAACAACACTTCAGGCAACATATTAGTTTGCAGTTTTAAGTTTGAAAGGCTTTGGAAATGTTTATATCCAACATACAGTGGCAGCTATGTATTTATCATTTTTAAATTTCTTTTTGCCAGAGGACAAGGCCAGTTCCAGGAAAACAAATCCAGCCCAGGCTTCTTAGAGTCAGGTCCTATTGCAAAACAACATTGTTCTTTAATCTTTATGTTCTGAGAGAGAAAATAGTAAAGCAGACACAAAAAAAGTCACCATTTGGGTGACTTCTGACTTTTCTTGCACAAGTTTTCGTTCTTGTAAAGTCTTAAAAAGAATTTTCTAAGTTAAAACTTTTGACTATTGTTCCACCATGTACAAAATGTAGATAAGCTGGAAGTTGAGTAAAATGACCTTGGGTTTTATGTGCTCTCTCTCACAGCATTTTAAAATGAACTTAGATTTATTTAAAAAGCTGTAAGAATAGACAAGGGAAGGAAATTAACTTTAAACATTTAGAAAAACAGGGCTTAGGAAACCCTGGGTTTTATAGAAGGGGCTGCTTGACCGCATAAACACAGTGGGAGGGGCTCCCTATATTAGAAGACAATCTGACCTTTTAAAGTGTATATTTTAAATGAAAGAATAAGAAACTAAAAATAATGGCTTCAGGTGGAAAACTTCCTTGGAGTAAATGATTTTATATGTGTAACCTAAATGGTACCTGAGAATTACTTGCCTCCAAATGATCTGGTTAAACTTGATCTTAAACTTCATTCTCTAGTCAGGAGCCTACTCCATAATTTCAGCAAATTCTTCCAGCTTACTTTCTCATGCTTCTCTATGCCACCATAAACCAGTGTTCTTTTGCTCTTTATCTGGAAAATTTGACGATACTACAGATGCAAAACACAATCCCTTCATCAGTTTCCATAAAAATCCACTCACATCATGCATTGTTTAAAGTTTTTATTGTTGTTGAATCTTTTAAAGATTTAGACCCTTTACAAGGAAGGGTCACATTCTGGAGCATGGCCCTTGACCAATCTTTAGGCTTTGCCGTCTAAGTGCCTCCTTTACTCCTCTCATTTTTCATCTCCTTCTCCAGACGAACAGGCAACTGAGGGAACTCAGACTTCCTCACTGAGGTCACAGCATCATCAGGCCTCTAGAAGACCTCACCCACTTTATCCCAAATCTTGTGATTATATTTTCCTAATACAACTGCCATTCTCTTCCTAAGAAGAATCCAGATGGAAACTGTCGACACACCCATATCTTTCCATTTCCTTATATATATGTACCCTGTGATTTATATTCTTTTTTTTTTAAAGATTTTATTTATTTATTTATTAGGAAAGAGAGAGTGAGAAAGAACTTGAGAAGGGAGAAGGTCAGAGTGAGAAGCGGACTCCCCATGGAGCTGGGAGCCCGATGTGGGACTCGATCCCGGGTCTCCAGGATCACGACCTGAGCCGAAGGCAGCCGCTCAACCAACTGCGCCACCCAGGCGCCCCCTGTGATTTATATTCTGAATTGCATTTCCGGTGACTGCTCTCCACGAAAAGAGAAGCCCAGAAGATGTCTGCCTCGCATAAAATTAAAATGTGGGCTCCTGGCTTTAATAGGAGCGGTTCCATCTGAATGTATAACAGAAGGGTGACCACTGTGGTTTCCCAATACAGCCAGCCCACACTGCTTAAAGCTGTTCCCCATGAAGGCCTCTACTTTGTGTCTTCAGCCATTGTAATTTTTCACTTCAACACCAGTACTATTCTCCAAACAACAGCTGTGTGTCTGCCCACTTCCTTTGCACTCTGGATAAATCTGGCCTCTCAGAATTACATTAGAGCAGGCCCAGCAGTAGTGGGTGGATAATCCTCTGCTTTATAAGTAAGGAAAATCCGAAAAGTTTCTCTACTCATTTTCTCAATATCTTCTATGGAATGATACCAAGGTATCTGACATATTGTTGATTGCCTTTCAGTATATAGAACAGACATCCCTTAACACTGGGGCATAAATTAGAGGATCCAGATTAACAATTAGAAGAGTAGCTCTAAATTCTAAGCTCAGTGGCTCATGAGAATGCTGCCCTCCCCACTCCCCTCCACCTCCCTAAATTCCAGCAGAACTTCAGATTTTGCCCAAATGCTTCCTTCTCTGAAAGGTCTTCCCAGCTTTCTCCAGAAGACCATAGCTTTTCTTCTTCTGCAAGACTATGGGTATAATATGATGGTTAACAGAAGTAACAATTCAGTGTAAAGAAAAACTTTCTAACAATTAGAGTTTCCTAATATTGGCATGGGCTACCCTGGGACTCAGTGAGCCTGGAACAACTTAAGAGTTTGGAAAAACAATTGCCCACAATGTGGTAGAAGCAGTTTATTGCTGAATAAAAACTGAACTTGATCTTCAGGGTCTCCTCTGGTGCTGAGCTTCTAGTTACTTCCTTATGTCCTCTGATGAAATAAAATACAGAGCTGTTCTGCAACTGCCACATTATTTTTGCATGTCTTTTAATTTTTTTCTAAATAAATATGAAACAGCTCAGAACCAGCAACCTTTTCATTCTTTTTCAGTGCTTAAACCACCTGGTACAAAAAAATTTATGAATTGAACCACAAGAGCTGGTTTTGAAGGGGGGTTAAGAAGTGGAAGGGAGGACAACCTGGAGACAATAAAGTAGATATGGGGCAGCACCACACCATGACATTTCTAGGGATCAGGTCCCACTGATGCGAGCTCACAGAGCAATCCTTCAACAACCTCCATTATTCTACCTCTAGGTCCATGCGGAAATTATTGCTGCCACTGCTGACCAGCATGCAAAAGCAGTTCTCATTCTCTTGCCTCTTGTCATCATTCCTGATTTTCTTTTGTAAAGAAAGAATTTTCTTTTCTTTCTTTCTTTTTGTAAAGAAAAGAAATTTTCTTTTCATATGTAAAAGATATTTGCAGAAAACACTAAACAAAGTGTTTAATAATTATGGCAAATATATCCATAAATTCTTTAACTGCCCCCCTTTGATTGGAGGAAACTCCATAAAAGCAGACTAGAACCCAATTACAGACAAGATAAAGACAAGTCCATCAAGTCCTTAGTTGGTATCACAGATGTGCAACATCTACTGGTGATTAAAAGCTGGGAGGTGATTATACTGCCTTGTGCTGAAAAGAATTGTTTGTGGATCACCAGCATTGGCACTGCCTGGGAGCCTGGGAGCACTTTAGAATTGCAGAATTTCAGGCTCCACTTCAAACTTACTGAACCAGAATCTGCACTGTAACAATCCAAGGTTGTTCCTGTCCAAGTTGGAAAAGCACTAGTGTGTACAGCACCTTGTCCTTTGGGAGGGCAGCTTATCAGACTCAGCGAGCAAAATCAGTTAAAGAAAAAGCACCTCCTGGAGAGTCTAGTATGCCCAAACTAGTGTTTCTGTTACTGATGAGAATTGTGATAACATATTTCCGAGGATTTGGGGATGAAAAATGATCATAAATCATTGACCTTTGGCTATAACATTGAAGCCCATTTCTGTTTATAGTGTTTTTTCCAGTACAATCATGCAATCGAAAATGAGGTATTTTTCCCAATATTGTCTAAAATTGAAACACACAAGTCATTCCTTTTCTTTAGACCAAAATGGCAATTTCTTTTTAACAATGCTACAAAGGAAAAATCTTAAGACATCCTGTTGACTTCTAGTTTATACGTAAAAAGCCCTGCTGAATAAGTCAGAAAGTTTTTAGCACGGGAATGTGCTTTGAATTTATGATTATATCTGGAGAGTGGAGTGGATTATCACTGCATTAAATATTTAAAGCCTGAACATATAAAAGCCTGAGCATTTATATTTGCTATAACGTATGAGAAGATAACTTAATACGTAAATGTACGAAAGTCACAAAAAATACTCTTCATGTTGTTTTTAGATTAAGTAGTTGACTAAAGCAAATACTATCATAAGACATGTTCTCCAATTGAAGAACAGCTTAAAATACATTTTTTAAAATAAAGATGAACATGCAATTACTTTGTTAACATTAAAAGTTTAATGGAAAAATATGCTTTATTTTGAAACAAAAAATAAATGAATAATATAATGTAATTTAAATTTAGTTAGGGTCTGATATTCAGAAAATGAAGAACTTTCTTCATTCTTACTTCAAGAACTATTGACGACTGACTATGACTTACTTCAAAAACTACTGACTATTGAGGGGGAGCCACAAAAAAAGTTCCTATCTAGGTGACAGCCACTCAGATTTCCTCAGTCATTGGTGTGAGAGGTCATGAGGTCTGAGTCCAAAGTTAGATGAGTGAATCTCAACTTTGTCCTTATTCATGTAAGCAAGTGATTTAACCTTTTTTGATCTTATTTTTTCATCCGTAAAATGAAGAAATCATTATATACTAGGTTTCTATGAGAGTTTTTCATATGGATAATGCGAGTTACTATATATATATATTACATTTACTTATTTTCTCTCATTGTGGCTTTTGCTTTCCTTGGATGAAATGATATCATGCCTTTATGGATAACACATGAAATAAGTTTTAAAATTTGGTATTTACCTTTTAATTTTGTTAATCATCATTTTACCTAACAAGTTTCTAATTTTATATAGCCAAATATATTGTTTTTAAGATTTTTCAATTGTTTCATAAAAGTCATCCTTCAGCTCAAGAAAAGGTAATATTTTATACAAATAATCTTCTAGATTTGAATCATAATTTACTCATGTCTTTTAAAGTACTTTATTATAAAATTATAAACTGCCCATTGTAAATAAAATATTTTGGTTTTGCTAATATTTTGCCGTATTATGGTTAATACCTTGGTTTATTTCCTTGTAGTCATTTTTCTATGTAGATTTTGTCCAAAACTAGGATAATACTATTATGAGATAATAAGAAATATATATTTGGTCTCTGTCTCCAATTCCTGACACAGAGTTCCTAAAGCCCTCATAATAATTTTTTAATTGATAGAGATGCTAAGAGCATCTTCTATTCTAATATTTGGTCTTTGACCCAGATTCCTGACACTTTTTAGACCCTTGGAATTTCTGGGGGGATGAGTCTCTTTTTGTATGCTAAGGAGATGACTGGTGGCTAGGGGCCCCTAGAGTGCTTCAGGTTGGGAGTTGTTCACCAAAAAGACTAAGACATGAGTAGAAGGTTGAACTATCATCCCTACCTTTAACCTCTGGGGAGGACAGGGTGGACTTAATCACCAATGGCTAATGATTTAATCAATTATTCCTAAGTGATAGAACATCCACAAAAACTCTAAACAACAGGATTCAAAGTGCTTCCTGGTTGGTTAACACATGGAGGTGCTGAGAGGTTGGTATGCCTGGAGAGGGTGTGGAAGCTCTATACCGTCCACCATCCCCGATACTTTGGCCTTGCATCTCTTCCATTTGGCTGTTCCTAAATTGTATCTTTCATTATAAGCCAGTCATAGTGAGCAAACTTTTCTTGAGATCTGTGAGATGTTCTAGTAAATTCTCTAATCTGAAGAGGGGATTATATATATTAAATTGAGGTGTATATATTAACATATGCCTAGGTTGAAAGTATTTTATCTTAAAAGAATTAAAAATTTATTTCCTGGCACTATCCATGGCAAAGGCCTAGAAGTGAGGACCCATACATAACATATTGAGCACAGCAATGTCAAACTGTGGTCTCCAAATACCTTTCCCACTAAAAGGAACAAAGGCTCCTTGGAAAAATACCTCAATTCAGAAGTGGAACAGAAATGTGCAAGGTAAGAATAAAGCATCTTTTGATAACAGAAAACAAACAAGCAGAACCATCAAAAGAACTTAGAAGCCAACTTGAAGGGCTTTTTCCATTGATCAAAGATGAGACAGCATGAGCGTCAATCAGGATAATAATAGCAGTGGTTTAAAATAAATCCTGTATGTGTTTATAAAAAAACAACAACAATAAATAACTCAATTATCATCTTTGAAGGGTTGGAAAGAATGAACGTATTATTTGAAAACTAATAAGCGGGAGGAAATCAAGTATTCTTGTAGTCTTTCCTTTACAAGCTGTATTACTGGGTAACCAAAGAATCAGTGGGAGAGTTTCTCTTTATTAAAGTATTCCAAATAATAAATGAAAAAGGAATGACAGAATTAAAAGAATTAAAGTATCACCATTTTATGACTTCTAATGAATGAATGAATGCAAGCAGTGATCATCAACAGTAGTAACATCACAAAAAGGGATAACCTGTTATTGTTTATCATCAATGGAAAAACCACAACTCCACCTATCTAGTAGTCAAAAAGAATAAATAAATAAAATAATTGAAACTGAATTATCAAGACTCTAAACCTAACTTCTAATTTTTAGACAAGAAAAACAGAAGAACCCATTAAATGATATCATTAGAATGCAACTGGCAAAATTCAGACTATGGAAAATTCTTCAGGGCAAATAACTCAGTTTCTTCAACAAATTGTAAAAGTAAAAAAACAAGGAGGGAAGAGGGAAGGAAAGGGAAGAGGGGTAAGAGAGAGAAGAGAAAAGACTACAGAGACATGTAGTATACCTCATTTTTTACAGATACACACTGAACTCTTTATGGGTGAAATGATATCTGAGATTTGCTTTCAAAATAGTCCATCAGGTAAAATGGAAAATGGTAGTTTTTGTATAACTGGGTAACAGTGACATGTGCCTTTATTATACTAATCTCTCCTTCCATATGTGTTTGAAATGTTCTACAATAAAAATACCTTAAAAAGAACAAAACAGGCTCCTGAGTGGTTCAGTGGGTTAAAGTCTCTGCCTTTGGCTCCGGTCATGATCTCAGGGTCATGGGATCGAGCCCCACATCAGGCTCTCTGCTCAGCGGGGAGCCAGCTTCACCCTCTCTCTCTGCCTGCCTCTCTGCCTGCTTGTGATCTCTCTCTCTCTGTCAAATAAATAAATAAAATCTTTAAAAAAAAAAAAAAGAACAAAACACTCAGGAATATTTCCCATGAGAAGAGAAGAGAGAGTGAATCTAATCACAAATATCCTTCCGGACCCACAGAGAAGGAATTGCATAGCCTGAACCTTTTCGAACTACTTTTGAGCATTAAAAAAAAAAAAAATGTGTGAGCTCATAATCTTCTGGTCTTTGTGAAAGAAATGTTACCCCTGAGCCAAAATGTTTGCCCAACTTAAAGAATAGTATAAGAAAATGGAGATTGCTCTTAAGAACTCAAATGATACTTATTAATGATACTTATTTTCTTGGGTGCAGAAACAAAGTAGAAGTGAAAATATGGTTATCAAATATTCTCTTTCTTAGCTATTATTTCTTTTTTAATATTAAAAAATAGTTTGCTAGGAAAAAGAATAGTTGCTAGAATACAGACTAACCAAGTTCATCCTCTATGTTGAAGACTTAAAATTATTATCTGCCGTGAATTTATTTTTTTAAACAGTTTGCCAGTGTGTGAATCAACTAAAAGACATACAGCTTCCAAGTGGAGTGCTCAAATTTGAGGCACGAATAGATGTCTCTCCTCAGTAGGTTCCCTCCAACACTTGCTTTGAATAAACTTCTGGATAATCACAAGGTAGGATAGCTCCCCTCAAGACCACACAGAGATTGTGGTCTTTTTGTTCTCACTTTTCTTCCCAGCAACACCCAACCTTGTCCTGTCCCCAGAAATGCGGCCCCCTCAGGATGCATTAACATCACAGCACCATAGACCAAAACATCTGAAAAGGCTCTGAATCTCTGTTACAGTGTGAGAAAATTCAGAATACAAATTATATAGTGTTGAGGTAATTTGCAAGTACACAGTCTCACATTCTTCATTTAACTTGGCACAGGTTTAAAGCCTTAAACTGTCTGTTGTTGGATGGCTTCACTTGTATTCTTCTTGAAGGCAGCTGGCCCCGCCTTTGGCCTTGACTTAGGGTCACTGTCCTTTCTTGCTAGGCAAACCACTGCCTCAGGCCTTCTCTGAGTTTTACTGCTACAGGTGTCCTAGGACTCCAGAGAGACAGGCTACTTTCCAGCCTAGAGCCCCAGTCAAGTTCACTGCACTCACATGGAAACTGTTCTGGCAGCTCCAGATATGACCTAAAGAATTTTCTGACCAACCTTTCTCTGGAGTCCGGGCAATGACAGTTTACCTGAGCTAAACATCCTCCCTTAAAGAATATTATAATTATTTTACTTTTTTCCTCTCCTTCCTATCCTTCAGATTTTCAAAGACCTTGTATTATCCTCTTTTTTCTATTCCTTGTCACATAGACCTAAGGGCTCCCTACCACCATTCTCCACTCCAACTTCCAATCACAGTTTCCAAGAAATGCCCATGCTTTAAATATATCCTTGGACTTGCAAACTCTCTCTACAGTTGAACCCTTATCGTAGACACTTTGGCCCAGCAAGATGGAGAATCACACTTCCCAACTTAAATAAAGATCTATGACAGTCCTGGGTAGCAAATAGCCCTGGGAATCACTCACCCCTTGGATCCTTTCTTTGGAGAACTGACTTTGCCCCTTTTGCCCTTGTTCTTTGTACAGCAAACTGGAAATGCCTGAGAGGCATTACATTCCTGGGAAAACCCATAGCCAAGTACTGACTTGTATGGGAGTTTGACAGCCCAGACTTTGCCTCAAAGTGGGACATGTCTGAGATGTAATTTATGTTCCAGAGTACCCATGGAATCAGTCTGAGGCTGAGAAATAACTTGAAATTCCTCTCTTGCTCATTTCCTTCCCCCTTTTCAGTCCTGCTTCCTCCAGTCCCTCACCTGCTTCTCTGGAGAGCACTTCCTTAATAAATCCAGTATTTATATATGAATCCTTGTCTCAGAGTCACCTTCTGGAGAATGCAACCTAAGAGATCATTCAACCATGCCATAAAAACATTTTTTTTTAAATAATTTATTTATCTTATTTGAGGGAGAGAGAGAGAATGCATGAGGAGAGGGAGGGGCAGAAGGAGAGGGAGAAGCAGACTCCCCACTGAGCAGGGAGCCCAATGCTGGACTCGATCCCAGGACCCTGGAATCACGACCTGAGCTGAAGGCAAATGCTTAACCAACAGAGCCACCCAGGTGTCCTTAAAATAAATTTTAAATATAATACAGACAACATAACCAACGAAAATAGCAACATTTCTTAAAATATGTAAGCTCACATAAGTTTTATTGATTTCCCAATACATCTACTCTAGCCCATAAAGAAATTTTTAGAGAATAGTTCTTTATATGAAAAATCACAAGCTATTCTTTCTCCACCTAGTAGATGGTCTGATACTGGAACACAATTCATATTTGCTAAATAAATTATGCCTTATGATTAAAAGTAACTTTTATTTAACCTTGTGTTCATCAACTGATTAGGCAAGATATTTCACAATGAGTAACAACAGGTGAGGCAGGCTTTTTGGTGCTTACATTACGTACTGAAATTCAAAATTCATATTCACATGTAAAAACCCCTAATTAAAAAAGGAAATCTACTCACACGAGCATGTTGAACATTAAACAGAAATACAAGAATTTCATATTTGTATCCCCTAAATGCAAACATTAATGTGGAAATAATTTGTTTGAGGTTTACATGTATTGTCATAATCTTGCTATCATTTCACATAGTCACGGCTTTTAATATCACAGTTCTAAGGAAAGCCTTTAGTTTAGAAAATGCTTTACTGACTATTGAGCACATTTGACTTCAGTTTCAGGATCCTCGTACTTCAAACATGAACTTGCCTTAATCCACTGGAAACAATGTAGAGACTTATGGAGCTAATTTAAGAAATCAAGTACTTTTACTGGAAAAGAGTTGTGTTCTCATATCAACACTAGATTTAAAAAAATGGCCTAGTGTTGCTGTAAGAATCTCAGTCATCTGCAGGAGAGGTTTCACAATTATTCTTCCCTTACATTTTTTTTCAAATAGATTAAATATGTGACATCTTTATATCAACACTCAAAAAGCACTAAAACATCTATAATAGCAAAATGTCACCGAAGTACAGCTCCCCCTGAATTTTCACTCAGTAATCACTGTCACAGCATTTTTTTGGTACAGCTGTACTGTCTTCCAAGAGTCAAACCATAGCAAGAATGGGTTTAATTCTTAGCAACAAAAATGAGACATCACAGTAAAAGCGGTTCTATTAGGGAAGTCTATAGCAATACAGGCCTATCTTAAGAAGCAAAAAAAAATCTCAAGTAAGCAACCTAACCTTGCACTTAAAGGAGTTAGAAAAAGAACAACAAACAAAAGCTAAAACTAGAAGGAAGGAAACAATAAAGATTAGAGCAGAAATAAATGATATAGAAACTAAAAAACCTTGGGGTGCCTGGGTGGCTCAATCAGTTAAGTGTCTGCCTTTGGCTCAGGTCGCGATCCAGGGTCCTGGGATGGAGCCCCACACTGGGTTCCCTGCCTGTCAAATAAAGAAATAAAACATTAAAACAAACTAAAAAAACGAACAAACAAAACAATAGAACAGATCAATGAAATCAGAATCTGTTTCTTTGGAAAAAATCAATAAAATTGATAAACCTCTAGCCAGATTTATCAAGAAAAAAAGAAAAGATTGAAATAAATAAAATCACAAATAAGAGGAGAAATGACATTCAACACCACATAAATACAAACAATCAAAAGAGACTACTATGAAAAACTATAGGCCAACAAACTGGACAACCTGGAAGAAATGGGTAAATTCCCAGAAACATAAACTACCAAAACTGAAACAGGAAGAAGTAGAAAATTTGAATAGACTGATAACCAGCAAAGAAATGGAGCCAGTAAATTCCAACCAACAAAAGTCCAGGACCAGGGCGCCTGGGTGGCTCAGTTGGTTAAGCGACTGCCTTCGGCTCAGGTCATGATCCCGGAGTCCCAGGATCGAGCCCCATATCGGACTCCCGGCTCTGCGGGAAGTCTGCTTCTCCCTCTGACCTTCTCCCCTCTCATTCTCAGTCTCTCTCTCTCTAATAAATAAATTAAAAAAAAAAAATAGTCCAGGACCAGATGGATTCACAGGCAAATTCTACCGAACATTTATTTTTATTTTTTTTATTTTTATTTTTTAAAAGATTTTATTTATTTATTAGGAAAGAGACAGAGTGAGAGAGAGCAGGTCAGAGTGAGAAGCGGACTCCCCATGGAGCTGGGAGCCCGATGTGGGACTCGATCCCGGGACTCCGGGATCATGACCTGAGCCAAAGGCAGTCGCTCAACCAACTGCGCTACCCTGGGGCCCCTCTACCAAACATTTAAAGAAGAGTTAATACCTATTCCTCTCAAACTACTCCAAAAAATAGAAAGGGAAGGAAAGCTTCCAAATTTATTTTATGAGGGCAGCATTACCCACATACCAAAGTCAGATAAAGACACTACAAAAAAGAAGAAATATAGGCCAATATCCCGGATGAACACAGATGCCAAAAAATCTCAACAAAATACTAGGAAACCAAATTCAATAATACAATTAAAAAAATCATTCACCACAATCAAATGGAATTTTTCCTGGGTTGCAAATGTGGTTTAATATTCACAAATCAATCAATGTGATACATCACATCAATAGGAAAAAGGATAAGAACCAAATGATCCTTTCAATAGATGCAGAAAAAGCATTTCACAAAGTACAACATCCGTTCATGATAAAAACACTCAACAAAATAGATTAGAGGGAACATAACCCAACATGATAAAGGCCATCTATGAAAAACCCACAGCTAACATCATCCTTTTTTTTTTTTTTTAAGATTTTATTTTTTTGACAGAGAGAGGCATAGTGAGAGAGGGAACACAAGCAGGGGGAGTGGTAGAAGGAGAAAGCAGGCTTCCTGCCAAGCAGGGAGCCTAGCCTGATGTGGGGCTCGATCCCAGGACACTGGGATCATGACCTGAGTGAAGGCAGACGCTTAATGACTGAGCCACCCAGGCGCCTCCTAACATCATCCTTAATGGGAAAAAACTGAGAGCTTTTCCCCTAAGGTCAGAAACAAGACAAGGATATCCACTCTCACCACTTTTATTCGACATAGTACCAGAAGTCCTAGCCACAGCAGTCAGATAACGAAAAGAAATAAAAGACATCCAAATCCATAAGGAAGAAGTAAAACTTTCACTATTTGCAGGTTACATGATACTATATATAGAAAACCCTAAAGACTCCACCAAAAAAACCCAAAAAACAAAAAACAACAAAAAAAACCCTGCTAGAACTGATAAGCAAATTCAGTAAAGTCACAGGATACAAAATCAATGTACAGAAATCTGCTGCATTTGTATACACTAATAATGAAACAGCAGAAAGAGAAATTACAAAAACAATCCCATTTAAAACTGCACCCCAAATAATATACATAAGAACAAACCTAACCAAAGTAGCAAAAGACCTATACTCTAAAAACTATAGAACAGTAATAAAAGAAATTCAAGATGACATAAAGAAATGGAGAGACATTCTATGCTCATGGATTAGAAGAACAAATATTGTTCAAATGTCTATACTACCCAAAGCAGTCCACATATTTAATACAATCTCTATCATATACCAATAGCATTTTTCAAAGAACTAAAACAAACAATACTAAAAGTTATATGGAACCACAAAGGACCCCAAATAGCCAAAGCTACCTTAAAAAAGAAAAGAAAAGCTGGAAGTATCACAATTCCAGACTTAAAATTTTATTACAAAGTTGTAATAATCAAAAAAGTATGGTACTGGCACAAAAACAGACACAGAGGTCGATGGAACAGAATAGAAAACTCAGAAATAAACTCACAATTATATGGTCAATTAGTCTTCAACATAGCAGGAAAGAACATTCAAAAGGAAAAAGACAATCTCTTCAACAATGATGTTGAAAAGCTGGAGAGCAACATGTAAAAGAATGAAACTGGACCACTTTCTTGCACCATATATGAAAATAAATTCAAACAGATTAAAGACCTAAATGTGAGATCTGAAACTATAACTATCCTAGAGAACACAGGCAGTAACTTCTTTGACATCAGCCATAGCAACTTCTTTTAAGATATGTCTCTCGAGGCAAGGGAAACAAAAGCAAAAATAAACTATTGAGTCTATATCAAAATAAAAAAGCTTCTACACAGTGAACGAAACAATCAACAAAACTAAAAGATAACCTATGGAATGGGAGATGATGTTTGTAAATGACAAAGGGGTAGTATCCAAAATATATAAAGAACTTATCAACCCCAACACCCAAAAACAAATAATCCAATTAAAAAATGGGAAGAAGACTTGAACGGACATTTCTCCAAAGAAGATGTCCAGATGGCCAACAGACACATAAAAAGATGCTCATCATCACTTATCATCATGGAAATGCAAATCAAAACTACAATGAGATCTCACCTCACACCTCTCAGAATGGCTCAAATCAACAACACAAGAAACAACAGGTGTTGGTAAGGATGAAGACAAAGGGAAACCTTCTTGCAATGTTAGTGGGAATGCAAACTGTTGCAGACAATGTGGAAAATAGAATGGAGGATCCTCAAAAATTTAAAAATAGAACTACCTTTTGATTCAACAATCACACTACTGGGTATTTACCCAAAGAATACAAAAACACCAATTCAAAGGGATACAAGCACCCTGGTGTTTATATCAGCATTATTTACAATAGCTTAGATATGGAAGCAGCCAACTGTCCATCAATTGACTAACAGATACAGAAGCTGTAGTGTGTGTGTGTGTGTGTGTGTGTGTGTGTGTGTGTGTGTATACTATTCATCCATAAAAAAGAATGAAACCTTGCCATTTGCAATGACATGGATGCAGCTAGAGAGTATAATGCTAAGCAAAATAAGCCAGTCAGAGTAAGATAAACACCATATGATTTCACTCATATGTGGAATTTAAGAAACAAAACAAACACACACACACACACACACACACGAGAGAGATTGAGAGAGAGAGAGAGAGAGAGAGAGAGAGAGAGAGAAACAGATTCTTAATTATAGAAAACAATCTGATGGTTACCAGGGGGAGGGATGAGGGGATGGGTAAAATAGGTGATGGAGATTGAGGAGTACATTTGTCATGATGAGCACTAAGTGATATATGGAACTGAAACTAATACATATATACTAATATATTATACGCTTGAAACTGACATAATACTGTAGGTTAACTAACTAGAATGAAAAACCAAAAAATTCAGCATCAAATAAAGCTTCCTAGAACAAAAAAACAATGAAAAAAGATGATTTAATATGAGACAGGCTACCATAGCAAGAAGGTCTGGATAGTCTGGCTCAGGGCATCTGAATAATAGAACGACTGTCATTATGTAGTGGACACATCTGGCTTCATGCAGAACTGTGTCATTTCTTGAAGACCCTTCCAATTGTATGAGCTTGTGATAGTTCATGGAAGAAATTCTTTTGCATTATTTACAAAAAGTTTAACCTCTACGACTTTAGCTTTATGGAAAAAGTGAGACTAACTTATTTTCCAGGCAATGATTTAAGAGGGAAAAATATTTATGAGGTACTAGATTGTGATGTCTTGCAATGCAAGGTGCAATAAAACAAATGAGTTTTTTCTTCACCCAAGAGGTAATTTTCACTGATTCAGATTTTAAAATATATAGTTAAGTACACATATACATTAATCAAGTATTTGAAGGGAGAGTTAACATTTTAATAGTACATGTGATTAATGATGCCTTGCATGAAGTCAAAGCAAGAAAAATCAGTGTGAATGACCTCTGAATTGAAAAAAATGCAGGCTGAAATGTCTTCAGTAATTATTTTGGCTGCATAAAGTCTGAAGCAATGAGAGAGGTTTCAAAGTTCTTTTATAGAACCCATAGGACTTACGGTATCATAAGCAATAAAGTCTTGGGAAGAATTATGGCTACTTACTTAGATTAAAATAGGACAAATAGTAATAACATTATTCGAGTTGTAGTCACCATGCATGACCCACCTTTGCCAGCTTCGTGAAGCAATGAAAAACAGAAATAAAAACTTTTTCTTAAGTTAACAGCTGCTACTAGTCTATGAGAGCATAATTTTTGCCAAAGATATTTTGTCATGCCCTTTCTTTATCATCCAGTTAAACATTTCTTATATTTCAATACCAGTTAATCTTCTGTCTTATTTCTCAGAAATATGAATACAACTAGACAGGCCAAAGATGGCATTAAGTTTTTCATACTCTTATTCATTAATCATACATATGAAACACCTAAAATATTTTGCTAGTTAAGAGCAGTACTTAGGTTGAAATCCTGGCATGATTTACTGCGCCACAGGGATGAAATGTAGGGTACCTGAGGGACTAAGCATTTCTCTCAGCCTGTGAAGGCCCGTTGTAGCATTCTTTTGGCTTTTGCTGTTTGTTCAAATATAAGTGAGGAAGTTGTATATTTTAGCTCATCTGGGTCCTTAGCCAGTTTCCTTTGCCCTACATCCCTCTCTTCTACTTAGAGATTCACCCTAGCTGCCTCTTCCAACTCTAGTCTGAGAAGTGCCCTTTGTTGCCCTGGCTGTGCACCAAATTTACTCAGGAAAGGCCAAAACAAATAGCACCATTGAGAGACATTACAAAATGGCTGTCATTTTGCCAGAAGCTGTAGCAGACTCACAAGCCCTCAGGGGGTCTCTGGGGAAGAGTTGAGTCTAACATTCAAGCCTCCAGACTTTCTGAAACTCTGTTGCCCAGGGATCAATGTTCTTCTCATAGGTAGAAGGTGAGGATAATTTCAGGATGACTTTTCTGACTCATTTACAGAGATTGTCCATGGCTTCTGAGTATAAAAAAGGTAAAGACAATGTCCTTTCAAGTGGAGATGGGTAGGTAAATGGCTGTCCAGTCACATCAGTAAAGCAACAGCACTTCGAACTCACTGGGTTATGCCTGCCCAATAAAGCCCATTGTACAGTATTTTTAAGTAATGTTACTAACAACTAACAGTGGACAGTCCCTGGAGGGCTTTGAGAAGAGGAACTGTGTTTTTTAAAGATTATTCTGGATGCCCTGCAGAATGTAGACTGAAGAGGACAAGAATGAAAAGGATGAGATGACTCCAGAGTCCACCATAGTGGGATGGGTAAGAGAGGATGGTGGCTTGGTTTAAGGTGCTGGTATGTGGGCAATGTCTACAAAAAAGCATTGTTCCATTTTAGAATTTATCTGAGAACCTTTTTTGTGGAAATAATCACGTAGCAGAGCTGATTACAAAGGCAACTTCTAGAACCCTAAAATAAAACTATATCATCTATACGTAGTAGTGTCCCCTTAGCTAACCTGTGTTTCAACTTCCTCTTCCATAAAATAGATTAATCATACTGCTTATCTCATGAGATTGTTTTGAAAATTAAGAGCATTAATACATGTAAATCTCTTAGAACAGAGTTTTGCACAGAGAAAGTATAAATAAATACAGCTATTATTAACTTTCTATCCTTTATATTACAGAGTGGCAAGTGGGAGGGCATAAATAAAAGTCTTTCAAAATTTGCACAAAATCATTACATTTTACATTATAATGTGTAACAAAAAAAAAGGATAAAAAGACAACCTTGCTTTACCACACTGACAATTATCTGATCTCTCTTATGAACCAATCTTTCTATTTATTGACTCTGACCTTGCAGACTGTCACTACTGAACAAAATTCAGTTTAGCTAATGGCTAGTTCCTGTCCTCAGTATCAAAACACAGAAGAAGTCTTCAAAAGATACAAGCAAGATTTTGTTATCCTAAGTTTTCCTTGCAAGGTGAAGTGAGGGTATTTCTTCTCTTCTGTTATCCTAAGCAATGACAGTACCCGTGTCTCCTCCATGGCTCCAGCTCTTGCTGGTAGCACCCCCCCAGCCCTTGTCCTCAGCAACCATCGCTCATCATTGTCCTAGCTCCACCCTCAGTCCAGCTTCTGGTTTCTGTTAACTGCATATTCACCTGTTGTCCTTTTAGACTAAGAATGATTAGAGCTTCTCTGGGTTGCTTTAACCAACCCTTGTTTAGCTTCTGTTTACCATCACCTGAGTAATCAATTCCCTGTATTAATTCCCTCCATTTGAAAGACTGAGGGTGGCTTCTGTTTTCCTGGCTAGATGCTGAAAGAATATTCATGGAGATGATTAAGTAAAACACATTGGCAAAGATCAGATCCCACTATGCACAGAATTACATAAACTTTTGGACGCAGGAAATTTGGGTGGTGGGGGAAGCAGTATTTACGTTTAACCAACTAAATGTCAGCTTGTTAGATCTGAGGTATATAAGTTAGCATAGATTCCAATTTAACATTAATTCTATGATACTAAAACTCGAAAGAGGTGGGAATGAGGGAATGAGGATCTATTAATAAAGAAACATTTGACCCCCTCTTCTACTAAATTAAAGACTAGCAGGAGGAAGTGGCAGTTACAACAGAGGAACAAGAAGGCTTTGTAATCCAGAGGCTTTCTTCTAGCTTGGAACAAGAAAACAAAGGAGGCTTCCAACTTCATATTCCACCTTAATCGCTAAATAATTTCTCTTCAAAGACATACTCTTGAGCTTTCTCTTTTTATCCATGAACACTGTATATCACATATAATACCAGGAGATTGCTCACATGACTTCATTTTAATCTTATAAGTCAATTATATTCTTGATGCTAATTGATATATTCCAAAGACCTCACAATATATAAAGTAAATGTTTGAAAATCACTCAAGTTGAAAGAACTTACCTCGGAAAATATAAAATAGTCTAGAATTTGAGAGAATGTAAAGAATTTATCACATTGATCATTTAATCAACCAAGAAAGTCTATATGATAACCAAGAATCATTATGAATTCATCTATAGAAATCATCGTTAAAATGCATTCCTTAATTTCTCTTCATTACTTGCTTTCTTGTTAATAGTTATTCTATCACCTTAGGATTCCAGGAAGAGATCAATAGCAAATGGTGGGGTCTTGCCCTTAAATCTTACAAAGGCTACAGACAGCCTGCCTTCTGTGCTGGAGGTTAGAGAAGAGTGAAACAAACTCACTCCTCTTGTTGGTAAGGCAGAACTGAGTTGGCAATTCTCTCTTAATGACTGAATTTCAAGGCCAAATAGCTCAAAAAATTCTTGTTGCATTAACCTCAGTCCCATGGAGCATAACTTGGAGTGTTCTATTTTTTAAAAGATTTAAAATAATAATATGTTTGAGAAATTTCTAGTACAGTAGTTTAAAATCAGTATGTTATCAAAGTGAGAAAGGGGAATGTTCTTATACTGTTGGTGGGAATGCAAGCTGGTATAGCCACTCTGGAAAATGGTATGGAGGTTCCTCAAGAAATTAAAAAGAGCTAAATAAATGGATAAAAAAATCTTTTTTTTTAAAAAAAAAGGCAATTAATTCTGACACTGCACTGTGTGTGTTAATTTCATTCAAAAGTAAGCATCATTTGGTAAATGTTATTGAGTAAATACTATATGTAGGACATACTGTTCTTTACTAGGCGGGAATCCAACAATCAATCAGTAACGTGATTCTTTTCCTTGGAGCTTTCACTCATTTGGGGGGACATCGGCTTGCAGACAGCTAACTGAGGAACTATAGGGGACAGTGGAAATAAGAATGATGACAAATGCTGGTAAATATTGCCTGATTTTGGGTGGGGAGTGGGGTGGAGGCAGGTGGAGAGGGAGAGAGAATCTCAAGCCAGCTCCACTTTGAGCGCAGAACCCAACACATAGCTCAGTCTCAACAACCATGAGATTATGACCTGACCTGAAATCAAGAGTTGGACACTCAACTGACTGAGCCACCCAAGCACCCCTTTATTTTATTATTTTTACGTTTCAGTTGTAGTATAGTCCACATACAGTATTATATTAGTTTCAGGCATATAATGTCACGATTTGACATTATGTATATTATAGAATACCTCACCATGATAAGTGTAGTTATCATCTTTTACCATGGAAAGTTAATACAGTATTATTGACCATACTCTATGCTATACTTTTCATTCCTGTGACTTATTTTATAACTGGAAGTTTGTACCTCTTAATCCCCTTCACCTACTTCTATTCCCCTGTCTCCTCTCTCCCCTCTAGTAACCACCAGTTTGTTCTGTGTATTTACAAGTGTTACTGGTTTTGGGGCGCCTGGGTGGCTCAGTAGGTTAAAGCCTCTGCCTTTGGCTCAGGTCATGATCTCAGGGTCCTGGGATCGAGCCCCGCATCGGGCTCTCTGCTCAGCAGGGAGCCTTGCTTCCCCCCTCTCTCTGCCTGCCTCTCTGCCTACTTGTGATCCCTCTCTCTCTCTGTCAAATAAATAAATAAAATCTTAAAAAAAAGAGAGAGAGAAAAAAAAGAAATTAAAAAGAGCTACCTTACAACCCAGAAATTGAACTACTGGGTATTTACGCCAAAGATACAGATGTAGTGAAAAGAAGGGGCACATGCATCCCAATTTTCATAGCAGCAATGTCCACAATAGCTGAACTGTGGAAAGAGCTGAGCTGTCCATCAACAGAAGAATGGATAAAGAAGATGTGGTCCATATAAACAAGAGAATATTACTCAGCCATCAGGAAGGATGAATACTTACCATTTACATTGACATGGATGAAACCAGAGGCTATTATGATGAGCAAAATAAGTCAAACAGAGAAAGACAATTATCATACAGTTTCACTTGTATGTGGAACATAAGAAACAGGGCAGAGGACAATAAGGAAGAGAGGGAAAACAGAATGGGAAGTCATCAGAGAGGGAAAAAAACAATGAGAGACTTAACTATAGGAAACAAACTAAGGGTTGCTGGAGGGGAGGTGGGTGGTGGGATGGGATAACTGGGTGATGGGCATTAAGGAGGGCTTGTGATGTGATAAGCACTCGGTGTTTTATGAAACTTAAAATTATTAAACACGACATCTGAAACTAATGAAGCACTATAGGTTGGCTAATTGTATTTAAATTAAAAAAGGGGGGTGCCTGGGTGGCTCAGTTGGTTAAGTGTCTGCCTTTGGGTCAGATCATGATCACAGGGTCCTGGGACCTAGCCCATATTGGGTTCCCTGCTCAGTGGAGAGCCTGCTTCTCTCTCTCCCTCTGCCTCTGCCCAGCTGGTGCTCTCTCTTGCTCAAATAAATAAAATCTTTTTAAAAATTTAAATTTAAATTTAAAAAAATAAATAAAAGAATATGTTATCAAAGGTTATCTCAGCTTGAAGTTGATAATCACTGATCAAAAACTATGATAAGATTATGAACCAACCAGTATAATAAATCATATTTTCTACTGGAAGGTCTTTCTATCTCTTCCTTCTTCTTTCCTTCTCTTTCTCCTCTTCTCCTTTCTCACTTTCATTTCACTTCTCCTCCTTTCTGCCCTCCTCTTCCTTCCTATTTCTTTATTTCGCATAAATCTGGTCCCTAACTCTGCCTCGAGTTCCAACCCCATTCCCGACACCTACTTATTTCCTTCTCCACAAAACGTCTTAAAATTTTATCTATACTTACTTTCTAGCTCTTTAAACCACTTGAAATCAAGACTTCACCACATTTTAAATTTTAAAATGTTTAAAATAAAATAAAATAAAATTTAAAATGTTATTTGTGAAAGTTATGACATTATCCCATTGTCACCATCGATTGACAAAATCAACAATGACAATGTTAGAGTATCACTGAGAAAATTCATCAGCTATTGGAAGCCAATTATGATGTGTCATATCCCAAATGTAATCTATACACTATACTCAGACTGTAATCAGGTTTTGTATCACATAACAAAGTTTCCGCAGATATCAGAATAACTCAACTCAAACCAACTTTGAGTGATAGACTAATCAGCATCACAGGCTTACTAGGGGTGAGACCTGAGTGTCCCTTAAAAGAATTAATATTGCTGTTGGAAATCATGGGAAATGAGGAAATGAAGCCTGGGGGAAGGATGCCTCACAATGGGATGAGGAAACAAATATTTACTCTTTCTCTAGGGCTGGTGGTCAACATGGACTCTCAGCCATAGAGAGCTGTGGAAGTTCTAGTGGGGGAGGTGAACTGCCTGGGTCATGCGGCAGCCAAGAAAATAAGGTGGAATCCAGTGGGCCTGGGCCTAGAATAGTTGTAAATATTTTCTGTGTTTTCCTTCCATTGCATCATTCCCTCCTCTTTTGCTATTTTTTAAAGGTATACCCTAATCTTAGTTGTGCAATGAGTAATTAGAAAAAGATCTGTGTCTCAGTCTGGACTGAAAAGGTAGAGAATGCAGCATTTCCTCCTCCAAGTCTGGAAAGGGCAGAGCGGCAGTATCAGCAGCATCAGAGGCAGCAGCTCAGGGGGAAAATGAGAGGGCCTAACAGAGCTATATGGAGGTAGCCCTGTTTCTATAGACCCCCCGAGGCAGTAAACAGAAACTGAGGAAGAGCTGAAGGTGCTGGTTCCTGACAGAATCAATGGGAGCTCAAAACAGTGCAGTGTGGATTGCATCTATGTCTATATTAAATTTAAAGAGGATTAAAACTAATTCACAGGAAACTCAGGCAACAGAAAACTATACAGTGAGTTTTATGGATTGTAATCCAACACAGTAAACATTCATTCAGTGTTTTCTACGTACAAGGAAGGAAGTTATAGACTGTGCTTTTGAGAAATTTACAATCTACAATAAAAATTCCAAATAAAAAGAGGAAATAATAAAGGTCTCAAAAGTAGCTCAGAATTTAGTAGGCATACAGAGGAAGAAAATTTTATTTCTAAGCTGAGGATTCAGGTAAGATTTAATGTGTGTCACGACAGGGTCAGTGATGATATAATCCAAAGAAGAATTCAGGAGACACAATGTAGATGTGGAAAACGTTTCTATCATGCACCAGTTGGAAATTGTGCTCAGGTATAAACAACCAAAAACCCAATGTGTAAGTTAACTGAATTAAATTTTCTTCCTTTTACCCAACAAGAATTTCTGGACAGGTATAAGTGCAGCAGCTCTCAGAGCCGTCAACATCCCAGGCTCTTTCATCAACTACTTTCCTTAGTGTTCCAACTCTCATCCTGATAGTTTCAAAAATGATTCTGGTTTCCCAGCCATCTCAGCCCCGATTTCTAAAGGATAAGGAGAAAGAACGAGCTATGGAAGAGACAAGAAAATGTTGCCCAAACCCCCAGCAGACTACCATTCAGGTCTCCTTGAAGTATATGGAAAGACTTCAGTCCTTGGGGCACATGGGTTGTTCATTCAGTTAAGCATCCGACTCTTGATTCCTGCTCGGGTCATAATCTCAGGATCACGAGACTGAGCTCTACACTAGGCTCCACACTGGAGGCAGAGCCTGCTTAAGACTGTCTCTCTCCCTCTGCCTCTGGACCTCCGCCCCCTGCTGCTGTCACAAGCGTGTGCTCTCTCTCTCTCTCACACTCTAAAAAAAAAAGAAAAGAAAAAAAGCCTCACTCCTTGTTATCAGGAAGATTGAGATATGTACTTTTTGTTTTATTCTTGTTTTAGGTGATCACACTCTTAATACTCCTTCCAAAAAAATAAAAATCATGGTTCTGCTACAGAAAAAAAAGGAAGAAAGAATATTAAGTTGGTAATTACCCGGATGTGCCAGCACCCCACTCATTAACTATGCAGCCTAGAATAAAAATCACTAACATTTCTGTACAGCAATTTCCTTTACCTGTGAAATGGTTATAATAATATCTTCTTAGTATGTGTTTGGGTGGGGATCAGGGACAATGTATTCAGGATGTTCAATATAGTCCTGACAAGTTAGGAGAGTATGATAAAGTGTAGCTGCTCTTGTTATTTGGTTAATTGGTTTGTTGGTTGGTTGGCTGGTTAAGAATTGAAGGAGGAGTCAAGTTTCCAAAGGTAAATACTGGAAGAATAAAATTTTAGATGAAGGAAACAAGAGTGCAAAAACCTGGAACTAGAAAAAAATACATAAGAAAGTTTAAAGTATGTTCAGGAAATTTTATATAGTTCAGGAAGACTGTCACCCACTTGAAAGGGGAAAAGGGAATGGTAATGCTTGAAAGTTAGGTTGGAACTGGGTCATAAGCTGAGTGTTGGCAGTGGGGTGGGGAACAGGGGTATAAGAGCCAGGTCAAAGGGTTTGGATGCCTTGGAAGATAATGTGGAAGCAGTGAAGATTTCAATGCAGGATTAAGGGCACGCTGTGCTTCATGCTGGTCACTTTGACAGCAGTGTGTAAGATATACTTGGGAGCTGGAGAGAAACCGAAGCAAGGAGAAGAGTAAAGAAATTAATTTATATCCAAGCCAAATATACTAAGAGCCTGAAGTGAGATAGCAGCAACAGAATGGAAAAGAAGGACTGACGCAGGAGTCATTTTTAAAGCATTAATTGAGAATTTGGCATCCAACAGAATAGAAAAGGTCAGGGAAAAGATGGTGCCAAGGTAACGAGCTAAAATTTCAAGCTTAGTGGTGTCATTACCCGGGGTGGAGGGTAGAGAGGAGGCTAGGTAGAAAGAGGACCACATTAAAAAAAATGGAAGTAAAGAATGGAGATGGAAGTTGAAGGGAGGGGAGAGATGGAAAAATACTGAGAGTAGGGAGATTTAGTCATGTAAAATAAGTTGTATAAAAATGGTTATATTGCAAGGGGTTGTTTAATCCATAAAAGGAATTTTCTCAGGCAAATTAATGAATCTGTAACAGCTAGATTCCTAAGCCGAGTCATGTGCTAATCTGGCAGTGTGGGGAGGCACCGCCCCTGTACACTTTAGAACATTTACTTGCGTTGCAACAGCATTAGCATAGAAATAGTCCAAAAGTACGCAAACAAGTTTCTGAAGGAAATTCCCACTACTTAGTCTTTCGCTCTCATTAGGATGCAAAATTATTTCTCTGGAAGTATTTGGGCACAGTTTTCCCTTCCTAGAGGCAGAGGGGTGAGTTAATTTACCTCTGTAGGATCCCTTGCAACATTCAGATCTTGTGATCAAGGGCTCTGGGCTCAGTTTCAACAGTTAATGGTCACAATGGAAACCCAAGGCGAAAGCAGACTGGGGAATCGCTGCTGGAATCAAGGCACTTTGTCACTTTGAGAAGAACAGAGTAAGGAACATAAGTGGCCTATTGACAGAATTGTTTGCTTATCATTTTTGGCACCTGGCATTTAAAACTGGGCAGGAAACACCTTTGAAAAATGATCATCCCAAACAGTTTAGACTTGATACAGTACTTTCATCTCTGTTTCTGGGATTTGGGGTCGTTTAGATTTTAACATTGTAGCCTTAAATCATCTAAATACATTGTTAAGTTTGCAGAAAGGGATAATTAGAGTCTAGGATCGTATTTTTGAGGAATTGTTCTGAAAATGCTTTTAGTAAAAGCTTTTGTACAGACACAAATCTTTTCAGTATACAGTATTATTTCAAGTAAAATGTTTCAAACTTCAGAACTCTTTGAAAAATGTTATGTGTTTTCTTGTAGTATTTTGGTTTACTTTAGAGATAATCATTTCTCCCTAAATGAAGTCACTAGAATTTACAACAGTATTAAATTTGTAACCTGCTTGGTCTCAGGCACTTAATCAGCACTGATGTAAAAAGGTGCAATTTGATTATGCTAAATTATCTCACTTGTGATTAGGACTAGCTAGTTTCAGGAATCAAAGTGATTGTAAATAAATTCATATTAGAGGGCTGAATGATTGGAAGTCATGTTTTTCTCATTTTCTTGAATTTTATTACATGTGAGATTACAGATCCCATGAATTTATGGCACTTAACCTAAAAGCAATAAAAGTGCTAAGCTGGGTATATAATGATATTCATAAATCACCATATCATAGAAAAAGACTTTGTAGCACTTCTTCAAATTGGCAGATGTCTGTAATGAAACTAAGGAGTCCTCTTTCCTCCCTCATATTCATGGAAGTACTCTGCTAGTTTGAATCTCACTTGAGGTTCCCAACTCCTAATAATACCTTGACTGTATGTAAGACCTTCCTTGTAGAGTTCTTTTGGCAAAACACCAGTCAAGAAAATAGGAGATGTCTATTATAATCTCCTTCTCCATCCCGATAACCACATATTTTATAGACTTAAAGAGTAAAGATTAAGTCAAGGTCATCCAGTTAGAGATTAATTTTTTGACACAAAGTCTAGTGTTCCATTCATTACCTTATCTTTATTACCTTAAAAATCACACTCAACATGTATTATGTTTAAGCTTTTAAATCATAGGTTAGTATCTGAATCAGGGTATCATGCCTTACAAGCAGCTTTCTTAATAAATCCATTTGCTCAGTATATAATGCCAAGTTAAAAGAATTTAAAGAACTCAGATTAGGTTCCTTTTTAGTTATTTTCACTGTGACTCACTAAATTAAATTACAAATTGAAATGCAGCTGAAATAACTCTATAACTGGTGCTGTTATGATTAATGAAAAGGTTTCAATCTCTTAACACCCATCTCTGGAACATTTATTTTCAGGAAAGTGAGTTCTATTCACAAAGTACTAATGAGACATTTGTCAGGCTAAAACTTTGTGTTTGAATCTTCTTAAGAAAATCACAGCAACAAGCTCAGAGAAGTACAAGGTATGGATGAGATTTTAATTAGTGCTATTCCAATTAGCATTGACTTCAATTAGTGTTATTGATTTTCAACTACATGCAGACCCTGTGCCAGGCACCTTCATGAACGATGACATTTAATTTTCCCTCAAACATCATGGGGTAGGCATGGCAATCTCTGTTTCACAAATGATAAAATTTCAGGATTCTGAGAGTTAGTCTGATGTTCTGTCCATAAGCTTCATGGTGGCAAAATAAGCTGTCTGAACCTTACAATGGAGCCCAAGGATAGATTAGTATATAATATATATCGTAATGATAATATTTATCATGAATTGGTTAATTCATTTATAAATTGGGCTAATATTAATAGCAAACATGAAGATATTCTTTTTTAAATTATTTATTTATTTATTTGAGATGGAGACAGTGAGAGAGAGCATGAGAGGGGAGAAGGTCAGAGGGAGAAGCAGACTCCCTGTGGAGCTGGGAGCAGGACGTGGGACTCGATCCCAGGACTCTGGGATCATGACCTGAGCCACAGGCAGTTGCTTAACCAACTGAGCCACCCAGGCGCCCACATGAAGATATTCTTAAATAAGATGAAACTTCAGTAGGGCTGTGGCAATGGAAAATATTATAGAACTTTATATATTTCTATATTGCTTAAATGTTTATTAGAGTAAATACTAATTATACCACAAACAAGCAAAATATAAGAAAATGATGAGGAAACTTTGGTTAGATTTACTTGAAGTCTGGGAATGTCCACTTTTTCATTTGATGCTGGGTCTCCATATTATGTGTGGTAGAAAACAATAACAATAGCAACAACAATAATAATTATAAACATGTATGTGGTATTCAAACATATTACTGCATAGCATATATGTTCTACATATATATATTTTAAAGATTTATTTATTTACTTATTTAAAGATTTTATTTATTCTACTTATTTATTTTAGAGTGTGCGCAAATGGGGGGAGGGGAAGAGAGAAAGGGAGAGAGAATCCTTAAACAGACTCCCTGTAGAGCACAGAGCCCAAAGTGGGGCTCAATTCCAGGACCCCAAGATCATGACCTGAACTGAAATTGAAATCAAGATTTGACTGCTAAACCAACTAAGCCACCCAGGTGCCCCTGTTTTCTGTATATTAACTCATTTAATCTTTACAACCTTTTGAACTAGAGATTTTATCCCCATTTTATTTTACTTTTTTAATTTTTTTTAAGATTTTATTTATTTATTTGACAGAGAGAGATCACAAGTAGACAGAGAGGCAGGCAGAGGGAGAGGGGGAAGCAGGCTCCCCGCTGAGCAGAGAGTCTAATGCGGGGCTCTATCCCAGGACCCCTAGATCATGACCTGAGTCGAAGGCAGAGGCTTCAACCCACTGAGCTACCCAGATGCCCATCCCCATTTTAGAGATGAGGCAATTGCAACACAGAGAGGTTCAAGCATTTTTCAAATTTACACATATAGCAGGTAACACATATCCCAAACTACATGCTTCGTAAATACAAGTACTTTAACACCCAGTCTCTATTGCCATACCTATTTGAACTCTCTTACGGTCTATTTCAATGACTATTAGGTAATGTATCATTTTGATAGTGTCATTTTGGCATTAAATTTATAAATTCCTGGGACATCTGGTGGCTCAGTCAGTTGGGTGTCTGCCTTCGGCTCAAGTCATGATCCCAGGGTCCTCGGCTCAAGGCCTGTGTCTGGCTCCTTGCTCAGTGAGGAGCCTGCTTCTCCCTCTGCCTGTCACTTCCCCTGCTTGTGCTCTCTCTCTTTCTCTCTGATAAATGGATAAATAAAAATCCATTTCAATTCAGTTTAGTACACATCTGTTGAGAGCCTGTCAGATGCCAGACGATCTTCTGGATGCTTAGGATATATCAGGTACTTTTGGGCAGCTGAAGTGGTAGAAGGAAAAAAATTATGTGCCTGAATTCTCCATAAAGTGAGCCTGTGACCAAGACTTATGTAAGTTTAAGTGGATAATTTAGAAGTATGATCTCAGTGGATAAAAGTTAGGGACAGGGAAATAAAAGAAGGATGGTGGAAGAATCAATTATTGGACACAGTAAATTGGCAGCCAGTCTCTTGTTCTATAATCCAGGAATATCTGCCTGAGGCAAAGAAATGCCCACCTCCCTTGGCCATGAACAGCCATGCAGGATCTAGTCCCCCCACCTTCAGGTTACACTAATTTTGTACCCAGCAGTCTCCCAAAGGCAGTCTGCATTGTCAGAGAAGCCCTAAGACAGGAATTAAGGTTGTGAGTCTGAGGTAAGGCACAGCATGCCTGAGTCAGGCTGCAACCGCATGAAGCTGGTCAAAGCCCTCAGGGAACCAGTGACCTCTGCCAAAGCCAGAATCATAGGTGAGGCCAGCAGGATTGAAAGCTGTATACAAGCTAAACAATGTAGCGATGAACAAACCTAAGTAAATCACATAATATTAAGAAAGTGACAAATGATATTGCTAAACAAAAAAAATAAAGCAGTTTAAGGAGATTTGGAATGAAGATGGTAAAAGAGTTAGGCTGAAATCTAAATACAGTGGTCAGCTTTGCCTCATTACGGGGGAAATAACTGAGCAATGACTTGGAGAAAGTGAAGGAACAAGTCATGCAGGTAACTGAAACTTAAAAATAATCTGAATACTGGCAATTATTACAAACTGTTGAATAAGTTCCTTCTCTTTATTTCAACATCTCTAGTTGGAGAGGGCTTTAAAGTGTTTGTTAAAATCAACGATTAGTTAGAACTTTTGGGTTGGTTTTCAGGCATTCCATTAACTTCTTTCAATGTACTGTTTTTGTTTTTCTCCTCTCAAGCAAGGCAAGCTTTTATTACTCTTAGGTAAGAAAGACTATATGGTAATAATGTAAAGAATGTACATATCCAAACCAACTTCTCCCTTGGATGCCTGACCTATAGATCTAACCGCTGATGACTTAACATCTTCACATGGATGTCCAATAGACATTTTGAACATATCATGTCCAAAATTAAGCTCTGGATATCCCTCTGCCTTACTTCATACGTGTTCATTTTACTTTTAGTTGAGTACAAATTCCATTTATCGAGTTTTCAGTGACAAATTCTTAGTGCCATTCTTGATTCTTTTCTTTCTCTTACTTTCTATATCTGGTTTGTAATCAAATTCTGATGTCTCTAATTTCAAAATACAGCCAGAATTTAGCCATTTCTTCACAGCCAGAGGCTTGGTTTAAGACACCATCATCCCTCATCTGTATTACTGCAATAACTTCCAATGGTCTCCTCCTGTTCTTGCTTCCTCTCTTATAGACTGTTAAAAACTTGCTTCAGATGTCATTCCTCACTTACAAGCCTCCAATGGCTTCCTGACCCACCCTGAGTAAAAAATCAAAGTCCAACTCTGACTTACAAGGCCCTGTATGTTCTAACTGCCCATTACCTCTCTGACCTCATCTCCTACCATTTTCTTGTTCCAAGCATACACACTACCTGCTCTTAAGCCTTTGAACTTGCTATTTTCCCCCACATATCAGATGACTAACTCCTTCAATTCCTTCAGATTTTTCTCAGGAATCACTTTCTCAATGAGACCTTTCCCCCCTACTATGGAAAATAACACAACTTTCCCCCTCCCCCAATCCTTCTACTTATCTTCTGCTTCATTCTTCTCCATTGCATTTATCACTTTCTAATACCTTCCTTATCTCTCTCATTTACTGTTCACCACTGCCACTAGCATACAAGCACCTGAAACTGTGCTGAGCACATAACATATGCTCAATAATTTTTTTGCTGTATGAAAGAACAAACAAATGATTTTGGAGGCATCCATTCACCTCCAGACTAGTTATGAGGATTATAGTAGGAATCCATAAACAAGAAAACTTTCAGCTTTTGAAAACCAAAATGTAATTTTCAGCTAGTCAATAGGCTTGAGTATCAAAATTTGTTAAGCAAAATATTTTCCAAATTTCTTTAGCTCCCATTAATATATTAAGAACAAGTTTATGCAAAAAAAAAAAAAGAACAAGTTTATGCAAACAGGTTGGCAAGATTTTATTATAGACCACAGAGAAGAGGAAACCTATGATCTGGCATCAACAAATTTCTTTCAGAAAGGAAGGACCAGAAAGCCTTTCTGTTCCAGGAAAGGTGATATTGGGAAGGAAGAGAGGCAGAGAAAATAACCCCTTGGATGTGTGTTATCTGCCTTTACCTCTCATGGTTAACATCACAGGAGGTGGGATATTAATTAGATTGAAAGGAAAGCCAGAAGCAGGAGCTTTTGGCCACCTCCCACTGGGTACCCTGAGACCTTCTTCACACTGATACTGGGGCAGGGAGAGGAGAGTTGTAACAGCCTTCAGGCACTGGAGGGAAGTGGTTTAAAAAGTCGTTACAATAAGGAAATCAAAGCACTCCTAGAATAAAAAGCCTCAGTGCAGGCAGATCAGACCAACCAGAAAGCATGTGGGAGACTCACATGTGGGTATGGGATACACACCCACAAGAAATAGGGGATCTGTGGTGCCATCTAGGATCATGATAGTACTTTTAATTGAGGGGAAACAATTAGGTTCTGACTTAGTCAACATAAATCATAATCTCTTAGCCATAGATTTCAATGATGAACACTAGTCAAGACACTCATGGACGGGACCAGACTAAGCACAAGTCAGTGGATATCATTATCAACCATCGTAAATCCAGGAGTCAGACCAACACAAAAATCATCATGAGGCACTCCACCCCTCTGATGAGGATCCTAAATTTTCCCCTCATCTAGATTCCCCCTTATGAAGGGGGCAGGCACAGGACAAATAGTCCTGATAAAAAGTGGGTTTTTTAATTGACTAAATGTTTACTTAATCAAATTGTTTTTAACTAGAAATGAACTGTGTAAACTGTAAGACAATGACATTCATTGAATTGGCAAACTGAAGTTTTGATCCCTATCACAGTTACTTCTGAGAGTAACTATGGGCTCAGGACAATTTTATCAGTTATAGATAAATAAAAAGCCCCACACATTCTTTGCATTGTCTGTATAATAATGAATTTTCTACCCTACAACCATAGCAAATACCTCATCCCTTATCTACCTAATCAGTCCTGAATTAAAATACTATGACCAATCTAAAAAAAAACCTAATCAATTTTTCACTTGTTACTTCACACTGACCATTATAGTACAGGATAGAATTTCAACCCTATCCAGGCTCTTTAGCATACCCTTCTAAGAAAACTTATGTAGACAGGAAAAATAAGCTTTTATAACAATGGAAATGTTGGCTCCTAACATAATTAGGAGTGTATCAAATACAAAAATATGTATGTAGAAAAAAGATATCTACATAGTTTAGTCAATTATCTTCTCCCATGATTCTAAGGAAATTTAGGACACTCTTTCCTCCATATTCATCATGCAGACAACCAATATCCAAAGTAGGAACTGACACCCTAAATTGTTTCCAAATGGAATACCAACCAAATATATCATCATGTGACTTCAGGTAAAAGATTTAAATAAGGATATTCCTTAGTAAATGTAATACTTCTGAATGAAAATTTTCTTTGAAAATGATGCAAAATACCTTTTTTTTATTTACTATAAATTTCTTACTTTAACTCTGTGTTTATCTGGGAAATACTAGTTCGATGTCATCTGTAACGGGGTCTCAGCTTTTGCATTGATCATGTAATAAAAGAATTTAACCTGTCATTTGCTGAATTTAATTGCTACTTTTGAAATAAAAAATAAGGAGTTATATCCTGTTGTTGTTTTTGTTTGTTATTAACTGACTAAGAGAGTTTCTTGGCTAAGCAATTAAGTTAATGCCATAGTAATTACTTAAATTACAGATCGGTGTCTAAGACTTACTGGGAAAACTGATGGTCATGAAGACTTTTTGACTAATCAAGACCAACTATTCTATCCATCTTATAAAATCTCTCTTCAGGATAAGATAGGTAAGAACAATTGACACATTATTTGACAAAATATATTTTAATCTAGGTATTCAAGTAATTTAAAACAGTATTACTGGTTTTAATGTGTACATCAAAATGAAAGACATTCTGTAAGGAAATTAAAAATAAAGTAAGAAATATACACATTTTGGTTTTTTCCATGTACAATTTACTAAAAATGGTGTGAAAAATTAAAAAAAAAATTTTAATGCTAATATCACTATCTAATGCTCCTAATGATCACATTCTATACTCAACCATTGATATTTACTCCTCTTTCTCTAGTGCCAGCTCTCATTTATCCAATTATAGTTGCTTTTAGTAATACTACATAAAAAAATAGTACTACATAATACTTCATAAAAGCATGATCTCTCAGGTTTCTTTAATGTAAAAATGACTATAACTGAATGGAAATATCAAAGTTATCAATGAATTTACTGATTAGAAAATACTATTGCAAACTTAAGACAAGTAAGGAAACAATAAATTACCAAGCAACTGATATGATGATTTTTAGGTTCAAATAGTGATAATCTAAAATAACCAGTTGATTTAGAGAAATATAATCTTTTACTCTCATTTAACATCACAGAAATTTCCAGAACCAAGAGCAAGGTAATTATTAAGTTACAACAGTGTTTCCTTTAAGATTTTAAAAGTTAATGGTTTAAGAAGAAAAGTTAAGCAATCTTTATGTCAGAGTAAAATTCCAAAGTTATCAATTGTCAATCACAACAAAATTAGGAAAAGTTAGGTATGAAACCTAAAGTGGATTTAATTATATTTTGATAATGTGTCATTTTGAAAAAGCTGAAAACATTACTCTAATACAAATGTAGAGTCAACATGTGCCAAAACTTTAGTTTATTAATTAGGGAAACAGGATGTTAAATCTGATTTCAGTGGCAGGAATACCCAAAATTACTAGTACCGATCAAAAAATATGTTCTCTCCAGTGGGCATAAAATATTTTCCAATTCACTTGGACTCACAAATATACAAACACACACCAAACAAATAATCCCCAAAGATTATTCTTGAAGACACGAGAAGGCTGGTCTCATTTTATCTTGATAGGTGGGTGTAGCAGGAGGTGTTAATTAACCACAAAAGCGTCCTTGCTGAGGTGAGCTCATCAAGAGCCAGGTAGTGTTGAACAACTACCCATGCCAGGAAATTAACTTCTGTGTAAACTTCATAAAGAATCTCAGATTGCATTTTCAGTAACCTCTATTATTCCAGATACAGTTTTTGAATTGTTCGCGTTAGCCGTTTTATTCTGAGACCAAGAAACTAAATCTCAAATCCATCTCAACGAAGTTTACCAGGAGAATCTATAAATTTGAGTAAATTCTTCTCTCCTCAAGGTCCCGAAAATACAATGAGATTTCTGGGCTGCCAACGAGTGACGTTATTTACAGCCTATAAGCTCTGGAACACATATCAGACCAATTTTCTGGGACTGTTTTATGGGCACTGGTTTCACCTGTAAAGTACAACCTTTATTCCTTCATGGTGAGCTTGTCAGCACTGATGAAAAGAGATTTATTCTCATACAGTATGATATTTCCAGGTATGGTCTTGTTTGTGTAAGCAATTTATCTAATTGTGTCCTGGGAAATAGGAGGACAGATTCTGGTACTGAACCTGTACAGCTAATTATCAGTGCCATAAAAAAAGCTAAAGACTCAGGAAAGTATTTCTTCCTGAGTTCTAAAGCCTCAGGGAGAATAAATTACCATTTAGAAAATGTTTTATTTTAATTTGCAAAAGCAGAGTCTACTAAATTGAGAGCTAGGGAGAGAGAAAGAAAAAAGGAAAAGGTTTTCTCATCTATCCAAACAGAAAAAAAGAGCACTAAAAATATTATCAAAATTAGATTTCCCTCCTATTTTTTTTAAAAGATTTTATTTATTTATTTGACAGAGACACTGCTAGAGAGGAAACACAAGCAGGGGGAGTGGGAAAGGGAGAAGCAGGCTTCCTGCAAAGCAAGGAGCCCAATGTGGGGCTTGATCCCAGGATCCTGGGATCATGACCTGAGTCGAAGGCAGATGCTTAACGACTGAGCCCCCCAGGCGCCCGTCTCCTATTTGAATATTAGAAATTAGTTTGATAGTCCTGCTTTCTTGGGATGTCTTCTTCAGGACTAAAAAGAGTATTGATAATCCTGACATGGTCTTTTAGTATCTGATAGTTGTCTAAGCAGTGACATTTTAAAATTCATATCTTATATCCATAAGTGTGTATCTTGAAATATCAATAGTTAAGGGGTACCTGGGTGGCTCAGTTGGTTAAACATCTGGCTCTTGATTTCACTTCAAGTCATGATCTCAAGGTCATGAGATGCAGCCCCATGTCAGGCTCTGCTTTCAGTGTGGAGTCTTGCTAGAGATTTTCTCTCTCCCTCTGCCTTTACCCCTCCTCCCACTCCCTCCTCCCCCCAAAATTAAAAAAAAATACACACACACACACACACACACACACACACACACACACAATATCAATAGTTGGGTGCCTGGGTGGCTCAGTCGCTTAAGCATCTGCCATCAGGTCAGGTCATGATCCTGGGGTCCTGGGATCGAATCCTGCAATGGGCTTCCTGGTCCACAGGGAGTCGGTGTCTCCCTCTGCCTCTCTATCTCTTATGAATAAATGAATAAAATCTTTAAAAAAAATGCAATATCAATAGTTAAGAGTATATGGTACAGTCTGAATTTGTTTTCTACTTCAATATAATGAATTACTCCAAGTAAAGCAGCTTAAAACAACTTCCACTTAGTATCTTACACTTCTATAGATCAAAAGTCCTGGTGGGCTCCATTGGGTTCAATGGTCAGGGTCGCACAATTCTGAGGTCAAGGTTTGGCTGGGATGGGCTTTTAACTAGAGGCCCTAGGAGGAATGCATCCCACTTTCAAGCTCATGTAGGCCGTTGACAGAACTTAGTTCCATGTAGCGGTAAGTCTGAGGTCTTCTTTTTCTTTTTTTTTTTAAGAGAATATTAAATTGTTTATTGATTATAGATGATAATGGATGATACAAAAGCTTTAATCCCATCTATAATTTTATCCGATACCCTAATTCAATTTAGATATATTGCCAATAATCACATTAATAACCAAATAAACTCCAGGACTTTGCTTGGGTGACCTTTTAATGGTGAACTCCAAGTCACAACCCATTAATTGTCAGTTCAATTACACCAAGGTTTGTGGAGACACTGGCTTCTGTGCCCAAGCAGGTTGAAAATAAATTTCGAATGGAACCTGGCATCATCTTGAAGGAATTCTAACTTCACACTGTTAGGATAGTCTACCAAGATGGCTTCAGAGTAGACTAACTTTATGCAGCACATTTAAAAAAAGACCCATTTATTCAACATCATGATCAGACTATTACCTTTAACAATCAACAGCATGGGTGCAAAATAACCACAAAAACTACTTTAATACCCTTTGTTGGAACACTTTACACTTTCCACAGAACAGAAACTCAAATAACCTGTTTTACAATTAGTCACAAATATAGTCCTAGAGTTTTTTGCCCATACACATGAGTATTGTCTAAAACATGTCTTCTTTGTAGTGGCCAGGCTCTGCCACCACGTGTTTGGCTGAGTTCACAAATCTGTTGTAACCTTTAGCTTCCCTGTCACTTCTCTGCCTCTCCTCTCCTGCTAAGTTTCATGGCAGTTATTAAAACATTCTGCCACTGCTGTAGCTACTGCTGCTGCTGGAACCACCATAGTCACCTTGGTTTCATAGTTTGGCAAGTATTGGCCTCCACCACTCTGAAGCTTCTGCCTCCAAAATTTCCTCCTTTCATGGGTCTAAAATTTGAGGATTGACTGTTGTAATTACCAACTTTCACCACCTTCAAAGTTGCTTCCATCATTACCAAATCCATTATAGCCATCCCCACTGCCACCATATCCACCACCAAAGCCACCTCACCCACTGAAGTTCCTTCCATGACCAAAGTTGTCATTCCCACCAAAACCACCTTCACGACTACCACCAAAGTTTCCAGAAGCACTTTGACCTCTTTGGCTGGATGAAGCACTAGCGATTTCTTGCTTTGATAGGGCTTTCCTTACTTCACAATTGTGGCCATTCACAGTATGGGATTTCTGAATGACAATCTTGTCTGCAGAATCATAGTCATCAAATGTTACAAAAGGAAAACCTCTCTTTCGGCCAGTGCCTCGGTCAGTCATGATCTCAATCACTTCACTTTTCCCATACTATTCAAATAATCTCTTAGATGATATTCTTCAGTGTCTTCTTTAATGCCACTAACCAAAATCTTTTTCATAGTTAAGTGGGAACCAGGTCTTTGAGAGTCTTCTCTTGAGATAGTCCTCTTTAGTTCCACAACCCTTCCATCCACCTTGTGTGGCCTTGCATACATGGATGACACCTCCTCCACAGTGGCATACGGGACAAACCCAAAGCCTATGGAGTGCTTGGTGTTTGGATCTCTCATTACCACACAGTCTGTAAGCATTCCCCCATTGCTCAAAATGGCTCCTCAGATTCTTATCGGTTATTTCAAAGCTCAAACCTCTGATGAAGAGCTTCCGCAGCTGTTCAAGCTCTTTGGGAGACTCTGACTTAGACATGGTGGCATTGGGAGAGGAGACTTTAACAATGTTTACTTGGCAGCATTCATGGGCAGAAATGAGTAATCTAACAAACATTATCTCTGTCAGAGGTCTGTTGGCTCTCCGTTAGTGCCCACTGTCTTCTTCTGGAGACTGCCTGTATTCCTTCTCATCTAGCCCCCTCCATCTTGAAACAGCAACCATGAATTGAATCCTTCTCACACTTTATCCCTGGCTTTCTCTTCCAGTACCAGCTAGAGAAAATTTTTGCTTTTATTTAATTTTTTTTAAAGATTTTATTATTTATTTAACAGAGAGAGAACACAAGCAGACAGAGAGACAGGCAGAGGCAGAGAGAGGAGCAGGTTCCCTGCGAGCAGGCTCCCTGCTGAGCAAGGAGCCTGATGTGGGACTCGATGCCAGGATGCCGGGATCAGGACCTGAGCCAAAGGCAGCTGCCCAACCAACTGAGCCACCCAAGGGTCCCAAATTTTTGCTTTTAAAGAGCACCTGTGATTCCATTAAATCCAAACTAGATAGTCTCTCTATTTTAGGTCAACTGATTAGCAACCTTAATTACCTCTGCAAAATCCCATTTGTGGTGTAACATAACATAATCACATGGCTCATCACATTCACCATCGTGAGGATTAAGAGAGAAACCTCAAAAGGCGGGGAGGTAGCAGCATTTTAGGAGTCTGTCTGCCATGTAATCCTTTTTATAAGGCTCTTAGATGTTCTTTTTTTCTAGCCTATAATTTGGAGCAAAGTCTGCAAAGGAGGAAGAGAGGAAAGGAGAACCTGCATGTTGATGATATGACTGAATGTTTGAAGTTAATTTATTATAATAACTAATAATATCAGAATGGAAAAGATTCTCTATTGGGATGTCACTCATAACTATTTCATATGGATTTGATCAATGTTTCTCTTATGAAAAAGAACGTATGGACAATGTGGGAATCGACAATTCCACACAGAAATGTTCTGAGTGTTATGAATAAATTACTACTTCATGATTTGACTCAATACTTTATATCTACAAATAATATTTTCAGATTACTTGAGGTAATTAAAAATGTTAATATGGGAGATATTTACATGTTTCACATTATTCTTAAACTCCTCTCAAACATACAGAAGATGCTGGTTTGAACTCCAGCTTCTTCTGCAATCCCCACAAAAGATGTTAAAAGAGAAAAAGCACTTAAAGGCTACACTCCGTTTTCTTTTTCTTTGAGTTCTTGTTATTCTGTCACACCAAATCATCATTTCCTTTCAAAAACCCATCCAGGTAATAATAACATCTGTTCTGGAACAGCTTCCTTGTTAAAAGAAAGAACTGTTGCCCCTCAGAACTCCTATTTGGTAGTCCTTTGTTCTCTTCTTTTCCTGTTTGTGTCTCTCATTTTTAATTCACTATTGTATTATCCCTCCACATCATCCACAGAGCACAACATGCCCTACATTAGAATAGAACAAATACTGTTGTATTATTTTTTAGGCCTTTTAAGAGGTTCAAAATGCCCATATTTATTGTGAGCCCACAAGATAAGAGATTCTGCAAAAAAGGTGTCATCTCTGTTTTCAAACATGATGCTATTTATTCTTCTCAGTACGACAGTCAATAGTAAATTATTACTCAAACAAAGCCGAGGAAATTCTCTAAGTCCACCTCTAAATTTTTACCCTATATTTTTTTACCTTTGTCAAGAATTCACTGTGAACTTAGAGATCATGAAATAGAGTGATCCATGTGAGGCAGAATCTGTACCCTAGTGAAAAAGCATGCATGGCACTGGATTTGATCATTGTCTCTCCCAGGAAAGTATATTCTAAACCATTGTGCCTATGGGATTGCTTTTTCCAGATTTACACAATATAAACATTAAAAGAGAAAATGTGATGTTTCGCACTGACATGATAATACACTATACCAGAGATTGGCCAACTTTTCTGTAAAGGGACAGATATTGAACATTTTTCAGGCTTTTTGAGTCCTACAGTTTCCACCACAGCAGCTACTTGAATCTGTTGTCCCATGAACACAGCCACAGAAAATATACAAACAAATGAGTGTAGCTTTGTTCTAAAAAACATTCTTTATGAACACTAAATTTTTAATTTTACATAATTTTCAAGTCTCACATTACTTTCTTTTACAATTTTTGAATTATGACAAAATGTACAAACTGTTCTTAGCTTGCAATTGTTAAGCCCTGCATTATATCATACATTAGGTAAACTCTAGCATTTCTCAAGCTAGTATCTAGGAGTCTTGGCGACAGCTACTCTCATGAAACACTACAGCCACAAAACTCAAGCTCTCCTTAGGGCTGCTAAGAATAAACTATAGAAAGTCTGTCATCTCCATTTCTTGGGTCTTTTTCTTACAAGACAAAGTGGTATATGTTAGTAATGGCTGTTATTATATTTGTTTGTCTCTCACTCCCAACTATTGTTAACACTTACTATGTACAAATTACTCTGATAGGTATGTTGGGTGCCTGACATTAAGGGTGTGTATATCAAAAAGGAATAAGGGAAGAACAAATAAAGACAGAACCAGACATAATAAACTAGGAGACCATGCAGCTAACAAGAAGGCAAGAGCTCATATATTTGGGAACGGTGAGTCAATTTTTTAAGGAAGGCTATCAGATGGAGGTACAATTTTGATCTGGCTTACAGGAGAGGTACAATATCAATATTAAATATTGAAAAAGGACATTCTAATTGTAATTTAGCTAATGAAGTTACAGTAAAAGCCCTGTGCATAGGTCCAAATCACCTCCTTTCTTAACAAGTGATACTTATCCACTAATAATCTATGAACTCAAATACTAGAAGTCACAAAGAAAAATACTTTGGACACCCTAATAGCCCTGAAAGTTTTGTATATTTACAAAAATCACCAGTATTTACTAATTATTAAATCCAGAAAAATCCATCTACCTCTCCATTCAATTTAATACAGGATCTAAACCAATGAATTTCCATTTTGTGTCTATCTGTATAACAGTGCAAAATACAGTGGTTTGATTTGTGCTGTGAACTTAGTGTGTAAATAGTACTAGCTATATGGAGATGTTTGTACCAAACAACAACAATAAGCTAGGTGCTGCGTAAATAGATAAGATTTTCTCTTTCGTATGTTGCATATTTGCTGTTGCTTTATGCACTAGATGTTATTCCATTAAATACTCACAAAAAACAATGGAGCAGGAAATCACATTTTTTTTCACTGACTTACAGGAAAATTTCAGAGATACTTAAAACACTGATAAGAATTTATCTCAAATTATCATTACAACACATTTAGTTTAAAATCCTAGCATTTACTTTAAAAATCCCTCTTTACACACATATTCTCAAGATTTGCTTACATTTCTACCTACATTTTTCTCTAAATTAGAGAAGCCAGCTAACCTTTGAAAAAAATCTGATCAAAACCAGTCACCCTCAGGGCGCCTGGATGGCTCAGTGGGTTAAGCCTCTGCCTTTCGCTCAGGTCATGATCTCAGGGTCCTGGGATCGAACCCCGCATCAGGCTCTCCACTCAGCAGGGAGCCTGCTTCTCCCTCTCTCTCTGCCTGCCTCTCTGCCTACTTGTGATCTCTTTGTCAAATAAATAAATAAATCTTAAAAAAAAAAGTCACCCTCAATTATCCAGCTGTTGGTAACAATGTTATTTTTCCGTGAACACTGCATTAGCTGCAAACAATTTTTCATATAATGTACTTTCATTAATGTAAAGTCTGAAATATTTCCTAATTGCCCTTGTGATTTCTCTTTTCACCCATGAACTATATGGAAATGTGTTAATTTTAAAGTATTTAAGATTTTCTCTAAATATCTTATTGTTACTGATTTCTAGTTTTATTCCATTTCAGTTAGAGAATATACTGTGTATGACTTTAGGTCTCTTAAATATACTGAGTGTTTTTCATAGCTCTATGTATGGTCTATACTGGTGAACATATCATGCAGTTTTAAGGTATACTGGACTATAAATATTAATTACATTTTAATGGTTTACTGTGTTGTACAGATCATCTATTTATTTATTTTGCCTAATTAATTAGAATTAAATATAATGCATCTCCCCCCCTTTTTTTTGCTCCAGTCAAGTTCTTATAGGTACCATGTTAAAAAAAATAAAAAATAAAAATAAAATTAAAAAGAGAAGAAAAGTGATACAAGAGAAGAATAACTTTAGAAGGAGTTTATTTTTTAGAAGGAGTTTAGAATAAAAAGGAAAAAAGAAATGATTCATGCATTTGATGAAAAGTGGCATTTTGGTTTTGTGGTTTGGTTTTTTGGTCAAGAGCAGGCAGCTGCTGGAGTGTTTCTTAACTAAAAAAACTTCTATGATCAAAGACATCAAAGATAGCCATCTCTGTTCTCAGCCACACCACCCCCCACCTACAGCCAGCCAAACTGTCATGCTGAAAGAGGACACTTAAAAAAGAGGGCGAGGATGGAAACAGTTGCACAGAATCAGAGGATTGGGTACCAACTTCCTCACTCTTTTTTCTTTCTCAAGACTGAATCAAGCAATGGCCGATCATCCCTCTCTCTGCCCTGTCAAGAATAAGTACATTATGTTTGATGCTTCTGTGTGCTTAATTGAAGTTTTGGCTGAATCATCCTCATCCTCATGAGCTACCCCTGTGAGGGACATGGTAGGGGGTTGACAAAGTACTCTTACTGCCCCCTGTATCACTTTTAAATGATTCAATCTCCTTCAAGTATAGGTTCAGTTCTTCAGAGTCCTATCTCTATAATGTGGCCTCTGGGCATATAGGGGCTTAATGTGAACTCATGGAGGAAAGGGATAGTGGCACCAGAGATCCACACGTGCTATCTTCTGGATCTTGCTGGGCCTGGAGGATCCCTGAACTTGTTACCATTATGATGCAACTGGTGCTTACTACATTTGAGTCATCCTCATACACTAATGCACTTTTGTCCTGATCCCAAGCCAGCCTATATTAAGCCCCTAGCTTCCTTAACACCTTCTAAAAGCTTCTGGCTGAGGAATATGCATGAGGGCAGGAGCCCTGTATTGAGCGCACTCATCTCTCCAATCCTTTTCCCCATTGCACCATCTTGGTATGTCACCAAGCTGGCTCTTGCTAGAGGCCTCAGGATATAGGGCATGTCTTTAGTGTTCTCAGGTTATCTTGTACTTATCTAAGTGTTTCTAATACATTCTACTTCTGGAATTTCCACCTTTGAAGTGGGGAGATGAAGACACACAGATCTGACCTTCTTCCTCTGCTTGCTATCAGTTTTCCTCACTCACTCCCCTAGGCCGAAAAGCCATTTTCTACTTCCCTTTCCTCTCTGCTAGCACTTCAATCTAGTCACAGCCTTTTTCTTCCAGGTACACTTACCTACCTGTTGACTTAGCATTAATGGCAGGTGCTGTGTTTCTCTACTCAGTGGAAGAAACTGTAAGATCTGGGCATATCAGGCATGTGTTCAAAATGCAAGCTGCTGCATCACGAGGATCTGAAGATGACTAACTGTAAAAATGCATTGGTGCATTATGTCAAATGCAGTATTTCTATTACAGATGTCTAAAAGTTTCCAGCATCTGGGAACTTACTTGCTTTTTAAAGCAGGGTGAAAATATTTATGGGGAGACTATATAGTTGATTCTTTCTTTTCCTCCTAAATCATGAATGAGGTTACAGATTATATGAGGAGAAATTTTTTTGTATATATACAAAAAAGATATATATTGTGTGTATAAATATCTTTTTGTATATATAAATCTTTTTGTGTATACACACACACACACACACACATCCCTCAAAGAGTTACATTGTATAGGAATACTTATATCGGATGAAATAGACTTTATTTTTTTTAAAGATTTTATTTATTTATTTGTCAGAGAGAGAGAGAAAGAGAGCACGTGTGTACGTACAAGCAGGGGAAGTGGCAGGCAGAGGGAGAAGCAGGCTCCCTGTTGAGCAAGGAGCCTGACATGGAACTTGGTCTGAGGACCCTGGGATCAACTGAGGTTAAAGCCTCTGCCTTTGGCTCAGGTGCTCGGGTCGGGTTCTCAGAGTCCTGGGATAGAGCCCTGCATCGGTCTCTCTGCTCAGCGGGGAGCCTGCTTCCCCCCACTCTCTCTCCGCCTGCCTCTCTGCCTACTTGTGATCTCTGTCAAATAAAGAAATAAAATCTTAAAAAAAAATTTTAAAAAAAGACTATAACAAGAGACAAAGAAGGACACTATGTAATCACAAAGGGAGTAATCCAACAAGAGGATATAACAATTGTAAACATTTATGCACCCAACCTGGGAGCACCTAAATACATAAAGTAATTATCAACAGGCATAAAGGAAGAAATTGGCAGTAATACAATAATAGTAGAGAACTTTAACACCCCGCTTACATCAATGGATAGATCATCCAGACAGAAGATCAACAAGAAAACGGTGGCTTTGAATGACAAATTGGACCAGACAGTTCTAATATATTGAGAACATTCCATCTAAAAATAGGGACACCTGGGGGTGCCTGGGTGCCTCAGTGGGTTAAGCCTCTGCCTTCGGCTCGGGTCCTGATCCCAGGGTACTGGGATAGAGCCCCGCATCAGGCTCTCTGCTCAGAGGGGAGCCTGCTTCCCCCTCTCTCTCTCTGCCTGCCTCTGTGCCTACTTGTGATCTCTCTCTGTCAAAAAAATAGGGACACCTGGGTGGCTCAGTTGGTTAACCGGCTGCCTTTGGCTCAGGTCATGATCCTGGGATCAAGTCCCACATCAGGCTTCTTGCTCAGCAGGAAGCCTGCTTCTCCCTCTGCCTGCTGATCCTCTGATTGTACTTTCTTTCTCTCTCTCTATCTCTGACAAATAAAATCTTAAAAAAAAAAATAGCAAAACACATATTCTTTTTGAGGGCCCAAGGAACATTCTCCCAAAGAGATCACATGTTAGGGCACAAATCAAATGTCAATAAATTCAAAAGGACAAATCATATCATACATCTTTCTGACCACAATGGTATGAAACTAGAAATGAATCATAAGAAAATATGGAAAGACCATAAATACATGGAGATCAAATAACATCCTATTAAACAATAAATGGGCCAACCAAGAAATCAAAAAGAAAATAAAAAAAATACATGGAGACAAATGAAAATGAAAACACCATGGTTCAAAATCTTTAGACTGCAGCAAAAGAGGGAAAATTATAGCAATACAGTCTTATCTCAAGAAGCAAAAAACAAAAATAAAAACAAACCCAAAACTGCAAACAATCTAACTTTACACCTAAAGGAACCAGAAAAAGAAAAAGAAATGAAACCAGAAAGCCAGTAGAAAGAAAGAAATAATAGAGAGTAGAGCAGAAATAAATGAAATAAAGACAAAACCAAAAACAAAACAAACAAAAAACCCAACAAGATAATACAGCAATGAAACAAGAGCTGGTTCTTTGAAAAGATCAATAAAATTGATAAACCTATAACCAAATTCATAAAGAAAAAAAGAGAGAGGACGCAAATAAATAAAATCAGAAATGAAGGAGGGGAAATAACAACCAACACCATAGAAATACAATCATGAGAGAATATTATGAAAAATTATATGCCAACACATTGGACAACCTAGAAGAAATGCATAAATTCCTAGAAACATATAACCTCCTAAAACTGAATCAGGAAGAAATAGAAAATTTGAACAGACTGATTTCAAGCAATTAAATTGAATCAATAAGCAAAAAATTCACAACAAACAGAAGTTGAGGACCAAATGGCTTCACAGGGGGAATTCTACCAAACAAGTAAAGAAGGGTTAATACCTATTCTCAAACTATTCCAAAAAATAGAAGAGGAAGGAATTCAGAGAACTGAATTCCAAATTCAGTTATTGAGATTGGAACCCTGATACCAAAACTAGACAAGGACACTACAAAAGAAGAAAATTGTAGGCTAATATTACTGATGAGATAGATGCAAAAATCCTCAACAAAATATTAGCAAACTGAATCCAACAATACATTAAAAAAATCATTCAACACAGCAAGTGGGATTTATTACTGGGTGGTTTAATATTCACATATCAATCAACACAATATATTTATCGAGAGAAAGGAAAAAACATATGCTCATCTCAATAGACACAGAAAAAGCATTTGGCAAAGTACAATATCCATTTATGATAAAATTCTCAACAAAGTAGTTTTAGAGGGAATGTACCATAACATAATAAACGCCATATATGAAAAACACACAGTTAACACCATACTCAGGTAGAAAAAAAGCGTTTTTCCTCTAAGACCAAGAACAAGACACGGATGTCCACTTTTACTCAACATAGTACTGGGAATCCTAGCCATAGCAATTAGACAAGAAAAGGAAATAAAAGGCATCCAAATTTGTAAGGAAGAAGTAAATTTTTCATTATTTGCACATGACACGATACTATATATAGAAATTGCTAAAACCATTACATACAATAGAAAATCATACTCATTCCCAATTATTCATTCACAACAAATACTCAAAACCTATGATTTGCAAGAAAATTTACATTTTAAAATTTTTTTTACCTGGAAGGAAACCTATTACCAGCCAATTAGTGAGTACCCCTGTACTATCTCCTGCTAGTTGGAGGAGAACACATGGACTTAAGAAACCCAAGAAAATTAGAGGAGTGCCCATGCTTGGTTTGCTTTGGGCAGTGGTGTTCTTGTAGCTTCTTTCCCCTTAGGCTCTTTCTGTTATAGAGGACAGTGGTTCCTCAGTGTGAGCTGGGGAACAGGCCCACCCATCCCTTCCTGGTACTGTTCAAAGTGCTGGAGAGAGAGCAGTGTAAAAAGCAGTTAGCACCTTCACCCCTCCTGTGAGCCAAGGAAATGTACACTAACAAGCATATAGGGGTAAAAATGATATCCTCAGAACTTCATTACTATGAGAACCATGTAGAGATGATGTCCAAGGCAATATTACTATATTGTCTTATAGGCGACACTGTGATCCTTATACTGGAGTTAAATTCCTATTAAAAAACTATTTGTAGATCTTTTATCTTAGTGAGAATGAAGACGCTATAATGTCTTTCCTGACCACTATAATGATTATAAAGTAATTCCTGCCTCCAGGTGAAAAGGCTGGCACATGTTTTCCTCAGTGTTTTTATATTAATTTTTAAAAAAGATTTTATTTATTTATTTGAGAGAGATGAAGAGAGAGAACACAAATGGGGTTGGAGAGGGAGAAGCAGGCTCCCCATGAGCAGGGAGCCCAACATGGGGCTGAATTCCAGGACTCTGGGATCATGACCTGAGCCAAAGGCAGATGCTTAACCAACTGAGCCACCCAGGCACCCCATTTTTACATTCATTTTGATGAAGCACACCCTACTACTACTATAATAAGTGCTTGCTAAATATTAGTTTTGATCATTTGTATAATGACATATACAAGGTGATGTGAACCAAATAGTAATAGATTTAAGGGTTGAAAGCTTAAAGTATTATTACTAAGAATTGGGAAGTCAGTAAAAGTTGACGAGATTGGAAGGAAAAATAATGACACAGGTTTCAAAAGCTAGAGGTCTATGTTATTCAAAAGATAATGAGGTATTAATAATGAGAAAAGTGGGAAAACAGTGATGAACTCAGACTTCAACTTGTGAATTTTTACAATTTAAATATCCAATATATTAAGTAATTTAAATTATTGTAGATGTGGATGTAAAAATTGGATAGAACTATTGGTGTAGATTTGGGAGTTATTAAAAACAGTGGATAGGTGACATCATACAAGCAGATGAGTTTTCTCAAAAGGTTTATATGAAACTGAAAACTATGGGTCCAGTATTTGGACTGAACTCATAAACAGGAAAAATAAAGTCAGCAAAGATATTTTCATTCATTTAAAAGTAATTCTTTAGGGGTGCGTGGGTTGCTCAGTGGATTAAAGCCTCTGCCTTCGGCTCAGGTCATGATCTCGGGGTCCTGGGATCGAGCCCCGCATTGGGCTCTCTGCTCAGCAGGGAGCCTGCTTTCCCCTCTCTCGCTGCCTACCTCTCTGCCTACTTGTGATCTCTCTCTCTCTGTCAAATAAGTAAAATTAAAAAAAAAAGTAATTCTTTAAACTGCCTACCAAACAAGCCTGAAGTGCTAAAAAGAAATCCAATCAAGAAATATATAGCAATGAAAAAAATATATATATAGCAATGAAAATTTATCAGAAATGACAAACTTCTGAGCTTGTCTAATCTATTCTGAACATTAGTAGAAGCAGGTAAAAAGGATAGCATCATTTTACTCTCTCCCAGAAAACCTGCTTTGGCAAGCTAGCAATGTACCTTTGTTCTCTGTTGGGTATATGTGAAACCCTCAAGGCTGTGTACTGAGTATTTGTTCAGTTACCCATTTTAAAAATTATCAATTATAAAATAAACTTGGCCTTTTATATGATATACACATCCCACCCTTAAATTCAAAGTTCTCCCTGAATTTCAATGTTTCTCTCTTCAGTTTTGTAATCACAAATGCCCTTTAGACTGGGTCTACATTGTCTTTCAGATTGAGAACTCATTTCTATGACTACAGATTAGGTCATGCAGCTTCCACAGTCAGGAATGTTTGCATTATCTGCATTTTATCTATCCAAATTTACACGTATTGAGGGCTCTTTCTTTAACAGTCTTCCAGAGATTCCCTCCTAGTCAGAACTTCCAGAGCTTGCTTTCTGAACATGTGTTGCCATGCTGTCCTTTTCTATGGGCATGTCTCATCACACCCAGGGAGAGGAGCAAGCAGCTATAAGACAAGACAGTTATTTATTCTTTATGTTTTTACTTTAATTCGATAAACGTATGCTGGACCTTATGCCCACTAAACTCTGTGCTAAGCACTGGGGATATTGACATCCTTAAGGAGTACTGTTTAAGCAGAGTCAGGAATCTCACAGTTTTTTGGTATATCCCTCAATTTCTGTCTCAGGAGAGACAAATGAGGAGCAGTAACAGATTTTTTTTTTTTTTACTATGGCTTAACTAAGAGGTTCTCCTATCTTGAAATGAGAGTACTTTACATTTGGGCAGTACATACAGAGGGGCAGGGTGAGAGGAGATGGGAACACTAGGAATCAATATTTTTAATATGCACAACAAGTGATGATGCTGTTCAGCCAGGTGTGAAATCCCCCCTTACCAACAAAGATCAAATCCTAGAAATGTCACAGAATTATTAAATTCCATAATAATAGCCTTATCTAAAAGATATTTATCTTTTAATCTCTGCTTTTGCAAGATTTTGTTAACATAATTAGTGGTCAATGATTAATTAAACATTTTGAATTTACGTTTTACATTTACATTTACATTTACATCCTGGGGTAGGCAAGGATTTCTGTCCATGGGGCCTGTCCCTGTGCTTTAATAGAATTCTTTCCAGATCTCACCAACATTCCAAACACATCAATAATTACAACTTTTTTACAGAATGAATAGGGTATTACCAACTTTATGTCGACAATTTTGAGAACTTACATAAAATGATTAAATTAGGACTTTATATGAAAAGGATAAATTTATTCAAGGATAAGTGGAAGAAGCTTAAGATCTTTGGGCCACAGGTCCAAGATAAGGCCAACTCAAGAGCCTTTGGCCTCAGTTTCAAGGAAGCCCCCTACGTTATATACACTGTCTTTCTATAACTGAATGTGTTAGTTCCATCTTGGATTTAAGTTACTGACAAAAATGAATACAGGTAACCTGTGGTAATCAAAATATTTTGTAAGTCATAATCCAAAACATCAAGTTTAGGTCCGAATTGGGCCATCAGATACTAAACCTAATTTTTACTTTTGCTTAGCTAAGATTTTACTTAAAAATGACTTGAGCTATTGACCAGAAGTATCCAGAAACATGCTTTGAGGAATAGCTGCTATTTAGCTCTGGTTAACAGTGGTAACCAATTGAGTTTCTTATGTTTTAGCAAAAATTAAAAAAGAAACTGTGGTTTGTAAATGTAAGCACTTTTTTTTTTTTAAAGATTTTATTTATTTATTTGAGATAGAGACAGTGAGAGAGAGCATGAGAGGGGAGAAGGTCAGAGGGAGAAGCAGACTCCCCATGGAGCTGGGAGCCCAATGTGGGACTCGATCCCTGGACTCCGGGATCATGACCTGAGCCGAAGGCAGTTGCTCAACCAACTGGGCCACCCAGGCGCCCGTAAGCACTTTTTTTAAGTTCTGAGAGAATAAAAAGTAATCCAGAACTGGGTAACTAGAGTCCATAGATTCAAAGCTTTCCTTTTTAAACAGTTACATTGTTTCCAGTTTCTTATGAAATTATGGTTATGAAATATAGTTATTTTCTTTTCTAAAACATGCAACTATAGGGGCACCTAGGTGACTCTGTCAGTTAAGCGTTTTTCTTTGGCTCCTGTTGTGGTCCCCAGGGTCCTGGGATTGAGCCTAGCATGGAGCTCCTTCTAAGTGGGAAGCCTACTTCTCCTTTTCCTTCTAGCATTCCCCTTGCTTGTGCTCTCCTGCTCTCTGTAAAATTAATATAATGTAATGTAATATAATATTAAATATGCTACTATATGACAATCCTTTGTAGGAGTGCCTGTAAATGCCTGAATTGTTCGGATTCTATTCCTGCCTCAGCATTTAGTTAGCTATATGCATTTTGAAAAGAATTATGATAGCTTTAGGGTAGGGTAGGATTGACAGATAAAATACAGGATGCCAGTTAAATTTGATTTTCAGATAAACAATAACTATTTTGCATAATTAAATATTGCATGGACATATTTATGCCAAAAATTATCCAAATTCAAAGTTACCTGAAATTCAAATTTAACTTGGCATCCCGATTCTTTTGTTTTTGCTTTTTTGAGGCAATAAACCAATTTTATTGTCCATCATTATGTTATACCAACATTTAGGAATAACAGATTTGTAAAGAAGAAATAAACGAATAGTAAATAAGAGGACAATGCAAATTGTTTAAGTTTGGGTTATTTTCCAGGATGTTAGGCTGAAAACCATCTCAAAGCATGTGTGTGACTGGCTTTAGAGTAGGCCTGTTCCCTGGGCAAGGCCTGCCTAGAATTTAAGATGTTTAGTGTCTTTGTCTGCTCTACTGGCTTTTGACAATACTTCTGAGATCTATGAGAAAAGTAATGTATTCTTGGTGCTCCAGGGCTGTGCGGATGGAGGTCCACTAACTCATCTGCAAAAGTGTTATCCACCCCTGGGTCTGCCAAGAAATCCACCAGGTGGTCATATAAGGCGCAGGCCATGGAATTGGTGTTCAGTGTCCTTTCACAAAGACTTGCCAATGGACTGAAAGCTCATTTCCCTGATGGAGAAAATGTCACTCTTGTCCTCCTCTTTTTGCCCAAACTCATCTTTTGGGCTCTTCCTCCCCATCAAATGTTGGCAGGAAGCTACTGTGAATGTTGAAAGTGGCAGTGATCCTTTCTCTAGCAACTTTTCTCAATAGTTTGGCTTCTGTCCCATTCACTTCCAGCTACCAATCTCCAGACATCTTAAGGGACTTAATGCTCTGTATCTTCTTTTCCTCTTTAATTTCATTATTCAGGAATTCAACAGAAGTTTTATCCTCCTGGGTTGTGCAGGGCGTTACAGCTGCACCAGGCCCACAGGCATATGGAATAGTCCAAAAGTTTGCACACATGGTCGGGGCGGGGGGAGTAAGGGAGTGGTGAGTCTGGCATTGAGTCCAGCCCCAGCCAAGCCCAGCCTGCGGGGCATGGGGCACCACAGAGGCAGCATCCCAGAAGCAGACAAGTGCAGGCATGAAGCATGACCCAGGCTGAAGATCTCAACCCATGTGCCTGGGGAAATTCTGCCCCTGGGCACCCTGTATTTTTATTTACTAAATCTGACAACCTTATTTTAAAAAAGATTTTATTTATTTAGTTGAGAGTGAGAGATATCGAGAGAGAACACAAGTGGGGTGGGAGGGGTAGAGGGAGAGGGAGAAGCCGGCTCCCCGATGAGCAGGGGGCCTATGTGGACTCAATCCCTGGGATCATCACCTGAGCCAAAGGCAGGCACTTAACGACAACTGAGCCACCCAGGCCCCCTGACAATCCTATTTATAAGTCTCTGTTTTCCAGTAAATGTAATGGATGGTTCTTTCTCAGATTTAACATTTTATAATTCTTATTTGTGACAAGATTTTTTTATACAGTACAATTATGTTACTTATGCATAATTCAAACCTTCCAACTCTATAGAATACCATACCAATTTATCACTGTCTTACTGATGAAGAAACTAAAAGTTATGAAATTATTTTCTAAACTTTCCTTCAGATATGGGGATTATGAATTCCCACTAATAAAACTGTAAAGTGACTAGCCTCACTGAATTGCCTCAACTTTGAAGTTTAAAGACACATGCTAATGCTGAAATAACTAGGTAATTTATGGGTTTTTTTGTTAGACTTCTACAGTCAATGTCATTTGAGGCACAGAACTCACAAATGGAAGGACCCTATTCTAAAACTACTATTAGTATGTTCTACCAACTCACTTTTTAAAATTCCTCAACTTCCTTTAACATTATAAAAAAAAGGAAAAAAAAAGAAAAAATATATAATAAAATAGATGAAAGCCTATATATATATATATATATATATATATATATATACATATATATATAATAGATGAATGCCAAGAAAAAAAAATTAAATTTTTAAAAAAAGGTGTGATATTTCAGAAAGAATTGAAAGGAAACTCTTGGGTGTTGAAATAGTGTTAGCAATACCTCAGCTTGTTGTATAGCATTGACAGATTGCAAAATTTATAATATGCACAAGAATCATGCCTGGAGCTATGAGGCAATACTTAATCCAAATCAAAATATATAGAAAGTAGTCTCATATTTGCCTGACGTAAAACTATGTTTTAGTAACATTCCAAATAAAAGGTCACTTATTGTCATAAATAGTTCCCATGCCGTCAGGGAATTCAGAGGTTAAAAATGATATGGTTGTATATCATTCCATTCGCACCCTCAGAAGGAACATCTTATTCTATTTTCATGTTTTTATTCCAACTATAACTATGTATTTATTTGGTACATTCCCAGATCTCTGTATGAGAGTATTTGTTCTTTTTTTTTTTTTGAGAGTATTTGTTCTTGTTGACCAAAGTTATCCACCTTATTTATTACAATAGAAAACTGTAAAGATCTAGAAAATACTAACTGAATTTATACAGTAGCTCCTATAAATACATAATCATACAAAAATACACCAAAGAAAATTACCTTATGCAAATAATCTTCTACCTAAGTATCTTGTGATATCTGATAAATGCTATATACCCAGAAGAAAATATTTTAGTCAACAGTGATCTGCATAGCAGCTTCTACTACCTTTTCTTTTATTGAGTATCTTTTTTTTTTTAAAGATTTTATTTATTTATTTGACAGAATGAGAGAGCAGGAGAGCACAAGCAGTGTGAGCAGCAGAAGCAGGCCCCCTGCCAAGCACAGAGCCTGATAAGAGGCTCAATCCCAGGATCCTGAGATCATGACCCAAGCCAAAGGCAGTCGCTTAACCAACTGAACCACCCAGGTACCCCTGAGTACCTTTTTTTACTTTTTTTTTTTTTTTAAGATTTTATTTATTCGACAGAGAAAGAGATCACAAGTAGGCAGAGAGGCAGGCAGAGAGAGAGAGGGGTAAGCTGGCTCCCTGCTGCAGGGAGCCTGATGCGGGGCTTGATCCCAGGACCCTGAGATCAAGACCTGAGTGGAAGGCAGAGGCTTTACCCCACTGAGCCACCCAAGCGCCACCCTCCCCCCCAACCAGTACCTTTTTAATTCAGACTTAGACTTGTATAGTCAAAGCTGCTTGAGTACGCTCAATGTGCAAGACATTCTGTTCAGTCTTTTAATGAAATAGGTATTATTTTCCCTATTTATATATAAAAAAGACTCAAAGTTGACACATTCACATATATACAGTTTATAATTCCACCCTTTTCTGCTTTCCTACCACATTTTTCCACTTCTACCACATTCACCAGGGCAAAATAGTTAAAATAGCCAATAATTAAATATCAAAAAATGAAAAAATATATACCTGATATGTGCTAGATATGTTAACTTCTATTACCTGGACTTGCAGTAGTGTGCTCTTTCAATCATAGTATCCATATTCCAAGTATATAGTTTATGAGTTATTTTCCTTGACTGGCTGCCTTTAATATTCCAAGATCATTTTTTTTTCTTGTCAGTAGAGGAAAATATACAGTGTAATTAATTTAGGTCAAGGATGGCTCACTCCAGAATGCATCTAAATTTCTGATCATCTTTAAATTTTTGTGTTTTGCCTTTCTGACCTTCATATTTCTTTTTTTTTTTTTTAAAGATTTTTATTTATTTATTAGAGAGCAAGAGACTGAGAATGAGAGGGGAGAAGGTCAGAGGGAGAAGCAGACTTCCCGCAGAGCCGGGAGTCCGACATGGGACTCGATCCCGGAACTCCGGGATCATGACCTGAGCCGAAGGCAGTTGCTCAACCAACTGAGCCACCCAGGCGCCCCTGACCTTCATATTTCTTGAATGAAACTGGAAACATCCACAGTCTCAAAGTCTCCCCAAACTAAAGTAGGTCCTTTGGGACAAGGCAGGTTTAAGTAGTCAGTACCTTTTCTTTCTTTCTTTTTTTTTTTAAGATTTTATTTATTCATTTGACAGACTGAGTGAGAGAGCACAAGCAGGGGGAGCAGTAGAAGGAGAGGGAGACGCAGGCTACCAGCCAAGCAGGAAGCCCAAGCAGGGAGCCCGAAGAGGGGCTCTAGATCCCAGAACTCTGGGGTCATGACCTGAGCCAAAGGCAGACGCTTAACCAACTGAGCCATCCAGGCGCCCCTAGCCAGTACTTTTGACCTAGAATTCAGAGATGGAAAAAAAAAAAAAAAAGAAATCAGAGATGGGAAATGATTTTCAGAGTGATATTTATATAATAATAATATTAATTTTCTATGGACTAACCTTTTATCCTTTCAGCAAGGTAACTTTAATGTTACTAAAAAAAATAAAACAGAAAAATAACTTTTGCTCCTCATTTTGCCATTTCACTAGTTTTGAGTCCTCAGGCAAGTTATCTGTTTCAATTTGTAGAACTGTAATAAAGACATGAGTGTTTATTTCTGCAAACTCTTCAAGTACTTAAACTACACTCAGTAAATGAAAGTACTTTGCAAGGTGTTATAAGTGAAGTTTTGTTATTAAGTCTTTATACGTAAATTCAATAGCTTTTAATGTAATGAGCTTGATTACTCGATTACTCAATGAGCCTGATTACTCAAGAAAAAGAACTGAAACTCATTGGAGAGATAATGAAATTGAAGATTCAATAGTTTAATGACTTGACCAAGGTCTTCACAAGCATAAAAGGCCAGACTCAGCCTGAAGCAGGAGGACTTCTGATTTACAGACTAGGCCTTAACCATGACAAAGGTGGCTCCCATTCTTTAAGAAAAGGGTTTCCGTTGCCCTTATCGGATGCTTATTTTGCCTTCACCGAATGCTTGTTCTTTCCCAGAAACAGTAACTCTCCTAATGCTACCCAGATAGTGAGTAGCCAGGACAGGGATGTGAACCCAGATCTGTCTGGCTCCAAAGTCTGAGCTCTTAACTTCTGTGGTACTTAGTTAACCACACACATGCTCAGCCTCCCAAGAGAAAAAGCAAGAGTTGGATGAGGAGCCCCTGCAGAACAAAATATGTTGAGACTTATGAGGTTTTATGTCTGGAAAGCCAGAGTCAGTGGCTGCCTCAAAGTTGTACATTTTGAGATATATGGACACTGACGAGTAGTTAAGGGCTTACAAAGCTCTTTGAGGGAGAAAAGTAGCTCCCATCTATAGTTACAATTCAATAGGCAATATTAAGATATAATTTAAGTTTACTTTTTGGTTGTTAGCCTGTTTTTGTTTTTTAAGAAAAGAGAGAAAACATTCATATATGAATAGTGTTTAAATTATAAATCACAGGGTTAATTTTAACAGAGCTGATATTTTTTTTGAAATTTTAATTTTTTTTCCATTTTAAAAATTTAAATTCAATTAATTAACATATAATGTATCATTGGTTTCTGAGGTAGGGGTCAGTGATTCATCATCAGTCTTATATGATATACCCAGGGCTCATTATATCATATGCCCTCTTTAATGTCCACCATCCAGCTACCCAACCCCCTACTACCCTGACAGCAACCCTCAGCCTGCTTTCTATGATTGAAAGTCTCATGTTTCGTCTCCCTCTCTGATTTCATCTTGTTTTATTTTTTCCTCTCTTCCCCTATGATCCTGTTTTGTTTCTCAAATTCCACATATAAGTGACATAATATGATAATTGTCTTTCGAACAGTGCTAATACTTCAATGACATAAAAGGGCTCACTGTTTTCCAATGAGTTAGAAAATTACTGCCAACCAATAACAGAATTATAGAATCTAGAAACAGAAATTCATTACAAGAAAAAGACATCTTAAAGAGGGAGTAAGAAAATGGATTTTAGACAACTTGGTGTAAATATATCAGAATCTGGAGCTTGGAATTTGGATAAGCACTGAAACCTCTGCCTTCCTGCATGCCTATAGTACGAAATATTTTACATATCTGCATGCTCATGCATGCAGCCAGAGGCCTCACCTCTATCCTGGAATGTATGCATGTTAATAAGAGTCTTTGCTTAGAAATGTATGTGATAACATAGAAATACAGTGTCATTTATAAGAGCCATAGCATACTAAACTCAAGCATTTCTTCTTTTGATAATTAGGGTTGAAAAAAATGTTTAATTTTATTTATTGGAAGAGAGGTAACGATCCTACAAATGACTAATGACGAGTTTTCTTTAGATTTTCACTTGATGGAGTCCCACAAAAATACTTTTGATGAACCCAGTGGTCTGTCAGCCCCTCCAGGGCAGAGGCAGTATCTCTGCCATCTCTGTTTCTCAAACACAGTGCCAGGTATTACAGATATTCAATAAATGTTCCCTTTATTCAAAATTTAATTCATAAATATACAATCTACTTGGAAATACTATGCAAAGGAAATATACAGAGATTTTCTAAGTTTTGAAATATAATATGTAAGTTAAAAGCTTATTAAAATGGACAAGAAATCATACTTATTTTGGTACTTTAATTTCTTTTAAATTATTATTATTATTTTTTATTTTGGTACTTTCAATTTCTAGAATGTTTATATAGAAATGACCCCCCAAAAGATAAATGGTATAACATAATAAAATTATAATTCCAAACATAAGGCCATGAAAAGCACAATTTACATTTTAGTCTATAAATAGTACCATTCTTATTTTCTTCAAAATCTGATACAAGTAAATGTTAAGCTTCATAGAAAAGTAGATTTATTGATATTTTAGAAATGTTATAGCCAAAAATGACTTCTTCTAGTAGTATAAAAAAACTATAAAAAAATAACATCCTCCACACTCAAGTACCCTCATATGTGTGGTCTACAAAAATTAAAGAGGAAATATGTATTAAACACTTAAATAAACAATACAACCTTTAGTTGTTGTATTTGCTTTAAATTTTTTTTTAAGTAAGCTCTACACCTAATATGGGGTTTGAACTCATGATCCTGAGATGAAGAGCTACATGCTCCATAGACTGAGCCGGTCAGGTGCCCCTATTTTGCTTTTAAATAAATGTAATTAACAATTGGTCTGGAAGTAATTTCAATGGACAAAACTAATCTGTAAGTTTTATTATAATTATATAGACATTAGACAATCATTTAAAAATTTAATCATTTTTAAAATTCCTTCAAATGTATTTCTGTCATAAGTGCAAAGAATGTCCCTTCCCTGACCTCCCCCCATGCTCTCTCTCTTTCAAGTAAATGAATAAAAGAATAAAATCTTTTTTTTTTTTTTATTTGACAGAGAGAGAGAGATCACAAGCAGGCAGAGAGGTAGGCAGAGGGAGAGGGGGAAGCAGGCTCCCCGCTGAGCAGAGAGCCTGATGCGGGGCTCGATCCTCGGACCCCGAGAGCACGATCCAAGCCGAAGGCAGAGGCTCAACCCACTGAGCCACCCAGGCGCCCCAAGTAAATGAATAAAATCTTAAAAAATATATATATCTATTGAATTTATTTTCAACTATGAAACAAATACCGGGCAGTTTGAAAGTGAAGGCATTAAAATAAGATGATAAATAAGTGAGGAAGGAAAAGCAGTTATGCCAATGATAAAGACAGAGACAGTAGTGACTAAGTAGAAAACTTGTCTAAGAATCCTGGCTGCCAGAGAAAAAAGATTTGGGTACTTTAGGATAAATTTCTTTCATGGAGTATTTATATCGAAGACACTGACTTCTAATAACGCTTTCTATGTTTTAAATCATGTGGGAGTATTCTGTAAATTATAAGAACACTATAAGATATAATGATAATAAACTATTATATATATATTCCAGACTTGGGAATAAAGCCATAAGCCTGGCTTTTAGTTCCCTGTTATCATCAATAAACTCTAATACCTTAATAATAATAATAAAGACATGCTTGCCTGAGATCAAGGGGCTTCGATGAAATACAAAGTCTGAAGAAGTTCATTAAAATTGAATACTACCAGGGTGCCTGGGTGGCTAAGTGGGTTAAAGCCTCTGCCTTCGGCTCAGATCATGATCTCAGGGTCCTGGGATCGAGCCCTGCATGGGGCTCTCTGCTCAGCAGGGAACCTGCTTCCCCCTTCTCTTTCTGCCTGCCTCTCTGCCTACTTGTGGTCTCCCTCTGTCAAATAAATAAATAAAATCTTAAAAAAAAAATTGAATACTACCTTGCAACATCTCTGATCTTGCTATATAAAATCTCTCTCACACACACATACACAATCTAGGAAGATATAAAATAAGCACCTTTAGGCTATCCTATGCTAAAATGAAGTACATATTAGATATATCACCTCTTAAGTATGATTTTTTTTTGGTTTAAATAAATCTATTCCGTGGCATTATACTCAAATAAAAACATACTTAAATATTAAAAAGGTTTTCATTGTCCCAAATAGTCTATAAAATATTTAGACAAACTCTAATTCTATTTCTCCAATAATTTTTGCATTGCCAACTTTATAGAAAAAGCGTTTGCTTTTTATATAAGCACATACATATTAAGTATGTAATCCTTTTTCCCTTTTAATACTCTCCAAGCAGAAATTTGGAACATAAACTATCATTCAAAGAGATACATAGATCCATATAAATGGATCGTCTTTCTTTTTTTTTTCTCCCCAAATATGTTTAATTTTTCAGTGTTACAAGATTGATTGTTCATGCACCACACCCAGTGCTCCATGCAATACGTGCCCTTCTCAATACCCACCTCAATACTCAATACCCAGGCTCGCCCACCCCCCTACCCCCTCCCCTCCAACACCCTCAGTTTGTTGCTCAGAGTCCACAGTCTCTCCTGATTCATCACCCCCTCCGATGTCCCCCCATGCACCCTTCCCGGCCGCCACACC